>OX419755.1:22504700-23132906 GCA_948567375.1 Lunularia cruciata | reverse complement strand
GTGGATTTAACAAGATAGAACCGAAAGTATCTAATCTAATCTTGGTTGATGTCTTCATTAGTTTGGTAATACTCGAATCAGTAATAGGTCTCCAAATTTGAGTACCTAAGAATCTGAGTAGATGGTCAAAGTATATCTAATAATAATCTCATGAACGATTATCACATCGTTCATTTGCATGTCTCATAAATGTACAAGAGAATACTATAGATGAACCTCAATCTTGGATTCAGAACAAATTTGGATCAATTCTGTGCAGATATGTTGGATAGAAACCAAAACTTCCATTTATAAATCAACATATTTTCAGTGCTTAACACCAAAAAGCCTTAATAAACTTCCGTGAGATTAATAAATGCGAAAAATCAACTCTTGCAAAATTGTTCTTCGCCATAGTTGAAAATACAGATTTATATGTTGTAACGCTTTTAGATGGAGAGGGATATATATATATATGTATAAAAGAACCTTACTACGCACAATTATAGAAATGTGCTTAGAATTGAACCCATGTAATTTGATGACATGTACAAACCTTATGTTGTTTTGACAAGTTTTCCATTATTTTATGGAATCTCTTGAGCATTCTAAATGTAAAATAAGCAGTAAAATAAAAGAAAATAGATTACATATGGTTGAGTTGCTATACAAACCTAAAAGCATATTATATTTACATACATATTAAACTTTGGTTGACTTACTTTCTTCTTGAACTATCAAAACAAAAGAAGATATGTTGCAACTGATCATGTTTAGCACTTTATATCATATATAGCCATTTTAAAAATAAATTATAGACCATACAAATAAATCACTCTTGTCACAATATTTATAGCGCTGAAGCTAGGTTGCTCAGACATTGGACTGGTAATGTTAGTAGTCATAGGTAGTTTGGTAGTTACTTATGGACTATTTGTTGGTGGCCTAATTTTATATTAGAGCTACTTATCATATGGTTGAACGCATCGTCACTTGCACCATTCGTACAATCAAATGTGTTGTCAATGATGCCGTTAGGGCTGGAGACCTAGGTTATGATGCCGTTAGGGCTGGAGACCTAGGTTGAGCAAAGGGGTATACCTTCGAAATGCAACTCTAGAGAACTCATTTCTTTGGTGTTAGCTTTGGAGTTCCTAGCTATGGTGGACAAAGGCCGACAAGTGTCACTTGGAATCTCCTAGCTAGAGTGGGTGTGGCTTGATTGTACTAAATGTCCAATTGTTACCAGATTGTTGAATGAAGGATCTAGTATATACCCAATTTGAGTGTAATTCAAGTGGAAGAATGAATTGATTATTGTGATACTCTAGAGTTCATGTATGACTTACGTGTGAGTTGTGCTTCTATAGTGTATGATGTTGATAGCGATGTATAGTGTGTAACAATGTATGTATATATATATATATATATATATATATATATATATATATATATATATATATATATATATATATATATATATAAAACAATGTATATAACAATGTATATATGACACATATAACAATGTAGCATCTCTAACTCTACATTGGAACTCCATATCAAGAATCCCATATCAAAATTGGATTGCTTGAGCATCATTAACTCCTTGAGATTTATCAGTAGTCTCATGCAAGTGTATGCATCGCATATGCTCTCTCAAACCTTTTGCTGGAACTCCTACAAGTTCCTCAACTTGTCAGTCCGCACTCCTTTGTAGTTTTACCTAAAGCATTGGAAGAACTCCATTATGGGGTTAAAACCCAATACTACACCATCTCTTGTAGTGGTACCTCTACTCGTAGTAGCACCATCTCCAACTACTTCACCTTCACTAGATCCACAAACACTACTAGAGCTAAAACTCGTCGATATTGCCAACCTACCATTAGCAACTAAGCTTGAAGTGATGGAGACGTAGTTTCGAGACCAATATTGTCTCCATAGCTTGATCTCTCCCAAGTGAGCTCTCTTAAACTCATGATAGTCATCCATTAGCGGATCCATCAAGTGCTAAAATGACCCCTTTTATACCATGAAAGATGTGAACAAAGTTGGATTTTGCATCTGCTGTAGTTCACACCAACTATCAAACTCATGGATGAAGTTATCCAACTCAATGGTACCTATTGTACCAAAGTAGTGCTTGGGGCCTTTGGAAGTCCCATAAATCTCATCTATGTCCCACAACAACAATATAGACACACCAAGTGCATTCTCAACTATATCAATTCCTTTATTGAACTCCAAAATAGAGGCAATCTACTCTTTCATTGGGACTTGAGCTACAAGTTGATACCGAGTGCCACTTTGTGTAAACCCACTACATATTGCAATGATATTTCTTCTAGAATCACCAAAGAACCCCGTCGTGATAATGTAACTCAAATTGTAACCATAATTACCACAAGTACTCCACCAAGTGCAACCACTAATTGAACACCACTCACTAATGTTGTTCTAACTACGACCACTACATTAGGGAAAGGAGCAACTTGTAATTTTCCATCAAAACATAAACTTCATAAACCCTCACGGAATGCAATTCATCACTTCTTGCATCATTGGAAAGAAACACAAGTAGTCTGATTGGTCATCACTCCGACCTCACTATTGAGAGCACAATAAAGCAACAATGCTCTAAAGTCAAGGCAACTCATACAAACATGGTGCACAAACAAGAAGCAAAGAATAGAAGGAGTCCAATCATAAGAAGTCTAAGCAAAACACTCCATCTCATAAATCAACACTGGATTGACTCTATCATTATTTGGCATTTGATATAATGAGAGTGTCTACCTATTGCTAAGTTACCAAGATCACCAAAGATGGGATCAAACTATCTCTCCTAGCTATCACTACATGTGTATAAGTATCAATTGTCCAATCACTAGGACAAGAAATGAAGGTGGACCACTTGGCTAGAGTACCAATCTAAGAACCAAAGATCTAGGGTTTAGACCTTGTTGTGCATAATCTAGAAAGGTTAGCAAATTTTGCCAAATAGTGACCAAAAACTCATCTAAACTAGCTATCTATGTTGGCCTTTCTAAGCCTTTGTAGCCTCTCTAGCCCACAACTCCCTTTGACACACCTCCTTTACAATTGGCTGACCGCCAAATCCTCTACTAAATCTCAACTTGAGCTAAATTGCAATGATGGGGATCTTTGAATCCCTAATTTGAGAGGATAGGTTCCCAATTGCATCTTCAATATTTCACTTTGAGCTCAATTTGCACCAATTTGATCTTGATTTCACCTCTTGGGCTCAAATTGAACACCCATTGTTTCAAATTGACTCCATTCTCAAAAATTTAGCCAATGCTTATACACACCATATGCACCACTACCAAATTTGCAGCAAATTGCAGAAATTTTTTGCATATAATCACTCTCAAAGAAATTTGAATCATGATCAAAGTACCAATGATAAACCAAGCTTGGAGATACCTCAATTCTTGCACCCAATTTCCCCATAACTCTCATTTCTTTAATGTAATCAGTTCATTCTTCCACTTGAATTGCATTTAAATTAGGTATGTACTCAATACTTCACTCAATGCAAATGGTGCAAGTGATGATGGGTCCTACCATGTGATCAATAGTCTTAACATAAAATTTGACCGCCAACAAGTAGTATATGAGTAACAACCAAAGTACTTATGACTACCAACACTACCACGCTAGTGTTCGAGCAACCTAGCTTTGGCATTACAAATGTCATGACACAAACTACTTCACCTACGTTGCAATGGTGTTTAGTTTGACTGAGCACATTGAGCTCAACATGGTGGAAGAAAGAGTGGTGATATCTAGATTTGGTAGAGAGATCTCAGCCACAATTATTACTTTCTTCTAGACTGTAGCAAAGTGCACCATGCCATGTTGGTTTCCAAGGACAAAATGGATAGTCCAGATCCTATGGAGCAAGTGGAAGGCCTAGTGTAGCTAGACCTTTATTTTCATTTTCAGAACAACAACAACCAATGAGTAGTGGTGGACTTGTGGTGGATCTCACCACAAGAGAGAGTGCACTCAAAACAACAAACATGATACCTTTGGTACATCAAAACCAACATAGAGACAATGTGACCATTTTCACAATTTTGTTCACACTAGTGATCGATGCTTTGACCTTCACTTGGAGTTACAAAGTGGTAGGGTTGCTATGGTAGGTGGTAGAGGAGCTCTAGGTCATGGAGGACAAGGTGATAGAGGATCCATAGTTGCCCTTGCTTCTGATATAACCATTGCTATTTGGATTGAAAAATTGGAGCATAGATTGACTACCATGGCCATAACTTAGAAGAGATCAGATTTAGGTGTTGACGCTTTCAACTCTTATGATGGTGATAGAAACATCTTGGAATTTATGTGTGGAATAGCATAGGGAGATGTATTTTCCATAATGACTAGGAGTGTAATACATGCTCTAAAGCCTAGAAGAGCATCAATGGAGTTGGATCCCTAGAGAAGAGAGGCTAGTAGACAGGTCAGACTCCTCCATCCAATTTTTCACACTTTCTAAGGCACTATATACAACATCATGGCTCCTAAACATCCTAGTGTAGGTGTGGTAGGTGATGATAAAGTGCATGATAAACTAGATGCTAGTCAATAACTTGCTACTACACAGATTGAATCTAGCAGGATGTTGAGGGTGGCTCAATTGATTATGCACTTCCTTTTATTCTTAGCCAATGATATGTTTACAATGGGTGTTGATCTAACTCTAGTATTTTGGTTGGCTACCACACTTTGTCAGAGTAGGGATGATGTGGTTCTTGCTTTTAGAGTAGAGGTGGTTGATAGTGGAGGTGAATTAGTTGAGGAGCATGGGTTCCGCTCAACGACCAATGGTTTATGGTAGGTAGTAGTAGCTAGATTGGAGGAGTTACCAACTAGACCTGCCTTTGAGCGAGTGCGGTTTACACTTGGAGTTGTCCTATTGGATAACCAAAGGAGGATTTTTTTTGGTGGGACTTTCAAGGAAGGTCTATACACCACAGAGGGTCTTATTAGACTATGGTGTGTAGCTCCTTATGTTGGAGGAAGGTCGTAGTTGTCGATCTAGAGCTATGGAAGATTGATGTAGAGAGGTGCACATTTCAAATCTAGACATCTCTAGGCGTGGTTCTACATAGTACATCACATGTGGAGAGCTCATTGTCCAAATTTAGCTTGGTCATCCAATTGATAGCTTTTTGGTGAGAGCTCAAGCTATTGCAATAGTAGTAGAGATATATGAGGTGCTAGTTGGTGGAGCGATGTTATACCCCATGGGTTTCAATATTGACTATTGGGAGGAGACAACCTCTTATAGACTAGGTTGGTAGTTAGATGAGGAATAGGTATGTCGCCTACCAATACACTTTAGTAGTGGTAGTGTTGGCTTACTATAATCAAGGACCATGGCATCAATTTCAGCTTTTAGTCGTTCCATTACTTGGCTTGGAGACTTATTAGAGAGGAATGCCCATGTAGAGGATAATCTGGTATCAAAGGAGATCACTCAGATTTGGAGTACAAGTGTGATTGTTCCATCTACCTTGGATGTTTTGTTGTGGAGTTTTGAGGAGGCATTGTAGCAACATGCATGTTAGTTGGTGCAACTATAATACAAGTAGTTGGCATATTATCTAGAGGTGGAAATTGGCTTGGTAACATCTAAAAGGATGTTATATATGATAGACTAAGTGGATTAGATAGAGGTATCACCAAAAGAGTACTTCCACTAATAAGGTAGGAGTAGAAAACACCTTGAAAACTTGAAAGCCAATTTTGGAGGCCTAAATGAATGAATTAGACCTAAAAAATGAAAGGGTTACTCCCTACCAAATAAAAAGGCTTGCTTTCTCCCCTATTATTTGTCTGATTGAGAGTTTTCCCATGGTACCTCACCCATATGATTTTGAGCTTCCTACAAGAATATTCCCTAAATATTCTCTTTGAGCAAACCTATTTGACCCACTAGATAGAACAATGACCAACATATTACCCATCCAAGCAACTAATCTAAGGATGGAGCTTGCTAGCATATCACCAATCCATGTACCTGATCTAAGGGTGGAACTTCCTTTGAGGGGATCCTCTTTACTATATAATAAAGATAAGGTGTTCCCTTTGGACATCTGAGTATTGAGTACGAACCTTTGTGTTTTCTCTCTTGTATTCTCTTGGAGGTTCTCTTGTCCTTGGAGTATTATAACAACAAGCTTGGAGTGGAGCCTTTTCACCACCAAGTGACCAATGTGAGGATGAACATCATAAGTTTATTACCTTATCACCTTTGGATACCACACTCATTGCTTGGCAATATCCAATAGAGGGAGTAGTCTATTAGAGTTGTTTGGTGTGATTAGTACTAGACTAGTAGTGGTATTACAAGCAAGTATATGAATACATATGTACTTGTATGTGGAGAGAGATGAGACTATGTAATACCAATAGCTAGACATATGATTTAGAAGGGAAATTTGGTTTGACAACATTTGGAAGGATGTTATACATGATAGACTAAATAGATCAAATAGAGGTATCACCAAAAGAGTACCTTTACAAATAAGGTATAGATTAAAACAAACTTGAAAACCTTAGAACCAATAGCTAGACATAGAGGTGAAATTTGGTTTGGTAACATATGGAAGCATATTATAAATAATGGAATAAATAGATCAAAAAGAGGTATCCCCAAAAGTGTACTTTTACTAATAGGGCAGAAATCAAAATATGCCTGAAATCTTTAGAGGTAATTTTAAAAGCATAAACGGATGAATTAGGCATAAAAATGTGCACATTATCCTAAGAAAGAAAACATTGGCCTTCCTTCTCCCTTATTTTCTCATCAAGAGCTTTCCAACGGTACCTCACCATACAATTTAGAGATTCTTACAAAAATATTCCCTAAAGATTCTCTTTGATCAACACTAGTTTGACCAACTAGATAGGACCAGATCTGACATGTCACCCATGCATGCATCTAATCCGAGGGTGGAGATCAATGATATGTCATAAATCCATGTATTTGATCCAAGGGTCATGCTTTTGTTGAGTGTCTCTGCTTTGTTATATAATAAAGCCAAGGTGCTCCTTTGGTGCATCGGAGTTTGAGTGTGAAACTTGTGTCTTCTCTTTTGTGTTTCTCTACTATCCTTGGAACATTACAGACTGCTAGGCTAGTTTCTCTACATCATGTGGCACAGTTGGTCTATCCATATCTTGAATTATTATTGATGCCAACAATAAAAGATTATTAGAAGACCCTACCAATAGATGTTTCCTTGCTAGGAGTGTAGGATTTTGAGAGACATGGTCCCATTCATTTGGTGATTTTTGGATGTCCATGTTAGGGATATATCCTTATTGGCCAAGGTTAGGGTCCCTAGGATCCTTGTTCTAGTGTGATTTGGGAGATGTTGCACATACTCCGACATCTCTAGGGTCATTAGTCTGTTTCTCCAACTTACATTTTGGAAAACATCTCTTTGATGGGTGATTTTTGCACTTGAGTGGTGGCAAATACACATCAAGTCCATTCTTGGATAGGACTTGCTATGTTGTTGGATGCAACCAAAGTGGGGTCATGGGCTCATTATCTTTGTCTTTGGTGGACAAACCTCTTACCTAGAAAGGTTCTATATCGTGCTTATGATGAGATTCAAAGACCAGACCACCTTATTGTTGATGACATCTTGGATGTTAAGCGCTAATCTCAAATGGTGGTCGTGGTTGATAGGTCACCTATGGACAGCCTATAGCCACTTTACCCACACATATGAGTTTCTTAGGCTCCTATGCTTTGAGAGGGAGGTCTTGGACTTGTTTGGGAATCATAGTTATAGCCGTTGGTAGAGCCTAATGTCAATGAGAGTGAGTGGGTGATGGGTTTTTGTATCGGTATTATTGTTGTTATAGTAGTGTTAGAGATATCCATGCATTAAGTGTTAGGTCAAGCTATGGACCTAAACTGTTTGACCTGGATTGTGAGCCTTGCTTGGTAGAGCAACGTAGGATGCGCTTGATAGGCATCATCACTCAGACACTTGTGAGCTTTGTGCCTATTAAGACAATTCAAGCACATTTTAGGAGCAATGGACCAAGTGGGCAGGGTATACACAATGGCCAGGTATACACAATGGCAGGGTATACCAATGGCTACTAGTGAGAGTGGTCTACTTGGGGTCCATTTAAGCGAGCATGGTCTACTTGGGATGCAACTAGAGGACATATCTAGCTTGTAGCCAAAGTAGAAAGAGTTTTCCACATTGAGGTTGGGAACTCTAGTGGTTAAGGGTATGACACTACTACTTCCAAGGGCCCAATGTAGCAGCCAATCAGTACGTTTTCCACTCCAACATCAATTATAGAGGATACTTGGGAGTCACATATTGGACCCAAGCTTACAAGAGAAGAAAGACAAAGATTTTGGAGGTTCTTGAGGAGCTACATGAGTTATTTGCCTTCAATATGAAGGATTTGGGTGCTTTAAAAGGATCCAATATTTGGATTGAGCTTACAAGTGATACACTAGTTTTTTTACGTCCCTATAAATATAGTGACATGGAGAGAACATTGATTTAGAGCCAAAGTAGAGACCATTTTGGGGCTAGTTTGGTAAAAATTTCACATGGAGAGTATGTTTAAGCAATAATGATACAAGTCAAGAAGGATATGCATGGCAACTACAAAGATAAGCAAATGTATGGAGATAACCGTCATATCAATTGATAGACTAAGGCTGATTGGTATGTCATGCCTACACCAAAGGACATCTTTGATGAAATTTGAGCATGCAAAGGTTTTTATTACTTTGGATCTTTGAGCAAGATATCATCTATTTCCGATCAAGGAGGAGGATAAGTTCAAGATGGCATTTTGGGCTATTTATTCTCACGGTAAGGATGTATTATATCAATGGAGGTTCTTACCATTTGGGTTAAAATAATGCTTTTGCCAAGTTCTAGAGGATCATGGACAAGATCCTAGCAAGATTGGATTTACTCAGTGCTATATTGATGACATTTTGGTCTATAGCATTACTGTGGAGGAGCATGAAAGATATTTTTTGGAGGTGTTTGAGAGATTGAGATCTCATAGACTCAATTACATCTTGGGAAGTATAGATTCTTCCATGAGTAGGTTGAGTATTTAGGTCACACTATCATGAAGGACTTGGTTCTATCTGCCTTGGAGGACTTGGTGTTTAGCAAACCAAGGTTGGAGTCTATTGCACATATTCCTTGGCTTACAGATGTGAGTAGAGTACAAGCATTCATTGGGTTGAAAAAATTCTATCGCCATTATGTTAGAGGATTTAGTGCCATTGCTAAGGCCTTGATGAAGTTGACCAAGCTTACATATGAGTGGTGTTGTGAAGATGAGCAAGATGGAGCTTTTATAGAGCTCAAGGAGAGGTTGACATCTGCTCCTATTCTTAGGAGACCAATCATAGGATGACCATTCTATGTTCACAATAATTGGAGTAATGTTGGAGCTTGGAACAATGCTCATCCAACATGATGATGAGGGGAAGGAGTTTGTGATGGCCTATGCTCATTGCTCCAACAATTCAACAAAGGAAAGTATAGTTTATATGAGAAGAGTGCTTGGTAGTAGTATGGGTAGAAGCATATTTTTTATGTTATCTATTTGGTAATCCTTTCACTCTCATCATTGATAATCAGCCATTGAAGTGGTTGATGGAGTCCAACAAGCTTTCATGGAAGCTTGCACAATGGGCTTTAATTTTACAAAAGTATAATTTCACAATTATTCATAGCCTTGGAGTGGTGAACTATGATGCAAATGGGTTGAGTAGAAACCCATGTCCTAGCCAACAAGATCAAACTAGAGCACATTGGCATGGTGAGACAGATGAGAAGATGGTGCAAGATTGGCATACATCTACCTTTCTATGTATAATTTTTGATACTTTGGTGGTATCTTTCTTAGTGCATATAGGAGGAGTTATTGAGGTCACATATCCAAAGGGTAGAGATTTTGGTACAATTCAACGAGATAGTCACATGATATCTTCATGATGAATTATCTTTGCACAGGTGTTGTGGGTGGCACAATTAGTGCCAAGTAGGAAGATTGTGTTCTTTAGTGAGCCAAGAAATTTAGATTGGAGGTCAAACACCTTCTCCATGTATAGGACGATGGTAGAGTGCAAGTAGTACCATTTCCATCTCAAAGACTACAATTGGTTTGTCATGCCCATGAGGAGCTAGGAAATTTTGGAATAAAGCAT
This sequence comes from Lunularia cruciata, assembly GCA_948567375.1. Taxonomy (NCBI): domain Eukaryota; kingdom Viridiplantae; phylum Streptophyta; class Marchantiopsida; order Lunulariales; family Lunulariaceae; genus Lunularia; species Lunularia cruciata. The sequence continues at coordinate 23,122,678 of OX419755.1, read as the reverse complement.
ACATATAGTTTACTCTGGAGTCATTAGTGGTGGCGTGGTATGCAAACCAATGTACAAATATTTTTTGCAAGATGTGTGGTTTGACCAAGTTAGAGCATCATTTAATGCTCCTATGCTATAGTCATACCCATTGCCTATCACGGGATTAGGGTAAAATTGGAGTTTGGACTTTGCTAGATGTTTACCATTGATTGTGAAACATCATCAATATGTTTTGGTTATGGTGGAGCACTTCTCAAAGTGGATTAAGTTGGTGACACTTCCTGACAAGTCTAGTGAAGTACAACTTACTCATTCTTGGATTGGTTCTTCCACCAATTGAGGTTTTGACTGATCAGGGTATAGAGTTCTTGGAGGAGTTTTAGGTCTTGTGTGACAAGACCTTGATTGATAATTTTACTACCTCCCAAGATCACCTTGAGGCAGATGGCTTAGCAAAGAGAGTGGTTCAGATGGTGAAGAGAGGATTGCATAAGTATGGTTTGTAGAGAGGCCACTTAGGAGATTGAGATCTCTAATTACCTTGGTTGGCCAAGAGGTATAGGTTCAACCAACAAGCCTCCTTAGCATCCTTCTCTCCTTGCTTTCTACTCTATGAACAAGATCCAAATTTACTTGCAACCATTCATTGAGATGCAACTATAGTTTTGGACTTGGATGATCCAAACATATGGGTGAGCACATGTTCTTAAAGGGCAAAGATCTTCCAAAGAGTGATCCCGATGGCCTTTATGAACTTGGTGATTGCTCAACATAGGGATACCTTACGCTATGCTACTATTTAATGAAGAGGTTATAGACCCTTGATCCATCAATTTCATCCAAGTGATTATGTATATCTACAGAAGACTGCACGGACAACACTTGATGTTACTACAAAATTGGACTATCTTGAGAGTGCATGAGGTTTTTCCTTTTACTGTCCTCATGTTGGAAGGATGTGATGGTGTTGTTTGGAAGGATCATGTGTGCAATTTTGCTCCATGCCACCTCCCAAACATTGATGGCACTATGGACCCAAACTTGGCACTTGTACCTATAGACTTGAGGTGTATGTTATGCGGCTCTTTTGCTAGAGTTGCTACTATATTGGTGTATGATAGTTGTTTGAGCATATGGCATATGGCATAATTGACTCCTCTTCACACAATGGTTCTTCAAGAACAATGGTTATGTCCAAGATGTACTGTTTAGCCTTTTGTGGGTAGGGTACCCTAGTAGTATAAGGAGAGGAGAGGAGAGGAGAGTTTCGTGAAGGTTAGTGACAAGTCTGATCTCGGTGTGTTTTTTAAGAGAGAATGCAACCCACCCGCACATGAAAACAAGTGTGATTGGGAAGACCCTATCAAGCCATACAAGGAAAAGACAAAGGGGTAAAATGGGGCTAAGCCCCATTAGAGGCTGTAAGAAGAATCTGCCCTATAGCACTTAAGATATATAAGCTATGCAAGTCCCTATGGTTTATGGTCTCCAAACAATGGGAACATATGAAGAAGCATCACCTAGTGTGATTGTTCTCTTCTAGATTGCAATAGCCAATTCTCTCTTTAGAACAAGAACAATGGATACCTTTTGTCTAAAATATGTGGTGAAATATAAAAGTGAGAGTGATACCCCTGATGTTTAGAATGATATACACACACTCACTCCCTGAAAAACTTTGTCAATTTCCATGTCTATAGCTCCATATAACCCCAAGGCTAGAGGAACAAAGAAGTAACCCGGTTGCATATCCCTATACTTGGAAATCTTGCAAACTACTGCTCTGCTTGCTGTGCATCTAGGAGGATGTGTGATTACTCCCTTCAACATCACATCACATGCAGTGTTCGTAATCACAATATCCACTACTATCATCTGATCATCTTGGACCAAGTATAAATCTGCCCTGACTCGTGTCATCTGCAAAATATACCAATGTTCCCTCCAAGCAAGGTATCCACTCTCTCGTGCCATGGAAAACACTATATCCTTGATAACATCATGGATAGTTATCCTTTTTACTCCAAAAGGACACATTGTCATATGGACGGTTGCTACATCTAGTGTAGAACCACACTCACAAGTGAGTAATGAAGATGCAGATGGGTGGACCAAACCTAGGTAGAATCTCATTGCTATAGAGAAAGTAGTTGGTCCGAGTAGGAATGCCCTAATACATTGCCTAGCTAGGATCCAAAAGCCTTTATCCTTGCCAAAGCAAGAGCAAAGACATGCTCTAGTAGCATGAGGAATGGATGAGTCAACTAAGAGAGAATGTAATGTATGTTGAAACGGTTGCTTCATCAAAGAAGAATAAAAACCTCTAGTACAATTTAACAATAAGGAAGCAATGGATGGAAGGTCATCTTGTGCCTATAGAGATATGTTGTCTCTCATGTGCCGCAATAGCACCTAGTGAGAAAAAAATCACTCTTCCACCCCAACCACATACATCTCCAAGATTGGCCTATCTTGCAACCACAAAATGGGAGAAAAATAGAGATGCCAAGAGAGCACAACTAGCCAAAAATGCTATAGGGTTTCATCTCCTCCATAGATAGTAGATCTGCTCCTTTGCACAAGATCAATAGAGATATATGGTTATGTGCCAAAACCCCTATAACACACTCAAATGTCCTTGGTCTAATGATATCACCCAAGACATCTATAATCCTTCTATCAAACGCTCTCAAATGTGATAAGAAGGTAATCAAAGGGAGAATCATGCAAAGAAGATAAGTTGGTCTACGTGAAATACTAGAGAAGAGTACACCAAATGCCACCTATGGATCTCTTAATAAAAAGAGGTTATCCACATGAAGAATATACTCTACAAGGACTACGTCCAAGAAGAGTGTGACAAAATACACAGATCCTACTTGCACTCCAAGAATATATAAGCCATATGTAGAAGTGATACACCCCTTTGGAAGTTGGAGGTGAGAAGGAATACTTAAAGGAGACCAAGCTCTATACTTTCAAGCCTTGACTCTCAAGCCTACAAGATAAATCTTGGTAATCAAGTGGTTAAAGGCTTGTCTGATCTGATTTATAAGGCCCACAATATGTGTATCATCTTCCAAGGAGATAAAAACATAACCTTGCATGGCCAACCTAGTAGAAAAGAGGGCTTTAAAGTGAGCCATGGTAAATAAAGGTCCGCCCAAAGGATCTTCTTGTCATGTACCAACCATTGACTCCAAGATCATGACTCCTTCCTATGAGAAGCCATGTTGGTAATAAAAGGAGGAAGGAGAGCCATAGAAATACCACATGAAAGGAATACAACTTGGCAAGGATCCATCAGCCTCCTTAAGGTCTCTAAAGGTGGATACATGTGAGATGTTGTTAAAAATGTTTTCAATATCTACCTATTGAACAACCCACTTTGGGTGGATATCTAGGAGTGCTACAATGCTTAGAGATATAGCCTCACAACCTTTGAGTATAGCAAATCCAAATTGATGTGGACTGAGGTGTTGTCAAAAAGTGAGAATGATGTTAACTGATAATGGTATGACTAACAAGATGCAAAAGACCTCCCCAATAGCAATCCATCTAATGCTTTTTGTGCTTTTCTCCATTGCAAGAAGTCGACTAGCACACAATACTTGACTAATTGATGTAGGAATCTCTCCTTGCTACTACTATAGCCACCTGAAAAGAGCTCAATAAAACCACTAGAAGGATCATCTTGTTAGAAGTAATCTCTATAATGCTCATAAATCATCCTTAATAGACCTCTTGAGGAGAGACATGGGATATTGCACATTGCTTGTGCAAAAAGTGGTCTATCAAGACATAAAAATTACTCAAGCTGATAGTCTAAGACCTCTAGTGGTACTCCCTCTCTTCAAGATTGAATAATCTTAAGGAAGGTATAGTCTCATCAGTGAGACTACCCATAAACAAAGAGTGTAGTGCTCATATTGCTCTACTATACTAAACTCTCCTACTTGACATAACATCATATACCATTGTAATCGAGTGGAATCCATAATATCTTATGGTTGAACTTCTCTCATATGACATGTAGCCCGTACAAACTCCTCATGTAGGGTAGCACAATCATCCACTTTGAGTTTACAAAATCTAGCAACCACCTATCTCTACCCTCCCCCTCCTTTCTAGTATATCAAAGACACCATCATGGGAGTAATAGGAATAAAAACCATGCTAACTCATCCATGGGATCACGAGTCAAGAAAACAACGTATCTAGTTTCATCATGAAGTGTAAAGGGGAACCTATGTAATATGCATGAATAAAGAAAACTAGTCTTAAATAACCCCAAAATATAACCTATTGGAGATGTTAACCACTCTTATGACTAGATCGGTATCCTTAGGGTTGTCAACTTAAGGATAAACAAGCATGTATAATCTTGAGTGCCAATGATCTCAATGTGGTCAATCAACTCACATGAGCATCCCAAGTGGTCCAATCTTAGTCCTTGTGCATCTTTTGCACATGAGTCTTTACCTTGTGCGAGATAAAGAGTAGATGTAATATTAATAGTTGGACATATTATCTAGAGGTGAAAATGGGTTTAGTAACATCTGGAAGGATGTTATATATGATCGGCCAGGTAGATCAGATAGAAAGTGAAACCAAACGAGTACTTCTACTAATAGAGCAAGAGCTAAAATAGCCTAAAAACTTTAGAGTTAATTTTGAAGGCCTAAACAGATGAATTAGGCCTTGAAAATGTGTAGATTCACTCCAAGGAAGAAAAGGGTTAGCCTTCCTTCCCCCTTGTATGTCTCATTGAGAGCTTTCTAATGGTAACTCACTCACTTGATTCAGATATTCCTACATGCAGATTCTCTAAAGATTCCCTTTGGTCAAAGATTATTTGACCAACAAGATAGGATTCAAACTTACATGTCACTCATGCATGCAACTAATCTAAAAGTAGAGCTTGTTGACATGTCACCTATTTATGTATTTGATCCAAGGGTGGAACTTCATTTGAGTGAATTCTCTTTGCTATATAATAAAGTCAAGGTGCTCCTTTGAGTCATTGGAATTTTGAGAGTGAAGCTTTGCATTTCCTCTTCTCAGTTTTCTTTTGAGGATTCTCATGTCCTTGGAACATTACAATAGGTAACACACCAAGCATGGTATATCTTGGGCCACTCAAAATGACCTCACATGGGAAAGTGAAGCCATAGCTAATGGAAAAGTAATGATAATAACACATAATATTGCTTTCCGTAGCTCCCTATACTTGCAAAACCACAACCCACTCACATCCCACTCCACAAGGAAATGTTTTAACTCTCAAAATTCTAAAATAACTATAAATTCTCATAACTTTCAATTTATATCTCCATAATTTTCAAACTAAATTCCAATGGAAAAACAATATGAAAACCAAGAGAATTAAATTGAAAATTATTGACCCATCATTCTCATCACTAACTAATCACTCAAAACCCTAAAAAACCTAAAAGTTTTCATAACTGTCTAATAGATTCTCCATAGCCTTCAATTTAGGTATCAATGGAATCGAAATTGAAAAATGAAGAGAAATTACTATTCAATCTTGAATGTTTGAATGTGCAATGTGTTCTGTGTTCTGTGTTTTCTCTCTTCTCTGTGTTTTCTCTCTTCTCTTGTCCTCGGAGTATTACAGTGGGGAGCATATCCGCGTAGTACAAAAACATGGAATATGGGATGGATCTTCATGTGTGGTGGTAGCTCAAGGTGATAGGCCATAGTGCCGATCACGCGATGAAGAATTGAGAAAGGCCCAATAAAACACGGTGTGAGCTTACAAGGTCCAACTAATGTGAGGTTGGTTGTCGATAGCCACACTTGATCCCCAACATTAAACTCCATGTGCCTACGGTATGCATCAGCATACTGTTTCTGTTGATTTTGTGCAATTTGTAATTTGTGTTTGGCGCTCTCCACACCTTGTTAGATTCAAGAAACAAACGTGTTTACTGCATCGATCTTGGTAGACACTAGACAGATCTTCATCAAGCTAGAAGGTGTGAAGGGATGCTCACTATACATGAGGAAGAACGGAGTGACTTGGGTGGATGCATTCATTGAATTGTTGTAAGTGAATTCCACCAACAAGAGTAGGGTGTCCCACCTCTCTTGCTCTTCTAAAGTGAAGCCGTATAACATGTCTTCAATTGTGTGATTAATTGGATGGTAAGTTGGCCAACTTGGTTTTGAAGAAACCAAAGAGTGTTTGCCAGAGAAAACTGGTGAATTGAATGCCTCTATCAGTGATAGGTACTCTAGACAAGCCATGGTGAGAGAAGACTGCATCTAAGTATAATTGAGCTAGTTGTAGAGCGGTCACATCCGTGGTGGTAGGGCATACATGAATCATTTTGCTAAGCCGGTCCACAAAGATCATGATGGAGTCAAACCCTAAGGTAGTCTTGGGTAATTCACAGACGAGATCTATATTCACTTGTTCTCAATGTTGGGTAGGCATGGAGAGAGGTTGAAGGAGCCCTATAGGAGCTTGATTAGAAGCTTTGTTCTGTTGACAAAGTAGGCATTTGCGCATGTAGTCCATCATGTTGTTGCTCATCTTAGGCCAATAGTAATAGCGCTAGATTGCATCCAAGGTCTTGTCCACTCCGACATGACCTGCAATGGCCAAATCATGACATTCCACGAGAATGATGGTGCGTAATTTTGGGACATTTGGGATCCATAATCTACCATCACAAAAGGTGAGTCCTTGGGTGCTAGTGAAGCCTTTGGATGATTACGCTTCTACAATCTGTGGATTAGTTTTTGTAGCAGCCAGAATCTTTGGCCAAAATTTAGGGTTAATCTTAACCTCTACCACCAAGTTGTTTGCCATTGGTATGCGGGTGAATGCATCTACAAGTTGCTTCTTACCTCCCACATAGGTGATTTTCATGTAAAAGTGTTGTCACCACTCTGCCCACCAAATCTGGCGACAAGATAGATCCTTCTGTGTCTCGAGGTAGACTAGAGGTTTGTGGTCTATCTCTACTATAAATGCCTTCTCACCCAAATAGTGCTTCCAATGCTTGGTTGCCAAAACGATGACCATCTCTTCTTGTTCTGTGGTGTGGTAGTTGCGCTCTATTGGTAACAACTTTCAAGAGAAATATGCAATTGGATGCCATCCGTCATGCCACTCTTGTTGTAGGACTGCTCCTATTGCTACGCTTGATGCATCTATAGCCAACTTGATTGGACGTTTTGGGTGATACCACTTCAAGATTGGTGCATGTAGCAAGGCGGCTTTCAATTCTTGAAAGGCCAACTCTTGTGCGGTTCCCATGTCCACTTCTTCCCCTTGCCAAGTAGTGTTTTTAAAGGATGTGCAACCTTGGAGAAGTCCTTGACAAATCTACAATAAAATCTCGTCAACCCCAAGAAGCTCTTGAGTTGAGTTTGATCTTTTGGTGCACTCCATTTTTTATGAACTCTATTTTATCTATCAATACTTGAATGCACTCTGCACTTACTCTATGCCCCAAGTAGTCTAGCCTTCAGACTTGCCAAACTCACACTTTGAGATTTTGGCGTACAATCAATTTTGTCTTAGAATCTAGAGGACCTCTCGTAGATGTTGTTTGTGTTCTATCATTGTGCTAATGTATTCTAAGATATCATCCAAGAAGACGATAATAGACTTATCCAAGTATGGACAAAATATGTCATTCATTAGACTCATGAAAGTAGCAGGTGCATTTGTGAAGCCAAAGGCATCACAAGATACTCAAAGTGGCCATACTTGCTTCAAAGAGCAGTTTTGTACACATCCTCCTCTACAATTCGGATTTGATTGTAACCACTCCGCAAGTCCAATTTGGTGAAGTATCTCACTCCATAGAGTTGATCAAAAAGGTCATCCATGCGAGGTAAGGGGTATTTTTTCTTCATTGTTTGTTGATTGAGACCTCAATAATCAATGCACATGTGCATTGTACCATCTTTCTTCTTCACAAACAAGACAGGAGCCTCATATGGTAATACGCTAGGTTGGATGAACCCCTTTTGCAACATCTCCTCAATTTGAGTCTTACACTCCTCCAACTCATGAGGTGATAGGCGATATGGGGCCTTACAAGGAGGTGTCTTCTCCGGGAGTGTCTCAATTTTATGATATACTCTCCTTTTTGGTGGTAATCCTGAGGGTACATCATTGAGAAAGATATCTTGAAATTTATCCACCACAACCTTCAATTTCTCAAGAAATTTTCCATCAAATTGTGCACTCTGGACTTCTCTTATTAGACCCATGAAACATCTATCGGCCTTACAAACAGTTGCCGTCCCTATGACATATAGAGGTAGATCCTGCCTGGGTGATTTTTCTTTAACCCCAATGATTGACCATTGGTAGGTTCTCACTACTTTCTTCCTCAATCTACCATAAGGTTGTAATGCTATATCCATGGCATGCCTAAGATAGCATCATAACGAGCTAATTGTATCACTCGCCACTCAATTGCTTCTTGATATTCTCCTACAGAGAGTGTGACCTATCTAGGTAATGATTCAATCCTCTCTGTTTGCCCATTAGGAAACTCTACTTCTTCACTCCTATCTCTCTCTAGATCTATTCTTAATCTTATTGCAACAGAGCAAGATAAGAAATTCTTTGTTGCTCCCAGATCAATTAATACTCTCACTTGATTGCCTTCTAGGACTCCATTCACAACAATCAATTGTGAGGTTGCCTTTTGGGATCTTTGCACATTAGTCTTTTTCCTTCCCTTGCTTCTCTTCTTCCTTATTGAGCCAGTAAGGTTGCAAGGTACATTTATTGACAATCTTTGTTTTCCAAAGTGTTTTCCACCTCTTCCTCTTCAATGCGCCTCTCCATGTTGTTCAAAGATTGCCTATATGAAGTCCGAGGGCCTCTAGAGAAACAAGTGCAAAAGTTACTAAATATGTGCCCACTACGGCCACAATTGTAACAACGGCGTTGTTCTCCTTGAGTTCCTTCTCCTCGTGGTACTCCATCTCTTTGTTCTTCTACTCATCCACGCTCCCCTTGAAGCGGTCGTGCTCCTTGATCTTGAAATCAAAGGTTGCACAATTCCATTGGTATGGGTCCACCCATGTGTGGCATTTCTGCCCAGTAATGTTGAGGTGGAACTACTCCTTCACCTCCACCCAATGCTCCTGCTATTCTATGTGCACAAGCAATGGCTTCAAATATCATGCGAGGATTTTGCACCATGACTTCTTGGCAAATCCGCTCCTTTAACCATTGTTTAAAATTATCGAGAGCCTTTGCTAGACTCATGTCGATTATTGCAACTTGTAGATCTAAAAATGCCTCCACATACTCTTGTATGTTGTTCTTTTGTCTCAATCCCCATAGTCGGGTTTGAGCCATCTGCACAAAATCCACAGATTGGAAATTTTTCAACAATCCTTCTTGCATTGATGTACACGTGACCTACCTTCTCTTTGCCAACATGGATTGTTCCCAATCATCCTACCATGTGAGGGCTTTATCGGTCAAGTACCCACATGCAAACACGCCTACAGCATGCTCCGTGATCTCTGTTGGGAACAATTGGAAATATTGATTCATTCTTGAGATCCAAATTTCCACTACTCCCATCATACGATGTTCCTTGTAAGGCTCGATGTTGCAGCTCTTCTTCATCCGCAATAGCAATGTGGCTTCATCATTGATAGGGTTTGTAGGCACAAGTGCCTCTCCAAGTACTTCAGTTGTAGGTATTGGGTTTTGAGATGGCTCTTCTTCTTGCATGGCTTGATAGTTCTTGAGGATCTGCACTTGACTTTGTAATGTCTCCATGGTCATCTTAATCTCTTGAAACTCATTCAACATCCCTTGCATTCCTTGCACCAGCTCTTGCAATTACGGATCTATGGTTCTTGCAATTACTAATGTCTACTTCAATATAGAGTCAATATGATTACTCTGGAAGGCGCATAAACTATCGGAACTACCATTGGGACCTAAGAAGCTATCACTCATTGATAATACTACTCGCCCAAATTTCTAACCACAAAATCTCTAAACATCACTTTCGGTCTTACTACATAACAGATTTCTACTTGAGTGTTGAAAGGGAGAGGATTTGGGACATTCATATCCATATCATCATAGTAGAATGTAGATTGTCAAATCCCACTCTCTGTCATATATCACCACAGGTAGAATCACCGGGTTTGGTGAGTTCATCACCTTGTCTATGAATTTTGTGCCAAAGTGATAAACTAGCAATACACTCATTTGCTCACGCTGGATGTACATAACCTTGATGTGGAATGGATTCAGGAATGGAAAGCTAGGTGCATTAAATTGTCCTCCTAGTGCATCCATCCCATCCGCTCTCTAAAGTCCTTCCTAAGTCTAGCAATTACTCTATGTTCTCCACCTCAAATTACTCAATTTCAACAGTTCGTGCTCTTCCAAGAGGGGTGATCCACTCTCTTGGACTAAAACACTCGATCTGATACCATTTCAATACTTCGAGGACAAAAAGAGAGAGAGAAACACAAATTACACACTAAACATTCGGTGCTCCAAAGGAGCACCTTCTCTTTATTATATAGACAAAGAGGATCTCCTCCAAGGAAGCTCTACCATAGGATTAGGCACACAGATAGATCACATGCCAGCAAGCTCCACCCTTGGATTACTTACTTGGATGGGTGACATGTCGGTCTAGGTGCTATCTGGTTGGTCAAACAAGCTTTGACCGGAGGGAATATTTTAGGGAATCTTCCTGTAGGAGACTCAAAATTGTGTAAGGTACCATTGGAAAGCTCTCGATGAGACAAACCAAGGGGGAGTGAAGGCCAACCTTTTACCCATGAAGAGCCTTGCCCATTTTCGAGGCCTAATTCATCCGTTTAGGCCTCCAAAATTGCCTTCAAAGATTTTAGGCATATTTCGATTCCTTCTCTATTAGTAGAAGTCCACTTTTGGTGATGCCTCTTTCTGATCTGTTTAGTCCATCATGTGTAACATCCTTCCATATGTTACCAAACCAATTCTCACCTTTAAAGCATAAGTCTAGCTATTGGTTCTAAGGTTCTCAAGTTTATTTTGGTTTATGCTCTATTAGTAGAAGTACTCTGTTGGTGATACTTCTATCTGATCTATTTTGACGATCATGTATAACATCATTCTAGATGTTACCAAACCAAATTTCACATCTAGATCATATGGCTAGCTCTTGCTATTACATCTAGTCACACAATCAATAGCTAGTTTGTAGTGTATGAAAATATAGAGTGTTTGATTTATTTATTTTAGTGAAATTTCTGATCTTGGATCTTCATTGTCCATTATGGTTTATTGGTTTTATGTTTCATTGATACCAAATGTAAGGAAGTTGGGTTCATGTCACAATATTATATGTTTAAAAAAGTTCACTTTTTGGTCAAGATCTAAATCAAGAGTGTAAGGAACTCTTTTGACCTCCACAAATATTTGCTTATAGATTTTGGATACATGCAAATGTTGCTAGTTTCAACCTTCAAAATGGCTTGTATGCGAGTAGAAAGACTTCTACAAATGTTTATCCCATATATAAGTAATTAATGAATATTATATAGGAGTTTTGAAGGTTAGATGATATTTGTTAAGAGACTTACGGGTTTAGTTGAATAGTAGATTAGAAATGCATATTTGATAAAATGGATATCTAATTATATTATTCTATATAACATATTATTCACAAAAGTGACAATTGGAAATTGGAGGAATAGAATCAATTGATGAAGTAGATAATAGGAATCTAGATGATCACATTGATAGAAAATTTTTAAGAGTGAATATCATAAAGAATTATTTTGAATACAAAAAAAGATAAGATTGTATCTTGTATCTAAAATAAAATAGATAAATAGAAAAAATAAAAATAAATTTTTTTTGTTCTTGTATTAATATACACCATGTGGAAAATGAGATGTGATATGAGATTTATGTATTGAAATTGATTAGAATAGGCAAGGATTTGATTACTCACACTTTGTCACTTGAATGCAAATTCAATTCAATTTAAAAGACAAAGAAATTTAAATTTAAATTGAATTGAATTTACATTGGTAGTTTTTGGAACAATCAAGTGAATACCATATTTGTAGAGCTTTTGTAGAGTGATCCAAGAGTATGTATGTAGGTCGATGGGGAGTTTCTTTATCCGTACCAGGTTTCATATTACTTGATTTCTATTTCTTTAGCTCATAAGCTAGCCTAAGTATCTCGGGATCTAGTAGTTACTCGTAATTAAATTTTGTTATGATAACTCTTCTTTTTTTTCTTTTTGGAACTTATAAACTCCTCCTCCAATGAAGACATAGACATAGGTCATGTTTGAATGAATATATAATTCTTGATATTGTCATTTATCAGTTGAAATATTTAGTTATATGTTTGGATCAATTTATTCATAATCACATTCAATTTTAAAATTTTAAAATATAATTTAGAGATAGAATTTTTTTAAATTTCAACCATCAAATAATCTATATTAATTTTAAAATAATAAAACTTAAATTTTTTATAGAATATAATTATATGCATAAAATAATTGGATATTTGAAAGCATTTCAATTAGAAACAAAAAAGTAAAAAAATAAGTTTTAAAATTTTATATTAAAAACCAAAAAATGAATTGAAATATTTTAATTTAAAAATTTATATATAGATATTTATATATGGGATATTGAGATACTATAAATTTTAATATAAGGAAATCATATTTAATAAACACTATCTTTCTAAAAAGTTTGAATATCCATACAAAAGTGACAAAGAAGACTTTCATATGTAAATTTTTTTGAGAAAATTTGGTCTAGAGATAATGTTGCTATAATTATTTTGCATAGGACATAACAATAGCAATATATACAAGATAAAAATACAAGATATATATAAATTTTAGAGTTTTTGTGAAATTTAAAGAATCACGATGGAACAAGAGGGTTCAAGAATCTTGAGATCTTCAAGAAAAGTGTATTTTGTAGACAAAATAAAAAACCCATAAATAAGATATCACATTTTTGAGACCAATAAATTTATTGTTAAGATCTACATAATAGTTTAATGAATTTAGTCTATAATGAAGAGCTTGCAAGAGTTTTTTGAATTTAGTTCATATAGTAAGGAGTTTGTGCATAATGAGTAAAAGAGTTTATGTAACAAATGGAACAATTTGCATAACTTTATAAATTACTTTTATATTTCTTATTCATTTCAAGTTTAGTTTTCATTTCAAATTCCATGGCTAACAAGATCAAAGAGTGTATCCACCAATTTAAGAAGGAAAACATGGGTGAGGAGTGGTCTTGGTTGAGTGATTGATATCCATCAATTGAAAAGAAACATGACTTTCATTAACGAGTGTTAGTTAGATAAAATAATTATTAGAAGATCAATGGAATATATTTGTAAGTCTAATCTTGATTTTTTGGGTTTGAAAGTGACAATTGGTATGGAATATGCACATGCACATGCAAGTATTGTTTTTACTTGATTGAAATTTTAATTTAAATCTGGTTTAATTTATATATTTTATGCTACACAAACCAATTTCTATGCATACTTGTTGCATTTTTTATATGTGTACCTTTTCTTACATAACCCTTTTTCATATTATGTGTACCAAAATTTTATATGTGTAGACCAAATTTTTTGTCTAGAATATCTACTTACATAGCTATACTAGTTAGCTACCTACACTATCACAATATGTTTAACACATCTATTTTTTACCTACATGTGTCAGCTATTTTATATATTGTATATAAATTTTAAAATTTTTTCTTATTCTTCATGATTTATTTAAGGTCCCTATGTGTACAATATTCTTTTAGACATGAGATAAGAACACTCATAATGGAATGGTTGATGAAATATACTCTTTTAGATAATCTTATTAGAGAAAAGATTGCATTATGGAAGGAGATTATATTTAGAAGGATGACAATTTTATAATTTTTAGTCTAGGATTGATTCATCATACAAGATTTATCATGTAAGATTTTGTCACTAAAATATATTTGGCTCGGGAATGTACATAGTTAATTTGGAGAACTTTTTTTCCATAGTGTGTGTTTTTTGTTCATTTCTTCTTGAAATCCAAATGTGGTTCATGGATATATTATTTTTCATGCAAAAACTAAGATGTTTGTTGTTAATATATATTATAATTTGGTAGATCTGGTGATATATATCATTGAGACATAGTTAAGAATTTTATTTCTACAAGTCCACTCCTTGTATGGTTATAGATTCAAGTAAAAGAAATTAATAAAGTTTTGCTTATCATTTTTTAAATAATAATATTATTGTTGAAAAAAAGGGTATTAAAGGCTTGTAGGGGATTGGGAGTATTCCAATGCAAAAAGGAGGTATATGATGATGGAGAGTGAGAGTATAAGCTAACATCATGAAAATTATAGTTTATATTTGTAAATTTTATAAATTATATAAATTTAATTTTTAATATATTTAAATTTTATTATAAATAGATAAAGTTTGATATATTATTTTTATAATATTAAATAATTTATTATTTTAAATATATGAATTTTGATATATGAATTTTAGGATAATTTAAATATTTACTATCTATAATTTATATTTTTTAATATCTAATATATCATTCCATGTTATATATATTTATATATTGACAGAAAAAAATAAAGAGTTAATATGGAAAAGTTAATGACTAATTTCTTAACACCTTAAGAGATATTATGAGAAATGATAGACATGTGAGAAGAGTATGTGATGATTTACATGGTAGAGTTAAAATAATGAAAATAGAAATAAGAGCGACACACCCTTTGTAAGGTATGCATAGCCAAGGACACCGGAGGATTGTTGAGCTAGGAGAGAGATACATTATTATGTGGGGAGTGAACTTGTTTTTAGTGAGAGTTGAAGGCATTAGACATAAAAGTGAGCCATCATGCTTTGATGGTTGAGGTTTATAAAAAGGAGAGCGGGAGAGACTAGAGAGTGAGAGTGTCCATAATGAGATTAGACAAAGTAGATGCCCAAGTGAGGTAGCACAAGTTGATGGCGAAGGTTTATAGTATTAAGTAGATATTGGAAAAGAATATTAGATATTTGTATGACAAAAATTATTATCAATATGGAAACGTTGGAGAGCACCAAACTCAATTATTTGAGATCCAAAGTTTACTAGATAAAGTGAAGATTGTACTAGATGAAGCAATTGAGGAGGAATTGGCCAAGGGGATAAATGGAAAAGAATGTGAGACTATTGCAAAGGATACACAAACATCCAAAGTTTACTAGATGAAGTGAGGATTGCACTAGATGAAATAGTTGAAGAAGTATTAGCCAAGGAGATAGTGGAAAAGAATGTGAGACTATTGTAAAGGATATACAAACTAGAGGGACGGTTGTGCATATGTCATTTATATGGAGCAAGATTGATAGTAGAAGAAGATTTGCTATTGCTGAGATTGATCAAGTAGAGAGACTTTCTAGGTGTTCTTCAACATTGCTATCCCCAAAATCAAATTTTCAGAATTGACTCTAAAATTTTCTAAAATAGCATTTTATAATTGATTTTTATCCACTTCACTCTTTAGATACCAAATCAAACATCAATGTATAGTGTCTACACTCAATTTAGTGTGTTTGTTTGTGCACTTTGTATGTGTTTGTATTTGCACTTTGTGTGTGTTATGGGAAGAACCAAGTCTCCCAACAATCTTTGTGTGCACAATTTTTTCACATTTTCAAACCAAATTATGATAAAAATCCATTCCACTTTGATACAAGTTTGTTGGAATGGTGGCAAATGGTGATTTTTCCAAATCTCTATTCATAAATTCAATCAAGAATAAATGGAGAAGAATTTTATTAATGGATAGCCACTCATTTCACCTAGAGTAGTTTTGAAACGCCCCTAGACAAAAAGAAGAAAAAAAATCCAAGTATAGATTCAATCAATTGAAGTGCACTACTAATTAAAAAAAAAAAAAAAAACAAAAACAACCTAACTTACGAAGGACTGTTCACCTTTGGATTTCTTTTCTCTTTAGAGAGCCCTCTCCCATTCACCACGAACCAAAAAGGCCCATGTGCTATGACCGAAGGTTTAAAGTTCCAATTTGAATCCGCTTTTTTGGAATGACTTGTAACTTTTTAACAACTTCGAGGCATTTATTAAAATAAAATTTTCAAGCGCTTGCCTTCCAATAAATCTATATTTGGAAACCCCCCATTGTCATTCGCAGGCAAACCATGCCATGTCATCATGCCATGTCATCCGTATTTAGCCTGGATGAATCGGGGGTATTCTATAATCGGTGGCAGAGGCTCTCAAAAGGTCTTTGGTAAAAGTTCCTTGGAATAGAAAGCACCAATAACACACGCAAGCAAGGTGACGTGTGCGAGAAATGGAAGACTAGGATGATCCAAGAGAGAAAGCGCATCCCAGCGCTTGCCTCCATCCGCCCCAATATGACGAGCGAATTTCGTTTCTCGTTGGCGCAACTGGATCACACTACAAAGGAATTCTGTTTGAAGTTGATGCAGCTGCATCAGTTTCAAACGGGCTCCGCATGACGATGTGAATGCGCTAAGAGAGGAGGTAGGCCGTGAAAGAGAGCCGTATGTACAGTTGGTTGGTTTCCCGTGAAATGTGGCAAACCAAGCTCGCAGTCGATTGATTGGATGTCCTGGAGTCCTGAGGAAAGTGAAGAGGAGATATGAATTCCGGAGCCTCGAGTGATCCAAATCGATGGAAATGCAGAGTCACGTATGGTATGATTTCGATCTGTCTTAGTCTCCAGTGATCCGAGTCGATGATAATGCCGAGTCATGTGCGGTATGATTTCGAGGTGTAGTTAGCAACGACACACGAGGGAAGGCCTATTAGTGTCAGGGCTGGCAATTGCTAGTAGTCCAAAGATTGCTTACTCTCCCACATCATTTTGTCAGTGGCTGTATGCTGATTATCGCGTTTCCAGTTGTAGGACTGCAAAATTGTGACAATCATATGATCAATGAGTTGTGAAGTTTCTGTTGCAATCTTACTACGAAATCTGGTGATCCGGAAGCAAATTTGAATAGTCGGTTGTTAGATGATGGAGCTTACTGTGATACTGCAAAACATCAGCATTCGCGGAGTTCACTCGAGCAACAGCATCATCTAAATCCATGTTTTCTTGCATCTTCTTCATTTTCTTTTCAGAGCAGATAAAGATGGTGGATCTTGCGGGTTCATGTAGTCTTTTACCGGCAATGCAAAAGACTCTCCAGAATGCGCCCACGAGTACAAATGCCAATGATCACATAAGATTCTCAATCCTGCCTACAATTGCCAGCTTTTAGAAAATCCATCAGGGCTCGTCCTGACTTACTTGCTCTCTTTCCTTATCTGTCTATGGAACGCACTCCATTATCGGGCGAGATGGCTGAAGATCGTTCTTTCTCTGGCCTGATCGACCGTGGTTTGTCCAAAAGTATGGATCTTTCTTTTCCAGAACGTTCCGACGTGGTACACAGTGATAAGGATGAACCAGACGCTCAAGCAATTTTTCGACCTATTTTATCAAGGCCGTCAGGTGATGGGGAATCAAGTTCTCCACTCTTACCACGATCAGATTTGAAGGGTGGAACTGGGAGTCCACATTTAAACGATTTGCACAAGCTGAGCCTATGCTTCTTCTTTGTATTTCTCTCGTACGGAGCAATTCAGAACTTGGAGAGCAGTCTCAACCAGGTAAGCGCATTACAATTATCCCATATTTGTATTTCACAACCGGAATGTCTTGATAGTCATTTCGTCCGTGTTACTTTTAGCTCAGAAGGAGTATCAGTTCACAATTATTGTCATTCTGAACAATTCCGTTCAGTGTCGTAATGTCGAAGACAATGGCGCCTTTCTCCCATAGATCTTAAGTCGAGTTCTGTGATCTAGGAGCAATCTTTAATTGCCTGACAAAAAGGCAGGGCTTTGAGCTGAAGCTTCTCAGCGTCTAGGTCAGTTGGAGTTCATTTAGTTGTACTACAGTTTTGAATTTATCATCCTTCCAGTTTGTTAGTTTATGAGGCCGTGTGAATTATACTTAGAAAGAAGTCTCTTCATGCTACACTTGTGTCACGACAAGAGGATAGTAGGTAGAGATGACGGCTAACCAGTTGGCAAATTCATGTCTACGTACTGTTCTCAATTTTAGCGTACCACATGATTAAACTACTCCCAATCTTACATACCTTTGTGTCTAACAATTTTTTTCTTCTTCAGGATCAAGGTTTGGGTTCCATATCTTTAGGAGTTCTGTATCTGTCTTTGACCGTTTGCTCCTTCGGCGCTCCTATAGTTGTGATGTGGTTCGGTTCCAAAAGAGCTCTTATGCTGGGACTATCGGGCTACTGGATATTCATCTTAGCGAATTTGATCCCTTCATGGTTAGTGGGATGCTGAGTATCACATCTCTAGATTTCTCAGTTGCCGTACTTTGAGAACTAATCTGGCAGAAACCTTCTGGTTTCTATGTAGAGAAAAGCTCTTCATACACGCTTCAAGCCATATAATCTCTTGAACTTCCATTAAGGGATATAGATCTGCAAAGCAACCTCAGACTTACACCTGTGATTTGATCTTTGAGCAAGAAACGCTGGGCAGGTTTTTCTTCGTGTCCACTATCGTGATCACTGAGAGTGACTGGTCCATGTTTTTTACAGGTACACCTTGATCCCCGCATCCGTTTATTCGGGCTTCAGTGCTTCTGTACTGTGGGTTGCAGAGGTAAGGAGAATATCACCGTCATTGCACACACCATAGGCAGGACTTAGACGCATATGTCTTTTACGACTACCGTTAGATTTGCACTGTACCGTTTGTAATGAAAATTCTGAGATAGTTCAAGTGTCCCTCCAGGGCACATACATTACTTTTGCTGCGAAGAGCCACGCAGCAGTGTGCGGTATCTCCGAGGCAGATGCAATCGGAAGCTTCAATGGACAGTTTTGGAGCTTATTCAACTTTAATCAGGTTGGTCTTGAGTGGGAAATTCTTGGCATTTACTGTCACTATGTGTTAAATATATCTACCACACTGAGACGGGCTGCAGTAAATACCAACGACCTGGAAGGTCTACGAAATAGAGAGGCTTATTGTCTTTGATTTCAAGTATAGCAGTCAATTTACTGTTTGACCTCAAATCAGCTTTCAACGCTTTGTTTATCTATATAGAATGTTGAAGACAAATATGGACAGCTTTATTGCTCAAGACATCAACAAGATTAATTTTGAACATCCTCTGGGAATTTAATTTCAAGCTTATTTATCTAGTTGCTGTCCAGAAGATGAACTAAACAGATATGTGATGTCTTGAATTGTCGATGTGCTCTCTGCCAGGTTGTAGGAAATTTGCTCAGTCTCGCTTTGATGCAGTTCCGGGAGGTAAGCAGTAGCCATGGAAAGAACTGTTTGTTGAGAGAGGTAACCTAGAGGTTACAGTTGAGCTGTTTCTGAATCCTTTATTACTTTGTAAACCCAAGCGTAAATTTTTGTTTTGTCCCTCCCATTCATGAGGAAATGTAGCGGTGGTCTATTAGTGAGCTTGAATGGGTTTGTTTCCGATTCTTGTAGATTCTATTGATGTGCAAGGGTACCGAGGCGTAGGTAGATACAAAGCTGTCGCGCATCGACAGCGCAGATGAAACATTCCAGATTTCCTGGATTTCAGATGTGGGGAATCCAGAAAGTAATATCTACAGGACCCTTATGTATGCGTCCCAATCCCATGAGTACATGTTACGAGCGGATGGACGTCAAATTCTGCTCAACTTTGTGTCACTGCTTTATAGATTATCAATGAGATATCTCTTTAGTGTGATTTAAGGGGAGCAGAAGCCGACGGTGGATCCACACCGGGGAATCCTTACGTGTGGTATGGTTGCAGTACTTATACGTAGAAACCGAGAGGCCATTCTCCATACTAACAATTCCCTAATCTTGCATATCCTATGAATTGAACAATAGACACGTCTGATCTAGAGTATTCCTAGTAGCTCTAAAGGTTGCAGAAACTGCTAAAATGTCCGTCCATGTAGCTCATGTTTAAACGTTGTATGTAATTTTCCGTGTTTTGCCAATCCAGAACTCAGCCATTCAACCCGACAAGACATCTGCGGGCATTACGGAACTTCTTCTTGTCCTTCTCGGGAGTATGGCAGCTGGTACAATTTTAGCATACTTTTTAAGATCCCACAAAAATTTGGTCACTCGAGCATCCACTGCGGATGCTTCTGTAGCGAATCGAAGCTATGCTAAAGCCTTCGTCGCACTCATGTCTGAAAGAAGGATGCTGTTTCTAATTTGTTTTATACAGTATACTGGGATGCAGCGGGCGTTTATATGGTGTGTACCTCATGGGCTTGTTATTTCTGTGTTGCTCAAAGTTCATAGTTAGATGCTTTACTTGCAACAAGCGGTCATACATGTGAACTCGAAGATACGAAGCTCATGGACAATGCCCATAGTTGTTTGGTGCCTGTAATGTAAGGACGTGCAAAGCTCCGGCGTGTTTGACATATGATGGAAGATCGTAACAGCTACTCTATTCTTGCAGGGGTGACTTTACGAGAGATATAATTGTTCCTACACTTGGCATATCTTGGGTTGGCGGAGTCATGGCTGTTAATGCAGCTAGTGCTACTGTTGTTAGTATTATCCTCCCTTTCGCTTCTTCAGGAATGTCTACTATCTAGAAGAAGACGTGCAATAGTCTATGAATGGTGATGAGGATGGATGTATGGCGCACGACATCTAACAAGAATCTAGTCATTCCTGTTGACTCCCGTTGAAATAACGTAATAGCAAAGTAGCAGTGCGGTTTCTGAAGCCTAAGCTTCAGTCACTGCATCTGTAGAAGATGGACAAAGCAGATAGATAGTTGATGAAAGGTGATTAGAAGAGCCTTAATTCTTTTGGTTTGTGGCAGGCATCATTTGTTGCTGGGCGATATTCATCTGGACTATTATCCATTGCTGCAATTCTTGTAGTTGGAGCATGTTGTCAATTCATCGTGATGGGGATAGTGTTTCTCGAAGGACCGTATGTATTTTCATGACCTGGAGGTTCCTTGCGTGCCAAAGCATCTGTGAACCGATCTATATGCTCTCTTCTTCTACACTACTATAAGTTGTTCTGTCACCAGAGCTTTTCTGATCGAATTTCTCGTCATCTTGTGATGAGGTTATTACAGGTTTGGAGAGGACTCAAGACAGTACATGACCGTTTTTGGGACAGCCATTCTTTGGGGAATAGGTGATGCAACCTTCAACACCCAGCTCAACGCAGTCCTGGGAATATTTTACCCTCATGATACTGTGAGAGATCCTCCCCAGCTGTTCATTTCAAACAGAAATAGATTATGCAAGTAACTTGAAGAGCTTTGCTATGAAAATTGGAATGATATCCATGAAAATTAAGCATGTCGCCCATCTAAACATTTTTATATTTCTTTTCAACGTATGTCAAAGTCCAGTCATTTGTTGCTAACCAAAAACTTTAAATCCACCAACGACTTTACACCCATCTTCGTGTTTCTCTTCAGGAAGCGGCATTTGCACAATTGAAAATATGGGAAAGTTTTGCAACATCAGTTGTTTTCTTTGCTAGCCCATACATGACGTTGACGGCAAAGATACTTTCACTCTTCTTCGTGCTTCTAGTCGCGATGGCATGCTTTCTAGTGGTTGTGTGGCGGTCAACAAGAGCTCGATGAGCGACTTGTGACTAAACCCCGACTTTCCTCAAGTATCGACAAGTCCATGGGTGTCCAACCGAACTGTAGGGAAATTTACCTCCCCAACGTGTTGAAACGTAATTCACGTATGACTTCAGAACATAAGGAAGGAAGTAATGAATGAGGGTGAGATAAAGGATCTAAAGATCATGTTTCATAACATGCTTATATTCGATTATTGGTAGCGAAGAACCTGTAAAGTAGGACGCACTTACCTGATGGAGGAACTGATCGGTGATAGTTTTGACAATGGCTTTGATAGTCTCCGCGGGGGTTTGCTGGCATATTTGCTCGTGTGTTTGCAAGAAGTTACAAGTTCCCATGAGGAACTTGTACTTCTCTGGATTTCTTTCCCGCCTGAGCTGGTGAGGACTCACTCATTTTTAGGCAAGACTCCTCGTCTATAATTTACATTCCAGATCTCCTCTTGAACGCGTACTCTTCTGTTTAGGTTCAAGTCTCAGATGAAAGACTGTCTGAGACTTTCTATGTACACTTTCTCGCCCTTCTAAAGTTCTGATACTCCTCTTGAGTTCAATCGAATATTATTCAGCGTTTCTGCCTTCAATCCTCCGTAAACAGGTCATGTTTCCAATACACAACGAGGGTCCTCGGTAAATGTCTGAAACGTACCTGAGGCACAAGCATAATCGGGAGCTGCAAGCACCCGATTGCGAATTTGATTCGAGTGCTGTCGCGCGACGGATAGATGAAGCAATCTGGTTCAACCTGTATGATAGCGTTCTAGATCTCACTCGTAGTGCACCACACCGGCACATGCATCTTACTTCTGGAGCAAAAAGACAACGTACATAAATGCTTCTCATTTCTAGACTTCAATATTGAATCGAGAAACACGACTTTAACAATCCTGACACGAGGCGCACCTTGGTCCAAAGAGAATCGAAACAGAGAACCGGATCTTTAAAAGTCAGACCATTTTCTGTTCCGAGTTTAGGATGCTGATTCTTGAAAACCACCCAAGTTTGATGGTCAATCAAGGACGATGACACTCACCTAAAAAGTACAGTATGAGGTTCTACTTGCGTCACGTTTCACTCTCTTCGCGCGATCTTGGAACTGGCTAACATTCTACCAATTCAAACTAGAATGAATCAAATGGGTACAAAAACTATACCTTCTCTTTACAGAAGGAAGGATGTTGAGACCAACCTGAAACTTTAGATCATCGTTCCTACCTGATGATCAAAAGATTTGAAACTGTTCTTGAAGGGTTATTTTCGACGCAACCGATTTCAAGAAGGATCCGTCGGTGACCAGGAGGTTTCTCATGGTTGTACTCGGCTTTGGAAAAGCGAGAGTGGAACGATGATCAGTACGCACTTGGAGATGAAGTTAACGCAAGTCTATCTAGAGAGAGAGACCACCCTACTCTTCGGTATCCAGTCTCCTGAAACCATGTCCAATTTGAGAGCTGAGAGGCGAGTTCTCTGACCATATTGAGTGAAGGCCAACGAGGATGCAAATTTGGAAAGCCTAGACATTTGCAAATTACCTCCTCCTCAACCTTCTTAGATTGCAATGCCAACCTTTCCTGATCACCAAACTTTGTGCAGAGAAGTTGATCAGATGTATTAGGAATATCCGTGATGGAATTTTTTGTGAGGTAGATTGACTTATAAATCTATTCTCTCACTTTATGCACGAATGTGTGCATTTTTGGTTGATGCAACTCACTGATTAATTTATAATTAGGTTCTTTTCTTTTGTTTGCTCAATCTTTGTGGATGAGAGAATTTTTTTAATACATATATCATATCTAGTATGGATAAGAAATCCTTATTTGATAGGAATTTTTTGTATGGCTTATATCTGTCTCTTCCCAAAGTTATTTTGTAAGGGTCTATGTGATCAATACTAGAAACTAATATCTTAACCTAAGTAAAAAATGGCCAAACAAGTTAAGTTTTTCATTTGATTTTGCTTGTATAGGGGCCTGAATAGCATCTGAATTTGAAAATAATGTGTAAACTTTTCTTCATACTTTTTCTTAATTTCATGGTGTTTGACTTTCTGAAACTATATTGTTTTTACTTAAGCGGATATATTAGTATACTAGAACAACAAGCGTAAGAGATGACAAAATTGGATCAAAATAATACATATATGAACATCAGAAGAAGATAATCATTTTTGTGCTTATACTATCAGACCATACTTGCACTATCAAATCATAAATATCTGCCTAGAATTTCTAGATAGACGGGGAGAAATTGAATACAAAGAACCACTGTTTAGAGGTTTCTTTTGAAGATGAATTAGTTATAACTACTTCACAAATTGGTCATTCTATAAATTACAACCTAAATGAAAAATATTATACAATTTTAGGAGTATTGGGTTTCGGTAGCTTCCCCAAATTAATAATCTAGAATTATATATAGAAAAAATAAAATATCTTAGTTCAGTATTTCACAAACATTTGATAAATCTTCATTTAACAAGCATTACATCAAGCTCTATACATACAACATTGTAGAAATTCTTCTTTACTTTATCTATGATAAGTTCTGAAAATCTATATTTAAGATCAATTTCTAGGACATATGATTTGATAACTATATATTATCAGTAGAAAGATTTGCAAATAATGGATCACGTGTCATCTTTATGTGTATAATCATTCTTGGACTGATTTGGTTTTATAGTAGGTGTTAAGGGTAGCAATTGAACTATTATTAGAATAGCATTTATCTTTCATAACTTCATAAGTCATAAGTAAAGTTTTGGGTTATTATGTTCATAAAAATACCAAAATAAAAGGTCAATGTTGAATGTGAAAAGCTAATAGGTAGCTTAGATAAAGTTATAATATTTTTCTTCTTAATCTTCTTCTTCTTCCTTTTGAATAAGAGAAATAGTTCAAATGTATTTTATTTTAAATTAATTGTATCTTAGGAAACATGCTGGATAACTAAGGTCTACTTCAAATCATAACTTTGTACTTCCGTATCTTATACTTGCATTTTCTTATTCTTAAGTTGCAAAAATTATTCTCCTTATTCAAATTTGATAAAACCTTCATTATCTTACTTAAATAAACTAACCTTTATTTCATTTTAAGTATTATAAAATTCAACATCTTCAAGGCTACTCTTTAAATACAAGCCATTATTCAACTTGTGCCTTAGCATACTAGCATCAAGATAATATCTCCCTAATTATACGGAGGTTCTTATCAATAATCTGAATAGTGATTCTGCAATCAATTGTGATTCTCTAGCGTGGTTTACTCGCTTCATCATCCATATTATCTTTAAAAATGTTAGTAGTGATTTGCTAATTAGGTTCATTTGCTTCATTATCCTTTGTTATAAATTTCAAAGCTAGTTAAATGGGAAGTTTTAGCCATAGATATTTTGGACCAACAAAATAGATGCTTCATTCAAGAATTGAGCTGATGTCTTTATGTTCTATGTCGTATAATGCTTTTGTGTAAATTTGTTGAAAATCACCTACTGATATTTTTTTAAACCTACATGAAAGTTACTAGAAATTTCAGTGAGTACTTTGGAAAGTGCCTAGGTTTATTTGTGGAAAGAAGAAGGTACCTTAGAACCTTCTAGTGATTGAGTATTCAAGAATCTTCATGTAGACCTAGGCTACAAGATGTTGAGGAACCTTCCTCAGGATTTAGTAACTTGTTTGGGAAATTAAATTAGCAAGGAAATTAATTATTAACTTCTCTATGAAGCAAGTATACATCTATCTCAATTATAAATAATAGTAACTTAGGTCATGTTTTTTGTTTAGAATTCATCACGTTCACTTTGTCACGCCATTTGTAGTGCCGTATCTAGATGCTCAAACACTGGAGTTCCAGTGATAGTAGTTGAGTTATTTCAGTCGTTTCTCAGAGACTACTTTCCGACGGTTAGATTTTGTGTTCAGGGTACTGACTTCACGGTGTGGCCCACCGTCACTTTACACCATTTGCACCGTCGAGTGTGCCATCAGTGGGACCATTAGGGTTTCAGTGCTAGCTCAAGTCCAGGGGGTATAGTTTCGAAGTGAGCTCCAGAGAGCTCACTTCTCTGATGTTGAGCCTTCGAGTTCCTGGCTATGGTGGACAGAGGCTGGCGAATGTCACCTGGATTCTCTATGCTTGAGTGGGTGTGGCTTGACTGTAATCAGTGCCCAGTTGTTGGTAGTTTATAGAGTGATAGATCAAGTACGGATATGAGTTGAGTTGAGTTGAGAGTGTTAAGCAATCTGATTACATCAGAGAAGTGAAGTCAGGGGGAAATCGGGTGCAAGAACTATGAGTGTTGGTGGTATCTCCCAGCTTGGTGGATCGTTGGTAGCTCGATTCAAGTTCAGTATTTCCCTAGTGTGCAGAAGCTCAATCAATTGATGCAGATTTGGCAGTTAGGCGGACGGTGTGCGGAAGCGTTGGCCAAATTTCGAACAAAGAAGGAGCAATTTTTGAGCAGTGGTTGTGATTTTGAACTCAAGAGGTGAAGGCATGACCAATTTGCTGCGAGTTGGGCTCAAAAAGTCAAATTGAAGGTGGAGTTGGGAAGCTCCTCTCATGAAATTGTGATTTGGAAAAACCCGTTTTGTCAATTTGGCTCGAGTGGATAGTTAGCAGAGGATTTGGCGGACGGCCATCTTTAGTGTTTACGTCAGATTTTGGTTGGGATTTATGTCAGATTTTGGCCAGAATTGGAGGAGTTTTGCTAGTTTGGAGGACTTTCGCAAATTTGGAGAAGTTTCACCAATTTTGGAGGAGGTTCGAAGTGGCAACAAGAAAGGCCTCATTTGGCTGAATTTCGGCATTTCGAGGCATAGGGCTGTGGGCTATGAGAGGCTACAAAGGCCTAGAAGGGCCAGCAAGCCAGCTTGCTGGCGTGAGGCTAGCTAGTTTAGAGTAGATCTTGGTCATTGGTTGGGAAAATCTGCCTTTCCTGCTAGATTGTGTGCAACATGGTTTGACTCCTAGATCTCTTGTTCTTAGACTGGTGCCCTAGCCAACTGGTCGACCCTCACTTGTTGTCATAGTGACTGTGCCATTGTTATCTATACACATGTAGCTTTGGCTAGGAGAGGAATTTTGATCCCATTCTTGGTGATCTTGGTAGCTTAGGACTTAGATATGAACTCCTCTTATGTCAAATGCCAAATGGAGGCAGAGTCAGTCTCGTGTTGTGTTATGAGATGGAGGGTTTTCGTTTAGATTTCTTATGATTAGACCCCCTCCATTCTTTGCTTCCTGTTTGTGCACCACGTTTGTGTGAGGTGCCTTGACTTTTGAGCGTTGGTGCTCTGGTGTGCTCTCGATGGTGAGACTGGAGTGATGACCAATCAGACTACCTTTGTTTCTCTTTGGTGAGGCAGGAAGTGATGACCTGTAGACCGTGAGAGTGCATGTTATGATGGTAGGTTATAGGTTGTCCTTTCCCCTAGTGTAGTTATCTTGATTAGAGTTACATTAGTGAGTGGTGCTTGGTGGTGTTGGCACGTGGTGGTGTTGGCACTTGGTGGGGTACTTGCGGTTGCAGTTGGTGGTTTGGGTTTGCTGTTGTGGTTACTTTGTCACAACGGAGTTCTTTGGAGATTCCAGAGGAGTTAGCCCTGTAGTACACAGTGGGTTTACTCAGAGTGGTGCTCGGTATCAACCTGTATCTCAGGTCCCAATGAGGGGGGTGCTGACTCTGAGTTGAAGTTTTACACAAGAGTTGATTCAGTTGAGAGTGCACTTGGTATGTCCGCACCGTTGTTGTGGGACATGGACGAGATTTATGGGGCCTCCAAAGGCCCTAGGCGTTACTCTGGTACAGTGGGTACCATTGAGTTGGATGACTTCATCCAGAAGTTTGACAATTGGTGTGATCTGCAGCAGATGCGGAACCCGACTTTGTTCATACCCTTCATGGCATGGAAGGGGTTGTTTCAGCACTTGGAGGGTCCACCGATGGATGACTACCATGAGTTCAGGAGAGCTCATTTGGAGGAGATTGAGTTATGGAGACAATATTGGTCTCCACACTATGTCTCCATCACTTCAGGCTCAGTGGCCAGGAGTAGATTGGCTGTACCTACGAGTTCTAGCTCGAGTAGTGTGGGTGGAGCTAGTGGAAGTGCACTAGCTGGAGATAGTGCTACTACGAGTGGAGGTACCGCTGCAAGAGGTGGTGTGGTACCAAGGTTTAACCCCATGGTGGAGTTCTTCCTATGTTTGAGGCAAAACTACCAGGGAGTGCGGATTGACAAGCTGAGGAGCTTGCAAGAGTTCAAGCAGAAGGCTGGAGAGAGCCTATGCGAGGCATACACTCGCATGAGGCGGCTGATCAGTTTCACTCAAGGAGTTATTGAGGCCCAAGCAGTCTAGTTTTGGTATGGGATACTGGATAGGGAGTTGCGATGTAGAGTTCGTGATGCTACGTTGTTGCAGGCTACTTTGCCCACTTTGGCAGTAGCCTTTGGTTTGGCTGAGCGTATTGAGCTCAATATGGTGGAGGAGAGAGTGGTGACATCTGGATTTGGTAGGGAGACCTCATCCACGGCTGTGACTTCTTCTAGAATGCAACAGAGTGCACCACGCCCAATTGGTTTTTGAGGATAGGATGGACAACCGAGATCCTATGGAGCGAGTGGAGGGCCTAATGGAGTTAGACCCTTACCCTCATTTTTGGGTCAGCAGCAGCCAGTGAGTGGTGGTGTTGCTTGTTGGACTTGTGGTGGACCTCACCATAGGAGAAAGTGTACTCAGGGCAGCGGACCTGATATCTCTAGTGCATCACAGTCAGTACGGAGGTAGTGTGAACATTGCCACAGATTTGGTCACACTAGTGACCGGTGTTTTGACCTACACCCGGAGTTACAGAGTGGTAGGGCTGCTATGGCAGGTAGTAGAGGAGCTCCAATTCATGGAGGACAAGGTGGTAGAGGTGGTGGTAGAGGATCTACACCTATTAGGGATGCAGTACATGCCCTTACTTCTGACACAGCTATGGCTACTCGGGTTGAGCAGTTGGAGCAGAGATTGGCTAGTATGGCTATTGCTCAGAGGAGATCAGATTCGGGTGTTGAGGCTTCCACCTCATATGCTGGTGATAGAGATGCTTTGGACTTCATGTGCGGAGCAGCACAAGTGGATGCATTTGCAGCAATGACTAGGAGTGCAGTACGTGCTCTAGAGCCTAGAGGAGCATCAGTGAAGTTGGACCCACAGAGAGGAGAGGTTGTTGGGAGACAGGTCAGACTTCCCGAGTCTTTCATGCTATCTGAGGCATTGCAGACAACATCCATGGTTCCTAGACGTCCTAGTGTAGGTGTGGTAGGTGGTGATGGAGTACATGATGGACTACCTGCTAGTCAACCACCTACTATTATAAAGATTGAGTCTAGCATGATGTTGGGGGTGGCTCAGCTGATTATACGGCGTCCTTTGTTTTCAATCAGTGACATGTTTACATTGGGTGTTGACCCAGCCCCAGTGTTATGGTTGGCTGCCACGTTGTGTGAGAGTAGGGATGGTGCAGTTCCTACTACTAGAGTAGAGGTGGTTGGTAGTGGAGCTGACTTGGTTGAGGAGCATGGGATCCGTTCAGCAACCAATGGTTTATGGTAGGCAGTAGCAGCTAGACTAGAGGAGTTGCTAGCTAGACCGGCCTTTGAGAGAGCATGGTTTACACCTGGTGTTGTCCTATTGGATAACCAAAGGGGGATTTTTCATTTGGTGGGACCTTCAGGGAAGGTCTATACACCACAGAGAGTCTTGTTAGACTCTGGTGCGCAGCCCCTTATGTTGGGAAAGGCTGCAATTGTCGGTCTAGAGTTACGGAAGACCAATGTAGAGAGGTGTCCATTTCAGATCCAAACATCTCTAGGTGGTGGTTTGACACAGTACATCACACGTGGAGAGCTTGTTGTCCAGGTTTAGCCTGGTCATCCGACTGATAGCTTGGTGGTGAGAGCTCAGGCTATTGCGACAATAGCTGAGTCATATGATGTGCTAGTTGGGGGAGCAGTGTTATACCCCATGGGTTTCACCATTGACTATTGGGAGGAGACAACCTCTTATAGACCTGGTTGGCAGTCTGGTGAGGGACGGGTATGTCACCTACCAGTATGCTTAAGTAGTGGCAGTCTTGGCCCACTATAGTTTGGGACCATGGCAGCATCATTTTTAGCTTTCAATGGTGCAGTTACTTGGCCTCGTGACTTGTTGGAGGGGAACGCCCATGTAGAGGATACTCCATGTAATACCAAGGGTTAGCCATATGATCTAGATGTGAAATTTGGTTTGGTAATATCTAGAATGATGTTATACATGATGGTCAAAATAGATCAGATAGAAGTATCACCAAAAGAGTACTTCTACTAATAGGGCAGAAACCGAAATAGACTTGAGAACCTTAGAACCAATAGCTAGACATATGATTTAAAGGTGAGAATTGGTTTGGTAACATCTGAAAGGATGTTACACATGATGGACTAAACAGATCAGAAAGAGGTATCACCAAAAGGGGACTTCTACTAATAGAGTAGGAAACGAAATATGCCTGAAATCTTTGAAGGCAATTTTGGAGGCCTAAACGGATGAATTAGGCCTCAAAAATGTGCAGATTCCTCCCCAACAGAGGAAAGTATGGCCTTCCCTCCCCCTTGCTTTGTCTCGTCGAGAGCTTTCCAACAGTACCTTACTCATGTGATTTTGAGATTCCTACAGGAAGATTCCCTAAAAGATTCCCTCCGATCAAAGCTCGTTTGACCAACCAGATAGGACCTAGACCAGACAGGTCACCCATCCAAGTAAGTAATCCAAGGGTGGAGCTTGCTGACATGTCACCTATCTGTGTTCCTAATCCTATGGTGGAGCTTCCTTGTAGGAGATCCTCTTTGTCTATATAATAAAGAGAAGGTGCTCCCTTGGGGCATCAAATGTTTGAGTGTGCAATCTGTGTTTTCTCTCTTCTCTTGTCCTCGGAGTATTACAATGGTATCAGAGCAAGTGTTCTAGTCCAAGAGAGTGGATCACCCCTCTTGGAATAGCACGAACTACTGAAACTGAGTAATTTGAGGTGGAGAACATAGAGTAATCGCTAGACTTAGGAAGGACTTTACAGAGCAGATGGGATGGATGCGCCGGGGGGACAATTTCCCACACCTAGCTTTCCATTCTCAAACCCATTCCACATCAAGGTTATGTACATCCAGCATGAGCAGATGAGAGTATCGCTAGTTTATCACTTTGGTGCGGAATTCATGGATAGAGTGATGAACTCACCAAACACGATGATTCTACTTGTGGTGATATATGACAGAGAGTGGGATTTGACGATCTACATTCTATTATGATAATATGGATATGAATGTCCCAAATCCTCTCCCTTTCAACACTCAAGTAGAAATCCGTTATGTAGTGAGGCCGAAATTGATGTTTAGAGATTTTGTGGTTAGGAATTTTGGTGAGGAGTATTATCAACGAGTGATAGCTTCTGAGGTCCCAATGGTAGTTCCGATAGTTCGTGCGCCTTCCAGAGTGATTATATTGACTCTGTATTGAAGTAGACGTTAGCAATTGGGGTGTTGCAGGAACCATAGATCCGCAGTTGCAAGAGCTGGTGCAAGGAATGCAAGGGATGTTGAATGAATTTCGAGAGATTAAGATGACCATGGAGACATTGCAAAGTCAAGTGCAGATCCTCAGGAACGATCAAGCCATGCAAGAAGAAGAGCCATCTCAAAACCCAGTACCTGCGACTGAAGTACTTGGAGAGGTACCCGTGCCTACGAACCCTATCAACGATGAAGCCACATTGCTATTCCGGATGAAGAAGACCTGCAACATCAAGCCTTACAAGGGGCAGCGTATGATGGGAGTAGTGGAGAATTGGATCTCGAGAATGAATCGATATTTTTGATTGTTCTCAACAGAGATCACAGAGCATGCTGCATGCGTGTTTGCATGTGGGTACTTGACCGATAAAGCCCTCACATGGTATGATGCTTGGGAACGATCCATGCTTGCAGAGAGAAGGGAAGTCACATGGACAACAATGCAAGAAGGAATGCTCAAGAATTTTCATCGGTGGATTCTGTGTAGATGGCTTGAACCCGACTATGGGGATTGAGACAGAAGAATAGCGTACAAGAGTATGTGGAGGTGTTTCTGGATCTACAAGTCGCAATTACCGACATGAGTCCAGCAGAGGCTCTCGACAATTTCAAACGAGGGTTGAAAGAGCGGATTTGCCAAGAAGTCATGGTGCAAAACCCTCGCACGGTATTTGAAGCTATTGCTTGTGTGCAGAGAATAGCTGGAGCATTAGGTGGAGGTGAAGGAGTAGTTCCACCTCAACATTATCGTGTAGAAATGCCACACAAGGGTGGACCAGTACCAATGGAATTGGGCAACCTTCGATTCCAGGATCGAGGAGCACGGCCGCTTCAAGGAGAGCGGGGACGGGTAGAAGAACGAAGAGATGGAGTCCCACGAGGAGAAGGGACTCGAGGAGAACAACGCCGTTGTTACAATTGTGGCCGTATTGGGCACATATCTACCAATTGTCGCACTCGTTTCCCTAGAGGCCCTCGGCCTTCATACAGGCGATCTTTGAACAACATGGAGAGGCACATTGAAGAGGAGGAGGTGGAAACCACTTTGGAAATCGAAGATTGCCAGTAAATGTACCTCACGGCCTTACTAGCTCAATAAGGAAGCAGAAAAGCGAGGGAAGGAAGAAGAAAAATGCGCAAAGATCCCGAAAGGCAACCTCACAATTGATTGTTGTGAATGGAATCCTAGAAGGTAATCAAGTGAGAGTATTAATAGATCCGAGAGCAACAGAGAATTTCTTGTCTCGCTTTGTTGCAATAAGCTTGGGAATGGATCTAGAGAGAGATGGAAGTGAAGAAGTAGAGTTACCAAATGGGCAAACAAAGAGGATTGAATCATTACCTAGACGGGTAACCCTCTCTGTAGGAGAATATCAAGAAGCAATTGAGTGGCGAGTGATACAGTTAGCCCGTTATGATGCAATTTTAGGCATACCATGGATGGAGCAGTACAACCCAATGGTGGATTGGAGGAAGAAAGTAGTGAGAACCCACCAATGGTCAATCATTGGGGTTAAAGAAAAATCACACAGGCAGAAACTGCCTCTATATGTCGTAGGGACGACAACTGTCTGTAAGACCAATAGATGTTTTATGGGTCTAATAAGAGAAGTCCAGAGTGCACAACTCGCTGGACAAATTCCTGAGAAATTGAAAGATGTAGTGGATGAGTTTCAAGATGTCTTTCCCGATGATCTACCCTCAGGATTACCACCTAAAAGGCGAGTAGATCACAAAATAGAGACACTCCCGAGGAAGACACCTCCTTGTAAGGCCCCATATTGCCTATCACCTCATGAGTTGGAGGAGTGTAAGACTCAAATTGAGGAGATGCTACAGAAAGGGTTCATCCAACCTAGCGTATCACCATATGGGGCCCTTGTCTTGTTTGTGAAGAAGAAGGATGGTACAATGCGCATGTGCATTGACTATCGGGGTCTCAATCAGCAAACAGTGAAGAACAAATACCCCTTACCTCGCATGGATGACCTGTTTGATCAACTCCATGGAGCGAGATACTTCACCAAACTGGACTTGCAGAGCGGTTACAATCAAATCCAAATTGCAAAGGAGGATGTGTACAAAACTGCCTTTTGAACCAGGTATGGCCACTTTGAGTATCTTGTAATACCTTTCGGCCTCACCAATGCGCCTGCCACTTTCATGAGCCTAATGAATGACATATTTTGTCCATACTTGGATAAGTCTGTTATCGTCTTCTTGGATGATATCTTAGTATATAGTAGCATGATGACAGAACACAAACAACATCTACGAGAGGTCCTCCAGATTCTAAGACAGAATCAGTTGTATGCCAAAATCTCAAAGTGTGAGTTTGGCAAGTTTGAAGTAGACTACTTAGGGCATAGAGTAAGTGCAAAGGGCATTCAAGTATTGACAGATAAAATAGAGGTCATTCAAAAATGGAGTGCCCCAAAAGATCAGACTCAACTTAAGAGCTTCTTGGGGTTGACGGGATTCTATCGTAGATTTGTCAAGGACTTCTCCAAGGTTGCATAGCCTTTAACGGCACTACTTGGCAAGGGGAAGAAGTGGACATGGGGAACTGCACAAGAGTTGGCCTTTCAAGAATTGAAGGCCGCCTTGCTACATGCACCAATCTTGAAGTGGTATGACCCAAAACGTCCAATCAAGTTAGCTACGGATGCATCAGGCATAGCAATAGGAGCAGTCCTACAACAAGAGTGGCATGACGGATGGCATCCAATTGCATATTTCTCTCAAAAGTTGTTACCGGCAGAGCGCAACTACCACACCACAAAATGAGAAGAGCTGGCCATTGTTCTAGCAACCAAGCATTGGAAGCACTACTTGGGCGAGAAGGCATTTGTAGTAGAGACAGACCACAAACCTCTAGTCTACCTCGAGACGCCGAAGGATCTATCTCGTCGCCAAATTTGGTGGGCAGAGTGGCGACAATGCTTCAACATGACAATCACCTACGTGGAAGGTAAGAAGCAACTTGCAGATGCATTCACGCGCATGCCAATGGCCAACAACTTGGCGGTAGAGGTTAAGATTAACCCTGAATTCTGGCAAGAGATTCTAGCTGCTACAAAAACTGATCCACAGATTGTAGAAGCACAATCGTCCAAAGGTGTCACCTGCATCCAAGGACTCACCTTTTGGGAGGGCCGATTGTGGATCCCAAATGTCCCAGAATTACGCACCACCATTCTAGCAGAATTTCATGATTCGGCCATTGCAGCTCATGTTGGAGTGGACAAGACCTTGGAGGCAGTCAAGCGCCATTACTATTGGCCCAAGATGAGCAACGACGTGATGGACTATGTGCGTAGCTGCCTACTTTGTCAACAAAACAAAGCTTCTAATCAAGCTCCTGCAGGACTCCTTCAACCTCTTCCCACTCCTACCCAACATTGGGAACAAGTGAGTATGGATCTTGTCTGTGAATTACCCAAGACCACCTCAGGGTTTGACTCCATTGTGGTCTTTGTGGACCGGCTCAGCAAAATGATTCATGTACGCCCTACCACCAAGGAGGTGACCGCTCCACAACTAGCTCAACTATACTTAGATGCAGTCTTTGCTCACCATGGCTTGTCTAGAGTACTCATCACCGATAGAGGCACCCAATTCACCAATTTGTTTTGGCAAACACTCTTTGGTTTCTTCAAAACCAAGTTGGCCATGTCTACAGCTTACCACCCACAAACAGATGGCCAAACAGAGCAGGCTAATCGCACGATTGAAGACATGTTACGCGGCTTCACCTTAGAAGAGCAAGAGAGGTGGGACACCCTACTACCGTTGGTGGAATTTGCTTACAACAATTCAGTGAATGCCTCCACCCAAGTCACTCCATTCTTCCTCATGTATGGTGAGCATCCCTTCACACCTTCTAGCTTGATGAAGATCCGTCCAGTGACTACCAAGGTTGATGCAGTCAACACATTTGTTTCTAGAATCCAACAAGGTGTGGAGAGCGCCAAGCACAAGTTACAGATTGCGCAAAATCGACAAAAACAGTATGCTGATGCACACCGTAGGCACATGGAGTTCAATGTTGGGGATCAAGTGTGGCTATCGACAACCAACCTCACATTAGTTGGATCTCGAAGCTCAGACCTTGTTTTATTGGGCCTTTCTCGATCCTTCGTCGCATCGGCGCTGTGGCCTATCACCTTGAGCTACCACCACACATGAAGATCCATCTAGTGTTCAATGTCTCCCTATTACGCAGATATGCTCCCCGATCAGGCCAAGGTACTTCCACACAGGACATTCGACCTTGTCCGATAGTCATTGATGGCACAGAGGAATATGGAGTAGAGCGGATTCTCCAAAAGCGCATGCGTGGTACTCGCCATCCGCGGGTGGAATATCTAGTACAATGGAAAGGTTACCCCCTCTATGAAGCAACCGGGGAACCCGCTGCCAATTTGGCACATGCATCGGTGTTGGTACAAGCATTTGAGCAACAATTGCACAACGAGGATGTTGCGTCTTAAAAGGAGGGAGGTCTGTAATACCAAGGGTTACCCATATGATCTAGATGTGAAATTTGGTTTGGTAACATCTAGAATGATGTTATACATGATGGTCAAAATAGATCAGATAGAAGTATCACCAAAAGAGTACTTCTACTAATAGGGTAGAAACCGAAATAGACTTGAGAACCTTAGAACCAATAGCTAGACATATGATTTAAAGGTGAGAATTGGTTTGGTAACATCTGGAAGGATGTTACACATGATGGACTAAACAGATCAGAAAGAGGTATCACCAAAAGGGGACTTCTACTAATAGAGTAGGAACCAAAATATGCCTGAAATCTTTGAAGGCAATTTCGGAGGCCTAAACGGATGAATTAGGCCTCGAAGATGTGCTGATCCCCCCCAACAAAGTAAAGGCTGGCCTTCCCTCCCCCCTGCTTTCTATTGTTGAGAGCTTTCCAATGGTACCTTACTCATGTGATTCTGAGATTCCTACAAGAAGATTCCCTAAAAGATTCCCTCCGATCAAAGCTCGTTTGACCAACCAGATAGGACCTAGACCAGACAGGTCACCCATCCAAGTAAGTAATCCAAGGGTGGAGCTTGCTGACATGTCACCTATCTATGTTCCTAATCCTATGGTGGAGCTTCCTTGTAGGAGATCCTCTTTGTCTATATAATAAAGAGAAGGTGCTCCCTTGGGGCATCGAATGTTTGAATGTGCAATCTGTGTTTTCTCTCTTCTCTTGTCCTCGGAGTATTACACTCCGGTACCAGAGGAGATCACTTGGCTTTGGAGTACGAGTGGGATTGTTCCATCCACTTTGGATATTCCATTGTGGAGTTCAGAGGAGGCATTGCAGCAGCATGCAAATCAATTGGTGCGGTAGGCTTGGAGTGGAGCCTTCGTACCATCAAGAGATGAGTGTGAGGATGAGCCTCCAGAGGCAATTGCTTTGACACCTTTGGATACCACACTCATTGCTTGGCAGTATCTAGTAGAGGGGATATGCCTATTGGAGTTGTTTGGTGTGATCAGCACCGGACTAGCTACGGTGTTACAAGCGGGTATACGAGTACAGAGGTACTTGTATGTAGAGAGAGATGAGACTGCTAGGTGAGTCTCTCTACATCATGTGGCACACTTGGCCTATTGGTATCCGGAGTTATTACCAATGTTAGCAGTCAGAGGTTACCAGAAGGCCCTACCAGGAGACATTTCCTTACTAGGGGCGCATGACCTAGAGAGACATGGGCCTATTCACTTGGCGATTTCTAGATGGCCATGTCAAGGACATACACGTGCTAGTAGAGGATTGAGTCTTTAGGATCCTTGTTCTGGTGTGTTTTGGGAGATGTTACGGATACTACAACATCTCCAGGTTCATCAGTCTATTTCTCCAGCTTACCTTTTGGAGAACGTTCCTTTGATGGGTGATTCTTGCACCAGAGTGGTGGTGAGTACACATCAGGTCCATTCTTGGATGGGACCTGCTGTATTGTTAGATGCAGCCAGAGTGAGATCATGTAATACCAAGGGTTAGCCATATGATCTAGATGTGAAATTTGGTTTGGTAACATCTAGAATGATGTTATACATGATGGTCAAAATAGATCAGATAGAAGTATCACCAAAAGAGTACTTCTACTAATAGGGCAGAAACCGAAATAGACTTGAGAACCTTAGAACCAATAGCTAGACATATGATTTAAAGGTGAGAATTGGTTTGGTAACATCTGGAAGGATGTTACACATGATGGACTAAACAGATCAGAAAGAGGTATCACCAAAAGGGGACTTCTACTAATAGAGTAGGAACCGAAATATGCCTGAAATCTTTGAAGGCAATTTTGGAGGCCTAAACGGATGAATTAGGCCTCAAAAATGTGCAGATTCCCCCCCCCCCCAACAGAGGAAGGGCTAGCCTTCCTTCCCCCTTGGTTTGTCTCGTCAAGAGCTTTCCAACGGTACCTTACTCATGTGATTTTGAGATTCCTACAGGAAGATTCCCTAAAAGATTCCCTCCGGTCAAAGCTCGTTTGACCAACCAGATAGGACCTAGACCAGACAGGTCACCCATCCAAGTCAGTAATCCAAGGGTGGAGCTTGCTGACATGTCACCTATCTGTGTCCCTAATCCTATGGTAGAGCTTCCTTGGAGGAGATCCTCTTTGTCTATATAATAAAGAGAAGGTGCTCCCTTGGGGCATCAAATGTTTGAGTGTGCAATCTGTGTTTTCTCTCTTCTCTTGTCCTCGGAGCATTACAATGGTATCAGAGCGAGTGTTCTAGTCCAAGAGAGTGGATCACCCCTCTTGGAATAGCACGAACTACTGAAACTGAGTAATTTGAGGTGGAGAACATAGAGTAATAGCTAGACTTAGGAAGGACTTTAGAGAGCGGATGGGATGGATGCACCGGGGGGACAATTTCCCGCACCTAGCTTTCCATTCTCAAACCCATTCCACATCAAGGTTATGTACATCCAGCATGAGCAGATGAGAGTATCGCTAGTTTATCACTTCGGTGCGGAATTCATGGACAGAGTGATGAACTCACCAAACCCGGTGATTCTACCTGTGGTGATATATGACAGAGAGTGGGATTTGACGATCTACATTCTATTATGATAATATGGATATGAATGTCCCAAATCTTCTCCCTTCAACACTCAAGTAGAAATCCGTTATGTAGTGAGGCCAAAATTGATGTTTAGAGGTTTTGTGGTTAGGAATTTTGGTGAGGAGTATTATCAACGAGTGATAACTTCTGAGGTCCCAATGGTAGTTCCGATAGTTCGTGCGCCTTCCAGAGTGATTATATTGACTCTGTATTGAAGTAGACGTTAGCAATTGGGTGTTGCAGGCAGCATGGATCCGTAGTTGCAAGAGCTGGTGCAAGGAATGCAAGGGATGTTGAATGAATTTCGAGAGATTAAGATGACCATGGAGACATTGCAAAGTCAAGTGCAGATCCTTAGGAACGATCAAGCCATGCAAGAAGAAGAGCCATCTCAAAACCCAGTACCTGCGACTGAAGTACTTGGAGAGGCACCCGTGCCTACGAACCCTATCAATGATGAAGCCACATTGCTACTCCGGATGAAGAAGACCTGCAACATCGAGCCTAACAAGGGGCAGCGTACGATGGGAGTAGTGGAGAATTGGATCTTGAGAATGAATCGATATTTTTGATTGTTCTCAACAGAGATCACAGAGCATGCTGTAGGCGTGTTTGCATGTGGGTACTTGACCGATAAAGCCCTCACATGGTATGATGCTTGGGAACGATCCATGCTTGCAGAGAGAAGGGAGGTCACATGGACAACAATGCAAGAAGGACTGCTCAAGAATTTCCAATCGGTGGATTCTGTGCAGATGGCTCGAACCCGACTATGGGGATTGAGACAGAAGAATAGCATACAAGAGTAGGTGGAGGCATTTCTAGATCTACAAGTCGCAGTTACCGACATGAGTCTAGCAGAGGCTCTCGACAATTTCAAATGAGGGTTGAAAGAGCGGATTCACCAAGAAGTCATGGTGCAAAACCCTCGCACGGTATTTGAAGCCATTGCTTGTGCGCAGAGAATAGCCGGAGCATTAGGTGGAGGCAAAGGAGTAGTTCCACCTCAACATTATCGGGCAAAAATGCCACACATGGGTGGACCAGTACCGATGGAATTGGGCAACCTTCGATTCCGGGATCGAGGAGCACGGCCGCTTCAAGGAGAGCGAGGACGGGTAGAAGAACGAAGAGATGGAGTCCCACGAGGAGAAGGGACTCGAGGAGAACAATGCCGTTGTTACAATTGTGGCCGTATTGGGCACATATCTACCAATTGTCGCACTCGTTTCCCTAGAGGCCCTCGGCCTTCGTACAGGTGATCTTTGAACAACATGGAGAGGCACATTGAAGAGGAGGAGGTGGAAACCACTTCGGAAAATGAAGATCGCCAGTAAATGTACCTCACGGCCTTACTAGCTCAATAAGGAAGCAGAAAAGCGAGGGAAGGAAGAAGAATAATGCGCAAAGATCCCGAAAGGCAACCTCATAATTGATTGTTGTGAATGGAATCCTAGAAGGTAATCAAGTGAGAGTATTAATAGATCCGGGAGCAACAAAGAATTTCTTGTCTCGCTCTGTTGCAATCAGATTGGGAATGGATCTAGAGAGAGATGGAAGTGAAGAAGTAGAGTTACCAAATGGGCAAACAAAGAGGATTGAATCATTACCTAGACGGGTAACCCTCTCTGTAGGAGAATATCAAGAAGCAATTGAGTGGCGAGTGATACAGTTAGCCCGTTATGATGCAATTTTAGGCATGCCATGGATGGAGCAGTACAACCCAATGGTGGATTGGAGGAAGAAAGTAGTGAGAACCCACCAATGGTCAATCATTGGGGTTAAAGAAAAATCACACAGGCAGAAACTGCCTCTATATGTCGTAGGGACGACAACTGTCGGTAAGACCAATAGATGTTTTCTGGGTCTAATAAGAGAAGTCCAGAGTGCACAACTCGCTGGACAAATTCCTGAGAAATTGAAGGATGTGGTGGATGAGTTTCAAGATGTCTTTCCCGATGATCTACCCTCAGTATTACCACCTAAAAGGCGAGTAGATCACAAAATAGAGACACTCCCGAGGAAGACACCTCCTTGTAAGGCCCCATATCGCCTATCACCTCATGAGTTGGAGGAGTGTAAGACTCAAATTGAGGAGATGCTACAGAAAGGGTTCATCCAACCTAGCGTATCACCATATGGGGCCCTTGTCTTGTTTGTGAAGAAGAAGGATGGTACAATGCGCATGTGCATTGACTATCGGGGTCTCAATCAGCAAACAGTGAAGAACAAATACCCCTTACCTCGCATGGATGACCTGTTTGATCAACTCCATGGAGCGAGATACTTCACCAAACTGGACTTGCGGAGCGATTACAATCAAATCCGAATTGCAAAGGAGGATGTGTACAAAACTGCCTTTCGAACCAGGTATGGCCACTTTGAGTATCTTGTGATGCCTTTTGGCCTCACCAATGCGCCTGCCACTTTCATGAGCCTAATGAATGACATATTTCATCCATACTTGGATAAGTCTGTTATCGTCTTCTTGGATGATATCTTAGTATATAGTAGCATGATAACAGAACACAAACAACATCTACGAGAGGTCCTCCAGATTCTAAGACAGAATCAGTTGTACGCCTAAATCTCAAAGTGTGAGTTTGGCAAGTTTGAAGTAGACTACTTAGGGCATAGAGTAAGTGCAAAGGGCATTCAAGTATTGACAGATAAAATAGAGGTCATTCAAAAATGGAGTGCCCCAGAAGATCAAACTCAACTTAAGAGCTTCTTGGGGTTGACGGGATTCTATCATAGATTTGTCAAGGACTTCTCCAAGGTTACACAGCCTTTAACGGCACTACTTGGCAAGGGGAAGAAGTGGACATGGGGAACTGCACAAGAGTTGGCCTTTCAAGAATTGAAGGCCGCCTTGCTACATGCACCAATCTTGAAGTGGTATGACCCAAAACGTCCAATCAAGTTGGCTACGGATGCATCAGGCGTAGCAATAGGAGCAGTCCTACAACAAGAGTGGCATGACGGATGGCATCCAATTGCATATTTCTCTTGAAAGTTGTTACCGGCAGAGCGCAACTACCACACCACAAAACGAGAAGAGCTGGCCATTGTTCTAGCAACCAAGCATTGGAAGCACTACCTGGGCAAGAAGGCATTTGTAGTAGAGACAGACCACAAACCTCTAGTCTACCTCGAGACGCAGAAGGATCTATCTCGTCGCCAAATTTGGTGGGCAGAGTGGCAACAACGCTTCAACATGACAATCACCTACGTGGAAGGTAAGAAGCAACTTGCAGATGCGTTCACCTGCATGCCAATGGCCAACAACTTGGCGGCAGAGGTTAAGATTAACCCTGAATTCTGGCAAGAGATTCTAGCTGCTACAAAAACTGACCCACAGATTGTAGAAGCGCAAGTGTCCAAAGGTGTCACCAGCACCCAAGGACTCACCTTTCGAGAGGGCCAATTGTGGATCCCAAATGTCCCAGAATTATGCACCACCATTC
The DNA here is from genome assembly GCA_948567375.1 of Lunularia cruciata. NCBI lineage: Eukaryota > Viridiplantae > Streptophyta > Marchantiopsida > Lunulariales > Lunulariaceae > Lunularia > Lunularia cruciata. The sequence continues at coordinate 23,080,790 of OX419755.1, read as the reverse complement.
TAGAGGAATGTCATGATTCGGCTATTGCAGCTCATGTCGGAGTGGACAAGACCTTGGAGGCAGTCAAGCGCCATTACTATTGGCCCAAGATGAGCAACAACGTGATGGACTATGTGCGTAGCTGCCTACTTTGTCAACAGAACAAAGCTTCTAATCAAGCTCCTGCAGGACTCCTTCAACCTCTTCCCACTCCTACCCAACGTTGGGAACAAGTGAGTATGGATCTTGTCTGTGAATTACCCAAGACCACCTCAGGGTTTGACTCCATTGTGGTCTTTGTGGACCGGCTCAGCAAAACGATTCATGTACGCCCTACCACCAAGGAGGTGACCGCTCCACAACTAGCTCAACTATACTTAGATGCAGTCTTTGCTCACCATGGCTTGTCTAGAGTACTCATCACCGATAGAGGCACCCAAGATTGTGCAAAATCGACAAAAGAAGTATGCTGATGCACACCGTAGGCACATGGAGTTCAATGTTGGGGATCAAGTGTGGCTATCGACAACCAAACTCACATTAGTTGGATCTGGTAAGCTCAGACCTCATTTTATTGGGCCTTTCTCGATTCTTCGTCGCATCGGCACCGTGGCCTATCACCTTGAGCTACCACCACACATGAAGATCCATCCAGTGTTCCATGTCTCCCTATTACGCAAATATGCTCCCCGATCATGCCAAGGTACTTCCACACAGGACATTCGACCTTGTCCGACAGTCATTGATGGCACAGAGGAATATGAAGTAGAGCGGATTCTCCAAAAGCGCATGCGTGGTACTCACCATCCGCGGGTGGAATATCTAGTACAATGGAAAGGTTACCCTCTCTATGAAGCAACCTGGGAACCCGCTGCCAATTTGGCACATGCACCGGTGTTGGTACAAGCATTTGAGCAACAGTTGCACAACGAGGACGTTGCGTCTTAAAAGGAGGGAGGTCTGTAATACCAAGGGTTACCCATATGATCTAGATGTGAAATTTGGTTTGGTAACATCTAGAATGATGTTATACATGATGGTCAAAATAGATCAGATAGAAGTATCACCAAAAGAGTACTTCTACTAATAGGGCAGAAACCGAAATAGACTTGAGAACCTTAGAACCAATAGCTAGACATATGATTTAAAGGTGAGAATTGGTTTGGTAACATTTGGAAGGATGTTACACATGATGGACTAAACAGATCAGAAAGAGGTATCACCAAAAGGGGACTTCTACTAATAGAGTAGGAACCGAAATATGCCTGAAATCTTTGGAAGGCAATTTCGGAGGCCTAAACGGATGAATTAGGCCTCGAAAATGTGCAGATTCCCCCCCCCCCCCTCCTGGACAGAGGAAAGGCTGGCCTTCCCTCCCCCTGGTTTGCCTCGTCGAGAGCTTTCCAACGGTACCTTACTCATGTGATTCTGAGATTCCTACAAGAAGATTCCCTAAAAGATTCCCTCCAGTCAAAGCTCGTTTGACCAACCAGATAGGACCTAGACCAGACAAGTCACCCATCCAAGTCAGGAATCCAAGGGTGGAGCTTGCTGACATGTCACCTATCTGTGTCCCTAATCCTATGGTAGAGCTTCCTTGGAGGAGATCCTCTTTGTCTATATAATAAAGAGAAGGTGCTCCCTTGGGGCATCGAATGTTTGAGTGTGCAATCTGTGTTTTCTCTTTTCTCTTGTCCTCAGAGCATTACAGATCACAGGCTCATTGTCTTCATCTTTGGTGGACGAACCTCTTACCCAAAGAGGTTCTATAGCGTGCTTATGATGGGATTCAATGACTGGACGACACTCTTGTTGATAATATCTTGGATGTTGGGCGTCAGTCTCAGATAGTGGTAGTGGCTGATAGGTCACCTATGGTAGTGGTGAACCTAGTTGGACAGCCTAGAGCTTCATTTCCCACACTCATGAGTTTCCCAGACTCTCATGCTTTTTGAGAGGGAGGACCTGGACTTGTTTGGGACTCACAATTACAGTAGTTGGTGGAGCCCAACGTTGATGAGAGAGAGCGGGCGATGGGTTTTTACACCGGTATTACCGTTGTTCCAATAATGTTAGAGGCATCCAGGCGTCAGGTGTTAGGTCAAGCTATGGACCTGAATTGTTTGACCTGGATTGTGAGCCTTGGCTTGGCAGAGCAGCGTAGGATGCGCTTGATAGGCATCACCACTCGGACATTTGTGAGCCATGTGCCTATTGAGACGATTTAGGCACATGCTGGGGGCGATGGACCGAGTGGACATGGTATTCTTGGGACACATCTTGTAGCTACTAGGGAGAGTGGTCTACTTGGAGTCCATCCAAGTGAGCATGGGCTACTTGGATTACATCCTTGGTCCACATGGGATGCAGCCAAAGGACGTGTGGAGCTTGCAGCCAGAGTGGAGGGAGTTTTTCACACAGAGTTTGGGACCTCTAGTGATCGGGAGCATGATGCTATTGCTCCCAAGGGCCTAGTGTAGCAGTCAGTCAGTACGTCTTCCATTCCTACTACAGTTACAGAGGATACTTGGGAGCTAGATCTTGGACCCAAGCTTATTGGAGAGGAAAGACGGAGGGTTTGGAGGTTCTTGAGGAGTCACACGAGTTGTTTTGCCTTCAATATGAAGGATTTGGGTGCTCTAAAGGGACATGGTATACAGATTGAGCTGACTAGCGACACACCAGTTTTCCGACGTCCTTATCAATATAGTGATATGGAGAGGACATTGATTCAAAGCCGGAGTAGTGACCTTTTTGAGGCTGGTTTGGTGGAGATTTCACATGGAGAGTATGCATTAGCGACAGTGATGCCAGCCAAGAAGAATATGCATGGCAACTATACAAATAGGCGGATGTGTGGAGATAACCGTCCTATCAACCAACAGACCAGGGCTGATCGGTATGCCATGCCTACATTGGAGGAGATTTTTGATGCGATTGGGCATGCAAAGATCTTCAGTACTTTGGATCTTTGAGGGGGATATCATTAGTTGCCAATCAGGGAGGAGGATAAGTCCAAGACAACATTTTGTGCTATTGATCCTCACGGCAAGGATGTGTTATATCAGTGGAGGTTCTTACCATTTGGATTAAAGACGCTCTTGCTGAGTTCCAGAGGGTCATGGATAGGATCCTAGCTGGATTGGATTTTTCTCGGTGCTATATTGATGACAATTTTGGTTTATAGCACTACTGTGGATGAGCATGAGCGACAATTGATGGAGGTGTTTGAGAGGTTGAGATCTCATGGACTCAAATTACATCCTAGGAAGTGTAGGTTCTTCCACGAGTAGGTTGAGTATTTGGGTCACACTATCTACCCCGGAGGACTTGGCGTTCAATAGACCAAGGTGGAGGCTATTACACATATTCCTCGGCCTACGGATGTGAGTAGAGTGCAAGCATTCCTTGGATTGGCAAACTTTTATCACCGCTATGTTAGAGGATTTAGTGCCATTGCCAAGGCCTTGACAAAGCTGACCAAGCTTACACAGGAGTGGTGTTGGGGAGATGAGCTGGAGAGAGCTTTTGTAGAGCTCAAGGAGAGGTTGACATCTGCTCCTATTTGGAGGAGACCGATCAGAGGATGACCATTTCAGGTTCACACTGATTGGAGTATGTTGGGGCTTGGAGCGGTGTTCACCCTACATGATGATGAGGAGAAGGAGTTTGTGGTGGCCTATGCTAGTCACTCCAACATTTCAGCAGAGGCAAAGTATAGTTTATATGAGGAGAGTGTTTGGCAATAGTTTGGGCAGTAGCACATTTCTGATGTTACCTATTTGGTAACCCCTTCACTCTCATCACTGATCATCAGCCACTGAAGTGGTTGATGGAATACAACAAGCTTTCAAGAAAGCTTGCATGATGGGCTCTGATTATATAGGAGTATGATTTCACGGTTATTCACAGACCTAGAATGGTGAACTTTGATGCCAATAGATTGAGTAGAAACCCATGTCCTAGCCAACAAGATCAGACCGGAGCACATTGGCATGGTGAGATAGATGAGGAGATGGTGCCGGGTTAGCATGCATCTACCTTTATTTGTATAAATTTTGAGACTTTGGTGATATCTCTCTCAACGCATATAGGAGGAGTTATTGAGGTTATAGATCAAGAGAGTGAAGATATTGGTACACTTCAACTACACATTCATGATGATGTCTTAGTGATAGACTATCTTTGCAATGGTGTGTGGGTGGCACAATTGGGGCCAAGGAGAGAGACCGTGTTCTTGTCCGAGTCCAACAAGCTTTCAGGGAAGCTTGCACGATGGGCTCTGATTTTACAAGAGTATGATTTCACGGTTGTTCATAGACCTGGAGTGGTGAACCGTGATGCAGATGGGTTGAGTAGAAATCCATGTCCTAGCCAGCAGGATCAGACCGGAGCACATTGGCATGGTGAGACAAATGAGGAGATGGTGCCAGGTTGGCATGCATCGGCCTTTCTGTGTATATTTGTAGAGGCTTTGGTGGTATCTCTCTCAGCGCATACAGGAGGAGTTATTGAGGTCACAGATCCAAAGAGTGAAGATATTGGTACAGTTTAGTGAGACATTCATGATGATGTCTTAGTGATGGACTATCTTTGCATTGGTGTTGTGGGTGGCACAGTTGGGGCCAAGGAGAGAGACCATGTTCTTCAACGAGCTAGACAGTTCAAATTGGAGTGTAGACACCTTTTGTGTGTATGGGAGGATGGTAGAGTGCGAGTAGTACCACTTCTATCATAGAGACCACAGTTGGTTTGTCATGCTCATGAGGAGCTAGGACATTTTGGAGTAAAGCGTACGTATAGCTTACTCTAGAGTCATTATTGGTGGCGCGGTATGGGGCTCCATAGCATCCAGCCTCTTGATCTTTGCCCATTAGAGGGTATACCATATACTTAGAGTAGATGGCTATCTGGAGTTAGAGGGACCTAACCGCCAGCTAGGGGGCGATTGTGGCACTTTAGAGTCTATGTATGACTTATGTGTGAGCTGTGCTTCTATAGTGTATGATGTTGACAGCAATGTATGTTGTGTAGCGATGTATATACGCACGACAGCTGTCACACCATTTGTAGTGCCTCATCTAGATGCTCGGACACTAGAGTTCTAGTGATAGTAGTTAGAGTTATTTCAGTCGTTTCTCAGAGACTACTTTCTGACGGTTAGATTTTGTGTGTCAATGGGACCATTAGGGTTTCAGTGCTAGCTCAAGTCCAGGGGGTATAGTTTTGAAGTGAGCTCTAGAGAGCTCACTTCTCTGATGTTGAGCCTTCGAGTTCCTGGCTATGGTGGACAGAGGCCGGCAAGCGTCACCTAGATTCTCTATGCTTGAGTGGGTGTGGCTTGACTGTAATCAGTGCCCAGTTGTTGGCAGTTTATAGAGTGATAGATCAAGTATGGATCTGAGTTGAGTTGAGTTGAGAGTGTTAAGCAATCTGATTATTGTGGCACTTTAGAGTCTATGTATGACTTATGTGTGAGTTGTGCTTCTATAGTGTATGATGTTGACAGCGATGTATGTTGTGTAGCGATGTATACACGCACAACAACTTCTTGGTCTATCTCTTTTGTTCTATTTTCCATACTTACCTCAATTTTAAATAACAATGGCTTGGTCCATAATACATTTGGAGTATGTCCTATTTATTTGTTTGATCTATTTCTTCTCTTCTATCTTCCATACTTGTGTTTGTGGATTTAAGCTTTTAAATTTATAAATCTTTAATCTAATCTATGTAACCGCTACTTCTTAGTTCTTGGTAGTATTTTTTTTGGTTATTGGTACTTGATGCCATGCAGGGTATCTTCTCCTCTCTCTCTCTCTCTTTTGTTTCTTTCCCTCCCAAATCTGCATTTTAAACTATAACTAAATTTATGAATTTCTTTGATATCTTTATTCAACGTGACTATGTAAACTTAGTCCCAAACCTTCAAGAAGACTAAACCTTACCTTACCTGCCTAAGGTTACATTCTCCTTACTTAGTCCCCAACCTCTATGAAGTAGCGGTTAGGGACTAAACCTACCTTAGGTTCCTTTCTCCCTACTCATGTGGTAAGTATAAACTTACTTGACATGATAGGGGTTTTGATAGAGGTATCAGAGGCTTCCAGGACAACATCAATGAATAATAGGGGTTTCAAATATGCAATTTATGGGATCAGCCCATCTCTCGTAAATGTTTTGACAAGGTCCCATAAATCAAAAATGGAATATTTAGAAAAGACCCACAAGAATTTATGGTCCAACATTTTATCAACATCAATTTTTATTGGATGAAAATTTTGGTCAATTTTTTTTTGCTTTTTACAGCCTATGGGACTTTTTCATTACCAATTAACTTTTATAGGCCATTTTTTTCATGACTTGTTAACCTTTAGACAGTTGAGGGAGTCCTTTCTATCAAATTCAGATATTCCTCTCCCATATCCCATAAAAATCTTAGGGACCACCCATAGATCAAATATTTATGGACATCAAAATTGCATGTATGAAATCCCTAATGTGTAATCTTTCAAAGTTTGATCTTTTACTGTGTTAGGAATAAGTTTAACCTAATTGGTATATTCTAGTTGTTTAACCATATCAATTTCATTGGGGACATTTCAGGTGTTAATACATGATAGTCTAATATTTTTTATGGGTATTCCATAGTGGAGTGGAGTCTTGTGAGATTTCCATGGCTGTAGCTATAAATTCCTTACGGGTTAGCAAAAAGCTGACCTATAAATTTTTACAAGGTCTAGGAGGTTTTACAAGTGTCCATACACATTAATTAGTGGTCATTAAAGATACATGATTCAAATTTGAAGGATATGGATATGTGTTAGGTAAACAAGCTTATGAATCCTTTAAGGAGATTCTTGGAGGAAAAACTAAAATGAGAATGAGAACCTCAAATCCTTCAAAGAGGATGAATGCAAATCTTGGATGCAAGACTCAAATTCTCTTGGGAAGTTGAGAGATCAAATAAGAAATAAGAATTTGGTCAATAGATTTTGAGAAGGAGAAAAGAGGAGTGCAATCAAAGGAGGTTGAGAGAAAATGTGAGTAAGCTTCAAGCAAAGTAGTTGATGTTAAAATAGTGTAGAAGGAGCATAAGATGTTTATCAAGATACAACAAATCAGCTCTTGAATGCTCCTCAAAAAATTCATTGAAAATATATACATAAAACAAGTTGGATTTTGAATGCAAAATGTAATGAGAATGAATTTGAACTTGGTGTGAGATATTGATTTAGTCTAGAAATTGTAGAATGACTTAGATGAGATGAATGAAGATAAGGACATAGTAGAGTTCCTTTGTATGTGGTGAGAGAGTGTACATAGGGATAGGTATCTCCAATGGCACATTCATACACTCTATAATATCAATTTTATAAATAAGTTTTTCATAGAACTTGACCTTGTGTTTATATGAGATGAGTTATACTCCAAGAAGTGTTAATTACTTGGGGTGTTATTGTTGCTCATGAATACCAAGATCATGTCAAGACCTCTAGAGTGATTTGAACCACAATGAACAATGCAATTCCTTTGACAATTGACAATGCTTATTGGTAGATTTAGCCTATATCCCTACAAGTCATCTTGTTTCCTCTTTTTGAATTGCTCATACCGTTGACAAGCAACAATTTAATAGATGTGTAGCAAATGCTAGGATAGCCAACAAATAGTGCATTTGTATATTGAAATCTCAAGTGCACTTCTTACAAGAAATCAGATCCCAACTAAAGAATAGCAATAGAAATGCATACATTTTGAAACGGATAAGTGTATGTATTATATTGTATAATTTTTAGATAGAACAACATGATCTATGGATTAAGGAAGACAATCAATTCTTAGAGGAGATGACTCTTGAATAGCTTGATCCATGGAATGAGGAAGATGGTGAATTCTTAGATGAGATGGGTATTGAATAGCTTTTCATTCACCAAAAGCCTAGTAGAGAATTCTTACAAGGAGCTATCATGGAAGAATGCCTCAAATTGCATCAAGATGTTGGTGGAATTACGTATGACAATTAATAAAAAATTATTTTCCTTTATATTCCACTGGGTATGAATGAATAATGGTTGTATATGTTGGTACGCATATTTGTAGGTGCAAATTATAGTTTTTGAATGGACACATTTTATGTAGTTTAAAGATATAGTGTCCCAAGTTTGCAATTCAAATTTGTGGAGTCCAAGAAGAGTGTAATAGTCATAATTTTTCCCAATTTTGAGATGTTTGTGAGAGATTAGATGAAGTTCCAAAACAATCAAAACTTCCAAGCATTCTTGCTTGTTGGTGTTTCCCAAATGAAGAGCATATTCTGTACTTTTGAAATTGAAACAAATGGGAGAAAGGGAAGGCATTTTTCTTCTAAAATTGGAAGGAGTGGGAGAGAAGTAAATTTGAAGAGATTTGGGTTGCTTTGTTCATAGTGATTATCCAAGGAAGAAAGGATAAAGAGAAAATTTTGAGAATGAAACAATTTTAAGAAGAGACAAAATAGCAAAAGGAGGTAGGAGAGAGTGAGAGATGAATAAATTGAAAGGGAGTTGGGTTGCTTTGTTCTTGATAATTGTCAAAAGAAGAAGAGAGAAGAAGACAAATTTGGGAAGAGACAAAGCAAAAAAAGGAGTGAAGAGAAGGGAGGGAGATTTTCAAAGATTTAGAGAGGAGAAATGAGTGAAAGGAGATCCATTTTTGAAAGTGTGGTTTAGGTTTTTCAAAAATTTCGAGAGGAGAGAGAGGAGTGAAGGAGATCCATTTTTTAATTGGATTTTGGGGTTTTGAGATGGATACAAAGATTCAAAATTCATAGAGTTAATTGTATAGAATTACAAAATGGAAGGAGAAAAATATTATGAGAAGGTGCTTGATTATCCAAACATAGAGGATATCAATGAAGGGGTATGGCTAATCAACTACCACACAATCAGCGATCCCATGAGTTTTAGAAAATGGTGCTGGTTGGAAAGAATGCATATCAAGAATGCAGTGGAGCAGATCTAAGAAATTTATCTGGATGTTTTTGGATTAAAAGTCTACTTTGGTTTGGAGTGCTAAATATGTTGTATAAGTATCTATTTTGACCCAATCATTGTCAATTTCAAGAATGTAATATTCTTTTTATTGATTTTGAGCACTTTGCACAATTTTACCCAAACCCATTCTTCTACCAACCCTTTTAAGTCTTGCTTCCAAAAAAAACTCCCACCCTATCATTGTGTTGCACTGAAAACTCCTTTAGCACCTCCCTCAATGCTAACCCTCTATAAAACCTTTCCTTAGCACTACCCTCTACCACAAAATATTTTGCAATGTCATCTTGTGTTACAAATCCAAGCCTTAGAGTTGCACTCAACCACAATCCCCACCATGACCTCCATCTTGGATGGCAAACCTCCACTTGAATAAACCTCTACATGCTCTAACTCTTACATGCTCTGCATATAACTGCCAAAGGTCTAATGTGCTGTTCACTTCAATAACTTGGCACAAATGCATATCAAATGATAGAAGTTGATGTCTACTATAAGACACCACTTTGTGGTATGTTAAGGAAAGTAACATGGTCCTATTGTTTAAAGCCTTTCTTTTGGGTTATGAGATACTTATAGGATTAATTTTCATGGAAATATGATGATTGATGTTCATGTAGATAGCGGTACACTTGCATATTGCCAATAGATTATCCTTGACATGATAATAGGACAAGACCATTAGACCATTAGCTCAAGTTTCTGTCTATTCTAGATCAATACATACTCTTTGAGCATCCCTACTACTTTTTGTTCTCAGAGAACCAAAACCATTATTTGAAGTACCAACTAGATGTAATTTGACACAAAGGTTGGTTTTTGTACCACCCAATGCAGATAATAAGTAGAAGTTTCTTGAGTATCTATCAAATGTAGCATCCAAATATGTGACTCAAGAATGCACTAACAAACTTTTGTTTTGAGTTCTCATTGGATATACCCTTTAGCACAAGTTTGTACTTAGACTGATAGAGCATTGTATGAAAACTGATAAGCAAAGAAAAATGCAATGCTAACAGTTGTACTGAGTTCATTTCAGATTCTCTTTATACTCATTCAAAGTTCAAATACCTTAGAAAGAGACCATGAGTTTTCAAAGAGTAATATGTATGTTTCTGCCAAGTTTTGCATTCAACATTTTGCTATTCATATTTGGTGTCAAATTTTACTAATTGAGAGTTGCTTTTTTTGTTCAAGTCAGGTTTTGTACAAAGTTTGTGAACACTTTGGATAGTCTAACCCATACAAGCCAGATTTGTGAGCAACCATTTCTTTATCGTTGGATATAATCAAGGAGGTGTTTTCTTTACCCATAGGGAGGTCAAGGAAAAGGAGGAAAATTCCACATATGATGGTGAATGATTGGTTTTTGGCTAGAGACCTTACAAATAAGAGGTATCAAGCTATGCATTGTGTTTTTTTTGCTTGAAGGCCATTTTTTCAAATGTTGTGGCCTATTTTAGTCTCCTCAAGGAGGCCCAAGGTAGTGCATGGGCATACCATCCTCCATGTGAAGACAAAGATGTCTAGTACTAGTGCAAATGATTTTGATTGGGTAGAGATGATATTGCCTACAATAGGGTCAAAGTTGATGTTTCTACAAAAGCAACTATGCTATCCAAATGGCCACCACTTCAAGACAGCATTTATAAGGCAATAACTTACCCATTTTTTATGGAGCATGGTGTGTTGTGTGAAGTTGAGGTTACATATGGGAGCACCATAGTGTAGGAGGATGTCTACACATAAGCAGCAAGTTAAGACATAGAGGGAGAGAATGAAAGGTGAGAGTATAATAGTAGAACTTCATGAGACCATGTATACACTATTTATTACATATAATTAATGAGTTTTTAAAAGGTGTTTGTTTATAAGTTATACATTCTATCATTTAATACACTACATTCATGTGTGTACATGTCATTCATGTTGTTCCATTAGATTCTTCCTTGAGAGTACATGTTGAATGCAAAGTCCCCATGAGAGTGGATGAGGACTTAGAGGTTCCAACTAGAGTAGTCAATGTGTTGGAGGATACTATAAGAGTAGATGCAAAGATTAGGCTTAGGGTGGGAGGAGATGAGGGCTTGGAAGTCCATATGAGAGTAGATGAGGCATCCCATATTAGTGTGGGACTAGATGTGGACTTAGAGGTCCCCATGAGAAGTGATGAGGAGATGGATATGGGTTTTGAGGGTGAAGGGCATAGGTTTGGACTACCTATTGAGACATTTGTAGTGAGCAAATTATGGTGCAATTTGAATAGACTTAGACTATTGGTATAGAGATTCATTGTCAAAAGATGCAAATGCATCCTCATATCCATGGAGGGTCAATGGTGGAGCCTAATGTGTTGATTCATGGAGATATTATTGCATGGAGATGGTTTGTTTCATACCATCTTGCACCTCCATCCACTTATATAAACAAGAAGCGGAGAGGGTGATGACACTTGCAAGTGAGATTTCTAGACTTACACACTTGAGATAGGGGATGAGTTGGACTAGAGAGTTCATTCTCCATGTTGCTTATGTTCATAAAAGGCAAAAGAGGATTTTTGTTCTAAATGTAGGTTATCTAGTGGATATTATGTGGGTTAGCAATAGTTTTTACTTCCAATGGAGAGAGTTGGTAGTGCAACATGGATGGTTATATTAGGGAAATTTTTATTTTTAGCTATATTCCTTGTCCTAGAGTCTCAAAATTTTTGGCGTAATTTGTGTCCAAGTTTGAGGTTATTATTTGGATGGATAACACATGGACCAATGTTGAGTAGCTCCTTTGACACATGTAGGATCAAGGTCTCCTACTTGAGGGAGTACATATGTTGATGATGTAATACTCTGATGACAATAGAACTCTACAAGAGAGAAAACACAAGTTTCACACTCAATACTCCGATGCCCCCAAAGGAGCATCAGCTCTTTATTATATAGCAAGAGTACCCCTTCCAAAGACGCTCCACCCTTGAATTAGATACATGGATTGGTGATATGTCAACTAGCTCCACACTTAGATTAGTTTCCTGAATGGGTGATATGTCAATCGTTGTCCTATCTAGTTGGTCAAATAGGTTTGACTAGAGTGAATCTTTAGGGAATCTTCTTATAGGAAGCTCAGAATCAGATGGGTGAGGTACTATTAGAAAGCTCTCAATGAGATGAATCATTGGGGAAGAAGGCAAGCATTTCTCCAAAGAGGAAGGAATATTTGTATTTTTGAGGCCTTATTCATCCATTTAGGCTTCCAAAATTAGCTCTGAAGTTTTTAGGCTATTTTTACTTTGCCATATTAATAGAAGTACTCTTTTTGTGATGCCTCTATCTGATCTAGCTAGCCCATCATACACAACATCCTTCTAGATGTTACCAAGCCAATTTTCACCTTTAGATAATATGTCTAGCTATTTGTATTACAAGTGAATATCATGGGCTTGCTTGGTGATGAGGATGGGTATAAGGACTAATGGAGAGATTTTAGACATAGACCTTATAATGAATTTACCGAGCTTGTGTAAATGCATTCAACATATATTGTTTGTCAATAGCATCATGATTCCATACTCTAGGAATCATCGCTAATGTGCTATCTATCCCTTGATATTCACTCCTTTTTATACTAAAGTAGGAGATACACTTGCTTCCTTGTTGTAACAATATGGAGTTTAGAGACAAAGTTAGTCGGGCTTACAAAGTAGAGAATAAGACAAAATAGCCTAGAATATTCTAGAAGCATCTAAGAAGCTTCTTGGGAAGCTTCCCAACTAGTTAACTTGCGCCCTAAGCAGGTAGCTTCTAGAAGGAAGCTTCTAGAAGCTTCTAACTAGCTTAGCTTGCACGCCAAGTAGGTGGCTTCTAGAAGGAAGCTTCTTGAGAAGCTTCCTAGTTAACTTGGCTTGCACTCCAAGAAAGCGGCTCAAGGAAGCTTCTTGAGAAGCTTCAAGAGTCTTGTATGCTACCTATAAATACCAAGGCCAAAGCTCATGCTAGGCATTCGTAGTTTTCACTCATTCAAGTGTCCCAATGTGAGTTTCCATTCTCCTATTTCTCTCCTTGGTTTTGGTCTTTTACATTGGTATCAGAGCAGGAATGGGATGGATGGAATTTATGGACCACCAAATCCACTTCCACCAAACCATTGGGACTTTCATGTCCAAATATTACCAAAGCATTATTTCACACAATTCATCACCTCATGCTTCGGGCAGGATTTTCTACATACGATCACCGTGTCAAAAGAACCCTTGATACTTCCAATTGTAACTTATGGAGAACGGTGGATGTGTTGTATTTATGTGTTAATCAACTAGATAAATTGAGGGTAGTGGAATAGAGTAGTAGCGATGGCGGCAATACCGGATGTTATACTTGCAATGCAACAACAAATTGAGCATCTTACTCGATTGGTGGATGAACAAGACCAACAACGACGAGAACAGATAGACAGAGCGCCAGTTCAAGATGGAGAAGATCGCATTCAATTTCTGAAACCCAAGGTGTTTGAAGGCAAGAATCTTCCAAGCATAGTGGAGAATTTTGTGTTTGACTGTGAACGTTACTTTGAAGCCACCAATCTTCAAGACAAGCAGAAACAAATTCTCTTGGCTTCTAGCCAATTGGATGGTGTGGCAAAACTTTGGTGGTGATTCCGAGTAGAAAGAGGTGAATGACAAATTGTTACACCAATTTTGACATGGGCAGATTTCAAGGATGCAATACTTGGTCGATTTCAAGGATGCAATACTTGGTCGATTTCAGACTATAAATGCCACCCAAGCTGCACAAGATAAATTGGCGGAGTTGAGGCAGATTGGCTCAGTGAGAAGCTACATCACACAATTTCAAAACATCATCATGCAAATTCCAAACATCCAAGAAGGTGAAGTTTTGGATCAATTTGTGCGAGGATTGAAGTCACAAACCAGATTGGATGTAACCATGCAAGAGCCACAGAATATAGAAGAAGCCATGCAATTGGCTGAGCGTTTTGATTCCTTAGTTGCGACAACTTGGTCTTGACCTTGACCTACACAAAACCTACCATTATCATGAGTGGAAGAACCGGTACCAATGGAGATTGATGCTATCCAACGAAGACCACTTGGCACAGCAGATAGAGAAAGATTACGACAAAATGGAGGTTGCTTTTATTGTCGCCAAGTTAGACATTGCATTGCTGAACGTCCACTTAGGAATGGGCGACCTTGACAAGTTGCCCAGATGGAGTTTGTGGAATAGAATGATCAAGGAAACAAAGAATCACAATAGGAGATTTCGAGCCGCCTAATGGGAGCTTGATTAGTTCCAATGAGATTGAAGGCTCGACCTATGCAAGTTTGCTTCACTTGCAAGGTACAATATCTAATCGAGGTTGTAGGATTTTGGTTGATTCTGGAAGTTCAGAAAATTGCATATCTATGCAAGTAGCAAAGGAATTGGGTATTCCTATCAAGCCAGTGATTGGAAGTAGTTTGATGATAGCGAATGGTAGAAAGGGTTCAGCATTCCACACCTTGCATCTTGTTACCTTCAAGATTGGGAAGGAGTATTTGGAGTGTATGAGGTTTGTAGTGGCACCTCTACACTATGATATCATTCTGGGTCTACCTTGGCTTGAACGTCATAAGGTTCAATTTGATTGGACCCGACGTCAAATTCAAGTACAACACCAAGGTAGGAATTTCCAATTAGGTTGTTTGGCACCTCTCAGTAAGACACCTAAGAATAGTCAGTCCCAAGATAGGAAGTTTGTTGAGAAGGTAGCCATAGAGCAAATCTGGAAAGGAGATGAGTCCCAAGATGGGAAGTTTGCCAAGAAGGCAACCATGGAGCAAGCTTGTAACAATATGGAGTTTAGAGACGAAGTTAGTCGGGCTTACAAAGTAGAGAATAAGACAAAATAGCCTAGAATATTCTAGAAGCATCTAAGAAGCTTCTTGGGAAGCTTCCCAACTAGTTAACTTGCGCCCTAAGCAGGTAGCTTCTAGAAGCTTCTAACTAGCTTAGCTTGCATGCCAAGTAGGCGGCTTCTAGAAGGAAGCTTCTTGAGAAGCTTCCTAGCTAACTTGGCTTGCACTCCAAGAAAGCGGCTCAAGGAAGCTTCTTGAGAAGCTTCAAGAGTCTTGTATGCTACCTATAAATACCAAGGCCGAAGCTCATGCTAGGCATTTGGAGTTTTCCCTCATTCAAGTGTCCCAATTTGAGGTTCCATTCTCCTATTTCTCTCCTCGGTTTTGGTCTTTTACATTGGTATCAGAGCAGGAATGGGATAGATGGAATTTATGGACCACCAAATCCACTTCCGCCAAACCATTGGGACTTTCATGTCCAAATATTACCAAAGCATTGTTTCACACAATTCATCACCTCGTGCTTTGGGCAAGATTTTCTACATATGATCACCGTGTCAGAAGAACCCTTGATACTTCCAGTTGTAACTTATGGAGAATGGTGGACGTGTTGTATCTATGTGTTAATCAATTAGAGAAATTGAGGGTAGTAGAATAGAGTAGTAGCGATGGCGGCAATACCGGATGTTATCCTTGCAATGCAACAACAAATCGAGCATCTTACTTGATTGTTGGATGAACGAGACCAACAACGACGAGAACAGATAGACAGAGTGCCAGTTCGAGATGGAGAAGATCGCATTCAATTTCCAAAACCCAAGGTGTTTAAAGGAAAGAATCCTCCAAGCACAGTGGAGAATTTTGTGTTTGACTGCGAACGTTACTTTGAAGCCACCAATCTTCAAGACAAGCGGAAATAAATTTTCTTGGCTTCTAGCCAATTAGATGGCATGGCAAAACTTTGGTGGCAATTCCGAGTAGAAAGAGGTGAACGACAAATTGTTACACCAATTTCGACATGGGCAAAATTCAAGGATGCAATACTTGGTCGATTTCAAATTATAAATGCCACCCAAGCTGCACAAGATAAATTGGCGGAGTTGAGGCAAATTGGCTCAGTGAGAAGCTACATCACACAATTTCAAAACATCATCATGCAAATTCCAAATATCCAAAAAGGTGAAGTTCTAGATCAATTTGTGCAAGGATTGAAGTCACAAACCAAATTGGAGGTGACCATGCGAGAACCACATAATGTAGAAGAAGCCATGCAATTGGCTGAGTGTTTTGATTCCTTGGTTGTGACAACTTGGTCTCGACCTCGACCTACACAAAGCCTACCAGTACCACGAGTGGAAGAACCAATACCAATGGAGATTGATGCTATCCCACAAAGACCACTTGGCACAGCAGATAGAGAAAGATTATGACAAAATGGAGGTTGTTTTTATTGTTGCCAGTTGGGGCATCGCATTGCTGAATGTCCACTCAAGAATGGACAACCTCGACAAGTTGCCCAAGTGGAGATTGTGGAGCGGAATGATCAGGGAAACAAGGAATCCCAGTAGGAGATTTTGAGCCACCTACAGGGACCTTGATTAGTTCCAATGGGATTGAAGGCTCGACCTATGCAAGTCTGCTTCACTTGCAAGGTATGATATCTAATCGGGGTTGTAGAATTTTGGTTGATTCTGGAAGTTCAGAGAATTGCATGTCTATGCAAGTAGCAAAGGAATTGGGTATTCTTATCAAGCCAGTGATTGGAAGTAGTTTGATGATGGTGGATGGTAGAAAGGGTTCTGCATTCCGCACCTTGCATCTTGATAACCTTCAAGATTGGGAAGGAGTATTTGGAGTGTATGAGGTTTGTAGTGGCACCTCTATACTATGATATCATTATGGGTCTACCTTGGCTTGAATGTCATAAGGTTCAATTCGATTGGACCCGACACCAAATTCAAGTACAACACCAAGGTAAGAATTTCCGATTAGGTTGTCTGGCACCTCTAAGTAAGACACCTAAGAATAGTCAGTCCCAAGATGGGAAGTTTGTTGAGAAGGTAGCCATAGAGCAAATCTGGAAAGGAGATGAGTCCCAAGATGGGAAGTTTGCCAAGAAGGCAACCATGGAGCAAGCTTGGAAGAGAGATGAGTCCCTAGAAGGGAAGTTTGTTAATGAAGCAGCCATAGAGCAAGCTTTGGAGGAAGATAAGTCTGTATTCACGGTGTGGATCAAGCCGATTGCACAAGAACAATCTGAGGAGAGGCAGGTGCCGCATCAAGCAACAGTTGATCAGATAGTTCAGGAGTTTGCATATGTGTTTTTCGATGATCTGCCAAAGGGATTACCCTCTAATAGAGGTATGCCCTTCAAGATTGAGTTATTGCCAAGGAGTAATCTAGTGAGTAGACCAATCTGTCGGCTCTCACCAAAGGAGTTGGAGGAGTTGCAAACAACACTTACAAAGTTGTTGGAGAAGGATTTCATACGACATAGTACCTCTCTATGGGGAGCACCGGTACTATTTGCTCCAAAGAAGGATGGAGGACTTTGTTTCTGTATTGATTACCGTGGGCTTAATAAGCAAACCGTGAAGAATGCATATCCCTTGCCTCGGATCGACGACCTGCTTGACCAATTAAGTGGAGCATGCTACTTTTCCAAGCTGGATCTTTGTAGCGGTTATTGGCAAATTCCTATTGAAGGAGACGTGCAAAAGACGTGCAAAAGATTGCCTTTCGCACAAGGTATGGACATTTTGAGTGGAGAGTTCTACCATTCAGACTCACTAATGCTCCAGTAGCCTTCATGGATCAGATGCATCGGGTGTTGGAAGGACTATTGGATCAATCCGTGGTAGTGTTCTTAGAAGATATCTTAATCTATAGTAGGACAGAGGCAGAACACAGGAATCATGTGCGAGAAGTCCTAAGACAACTACGACAATGGAAATTTTACTGCAAGAAGTCAAAGTGTGCTTTTTGGCAAAAGGAGGTTACCTTCTTGGGTCATAAGATCTCATCCGAGGGGATCAAGATGGAAGAAGAGAAGATCAAGGCCATTACTGATTGGCCTACCCCAAAGGATGCTACAAAAGTACAAGCATTCAATGGATTGGCCAGTTTTTACCAACGGTTCATCCACTATTATGCTCACGTGGCTGCACCATTGACTGACCTCTTGGGAAAGAACTCGAGCTTCCAATGGACCACCAAGCATGAAGAAGCATTCCAGAAGTTAAAGCATATGGTGTCTTCAAGACCTATTCTTCAACCATATGATCCTCAACTACCTTGTGTGGTTGATTTTGATGCTTCTAACTTTGCAATTGGAGCTGTGTTGCAACAGGAATTTCCAGATGGACTACATCCTATTGCCTTTGTGTCTTGCCAACTAAATACAGCTGAAAGAAATTACTCTGCTTGAGATCGGGAACAACTTGCAATGGTATATGCCACCAAGGTATGGAGGCATTATCTCTTGGGGAAACAAGTGATCCTGCGAACTGATCACAAACCATTGTTGCAGACCTTACACTTGGAGCACATGAAGAGTCGGCATCATCAATGGGAAGAGCAACTCCAATTGTTTGACATCAAACTTGAGTACAAACCAGGTCGGTTCCATGTCATCCCCGATGCTCTATCATGATGACCTGATTTGAAGGATCTTCCTCTCATCACGGCGGCAATTACAATGGTGTCCATTGACCCTAAGGTCCATAATGAGTTTCAATCAGCTCTACAACAAGATCCCTTCTTCCAAATGGTACATGGTCGTCTGACAGCACGCAACAAGGAGTACAACACCTTCTCTTTCAAGGAAGGCCTTTTATTCCATGCAGACCAGATCTATGTTCCAGCCAAAGGTGATCTTCGACTTGTGCGCCTTCAAGAAGCCCATGATTTACCAATAGCTGGTCACATGGGAGTGGAGAAGACCTTGGGCACCCTCCAACGCCAATGGTGGTAGCCCAACATGACACAAGATGTTTGAGACTTTGTTCGATCATGTGAAAGTTGCCAACGGAACAAGGCCAGCAACCAAAAGCCAAGTGGACTCCTTCAACCACTCGCCATTCCATCCGCTTGTTGGGAGCATGTGAGCTTGGATCTCATCACATCCTTGCCAAAGACAAAACAAGGATACACCGCAATTGTGGTGTTTGTGGATAAGCTTAGTAAGCAAATCCACTTGGCACCAACTTGTGATACCGTGGATGCTCCAACCTTAGCGCAAATCTACTTCAAAAATGTCTTCAAGCATCATGGGATACCACGTGTACTCATCTCCGACCGAGATCCTCAATTTACCAGAAAGTTTTGGCAAGCACTCTTCCAGATACTCGGCACAAAGTTTGCTTTATCCACGGCCTATCATCCTCAAACTGATGGACAAACCAAACGTGCCAATTGTATATTGGAGGATATGTTGCGGGCCTTTGTCAATGTCCACCATACCAATTGGGATGAATGTCTTGCAGCTACAGAATTTGCCTACAACAATTCCAAACAGGCAAGCACCAAATTTTCTCCCTTCTTTCTCAATTTTGGCCAAGATCCGCTTGTTCCAGATTCTCTTCTTGCTCCCCCTCCCTCTCAGGTTCCTCATACTTCTACATTCTTGACCACTATATCCCAATCTCTCCAACAAGCCAAATCTCACCTCCTTGTTGCTCAGAATCGCCAAAAATAATATGCGGACCATCATCGTTGTGATCTCACCTTTGAAGTTGGTGATAAAGTCATGTTATCCTCTAGTAACCTCCCTCTCCCACTTGATACCCAAGTTCGTAAACTTGCTCCTAATTGGATAGGACCCTTTGATATCACCCACATTATCTCTCTTGTTGCTTATCGACTTGCCTTACCTTGTCACATGCGTATCCATCCTGTCTTTCATGTTTCCAAGTTAAAACCCTTTGTTCCTAACCCTTCTTCCTTTTCCTCTTGAGTCCAACCTCCCTCTCTTCCTATCCCTATCAATGATCATGAGGAGTACGAAGTTGATTGTATCCTTGTGCATCGCCATATTCAACAAGGCCGTCGTCAACATACGGAGTACAAGGTCCTTTGGAAAGGGTATATCTTTCATGATACCACATGGGAACCTCTTTCAGAATGCACAAATGGCCATCAAGGACTTCGAAGCTTTACTGGTAGAGAGGACGTCACCAACTAGCGGCGGGGGAATATGTAACAATATGGAATTTAGAGACGAAGTTAGTCGGGCTTACAAAGTAGAGAATAAGACAAAATAGCCTAGAATATTCTAGAAGCATCTAAGAAGCTTCTTGGGAAGCTTCCCAACTAGTTAACTTGCGCCCTAAGCAGGTAGCTTCTAGAAGGAAGCTTCTAGAAGCTTCTAACTAGCTTAGCTTGCACGCCAAGTAGGCGGCTTCTAGAAGGAAGCTTCCTAAGAAGCTTCCTAGTTAACTTGGCTTGCACTCCAAGAAAGCGGCTCAAGGAAGCTTCTTGAGAAGCTTCAAGAGTCTTGTATGCTACCTATAAATACCAAGGCCGAAGCTCATGCTAGGCATTCGTAGTTTTCCCTGATTCAAGTGTCCCAATGTGAGTTTCCATTCTCCTATTTCTCTCCTCGGTTTTGGTCTTTTACACTTGCATCCCTTGATAGATCCTTTACATAGATTTGGATTAGACACTTATTTTACAATTGAGTACTTCACTAAAGAATGGACTTTAAGTCACCTTAAGAAGTATAGTGTGGATCCATATGAGGGTTTAGCAAGCACTTTTTAGGATCCTCTCATGCATGATAGAGAGTGGGAATTCTTGTGGAGATATAGTCTGGTGCATACCTTTAGACCCCTCATTCAGCTTGTGGTTGTATTAGTAGAGAAATTAGAGTGGAGCACCTCTCCCTTGGACTCAAAAGCCACTCAATCTTGATTTTATATACATAGGTGCAGATTATGCACATTCAATTATCTCTATCTACTTGAAATATTTGGAAAAAACTTTGAATGCATACAAAAGGTAGAAAATTTAACGCATATGAATTTCATTCTTGGTTCTTGAGATGAAATTTGATATGGACTACCATAAGGTATAACACTATAGATTGGGATCAAGGAGAAATTATTATACATAAGAATATCATTATATTTTCTTTTGAGTTGGATATGACATCAAGGAATAAATAGAAATTTGAGCTTGTTTAATGTCTTTCATGTATTGACTAACATATATTTTACACTTATTTACATTATTTTGTAAATCCATCCCATAAGATAGACTATGCATGCCAACTTGGTATTTATCATGTAAAAATTTTGCATATATTACACATGAAAATATCAATCAAAGCCTTGAAGGATATGTATGGAGAATTAAAACATATCACCTAAAATCTGTGCATATATGAAGAAGGATTTGCAATATAACTTGTAGGAGTTTAACATACTTTCTTAATATGTTTGGAGAATTATAATATGTCACCTAAAATCTTTACATATATGAAGAAGGATTTTCCATATAACCTATAGAAGCTTAGCATTCTTGCTTATTATGCTTATGATGTTTGGCACTCCTTAAGACTCTCTAAGCTTGCTGCAACATTAGAATACATGAAAGTTTGCTTCTTATTTACATACACTTTCTAGTGTTTAAGTACAAGAAAAGAAGAAGATTCATTTACATTGGACATAAAACTATAAGCATTGTATCAAACTGAATGCAATATACTTCTAAGTGTGTGATTATGGATCAAACTCCAAGTTAAGCAACCTAGTGATTAGCAAACCCCCTTGGTGTTCTTACCTTCCTGCTAACAACCCTGTCCCTCCCAACACTCATTACAACCTCCTTTGTGCTCCTTACTTTCCTACAACCTTCTTTTATACTCCTTACCTTCTTGACTACAACCCGACTTGCATTTGGGTCTACAGACACTAAGATTCAACTATAATTTTAAAATCCATAGACCAAATAGAACATTCTTTACTACCAAGACATGGTTTATATTTCAGAATCATCACTACCTCCAAAATTAATATTAGTGCAAAATCAATCTCATTGCATGGATGTAACTTTTGGTCTCTTGAATGCTCTTTCTTGCACTCAAACATTCTAAAAACAATCTAAAAGTGATTAGATTTTGCTTTCTTCTTTAAAAACACAGCATGACATCTCTAAAAATCCAACATGAAAGCATGCTCTCTCCAAATTCACATTTTTTAGTCTTGGACCTATTATTTATTTCCATTTCTTTATTTCCATTCTTTATTTTCTTTATTTAATTAGACATTATTAAAATAAAGTATAATTCCTCCTTAGCTCTAATTTTCTCTAGCTTTGCTATTTTTTGAGCTTCAATTTCCTCCATTATGGTTATCCTCATGGCTTTAATCTTGGCTAGTTTGATCCTTGCTTTGGTATCCATTACCTCTTTCCTCATATTTGAATGGTTAGCAAAGTCTTAAACAAATCTAGATGTTATGATAGTGAAGGTTTCCCTAAACCAGTATTTATCTTCATCCTTCTCCGTTAATCACTCTCTACTTCTTTCACACCTTGTACTGAATTTTCATCTTTTATGCATATGCCTCTCCCATATGGAACATCATTGAATTCATATGGCAAGAGGTGAAAAAACTTAAATGCTACGGAGAGGAATGAAAGAGCTTTGAGAGATTCAAAATTTAGACTCCCATATGGAGCATCATTGAATTAAGATGGCCAGAGGTGAACAAACTTTAAACGCAAAGGGGAGGTATTTAAGAGCTTTGAGATGTTCAAAATTTGGACTTTAGTAAGGCTATTTGCAAGATGGAAACTTTCCATTTGTGAGGTTGATCGCAAGAGGGAAGTTTGCCTTGCCTTGTGTGTTGAGGATCTTTGAATGCAATGGGGAGGAAGGAAGAGCTTCAAAGATTTTAAAATTCAAAATTCAAGGATCCAAGGCAACATTCCATTATCTTCTAAGTGTTAGACCATAGTACCTAAAATAACACACACAAAAATTTCACTTGTCTTTACCTGCATATGATTGAAATTTAAATCAATTCCTATCTTGTAATCCGCCCTTGATTTTCTCCAAATCTAAAATGAGATGCCTTGTAAACTAATAAAAAAAATTACAAGCATTTCAGCAAATTTGGACTTTTGGATTTATGGGTATATGTAGAACTATTTAAAGTGGACCTTGTTTACCCATAATCACCAAAAAAAATCAATTGAAATGCCTCAATTTTCTGGTAAATTTAAACCCTAATATCTTATGTGTACCCATAAATCTATATTTTCACATTGAAACTCCAATGTGAATGGCTTATATTTTTTCCATCAATTGCACATTTGTCCATCAGATTATTGTTCTTTGTGAGCTTTGATACCATCTCTTAATTATTGTTGACTAGTCATCGTCCAAACTTGGTTTTAGAATAACTTATCTCACTACTATTTCTTTGATTGGCTTGCAACTTCTTGCCAAGCCTTGCATGCACGTCACTTCCCAAGTTTATTGACTTTGTCTTTCTACACTCCAAGAAGCTCCAAGCCAATCTTAGTGAGCATATGCATACTCACACACTTACTAGTATCTTCATTGATACACCTTTACTTGATAGTGCTAGGATTCTCTCATGCGGTGAGAGAAGGCTCTTGATCCTAGCTCTAGGCTTCTCACTTCATCGATGATTTTTGGTTTACTTTTGAGGAGTTTACCACATCACAATGTTTGAGGTTGGGTCTCCCACATCCAACTCTCATAGGGCTTTTGGATTAGTGTGCATGTGGTTCCCCATTTGACATACAATGGATACACTTTTGATGGTGTGCAATAGGAGGAGAGCACAATAGAGTCCATGATGTAGTTCATGGTATAATGTTTCATATCTTATGAGTTGCATGTGCCCAAGTTCAAATTGAGCGAAGGCTGGACCTACCATGACCACCTATTTATCAAGTGTGAGCAGATATTGTTACTTTCATGGATGTTTATCGCATCTTGCATGATGTGGTGGTGTCAAACCCTCGGCAAGTAGAGTCATTGGTATGGGTAGAAGCACAGGCTGGAGCAATAACGACCTTTGCCTCTAGGAGCAAGGAGGACCATTAAGTGCCCCCCTATCCTACTGTAGGAAGATCATTAGTTGCATGAATTACTATGAACACCTTTGTCCTCTTTGCGATTGAGATTTTTGGGCACCTTCACCACCACTTTGACGGCCTTCTCAAGGAGGCAACGTGAGGTTCATTGCAGAGGAGAGGGACATTGGCTGTCTCTCACTTCTTATTACAGACAGCACAAATCTATCATTTTACAATGCACTCAAGCTTTGGGTCTTCACAGATGAGCAACTGCAATAAGAATGCACAACTATGGTCTTCCCTCCTCCCGTTACCAAACATACCATGGGAGGACCTCTACTACATAGTTTCAGGAGTAGGCTTGACTTGGGTTTCCTCTCCTTTGCTGCCTTAGGGCTTGTTATTAGCTCACTTTTTCCTCTGGTGTGCCTTTGGGTTTTGTTCTGTTTTTTCCATTGTTGCTTGGGATTTGCATTGGAAACAGCTTACTAGATAAATAAAAGTTTACTTCATATGGTAGGCCTCCTACTCTTTGTACTCTTTGCACTCGATTGTTCCTTGTATTCCTTCCACCTTTCTTTCATTAGGGGTACTTTTATTTACTTATTTATTTATTTGCCTTTTATTTATTTACCTTTATATTTACTTTCTTCCCCAAAGTGACAACCATCACTCTGGTCACATTGGAAAGTACTTTTTTGGACGGTGTTCCTCGTTAACCTTCGGCATTTATTCATTGTTAACCTTCGACATTTATTTATCGTGCAAATGACGGGGTGGTTCACTATGCTCACCTTAACGAGGGTAACATATCTAATTCCTATGAGTTCCTCTAACTTCATCACATTTTACAATTTTCTATCCCAGACTTTCACTTGTTTACCTGTGCCTTTTTATCTATTTGTTGTTTTTGTTCCAGCCATGGCTGTGTATTATTGGAGACTCATTCGACTAAGAAAGATTGAATATGCTACTATTTCTCATATGATATCGCGGTTCAAAACTAAGATAATTGAGTATTCATTTGGGTACTGTGCGATTGATTTGCATACAAGTTTTTTAACTACACACCTTTGTGTACAATGCCTCAAATCTCAGAAGATCGTATGAAATTCAAGAAACATGATCACTTTAGATCAGCCCTCGATACAAAATCCTTGAATGCTTCACATTTTAGCACACGGAAGGCGAAAGTACACATGAATGAACATCTTCATCTTTGTCGCAACGATCAAGAAATGCCATTGACCCTCGGGAGATACTTTGCGAAAGTATAGCTTCATTTCTACTGGATGCATTTGTGTCCAACCTCTAGTCAACTTTTTGAGAACTAGGATGTTTTGCTCGGCATGTAACTGGATGATCAGTGATGTAAGCTGGTAAAAGTAATTTACTTTTACCTAGACCCAATGAACTAAGAAGAAATGCACCAGCTATACAACATCTGCAAGGGCTGAGTCCAGTTTTTCCCCTATTGCCACGATCCAACCCTGCATATATAATACGGTTCATTAATAAGGAATGAAATGGCAAGGGGTCGAGATCTTACATTCAATGATCTTTAGACGCACAAAATTCTTTTAATCCTTCTAGGAAAAACTATGGAACGTGCTGTGTGAGCTAGGCTTAACGTAGTCTAACATAACAAGTCCGACTAGTTGTTTGTTAGCTGACTAGCAATAACAGAACTGAAGGTGTGGAGGCATCATTGTAAGTAAGATTGATCTATAAACAGTGTAAGATAAAAGGAGCCACGTCGTACGAAACTCGATCCTCTCCTCTTGGGACCTCAGAATCAAAATTAAAATCCTACTAACGATCAGTAGCATTCAATAAAAGTGAAATTGAAAAGCTTGCTCTATGATTCAGATGCGCACTTGATCACTAGGTGCGAAACCTCGGAGGGTGTCACTCCCAAGAATGAGAACACCGTCCTCTCCTAAAGGTTGCAGGATTACAGCCTGCAACATACAGAAGTTGTGCACACACAACACGAAAGGTGAAAACTTCAATACGCACCAATCTGAAAATTTGGTCCCACCATATTTAAAAGTCAACGCTGCCCTGCTCGAGTTGACGTTCAATCTTCCATGCTTGTACTCCTATCTCAAAAACTACACACTCACGGGCCGCGCACTCTGCATACCTGTGTGTTGGATGGCAGAAAGGGAAGCTCGAATCGGCTAGGATAGAGAGCAAGATTCGCCAAGTAATTTTCTGTATAACGCCAATAAATAAAGAGGCAAATGAACATACTAAATAAAAACTTACGTGAAAGCACCTGTCAGCTAGAATTCCGAAGATGATTAGACGTAGTAGTAACCTAAAACAAATTGTAGTTAAGCTGTTTATCATTTTTGTTTACCTCATTGATGTCTCTTATCTCAAACAGGGTAATGACGTTCGTGAACAACTCTAAACTCAACAACATCTCCAGGTCTGCTGCATTACTTGGTATATTACTCTGGGCCCTGGCCAGAGTCAGGCAAAATTGATGTAGTGAAATACTCTTCTGGTTGCAAACCTATTTTAGATCGATGGTAGGTTCTCACACAACGGCAGGGAGATGACTCTGACCTCTCTCAGAGCGCTCTTTTCGACTCCTTTCTTTTTGCACTAACTATTCTGAACCTAGGGGAGAGAAAGACCAGATTACGTTTCTTGGTGTCTTTGACTGCCTTGTATAGTGATCCCTGAAGAAGACGGTCCACCTCAATAGATTGTGCAGCCCCGTCCTCCTTGCTTTTAGCAGACAATCCAGCCTGTAAGATGCAAGTATTGCGATACACCACAACCATAGTCCTCGAACCGGTTGCTTTCGCTAATGACTCCCAAGACCTATGTAGCAGGAGGTGCAACAACGTTAGACAGAGCCTACAGAAGTCACTGCATACGGACGTGACCTGCTACAGAAGTGAGATTAGGGCTGTCCATAAAAGGTAAAAGGTAGAAAACTGACTGTCTCACGAGTTTCAACTGCAAGAAATCTCCGAACGCTTACCACATAACCTCTCGTGCAACATCGGCGGGCAGCGACGAGGCTACTCTCGTGCACTCAACACCATCCAAGTCAACCTGTCCGCCCATTTATCCCCTCCCGCGAGTCAATTTTCACATCTCCTCCTCGAAATACGGGTCACTCAAGTCATACCAGCAAAGTACATGCAAACTCGTCTGATCGAATTGTTGAAGCTTCTCTTTGACAGCAAGTGTAATTATGTGTTTGCAGATGATAAGTTCACCACTAGACGCTGGTTGTACATTCAATGAATTTGGCCCAGTACCACGGTTTACACAACAATTAAAGACGACCAGTGACACTTAATGACAAGCTAAGGTTTGCCGGTAATCTCAGGCTGTACTTCGTGTATCTTCACCCACTCCGAAATTGGTAGTTCCAGTTAGCCATGCTTTTCATATCATTCACAGTCATGGTGTCTACTCAGATGAGAGAGCACAAAAAAAATTCCGTTTTGAGGATCTCTAATTTTGACTAAAGATTACAGATCAATCAGAACTTGTCAGTACAGTATTTCTGCAGTTGAGGTGGCAATCTTGCCCTCAAACCTCTACAACCTAATGGTCGAATTAGACTAGTCGGCGTTCATAGAATCATAAGATATTATGTAGCCAGATAAAGTTCATTTTAACGATAACCTTTCAAGATTCGACGTTCCAAAATTAGAGCTAGAAATCCGAGCTCCTAAACACAAGATAATCAAGATATGAGAGGAGAAAACTGACAGGCAACTGGGGTTTGGATTCGATGGACTTCCACACCAAGCCGGTCAGCACCACTGTAGCAGAGAGAGCTAGAGCCAACACGTCTGCCCTTGACTGCGCACTGTTCACCTCCTTTGTAAGAACCGAGGAAGCTAATTACTGCACAATTGCTCGAAGTCAAAAAATCTCACTGCAATTGATAGTTCATTCTAGGAAACGAGTACAGCTTTTCTTCTGCAGAGGAATCCCATACTATGCAGACAAGTCTCCATTATAATACTAATCCCTGAATACATATCCAAAACAAATTATCAGGAAACTGCGAAAGTACCTGGATGCATCAGCAATTGAAGCAATGCCAGAAAAAGCACGGTTAAGAAGAACAGCAGCCAAGCTTGCACCGCCAAAATATAACGGAAAACTGCGGACCATTGCGGCATTCTCCAAAATCCAGCCATCTCCATTATCCGGCTTTTTACCATCCGAAGAAGCGCGTCCTTGACTACTACAAGTTACATGAACCCCCGCAATTCCACGGTGTTGTTGCTGCCTCACATTGCAGTAAGGAACAAATGACAATCTACTTGTCCATTGAGCTGAATCACATCCTCCATAATACCATCGAGAAGCAGACGAGGAATATGATGCAAGACCTGAGATTGGAAGCCCCTGCATGCTCCTCGCCTATACAGAGTCCTCTGCTTCTCAACGAGGAAGCTTTGGTTTCCTTTCCTTTCCAGCAGCCGATCAGTGCAGGAAGTGGCGCCTGGAGAACTAACAACACCACTGTAGGGACGGTTGGTCTGAGATTCGACGGCGAAGGAGAACGGCCGTCGTCGTGATCCTGATACGCCACGTGCCCGCCTTGCAGCCCCATTATGTAACCGGACCAGGGTTAGGATCTCCTTCCCGGTAGACCTTTTGTGTTTGATCTCCCTGGATGCGCATTCGTACCGGTTTAGCTCAATCGCTCCAGGCCTGGACGGCAATGTTTACAGTTTGGAGAATATTCATCCAGGTGTCCATGAACATTCGCGGAAAGACTATCTTGAACCGGCGGATACCTAGATCTACCGGCACGTGTTCATCAATTTGACGGGGAGATGTCTCCGGAACATGTCAAAACTAGCTGAGAATTGATCTGGAAATTAACTGGTACTGGTATGAACAGAGTATTGCCGGCAACTATTCCTCTTTCTGTGAATCTTTATGTGGAATTCTCGGTCAATTCTGACACTCGCTAATACCGAGAACCACCGGGAGAGACGAAAGAGAACCGGCGGTAGAGCTTGAATAGTGGTTAGGATTCTGCTGGGGGGGCGACAAACCGTGGTTAACACTTATCCTGAAGAGATAGACAAGGGAAGAAGGACAGCAGAGGCAGCCATGGAGGAAGCAAGGGCGTAAGAACAGTAGGAGCTGCAATCGTTTGATTACGAAGGGTTTCGCTCAACATGGCATCGTGCGGGGCTGCAGCAGCAATGTTGGCACAGACTGCAGCAGCTGTGTCTTCTCTTGGGTTTTCGTCGTCCTCCGTGAATGTGTCGAAATCATCCTCGGGGGGTTTCAGTGGACTGAGAGTGATTTCCCCATTGGAGAAGAAGAGCGTCACTCTCAGGAGAATTGTGCAGAGTGGTGGAAGTGGATTTGTTGTGAAGGCTGCAGTGGCCATCCCTGTGGTGACATTCGATGGAACATCAGCAGGACAGGCAGAGATTAGTCTCAAGTCTGCACGCCCCGAGACTGCCGGAGCTGTTGTTCACAGGGGTGTAATTTGCGAGCTTCAAAATCGGAGGAGAGGTACAGCTTCTACCCTAACTCGTTCAGAGGTGAGGGGAGGAGGACGGAAGCCGTTCAAGCAAAAAGGTACTGGACAGGCTCGAAGGGGGTCTCAGAGAACTCCTCTCCGACCAGGAGGAGGTGTGGTTTTTGGACCCAAGCCCGTTGATTGGAGAATCAAGATTAACAAGAAGGAAAAGCAGTTGGCTATTAGTACAGCTCTCCAGAGCGCTGCCGTGGATGCTTTAGTAGTTGATGATTTGGAACAGGCTCTTACCACTCCTAAGACTAAGGATTTCTTGGCGGCTTTGAGGAGATGGGGTGTGAGTCCTACTCAGCACTCGGTTATTTTCGCCACAGAAGTTTCCAAGGAGCTTGAGTTGTCGAGCAGGAATGTCAAGACTGTTAAGCTTTTGACACCAAGGTCTCTCAATCTATACGACATTCTAAGGGCAGACAAGCTTCTGTTCACTAAGTCTGGTCTAGAGTATTTGAATTCCACATACGGTGCTGAGAACTTTGGCGAATTCGAGATGGAGACAGGTGACGGTGATGTCATTGACACTCAATCCGAAGATGTTGCCGAATAGAATGAGTTAAAAATTGTTTCCACTGTTACTTCAAATGTCAGCAAGCACAGTTATTGTTTCACAAGGCCAGCCCAGCAGCCTAGCCAAGGTTTGTAATATTGCACAGTTTGTGATGTATCTTGCTTGCACTCTTCTCTCTCACTAGTTAGACAGGCTGTCTCTAATATGTTGCAGCTAGAATGAGCATACTCCATCACCAAAACTATTGTTTAATTTCCGCACCAGTAAGGAATTTTGCCTGCGGCGTCATCATTTTTTCTCAGGAGGAAATTACTCTAGACATCTCAAGTTATCACTGTACCTCGCGGAAGTACCTGATGAAGTTGCTTCTATATTTGAATTTCGACTCGTGAGTCATTGAATGAAGTATTTATCACCCTAGAATATATGGGACAACCTTGTGGACAGGCACAATGATGACCGCTATGAGTTCTTTCCTACCGGAACATGTAGCAAATCAGTATTTGAGAATCCAGCATTCTCGAGCAGAGTTCATTTTATCGCACTGCAGCGCACTGCAGCGAAGGTTCCTCAGTCATTTTTCTAAATCATTCATTCATTCTTCCGTAAATCATTCTTCTTAAAGCATTCATTCTGCAACCCCAGGGGTTCGTGGAGTCTTAGTTGTTGCAACGCATAGACAGAACCCCACTTTTAAAGTTGAGCTTAAAGCCTACGGGGATGTGGAACAGTGTAGTCGACGATAGAAGGGATTGACAAGAAATGAGAATTTCGACTGGTAGTTTTCGGCAATACGAGCAATTGTCCTGTTCTCATCCACACCACAACCCTACGTAACCACTCGCTAAATTAAGTCATTCTTTTCATCACTCTAGAAACGACGTCGAGATCGCTCTTCTTAGACCAGCAAGGGCCTCACGTGGGGAAAGGATGGTATCGATTTGACATTCGCTGGCACTTAAGAGTTTGCTAAGTCGGGTTATTGAAGCTCCGTAGAATTTGTGGTCTCTGTGAGGTGAACTGCAGCTTTATCAAGAGTCCAGCAGGACTAGCCATCTTTGTGGGCCGAATTGCGCCTTTGATGTCCTCAAAGGCCAGAAGGTCGATGGGTAATGGAGGCATTTCGTTACCTGAAATACAACTATCCATCCGTGTTCCCATATGTGCATGTGGCGAGCATAACCTCTCCTGAGTACTGGTATGTAGGCTCCGCTTCGCAGTAGCTGCAGGTGATCTCTTCGCCATCTACCGGTGGGACAACTTCGGAAGCAAGAGTTTCACACAAAGCCACAGTGTCGATATTACTGGAACAAGATTCAGTGGATGAAGTTAGGACTCCCTTGCCCGAAACATTGTTCTTTTAGTAGAACTGGTCAAGTAGAAGGTATCCATGACATCCTCGACGGCATCAAAACCACCGCGTAAAGGACTCTTAAGCTCACCCTCCGTTTTGAATTCATTATTTGCGCAAGCTTGATGTGTGAAAGGGTCCAGCGGTTCCGCTGAAAGTGGGCAGATAAAAAACCGTTTGCATTAATCATTTCCGAATAGTCACTTTCATGTACAGGAGGACCTTCTGATCTACACTCAACATCTGAAAAGGGAGTTCCTTGACTATCAGCCTTATAAGGACTAAAGATCTCTTTTCCACATAACTTAGCTTCGAAGAGGAATTCTGCATGATGCGAAATGTCACTTTGATTTGCACTCGGGCTTGCACACGCAGACTAAAGTACTGCACTTCTCATTGATATTGGTGAGAACAATGTTTCTGCAATTTCGGAATCGAGATCAAGATCATCAATCTCATATGAACCTGATGACTGTCGCTCGGCCACATCTATTGCGGAAGAAGAGGATGCGATATGCTCAGACTGGCACACAATTTCCCCAAAATCATCTCCATACTGTTCTCCTGTCCAGGCGTTTGTAATCCCCAAGATTCTTGGAGATGAACCAGGCGACTGCTTCTCCTGATGAACCGAATCAGGAAGAGAATGTCGACGTTCACTGCTCCTTTTGGAAGAGCATGACGTCCATGATCCACCCAGAGAAGGCGGAGATACATCCCCTTTCGAAGTTCCATCACAAACGACTGCTGTATTCGCTACACTCCTCTGCTCGAGTGGTGAAAGGCACAATCGTCCAGGTGTCCCATCAACGGATCCAGGGTTCAGCAGTTCGGACACTGGACTAAAGTTCCAAGAGTTCGAAGATCTGAACATGCCAGGTGAAGTCATACAGCATGAATCTTCTTCTGTCACTTCCGTGGTGTTCCAGTCACTTGATTTAATTCCAGCTGCAAGTTCCAGACGAACATTACTCTGCATTTCAAGCTCTGGAGACCCAAGTGCACAAGGTGGAGTCTCGTCGTGTACTTCGTTGAGTTGCATATTATACAAACATTCAGACAAAGAAGCTCCAAATTCAGAGACGAATTGAATCGGATTAGCTGGACTCAAAGCTTCACCCTGCACATTCTCCCCTAAAGTGGTTGTGCGGCCGTCTCTCAGCACAAGCTCTGGGTGTGTTTGACTTGATGCCCGTAGAAAAGACATATCTTCGCCCCAAGATGGACCAAAGGTAGGAAGCATACAACTTGGCTCTCGGTCAAAATTTGATGGTATCGACTCCACAGGAGCTTCAGTCCCTAAAGACAATTCTAAAGATGGATCAAGAAGGAGCCACTCCACATGAGTCACTAAATCCGTCTTGCCGTCTGCATCTGAGGTTCCAGTCTCCGCACTCATAACTTGGAACTGCTGAGGCTCATTGGAGCTTGTCAATGAGGGATGTATAGTAACAAGCTCTTTTGGGGAAGTAGCACCTAAACCCTGTTCGAGGAGAGGTAGCTCCAGTGTATTTTCAAGGGCTTCCGCCATGGCTCTACAGTTGGTAATGCACGGGTGTAAATAGGCCACAGCTCCAAAGTCTTTTGTGGAAGACAGAACGACAAAACTCGAATAAAGTAGACAAGAGTGTTCCATAAAGTGAACTCTACTCCCTGTCAAGACCCATCTGCTTGAACAATGAAAGAACTTCCGAGCATTCTTTACAAAAATATACTTTGTTGCGCTGTGACTTTAAAACTGGACTACGGCTCCCTATTGAAAAAATTGGTGGCTTCTACAAATTGCCATCTAGCTCAATCGCCTCTTTACCTCTAAGTATACATGTAGTCCTCAAGAAACTTCACAGACGATAGCGAGGGATTTCAGCAGGTGTTGCAGCCGCAGGGACAGATCTGTTGAACGTTTCTAGCGTCTACCTTCCGTAGAAGCAGGAAACATCTCAGGTTTGACATGTACTTAGAAGTTTAGATCCAAACAAATGAAGGGTCAGTTTTACTACTTGATTGTCCCTTTGATGATTGAGGCAGTGCATGGTCCTGCCGTGGTCATGAAAGGCTTCCCTTGATAGCAAGCAACACCGGTGTCGTCGGTGTGAAGATCCTATGCATCCAAAAGAAACGGGTCATACAACGTTGGTCAGTTGCATCGCAGTTCGAAGGGAAATGGAATACAGAACCCGTTAATTAACCGGTTCCATACCCACGTATGAGCAAAAAATTGGCATATCTATGCACAGTCCATGACACAGGAAACAGCAATTTGACAGAAGTTATAAGCAGATGTTTCTGTTGAGAAGGTAGCAGTAGCTTACGGGGTACAGCTTATCCCATTGCTTCTTCTTAGGATTCAGCACTGCCTCAGGCTTTCCTTCGTAGCTGCATGTCAAAAATAACTCGTTGATCAGCAAACGTTACAAACAGCATGACAGTTGAAGACCAAATAGTAGCTTTGCACAAAACAGACAAGGAACCTACTCTTGCATACTCTTGCATAAAGCAGCAGGAGTAATAGGCATGACAAAGAGAGATACCCTACTATTTCGCAAGCCACGCCCAAATTCTATGCTGCCGTCTATGTGAAGAAAGCCCGTGTCTCAATAATTGACTTCGATACTCTTCCTTATTAAAGCCAACAATAGTATTCCCCGTATATGAATATGGAATCGGTTCGTTAGAAGACGGTTCTATACCCCACGTAAGACTGGACAAGATATGTCTATTTTCAGTAGATGCGGAATGCACCAGAAAGAGTAGTGAATAGTGTGCAAAATTAAAATACCTGGTACATTATGAGGCAGTATTTGTTTTAGTATCCTAATATTGCACTAAACAATTATCGCCGATGTAGCCGCTTATATCTTACCCCGCAACTATAACCCGTTCGCCAATAGCCGCTCCTTGTGGAGGTGACACCGGCTCGCATTGTGTGTGGTCCTCATTGGATGCACAGAGTACCTGCATGCACCAGGACTCAGACCGGCAATAAAAACTTACAGAGTCTCACATGTCTTGAATGCAATGTTCACAATCTGAGTCGATTCTCAGATAAAGTGGTAGCTGACAAGAACAAGCTCCAATAATTATTTGTGTTCTTGTGTGGAGTAGGCAAACTGTGTCGTACACGATTAACGGTGATATCCCCGCAATTGCAACTGAGAACTTTCTTCATCTTCAGACGGGAAGCCTAAAGCACGTAAGGTTTTCCGACAAGTTCATTGACAAATATTGATTACTTACGAGTCCAGCAGACATAACATCCCGGAGCTTGCTGGGTTTTACATTCGCTAGTACAAGGACTCGTCGTTTCTGCACAATCCGATTCAGAAGAACATCTGTGACATGTTCTTTTTATTCGAGTCAATAGGCCAAGGTTTGTGCCAGAATGATACTCCCTCTAGAATAGAGAATGTGCATGCCACGATTCATCTTCATGCGACAAGATCTCTATGTACAGAGCATTCACTGCAAAACCCTTTACAATACATAATACGACACCAAGTAGAAATGTCGGGCAATATCTGTCTTCGTAAGCAGGGGCCGGCTTAGAATCTACATTGGGTTTGGATCAGTAGAGAGTGAGACTTGTAGAACGTCCATTAAGTATGGAATTCAAATTGAGAGAGGGTGAAGCACGAGAGTAAAAAGGAGGGCTGCAACTTACCAGCATCTGCTCTTCTGTCAAATATTTGGCTAGCCCACTCACCACCTGCCTCATGTTTCCATCACCGATATTGATGTCTTCCACATACAACCTGACACAAACAAGCGTTGTCCATCATTTGTCGACTTCATGTACCATAAAACTTTGCCATTCGGAAAAGTTAAGCGTAATAGGTTTTGCAACATCGATCACCTTCGTGACTAAAGTGCGAACGTTAGTGGGTCATGTGATGCCCAACATCAGTCAACAAAGATGGATCTTTCCTATCTGTTTTTACTCCCCTCTAGCTCTGTTGGACGTGGAGACAGGGCAGATGCATGAGCATGAAAACGAAGAAACCGTTATCTACGGACAAGTAAAGTCTCAAAGGGAACTCACGTATCCGCAGTAGGATGCTTCTTGACTGACTCAATAATTCCCACTCTGATATCTAATATCTCAAATCCAGCTGCATCTTTCTGCACTGGCGCCGCTTCCTTTTTCTCCTTCGGTTGAGCAGCTTCTTTCTTTTCCTTTTGCTGGACGACCTTGACCAGTTCAAGCCAGCGTGAAGTAAGTAACAGAAGTTACGACCCACGAGAGAGGATTCAAACTTCATCAACTGTTGAACTTTGAACTGCTTACATCAACTTTCTTGTCGACATCGGTAGGTGGTGAAGCCTCTGGCCTCCCCTTGATTTCCTATTCAGAAGAAATTAGACCAAGTCAGCATTGCAATTCACCTTAAAGCAAAGATAGAACTTATGATATTCCACTTCTACTATTCGCGCAGTATGAGATACTCTCCATTAATGTCTTTGGTTCACCTAATCAAGGATGGCCAAAGAAAGGTTGCTAGATAGTACTCTTGGTGATCAGAGTTGAGTATACCATGCAGTTGGAGGAACATTTCAACATTCAACCCTACAATTCAAGGTTACAACCTTTTTCACCGATTTCTTGTCCGCAGGCGTTGCACTTGCAGCTGACGTAGCAGTAGAAGCCTTGTCGTTCTCTGTTGGCGCTTGCGGTGTTGCTGCTACCTTCTTGACTTCTGGTTCGGCTGAGGGGACCTGCTATCCACGGTGATGCAAACTACCCGTGTGTCAGAAGAGAAAGGTATGCATACATGACCAGAGATTATTAACGCAAAAGCGCCTACGATAGACAAAGTGGACAACTTCCGCATACGCAACCAAGAACGAGTTCCAAAAAGATCATCAAACTTGAGGAGAATCGGCAACGAAAACACATACTGGCGGGTTGAAAGTGGGCTTCTCGACGGGTATCCATTCATACGCGTGACTGCGATCGTCCTTGTTCTGCACTCAGCAAGAGTGATTACTTTCCGGACATTTCAAAAGGAATCAGTAATCTGGTAAATATAACCCAACTTGCAGATATAGCGAGCGAGATCTTAATGCCATACCTGAACATAGTCCATCCAGCGAAGCAAATTGGGGTAGCTTTTCAACTCCTCTTTGGGAAGTGCTGCCTGCCACCTTATGTTAGAGGAATATGTTGATTCGGAACGGGAACAGTACAGCTTCTAGAGACTTATTATACACGAATACATACAAACAATTGCAAGTAATGGGCATATTAGGGCTACTTAAAAACCTGTAACTTACCACTTGATCATGGATAGACACATACAGTGCTACATCAGTGATACCCACGGATGTTCCAGGACCCACAAAAACTGATCGTGTCATCAGATAGGTATCAAGGGTACGCATGTATGTGGCCTTCAGCTCATCATTGGTTTGAATTGCGGTTGCAAACGACAACCATTCGTCCACCTGTGTTGACAAAAGCATAATGTTGTCTAATGAATTCCTCATAGAACGTTAACCGAAAGCTCTGACTCGTCTTGCTCACCATATCGGTGGCAGAAATGCACGCGGAAAAGTAGAAAATTTAAGATTTCCTGGCCAAGACTATCGCAAATTCCAGCCATGTCAAATACCTGAGCGCGGACTTCATCTGTGTCACCCAGTAAGGAACTTGAAGGGCCAGCCGCAGCCACAAGTGATTTACACACTGTGCCGTAATCGGCTATGCCTCCGGCAACATCACCCACTTTCAATTCCTACAATGAACAGTGTTGGGTATATCGAGCTGAGGCCACAGTATTTCCACAAAATGCTAATGCCCAGATGACACACAAAGAATGATTATTAGATTCACCTTATTTTCACCGCAGATGATCATTCATTTGTTTACTGGACAGACAGAAAGTGATTGCTAAATTCCGGTTTTAGATATGACTTCCAGAAGACCATTTATTATTTGTTCCAAACATCATTTCTGACTCAGCGGCTTTACTATCAGGTCAAAATTTGCTTCTTCCTGTGGATCTTAGTTGATCCGCTTCTTCGCGACAAGACAAGAAAAGCAAAATCCACGCAAATATAAGTGAGAGTACAAAATGAGGATACACTCCTCAATTGATCGGAGATCAATTTCAACGACAGTCATCCTCATCAGTGAAAAAAGCGCAACATTCTCCTCTCTTTCCAAATCTCAAATTCCTCTCGAGAAGCAAGCATTTGTCAATCCTGCACTGCCCTCCGAGACTTCAAAAGATATGGCAGATTCAGTACCTTCAGTGCGTCAGGGACACGTCGAGAGACAAATGCAGAGATGAATGCAGTGCCTTTTCCTGTCAACCCCATGGCGATCTCAGGATGGACCAGCAGCAGCAGCACAATCACCGTCTCTTTGGCTCTCGGTGACTTCTTCAATCAGCTCGAACGCAAGCACCAACGTTTACAAGGCCGAGCTCGCCGTATTGCTCGCTCATGCTCCTCCTTGTGTGCTTCAAAAGCCCTACCACTTACTCCCTTCCTTCTCTGGTGTCTTCCCATATGTCTTCCCAAAGCAATGTGACTTTAGTTCTTCAGATTCCTGTTGCACTCTCGGAACACAACGGAATGCACCGATGTTAATATGGATGATTACATGCAAAATACATATATTTATTATTTTCTTTTTGGGTTTATTAATGGGAGTTGCTATTTCCACCACAGTTTTAACTATCTCCACCACATTTTAATCCCGACCCCAGCGCTGAGACTAGTTTAGGGTCGATTAATGTATAATTTAGTGTGGTGGAAACAGCCAAAAAGACGGTGGAAATAGCAATTCCGTTATTAGTAGTACCCTGTCAGGAGACACCCCTTCCATTTTCAAAGTAAAGGCAACTGCCCAATAAAATATCGCGTAATAAACGTAAAAAAGGAATACATGCACAAAAAAGTGCAAATAGAAAATAACAACCCAATAAAATATACCATAGTAAAAGGAATACATACGCAAAAAGAAATTAGTTCAAAAACAAATCTGAGAGTCCAGGAAAATAAAGTGCACATAGGGAGAGGACAAAGCTCAATATACACAGTAAAAAACTTTAGAAATATGCAAAATGAGCAAAATAGAAAGCTATAACTAACCTATGTGATACGGGATACTCCAAGGTATGTTTTGCACATGTGAGGGGAGTGTTGTGGATGGAACAAAAGCTCTTACTACGGATGCCAGCGGATGAAGACTCAAAGCATGTGATTTGTGCAGGGTGACTCATACTCCAAATGTATGTATATGTTTTGCAAATGTGAGGGGAGTGTTGTGGATGGCACAAAAGCTCTTACTACGGATGCCAGCAGATGAAGGCTCAAAGCATGTGATTTGTGCAGGGTGAAAGATACTACAAATGAATGTTTTGTGAATGTGAGGGGAGTGTTGTCTATGGAAAAGAAGCTCCCGTTTTCGGATGCATGCATGTGGATGAAGACTCAAAGTATGTGATTTGTGGAGGGTGACACTTTGTGTAAGGAAACACTTTACCAAAAAAAATAAGAGATAAGTATGGCGGGCGAGAAAGCCAAGGTGACTTTCTCTCATGGTTACCATCAAAATGATGATAAAATTGACAAAAGTCTGCATTGCTAAGAGGAGGAGTGTGAGAAAGCAAAGGTATCTCTCCGGTGTAGTGAACCCAAACTACTATCAGATTTATGATAGTTTGTGGCAAAAATTTCCATTGCTAGGAGGATAAAGGTGTATGAGGTACGCCTTGGTACATTGGCACTCTCGTAAATTAGAGCGTTTCTTTAGCTTAGGGTGTTTGGTGTTTGTAATCTATTTGGAAAAGGCCACGTAGAACATAAGGAGGATGAGAAGACCCATCAAGCCCTACAAGTAATAATCTGTAATCTATCTGTGTGTAATGTATTTGTTATCTGTAATTTATTTCTTCATGTGTAATTTAGTGTGTAATCTCTAATTTTTAATATGTTAGTGTGTCTAGTTTTCAGATTTTTTGAAAAAGTTGTGGGAATAAATTTACTTCCATACAAGTTAATAGAATATGTTTTGGTAACGATCACCCGCTCTATAAATAAACAAGATTAGTAGAATAAATCTTGGAAATTCCTAAGAAATAAGAAGAATATAATAAGACAACAAATTTACTACCTTCAAAAACGGAATTACTAACTCAAAATATTGTAGATCACCTTATTATACGCCACGGATCATTTTATGCAACCATACAAAAGAGGATATATGAAAGGTGTCTCTCGACCGGTCCTAATAATATTTAAGATTAGTTGGTAAATTTATTGAATCATACATATTTTTATGAGCTCTTGTTCTTCTGAATTAATGCTTGTCAGAGTTAGATATCAGGTCGCTTCTTTTTAGATGAAAAAGATGATCTTGCATAATTTACGTTAGATAACTCAAAATTCCTTCACAGAATTTTGTCAATTACCCTTCTATTCTTATTATCAATAGATGATATACATTTCAGATTTTCACTCCAACATAAGCTGTTGTATCCCTTTAAGTCTTGACATATTGAAGCATTTAATTTATTATATAAAAATAAAAAATGTGAACGATTCATTTACTATATGTAACTTACTAAGGTTTAGACACAAAAAAGCAATATTAAGTTCCAAATAAAAGTATAAATTTTGTAGAAGCAATAAAAAATGCAGTTTCTAAAATTGTATTCCCCTTTTATTATTGATATATATTTTATTTAAATATTTTCCATATTAAATTTTATAATAATTATACTAATTTTTCATATACTAATGATAATAATACACAACCTAGCTTTTCACAAAAATATTATATAATGCCATGAATATTACAAGTGGGGATAAAACATGTTAGATCAATGTACTTAATTTCTGATTAACACATATTTTATTATTATAAATGGTAACTATTAATATCAACATATAGAAAAATATGCCTTGCAACTTTTGATCTATGAAAATTCAGTAAAATAATTTTAGAGAAAATAACAACAAATAATTGATTAAATTATTTATAAGTAAAATATAATATTAAGTAATGGAACCAATATTTAAAGCTATGATGCAGAATATCAATAAACATATATATCATAATTATTAATTTAAATTCTATTATGTAAAATGAAAATTTGGAAAACTCTATAACAATAATAAATTTTATTTTAATTTAATTTTTAAATATTTCAAACATTTTATAACCTCAAACTAATTAATCTTGTTGAATTTGGAGAAAAATAGCTCACTAAATAGAAACAGTGCAATTTTTAAAATGTATTTATTGATATATAATTTTTAGTAGATTCTAGATCTAATATAATTTAGATTACACATTTATTCAATTAAACAAAATTTATCTTAATTTACAATTGTTATTAATTATCTATATAATTAACTAACTTTATTGACTGTTTATATCAACCAAATTTATCCAGACTGCTAGATTGAAGTGACCTTGCTTATAATATATAAGTTACACCCCTTGAATACATTATTTTTTTAAAAATTAACTGTTGTAAATGAATATAAATTTGTAATTTATTCAAATTTGAAATTCTTACATTGTATTTCATAAAAAGTTAAACTTCAGTTTTTGTCATGTTGATTATATCCTTAGTCAAATGTTGCCACCAAGGTCATGTTGCCACCAAGGTTATTCGCTTTGTTACACAAATAATTTTCTTAGTCTACAGATTGATTTTTAATCATGTAAGATCTTTTTAATCATATTTATCTCAGTACTCTAATGTTAAAAATAGAATAAAAGATTTTCACATTATTTTGACTTTACCAAAATTATACTTTTATATCAATAGTCAAAACAGTTTATTTATAATTTTATAAAATAATTGCTTGTTAAAATTTGAAAACCATTAAAAGATTTCACTACAACAAAATCATCAAATGTGTGAGAGCTATAACACTCTTACATACCTAAATATATCAGTTTTTTTCATATTATATTAGGTAGTTGTAAATATATGGAAAATAAGTTTATTTTGTAATTAAAAATGTCACATCTCTTTTATACCTAACCTAAATTATGATATAACTTAATCTTGATATGAATGTGATTTATTATAAAATTGTAGAAGGTATACTTTGAACTTGTCATGGAAGTGTTATATTGTTCTAGTATTATAAAATATATATTCTTTGCATAAAAAGTGATCAGGTAAATAAAAATACTTAGATTAGCTTGCTTTATTTAAGTATTTTATTTTATTTAAATAACTTAAATTTATAATTTACAAAATATTTTTATATGCTATC
Source organism: Lunularia cruciata (assembly GCA_948567375.1). Classification (NCBI taxonomy): domain Eukaryota; kingdom Viridiplantae; phylum Streptophyta; class Marchantiopsida; order Lunulariales; family Lunulariaceae; genus Lunularia; species Lunularia cruciata. The sequence continues at coordinate 23,039,234 of OX419755.1, read as the reverse complement.
ACCAATAAATCAATAAATATATATATATATAATAAAACCTTACAATATAATTTAATGTTATTTTTTTGTTGAGTGTGAATTCTAAATTTCCTTACATAATATTATAATAATAATAATAATAACTCATATCAACTCCACTATATTTTGTAATATAATCATATAAAATGTTGTAATCTATTTTTAATAGGTTAAAGAAGTTGACTTTGAGATTGAATCTATTACATTTGTAACTTCAGATTCCTAAACTTTAAGAATTCTTTCAATACAAATGTGGTTATTTATGTCTTAGTCATTTGTTTTATAATCACTTGTCGTGTTCCATATACTAATTATAGATCATGAATATGGAAAATAAATTATTGAATAGAGAGATGTATATAATTATGTTTTTCTATAATATTTTTAGAACCTAGAGTATCGATTAAATGATATTTACATTGATTTTAGTAGTATCGATTAAATGATATTTACATTTTTTAAGTATTGAAATGTTTAAAATTTACATACTTATCATAATCATGGCCAATCAATGGTATATGATGTAATAACAACTTAATGGAAAACATCAAATAATCTTTTAGAAGTAAAGTACTACAAGTTAAAGGAAAGCAACATGAGTATATCTATAAGATAATATGTATATTGACTACTTTTTATTAGTATTATATACACTATATTGTTAAATGAATAAATTATATATATAACAGTGTTGATGATTTCAAAGAATAACAAGAATTTGATCTAATACAAGATTTATCTTTTACTAGCTTTGTATAGACTTTAGCATGTTATGCTTTGTTTACATGTCGTTCATCTCATTCATCTAACAACAAAGAGGTACTTGAAGCTTAAGAGAATAATTTGGATTTTACCAATAGTCCATAAGATCTTTAATCATTCTATTAGTTATTACATGTACAGATATATAGTAAACAATACAAAATATAGAATACATGTAAATACTTAGCATGTAACTGCATAGATCCTCTATTGATCAACATTTTTAACTAGAATATATATGTTAATTGTTTATGAATATAAAAACAGTTTTTTAATTTAAGATGATATAATAGCTATTTATATAAAAAAAACATGGTATTTTAGATTCATTTCTTATTCTCAATTTGTTTGTTGTATACAAAATTATCTTACATAAGAGCAAGCATGACACTTCTTGATACAGTAAAATAAAAACAGAACAAATATAAACTTAGGTATCAACTAGTTCAATATTCCATTTTATATTTAGTTTGTAAGAAAAATACATTTTATGAGTTATAAGTGATTTTTTAATAAAATGTCTTAAACCTAATTAAATAATATATAATTATAGAGGACAAATCTAGCTCACCTTTTATAAACCATATAGTTTTAAGGAGATAATAATCAACATACGAAACATTCAAAATTATATATACTTGAGAAACAATAAAAAACATAACTTTAAATGAATCACATTTCAAATAGTTAGAATAATCATTCTTATTAAAAAGTGAACTATGTGGACTAAATATCACTTGATAATTTTTCTTGAAATTTTGAGTTTTCTCATAGTTTTTATGAATTCAATATACTTATATGTTTACTATTCACACCATAAAATATTCATAAATTTAATAGTCGCATAGTTATAACTTGAAACCACAAAATTTTGTATTTGATTCTTATTAAATTATAATTTTCATTCCCTAATAAGCTCATCTAAATTTAAGATTTAGTGAGAAGGGTGTGCTTATAAATATTTGTTATAACTTTCATATAGATGTATTAAACATATACCTTTCCACGTTTAATCTTAATTTTAATTTTAATTTATATTTATAATTTGTAATATCCTCATAAAAATATAGGTAAATTACTTTCAAACTATATGAAAATTGATCAAATCATACATGTTATTTTAAGATATATGACAATTAATAAAGGTCAATTAGACAATTTATATCATGAGTTTGTTTAGTATAATGATCTAGAGTAATAATTGAAGATTTCAGTTTGATTGTATTCAATAGAGGTGATTCAAGATCAAAAAGGGCGTATGTGTGGAAAACACAAAGGATAGGAAGACCTCATCAAGCGGTACAAAGGTGAGACAAAATAGGTAAATGGGGTTAAGCCCAAATAGAGTCATTATGAGTAATCTTCCCTATTGAACCTAAGATATCAAGATCCAAGAGGTATCCATTATTTGCTCATATTAATGAAATGGTAATGGCATTTTTTCTTGGATTTTAGTGCAAACCTGCTAGTTAGAATTGTGTATCACACATGATAGAAGTTTCATTAGTTCTACTTGCTATCACTAGTTCTTTCTTGTTCTTGAGCTTTTGTCTCCAGATGCGAAAGGGACAAAACCTACTATATGACAAGGCACTTTGAGCAACTAGTAAAAAGTAACCTACTTAAGATCCTCTTTTTCCTTGTGTATTTTCCAATTATCAACACTTAACCAGCCATACTCTACTCTTTAAGAAAGTCAACATCAATTTTCTGTATGCTTTATCTCATAAACTCTTCTATTGGATAATTGTTAAGCAAATTCCAGCTAGACCTTATCATGGATTCTTTCTTTCCTAAAATGCAATTTCCCATCAACAATCAATCCTACACTCTAACATTGTATCTCCGTCCATATGTTGTAGGTTATTCTATGTTTAAGTATTATAATGATTATAACATTTGGTAAAATGTCATATCTTCTTCAACAAATATATACAAAAGATGTGAAAAAGAAAGAGAGAGATGCAAGAATAAATTTTCAAGATAGAATGATAAGTCTAAATAGAACATAATAACAAGGCTATTTCACCTTATAAGACTTCAAGACCTTATCCCATATTGAAGTCATATAAAATAGATTAATCTATCCAAATAAATGGAATTGAGTATCAAAATGTTTGTATAGGCTTCTTCCACCAACATGAATAACTTTATCCCTTGCTTTCTAGGGATGTATAAAGAGTTCCTACATTTTTGCAAGTAGGATAACAACACACTATGCTCATATTATAGTAGACTTCCTAAGCAGGTAGAAAGAAACACTTTTAGAGTAGATTCTAACTTAGAGATATTTACACATAATACTACAAATGGTATTTTGCATCATTAGCTTTTTGACCAAATGCAATTACAAATTATATGAAGAAATAGTTCCTCTTCTTTAAGTTGAATTGTTATTATGTTGTGTCATCATAAGTAATGCAAACTAACTTATCTCACAATGATCTAAACCTGAGTCTCCATTTCTATTAGTGGGTGAAAAATCCAACACTTGGTGAATTTGCTTCATAATGTTAGGAAGAGCACACATTGAAAGTCCAAAAAGTAGCATTGTTATGAATACTTGGTTGGTAAAAGGAATTATAAACTTATCCTTGTGATATCTTTTCTCATACCTATAATTACAACTTTCATATGACTAAAAAATCAATAAGCCATACTTCCACAGTTTGTATTTGTATCATAGTTCAAAACTGTATTTGTATTGGGATTAAAAATCAAATGAGTTCTTGCACTTTTGCTCTTTATTTGATATTTATTTTTATTGAGCTTATCTTAAGACATTTGCATATCTTTAAAGTCCCCGCTTGATAACATATATCTTTTAACATATATACCACTTGCATCGTCACTTGGCCGCTTAAAGCCAAAAGCAAACGAAAAGCACCATTTCCACCTTATAGAGTAAGTAAAATAGATTCAAAAGTAGAGCTATTTCACCTTTTGCCACAATCTATACTAATTTTACACCTCTTGAGTAACTTCACCAAGTTGAATTAGAGTCAAGTTCAACAATATCTACTTTTTCTTCCAAATTTGTAAATCTTATTCTATTATTTATGGTTTTTCTTGATAGTAAATAAAGATAATGACAATCTTGTTAACATATTAACATATTAAAATATTAACATATTTAGAGGTTTGATTAATTGGATAACAAAACATTTGGATACTTTAAGGAAAATTCAACATGGTTGTCTTTTCTTGCTATTCTTTCTAAGTTGACTCATTTTGTTATGGTTTTACAATATGATAAGGCATTAGGCTACCTTAAGGAAAATTTCAAGATGGCTATAATCAATTAGATGACAAGGAATTTTGCTTCTTCAAGGAAGAATTCAACATGGTTTGTAATTATTAGATGACAATGAAATGATATGGTTATAATATAACTTGATGAGTTAATTTATTTAATAATGTTGAACAAATTATTCCACTAATAATGATTACATAAAAAATATATCTATATCTTTACCAATATTAGTTCCATAAATTCATGCTCAAATGTTAATTACTTGTCATATAAATCCTTATTTCTTTGAATGAAATTAATTGCATTAAATTAATTGCACACTTATGAGTACAACTTGATTGTTAATATCATTTAAGAGTGTTATTCTACTTAGAAATTATTATATTAGAAATATATATCTACATCAATATCAGCTTCACAAATACACACTATAATGCTAACCACTTATCTCAATATCTTGATATTCTTGGAAAGAAATTAACTGCCTCTAGTACGTATAAAACTCTATTTATTTAGAGAAAATTGACTCTATAAGTCCATACTCTAAAGTTAATCACTTAGCTTAAGAATCTTTGTTTATTAGATGGAAGTTAAGTACACTTGCATGGTGACCACGCCTTTGACTCATTTAAGAAAAAAATATTTTCACAAAAAATAACTCTTTGGTTAGTTTAGTAGTTTAAGTTTGGAGTGGTGCAATAAGATGGGAGTGAAGACTACTAAATCTACTAAAGATATTAATTGCTAAACAAATCTCTCACAAAAAAGAAGACAAGAAGAAGTACAACTCACAACTATGAACTCACAACTATGCTATAGGAGTCCCTTATACAACAATTACAATCTAGTTCAAATGGTACAAGGAGCAAGAGTTTGTATTGCAAATGGGTTGACTGAGTAGACCTTCATTCTTACAAACATAAAAAACATGACCAAACCAAGGGCAAAATAAATTGTTTATTACAACAATAGTACATATTTTGTCATAGTAAACTCAAATGAGTCTTGGATAATAAAAAGATGTCAAATTTGGCATAGCAAATTTTTTTTGGAACAAAGTTTTGACATTTTGAAGTCTTGCTCACTAATATGCACCACCAAAACTCATGGGTTGCAACTGCAACCTTTCATCAATTTTTGCAATGGTCAAAGGATGGGCCACTTTGATAGAACTAAAAAATGGTGTCTCCATATGATAAGGAAGACCTTTTGAGTTTTTCACCTTTCACTTTCTCAAGGTTTTGTTGTGCATGAATTTATCCTTGCTCTTGAAGGGACTTGCTTGGATTAGCAAAGTGCACAAATTTGAGAGTTTGTGCAAGGGTGTGTTGAGAACATGGTAATTCTTAAACTAGAAGATTCCATAATGGCAAAACTTACCATGGAAGTGAGATGAGGAAGACCTATAGAGATCATGAGCAAACCTCATAAAAATTCATGAGTGTGGCAAACATGACAGATTGTTGGATTACATAAGAAGTAAAAATCTAGAGTTTTTGTGTATGATTGGAGTCAAGTAGACATATCCATACTATGGGAGATCCATGATAACATCCATATGAGTGACAAAAAATTGTACCACAAAGCATTGTCGGCCAAGAACCAGACCGGGAAGAATGTTATCCTAATATTGAACAACCCAATAAGTCCAAAGTCCTCAAAATGAAAAAAAAACTCCACATGAGGTTGGCTATTTTACAACAAACAAAACATCGATAGGGCCAATGATATTGCCTCATCCCATGATGAAGCAAGGAATGATAGTGTTGATGATAAACCTATGAGCAAACAACAAGCAAGTAATGCAATAATGCAAATGAGAGCAATATAGAGGAAATCCTATGCCACCTCCAACTTGAGGGCAACTCCCTTACCTGGTTGATGATAGTGTACATGGTCAATTGAGGTCTTAGAAGAACTCCTACCCTTCTATTGGGAGCTCAACAATACCATAAGGATCCCAACATGCTTGTAAGATACCTTCACCAAATTGAGAAAAAGCATGTTAAGAAGAAAGGTCATCTTCATAATGAGTTAGAAAAAATCAAGAAAGAGGTGGAGATTAAGAAGGAATGTTATAACAAGAAGGATCAGACTTTGGAAAAGTACCAATAAGAAGAGACCACATGATGAAAGGAGAACAAGGAGGTTCTACAAGGTGTTAATTCCAAACTTGCTAGCATTAGACAAGAGGTTGCTCAAAAACAAGAAATCCATGATGAGCAAATATGGGCACAAGGCAAGGAGGTTGTTGCCTATGAGGGGAAATGGATGAGGGTCACACCAAGATGATAGTAACGGAAACATGGTATGAGAACCCAAAGAAGCTAACCAGTCTTTGTATCCAAGAACTTGATACAAGCTTCAAATGCCAATGAGACGGAGACAAGCAAAAAACAAAGATATAAAACAAAGTGAGAACAAAACTCCAAAATGAACATACATATCTAAATAATGAACATGTAGGGCTAGAAGGTATGATTGGACATGCATCAACACAACTCCCTCAAAAAACTTGAAACAAAATAAGAAGTGCTTATTGAATGAATAATGATAAAGGACTACAAGAGCCAAATAGATGCATTGACAAAGAAGGCCTACTTGAACAAGCAATTCAAAGTGGTGTCTATCAAACTCCATGAGCATACAAAGACCAAGTTCCAAGAAACATAAAAAGCCCTTGTTCAAGAGATAAAGGATTACTAATGGGAGCTCAAAGAACTCCTCCAACCATGCAAGTGAGAAGCAAGTTCATCTCAAGAATTACCAACCCAATGTAGAACAAGTGAACTATATTTTACTGAATTACCATCTCATTAGGACATCTTGTAGCACCACTAGATTATTCATGGGACAAATTTTTACTTAAAGCCTTGTACATGTAAATACTTCATAGAAGTTTAATGAGGATTGTTTTAGGGACCACCACCCAACACCCTAATGGCAATTAGCGGCAGACTAGTTGTAAAAGACCGAATCTGAGGAGAGAAATAGGAGAATGGAAACTCACATTGGGACACTTGAATGAGGGAAAAATCCAAATGCCTAGCATGAGCTTTGACTTTAGTATTTATAGGTAGTATACGAGGCCCTTAAGAAGCTTCTCAAGAAGCTTCCTCAAGCCGCTTTCTCAAAGTGCAAGCCAAGTTAACTAGGAAGCTTCTCAAGAAGCTTCCTTCTAGAAGTCGTCTACTTGGCGTGCAAGCTAAGCTAGTTGGCAGCTTCTAGAAGCTTCCTTCTAGAAGCTACTTACTTAAGGTGCAAGTTAAACTAACCAAGAAGCTTCCTAGAAGCTTCCGGAATATTCTAGGCTACTTTGTCTTATGTGCTACTTTGTAAGCTTGACTAATTTCGTCGCGAAACTCCATATTGTTACATATTCCCCCGCCGCTAGTTGGTAACGTCCTTGTTGCCAGTGAAGCTTTGGATTCCTGGATGGCAGTCTGTGCATTCTGGAGGTGAGAAAGAGGCTCCCAGGTGGCATCATGAAGGGGATACCCTTTCCAAAGGACCTTGTACTCTATATGTTGGCGACGACCTTGTTGGATATGGCGACGTGCAAGGATACGATCAACTTCGTACTCCTCATGATCATTGATAGGGATAGGAAGAGTGGGAGGTTGGACTCAAGAGGAAAAGGAAGATGGGTTAGGAATAAAGGGTTTCAACTTGGAAATATGAAAGACAGGATGGATACGCATGTGACAAGGTAAGGCAAGTCGATAAGCAACAAGAGAGACAATTTGGGTGATATCAAGGGGTCCAATTAGGGGCAAGTTTACAAACTTGGGTATCAAGTGGGAGAGGGAGGTGACTGGAGGATAGCATGACTTTATCACCAACTTCACAGGTGAGATCACAACGATGGTGATCCGCATATTGTTTTTGGCAATTCTGAGCAATAAGGAGGTGAGACTTGGCTTGTTGGAGCAATTGGGATATAGTGGTCAAGAATGTGGAAGTATGAGGAACCTGAGATGGAGGGGGAGCAAGAAGAGAATCTAGAACAAGCAAATCTTGGCCAAAATTGAGAAAGAAGGGAGAAAATCCGGTGCTTGCCTGTTTGGTATTGTTATAGGCAAATTCTGCAACTACAAGACATTCATCCCAAATTGGTATGGTGGACATTGACAAAGGCCCGCAACATATCCTCCAATGTACGATTTTCACGTTTGGTTTGTCCATCAGTTTGAGGATGATATGCCATGGAAAAAGCAAGCTTGGTGCCAAGTATCAAGAAGAGTGCTTGCCAAAACTTCCCGGTAAATTGAGGATCACGGTTAGAGATGAGTACACGTGGTATCCCATGATGCTTGAAGACATTATCAAAGTAGATTTGCACTAAGGTTGGAGCATCCATGGTATCATAGGTTGGTGCCAAGTGGATTTGCTTACTAAGCTTATCCACAAACACCACAATTGCAGTGTGTCCTTGTTTTGTCTTTGTCAAGGATGTGATGAGATCCAAGCTCACATGCTCCCAGCGAGCGAATGGAATGGCAAGTAGTTGAAGGAGTCCACTTGGCTTCTGGTTACTGGCCTTGTTACGTTGGCAGCTCTCACACGATCTGACAAATTCTCAAACATCTCGTGTCATGTTGGGCCACAACCATTGACGTTGGAGGGTACCCAAGGTCTTGTCCACACCCATATGACCAGCGATGGGTAAATCATGGGCTTCTTGAAGGTGCACAAGTCAAAGATCACCTTTGGCTGGAACATAGATCCGGTCCGCATGGAATAGAAGGCCTTCCTTGAAGGAGAAGGTGTTGTTCTCTTTGTCACGTGTTGTTAGACAACCATGTACCATTTGGAAGAAGTGATCTTGTTATAGAGCTAACCAAAACTTGTTATGGATCTTGGGGTCAATTGACACCGTCGTAATTGCTGCCGCGATGAGAAGAAGGGACTTCAAATTAGGTCGTCGTGATAGAGCATCAAGGATGACATGGAACCGACCTGGTTTGTACTCAAGTTTGATGTCGAACAATTGAAGTTGCTCTTCCCATTGATGATGTCAACTCTTCATGTGCTCCAGGTGTAAGGTCTACAACAATGGCTTGTGATCAGTTTGCATGATCACTTGTTTCCCCAAGAGATAATGCTTCCATACCTTGGTGGCATATACCATTTCGAGTTGTTCCCAATCTCAAGTAGAGTAATTTCTTTCAGCTATATTTAGTTGGCAAGACACAAAGGCAATGGGATGTAGTCCATCTGGAAATTCTTGTTGCAATATAGCTCCAATTGCAAAGTTAGAAGCATCAAAATCAATCACACAAGGTAGTTGAGGATCATATGGTTGAAGAATGGGTCTTGAAGACACCATATGTTTCAACTTCTGGATTGCTTCTTCATGTTTGGTGTTCCAGTGGAAGCTCAAGTTCTTTCCCAAGAGGTCAGTCAATGGTGCAGCCACATGAGCATAATAGTGGATGAACCGCCGGTAAAAACTGGCCAATCCATTGAATGCCCGTACTTTTGTAGCATCCTTTGGGGTAGGCCAATCAATAATGGCCTTGATCTTCTCTTCCTCCATCTTGATCCCCTCTGATGAGATCTTATGACCCAAGAAGGTAACCTCCTTCTGCCAAAAAGCACACTTTGACTTCTTGCAATAAAATTTCCATTGTCATAGTCATCTTAGGACTTCTCACACATGATTCATGTGTTCTGCCTCTGTCTTTTTATAGATTAAGATATCATCCAAGAACACCACCACTGATCGATCCAATAGTCCATCCAACACCTGATGCATCTGATCCATGAAGACTGCTAGAGCATTAGTGAGTCCGAAAGGTAGAACTCTCCACTCAAAATGTCCATACCTTGTGCGAAAGGCAGTCTTTTGCACATCCTCTCTATCAATCGGAATTTGCCAATAGCTGGTGCAAAGATCCAACTTGGAAAAGTAATGTGCTCCACTTAGTTGATCAAGTAAGTCATCAATCCGAGGCAAGGGATATGTATTCTTCACGGTTTGCTTATTGAGCCCACGTGTAATACTCTGAGGACAAGAGAAGAGAGAAAACACAGATTGCACACTCAAACATTTGATGCCCCAAGGGAGCACCTTCTCTTTATTATATAGACAAAGAGGATCTCCTCCAAGGAAGCTCCACCATAGGATTAGGGACACAGATAGGTGACCTGTCAGCAAGCTACACCCTTGGATTACTGACTAGGATGGGTGACCTGTCTGGTCTAGGTCCTATTTGGTTGGTCAAACAAGCTTTGACCGGAAGGAATCTTCTTGTAGGAATCTTAGAATCACATAAGGTACCATTGGAAAGCTCTCAACAAGACAAAGCAAGGGGGAGAGAAGGCAAGCCTCCCCTTCATTGGAGGGGGGGCATTCGCATATTTTTGAGGCCTAATTCATCCGTTTAGGCCTCCGAAATTGCCTTCAAAGATTTAAGGCATATTTTGGTTCCTACTCTATTAGTAGAAGTCCCCTTTTGGTGATACTTCTTTCTGATCTGTTTAGTCCATCCTGTGTAACATCCTTCCAGATGTTACCAAACCAATTCTCACCTTTAAATCATATGTCTAGCTATTGGTTCTAAGGTTCTCAAATTTATTTTGGTTTCTGCCATATTAGTAGAAGTACTCTTTTAGTGATACTTCTATCTGATCTATTTTGACCATAATGTATAACATCATTCTAGAAGTTACCAAACCGAATTTCACATCTAGATCATATGGCTAACCCTTGGTATTACACCATGGTAATCAATACAAAAACAAAGTCCTCCATCCTTCTTTGGAACAAATAGTACCGGTGCTCCCCAAGGAGAGGTACTATGTTGTATGAAATCCTTCTCCAACAACTCTGTAAGTGTTGTTAGTAACTCCTCCGACTTCTTTGGTGAGAGCCGATAGATTGGTCTTCTCACTTGAGTACTCCTTGGCAATAACTCGATCTTGAAGAGCATACCTCGATCGGAAGGTAATCCCTTTGGTAGATCATCCAGAAACTAATCTGCAAACTCCTGAACTATCCAATCAACCATTGCTTGATGCGGCACTTGGCTCTCCTCAGATTGTTCTTGTGCAATCGGCTTGATCCACACCGCGAATACAAACTTATCTTCCTCCAAAGCTTGCTCTATGGCTGCTTTCTTAACAAACTTCCCTTCTAGGGACTCATCTCTCTTCCAAGCTTGCTCTATGGTTGCCTTCTTGGTAAACTTCCCATCTTGGGACTCATCTCCCTTCCAGATTTGCTCTATGGCTACCTTCTCGACAAACTTCCCATCTTGGGACTGACTATTCTTAGGTGTCTTACTCAGAGGTGCCAGACAACCTAATCGGAAATTCCTACCTTGGTGTTGTACTTGAATTTGGCGTCGGGTCCAATCAAATTGAACCTTATGACATTCAAGCCAAGGTAGACCCAGAATGATATCATAGTGTAGAGGTGCCACTACAAACCTTATACACTCCAAATACTCCTTCCCAATCTTGAAGGTAATAGGATGCGAGGTGCGGAATGCAAAACCCTTTCTACCATCCGCTATCATCAAACTACTTCCAATCATTGGCTTGATAGGAATACCCAATTCCTTTACTACTTGCATAGACATGCAATTCTCTGAACTTCCAAAATCAACCAAAATTCTACAACCCCTATTAGATATCATACCTTGCAAGTGAAGCAGACTTGCATAGGTCGAGCCTTCAATCCCATTGGAACTAATCAAGCTCCCAGTAGGCGGCTCGAATTCTCCTATTGGGATTCCTCGTTTCCCTGATCATTTTGCTCCACAACCTCCACTTGGGCAACTTGTCAAGGTCGTCCATTCTTAAGTGGAAATTCAGCAATGCGATGCCCCAACTGGCGACAATAAAAACAACCACCATTTTGTCGCAGTTTCTCTGTGTCTACCATGCCTAGTGGTCTTTGTTGAATTGCATCAATCTCCATTGTTGCTGGCTCCTCCACTTGTGTGTAGTGTATTGGTAGGATTTGTGGGGGTCAAGGTCGAGACCAAGTTGTTGCCACCAAGGAATCAAAACGTTTGACCAACTGCATGGCTTCATCCAAGTATTGTGGCTCTTGCATGGTTATCTCTAATTTGGTTCTTGCCTTCAAGCCCCTCACAAATCGATCCAGAGCTTCACCTTCCAAAATATCTGGAATTTGCATGATGGTGTTTTGGAATTGCGTAATGTAACTTCTTACAAAGCCAATCTATTTCAACTCTGCCAACTTATCCCGTGCAGCTCGTGTGGCATTTATAGCTTGGAACCGACTGATTATTGCGCTCTTGAATTCTACTCATGCCAAGATCGGTGCAACCATTTGTTGTTTGGCTCGCTCCACTCAAAATCTCCACCATAGCTTTGCTACACCATCCAATTGGCTAGAAGCCAAGAGAATTTGTTTTGCTCATCTTGTAGATTGGTAGCTTCAAAATAACATTCACAATCAAACACAAAATTCTCCACTGCACCCGGGAGATTCTTGCCTTCAAATACCTTGGGTTTAGGGAATCTGATCCGATCTTCTCCTTCTCAAATTGGTACTCTCTCCACCTGCTCTTGTCGTCGAAGATCTCGTTCATCCAACAATTGAGTAAGGTGCTCGATTTGTTGTTGCATCGCAAGGATAACATCAGGTATTGCCGCCATGGTTGCTCCTCTATCACACCACTACCAATCTATCTAATTTATTAACACATAGAAACAACACGTCCACCTTTCTCCATAAGTGACAACCGGAAGTATCAAGGGTTCCTCAGACACGGTGATCATATGTAGAAAATCTTGTCCAAAGTGCGAGGTGATGAACTGTGTGAAACGATGCTTGGGTAGTATTTGGACGCAAAAATCCCAATGGTTCGGTGGAAGTGGATTTGGTGGTCCATAAATTCCATCCATCCCATTCCTACTCTGATACCAATGTAAAAGACCAAATCCAAGGAGAGAAATAGGAGAATGGAAACTCACATTGGGACACTTGAATGAGGGAAAACTCCAAATGCCTAGCATGAGCTTTGGCTTTGGTATTTATAGGTAGCATACAAGGCCCTTGAGAAGCTTCTCAAGAAGCTTCCTCAAGCCGCTTTCTTAGAGTGCAAGCCAAGTTAACTAGGAAGCTTCTCAAGAAGCTTCCTTCTAGAAGCCGCCGACTTGGCATGCAAGCTAAGCTAGTTGGAAACTTCTAGAAGCTTCCTTCTAGAAGCTACTTACTTAAGGTGCAAGCTAAGCTAACCAGGAAGCTTCCAAGAAGCTTCCTAGATACTTCCGGAATATTCTAGGCTACTTTGTCTTATGTGCTACTTTGTAAGCCCGACTAACTTTGTTGCGAAACTCCATATTGTTACACTAGTTGAGTTGGCTACTCCACGTAGTTCTTGCCGACTTAGGTTACATTAGGATAAGATAAGTAGATAGGATGTGGTTAGCATTGAATGCCATAGATGTAATTAGAAGATTTTCAATACATTATAGCCATTGGATCTCTTTGGCAGCTAACTAGTACATGTATAAAGAGCCAAGGTTTGATGATCACCATGTTCATTTGACGCATTTTCCAAATGAACAAAACTTATACCATCAAAGTTAAGTCTATGTATGTGTCTACAATTTGTCTCAATGATTGTAGGTTTAATTAAGTCGGAGCAAGGAATCCTTCAAGTAAGAGTAGATAAACATGAGTGAGCAAGCTCATTCATGCTTGACTAAAGCATCACCTCTAGGAGCTTTGAAAGAACAAGGGTGAGATGTTGAGGAGTATCATATAGTACTATGAGAGTGACAACTCATCAATATGATCTAAGCATGACTCTCTAAAGTTGTACCTGCTAAGAAGGGTAGAATACAACTTCACAAGAGTAGCTTGTCAAAGTGATGAGACCTTTGGGAAACTTCTACCTCTTGTTGTACTTGCATTCTAATATACTTATTAATGCATTGTGGTCACGAGGTAGAGCATAGCTCGCATGACAATGAACTCAATAAAGCAAACAGCAGATACAATCAATTTGAAAGACTCAACAACACCAACATGGAATTGGTCATGCTAGGTGAACACAAGGACCATATGAAGCAAAGTGACCTTTGTTAAGAATGAGCCATTATATTCAAGAATCAGTTGGATTTGATCTAAAGTGAATGTGATTACTTTTGATTTATCTTTATGTAGTGTGCTAAGTGTGTTGACATTACACTCTTATTGGAATGATGCAGCCCAAGAAATTAAATATAGAATAATAAATCACTATCATCACTATAAGTCTTTATCACGGTTTGTCATTTCCAATTCATATATGCATGGGACTGAGCTATTCTTAGCACCTTATTATGAACCTAATTATGAGTTTGAATGACACTTTATCACTACAACTAGTATGTATATTACTTATTTTAGAAATTTATGTACTTGGTTTGCAAACTTTAGTTAGTGATATTGTTATATTGAGTAGGGGTTATATTTAGAGTGTTTATGTTGTTATGAGTATGATAATATTATTTAAGAATTTTAAGAAAATTATTCAGCTAACTTGTATGATTATATTACAACATGTATTTACGTCAATATTAACTTCATAAATACATGCTCTAATGTTAATTACTTGGCTAATGAAATTCAACTTTCTTTGAAGGAAATTAACTACACTTTATGAGAATGGACTCGATGGAGTAATATCATTCAAGAGCATTGTTGAAATAATTGATATAATCATATTATAAAATATGTTTAGTTCAATATCAACATCAATATCAATCTAATTTCTAATGTTACTCATCTTAATAATCTTTACTTTTCTCGGAAAAAATCAACTACACCTGGTATATTCATTGCTTATCTTAAAACTCATGTTCTTCTTTAGAGGAAATTAATTACAACTAGTATGTTCTTGCTTATTACAGTATCTGTCTTTTCTTCAGATGAAATTAACCATAACTAATTGATACTTTTTATATTATCTTCTGTGTACACTTAACCGAACCACTAAATTTATGCTGAATGGAAGAATATTTGACAGCAAAGTATATTATCTGATTACATCAGAAAGTGATGGGTGTCATGAAAGCGTGAGGATGATGTTAGAATGGTACTAGATAGCAATATGTACTAGAAATTCTATTTGTAGAAACGACCGGGCCACATTATATCCTGGATTGAACTTCCCACCCGTAAGGCTGAGAAAAGCGAATTTCCTCTGTACTTGACCACCCACGTTCACTGCGTCGAAACCCTAACTTAGTGACCCTTTCACTGACTGTAGAGGAGGATCCCTGTTTATCCCTGCATTTCTCCCCTAGATTAGAAAAAGACAATGGCCGGGGTGAAAGTTGGCGGTGCCGGACTGTTACGCCGTGATAGCTGCCTTGTTTGCGCTGTGGAAGGGCAAGCGCGGTAGTTTAGAGAACCTGGTGTCATAATGGCGAGGTGAGGTATTCAAACCTTTCGATACTGGGCCAGGCGGTGAGACGGGCCAAAGGAATGATCAGAGGCGAGCGGTCGGATCGGACGGGGAGAAAGACGGGTCAGGTGAGCCGTGATAGGGGTAGTACCGTGCAATAGCACGGCGAAGTTGGGCCGGGTGAGAGCAGTGCTCGGGAAGTAGTCGTGCTTTATCACGACAGGATTTTGACATTACTGCCATCGGGAAATATCTGTCGGATAGGAAATTGGTGGTCCCCCAGGAATACGCTCGGCATTTCCCGAAAATATACCGAAATTTAAAGGACCGGGTGCTTGCACGCCGGGGAGGGCATAAGTTTCCCGAGCACGGTGTGAGATTTGCAATATCCGTCCGGTGAGAAATATCGGGCCGGGCATGATGCGGTGATAGGACGGATCGACGATAGGGGGATGAAACTGGGCACGGAGAGAGAGGAAGAGGAGGGAATAGAAGAAGGGGGAGAGAGGGAAAGGAGAGAGAGAGAGCGAGAGGAGGAAGAAGAAGAGGTTAACTAGAGGAGGTCCAGCTCGTCCTTCTTTCTCCTTCCTCTTCCTTTCCTTAGTACTACTACTTGCCCTCTTCCCTTGGTGTAGCTTCTCTTTCTTCCTTGGCTGCTGCGTCCTTACCTTGTTCCATGCGAAATCTGTCCATCCATCGAGTCTAGAGTCCAGTCCACATATTTACGGCTCCATCAAATGACTCATACCTATCTCTCATTCCCAGCGTACTTTCGATCTGCCCCGTCGCGGATTGGGGTGGATTTCTGAGCATCTAGAATCAGGCGAATTGCCGGTGTTGCGTTGCGGATTTTCTGCTGTCTTTTTGCTTGCTTTTCTTTTCCCCTTTCTCGTGGTGGTTTTTGTTTCTTCTTCATCCCGGACGAAGTGCGGAGGAGTGTGTCCTTGAGATAGTGTGTGTACGTCTGTGTCTGCTCGGGGAAGAAGAAGGAAGCGGGACAGCAGTCTGGTGCCTGGAGATTTTGGTATTAGGTCTCTAGGGTAAGGAGGAGGAGGAAGAAGGAAGGGGGACGGGGGGGATACGAGAGAGAGAAGAGGAGGGGTTTAGAGTGTGAGCGGGAAGGTAAAGAGGCGCAAATGGAGGGCGAGTATGGGGGGCACGAGAGAAAGTCGGAATGAAGGAAAAGGGGACGAGGAGAACTATTCGTGAAACCGGTAGAAGGAAGACAACGAGGAGAGAGGATGAAGGATAATTTTGAGTTGGAGTTTCTCCCTGGGAAGCAGCCATGGTCTGGAATCTGGGAGCTTATTGGGTCAGGAGTGTATGTCTTTAGAGAAAGCGGGACCATGTAAAATGACCACAGCCGGCGACGATCTGATTCTATGATTTCGGGGCAAAAATAGAGGGACAGTAGGCACAGGAGTTTGGGACCCGGTTGTGAGAAACAGCTGCGAAGTGTAGCGAGCGGGTCGAGCTTCTAAGTGATGCTGTAGTTTATTCGACAGGTTGTGGTTGCAGGAGGGAACGAGCAGGGAAGGAAGGACTTGTCTTTCAATAAATCTGCGGAATCGCATTCAGGGCAGACTGGCAAGGCTGGCGGGCGTCTGATGGCGGATCCGCCGGTTGGCTCATTCACTCCTGTTCTGAGCTCCTATGAGCCCCAGAGGAATCAGCTAGATATACATTACAGCCAGTGTGCAAGACGGTCTGAGCAGAAAAGGATAGAGGACAGAGAAACAGTGGAGGGGAAAGCATGCTGAGCGTGCTGCGAGTGCATCTGCCATCGGACATCCCGATTGCGGGCTGCGAGCTGTCACCTTACGTGCTGCTTCGCCGCCCGGACTTGAGCGTCACTACTGATGACATTCCTGAGCAAGCCCCCGTCGATGGCTTTTACCTGCGTTGTCGATGGTATGTACTGGTTCCTTTCCACGCGATATGGAGTTTGTTTAGTCAACTGTTATTTCCAACTTGTGCACGATTTGTTTGTGAGGATACATACAAGGCTGGATGAGCCCCCGCCACCTGAAGTTAGATGCTATTTGTGCTCTTTCACTCTGCTTTCGAGGCGGATCTTGAAATGGCCTCCTGTTGGTGGCCTAAAGTAAGATATGTTTAGGGTTTCACTGCAACTTCTACAACATTGTAGGAACTTCAAGCCTGAAGGTAATCCAGATTGGAAGGCAAGTTCGTCTACCGCTGGCATTTGTTGAAGGTTTAGATGATGTGGGATTCGTTGGAATTTACAGGGTTCTGTCCCACAGTTAAGGTCATTGGAACTTCCTTGCGGTAGCCCGGTGGTTATAGTCCGCAGAAGAAGTCATTTTTACTTCTATAGATTGGTCCATCCACTTCCATGATATACAGCATTGCTCTCTATCGTTAATTCTTCTCTGCTGTCGACTTCTTCATGAACCAGATGGACGTCCGCTACTCCTGCTCATTGGTTGATATCGATTAGCTATGAAGGCCTCGCTTTTTCTCATTCTAGGTCAATTAGTTTAAGTGAAGACGTATTCCTCAATTGACATACCATCAAGTGGTCCATTTGGGAACGCCAGGCTGAACATCGGTTCTGTGCTGTATAGGCTGATCTCGTGTCAGGTTTCCAATTTTAAGCCTCACCTAACTAAAAGAACCGTTCCGGTCGACGAACGTTTGCAGTTAGTCAGTATGGTGCTTCACTCTTTCGCACAGAGCTTCTCTTCTTGTTATGTAGCAAGCGACATTTCCAGAGATTTTTTTAGCATTATGAAATAGAAGGTGTTTGAACGTCAAACTAGATGTTGCAACCGTATGTTGTCATCTTAAATGCATTCTTCTTGAATCATGACTACTCTTTGTTATCGGCGAAATAGCTCTATCAATTCGACGTCTTAGGCCCCATTTAAAGAGTCTACAACAGAGACTCTTTGTATTGACCCTTGTTAAGAGGTTCCTGCCCTGTTTTCACTGGCCCGTTGATTGGTGTTTTCGCATGGACTGTGGATTAGCGAGTAGCCCACGAGGCATAGCAGGAAGTTGTCATGTAGGAAACACGCGGGTCTCTTTTCTGCAGTAAATATACTCCGTAACATAGTGTCCCACGGGGTTCAAACGTAGCACTGTCCGGACGGTATCATGCCAGTCCAGTATCCTGCAGTGATGTATCTGTTGCAGGCACCTATGCAATAATGGCTGCAACCTCTTTACATCACTATCGCACATGTGGGGTTATGGTGGCTGCCACTATCATTTCACTCTTTCGGTATGATGCCGTGGCGTATCTGTTGCGGGCGCCTGTGCAACCTGCTTAATTCCGTCTCGCATAGCGCCCTCTTGCCTTTGTGGGGTAATGGCGGCTGCCTTCGTCATTTCCCTCTTACGCAGTTGCTGCAGCCTTGGGTATTTAACTCTTTCATAAGTGCTAATGGCGACTTGACTGCACGTTGTTACATTCTTAAACATCGTCCGTGCAGGTGGAAACTGCTACTAACTCAATAAATTTTCACCTCAGCAAGTTTACCCCTCATCCTGTCTCGGTCCTCGATAATTTTCGGACCACCAGTCGTCGGTTTTCAGGAAATGACTAATCCCATTTCGAAAGAAAGATCTTCAGGCATTTGTTTACTGTAATCAAGTGAGATTTAATTTAGACTAAACTAGACATCTGTAATTCAGACACCTGAAACTACCACAATCCAAGGGCCTGGGACAATGAGTTCTGGATCTCCCGTTTGATGAACGGCTTCTGTCCTCATTTCTCTATATCCAAGGGGACAAAATATCTCCAATCTATGGATGTTCTGCATCCCGTGACGGACTACGAAGGGTTTAGAGTTCAAACCAAGCTAAGAGAAGTCACTCATAAGACTCTGCATGCTTGCCTTTCACTGGTCTTCTCCGCTGATTCTTGAAGCCCTGAGTTAAACATCGAGCTGTTATGAGCAGAGTGTCTGTTCATAGTCACTGTCCCCCTCCACTTTTGGAGACTCATGTCTTCTAGAGGGACCTGCTTCTCTGCATTTGTCGACATTATCTTAGCCCTTCCAGCCCTTATCAGCACGTTGGCTTCTCTGGGAATTGAACTCATCTAGTTTATCACCGCTATCCTCTACGATGCCTTCATCGTGATAGAAGAGATCATCTGGATTCAACCGTCACATCATTGAGTGTGCATTATCCCAGCTTTTCCAGCCCTGATCATCCCTCTGGCTCCTCGGGGAGTTGAACTCATCTAGTTCATCGCTAGCTTCTCGGGGAACTCTAGTTCATTGCTTGCTACTCGGGAAATTGAATCCAACTAGTTCATCATCACTACTCTCTGTGACTCCTTCATCTTGAGAGAAGAGATCGTCTGGATTCAACAGTCACATCACTGTCTGTGCATTACCCTAGCCTTTCCAGTCCCCATCATCATGCTGGCTTCTCGGGTAGTCGAATGGATTTAATTCATCACCACTGGCTTCTTGTGAAATTGAACACATCTAGGTAATCAGCACTATCCTCTATGACCTTCATCTTGAGAGAAGAGATCTTGATTGACCATTCAACAGTCACGTCACTGCCTGTGCAGTTCGTTCATCTTGGCTTCTGGGGGTATTGAATTCGTCTAGTTCGTTACCACTGACTTCTTGTTGAATTGAACTCATCTAGTAGTCATTTTCCTCTCTGGCGCCTTCATCTTGAGAGAAGAGATCGTCTGGATTCAACAGTCCCATCACTGTCTGTGCAGTTAGTTCATCCTGGCTTCTTGGGGAACTGAATTCATCTAGTTAATCACCACTATCCTTTATGACGATGTTCCATGATGTATACTAGTTGTCTGCGGGTGCCACTCATGAATTGTATTTAATTACTTTCTTGCTTCTGCTTATGTTGGTTATTATTTGATGCATTTCAGTTCCATCTACTTAGATTCACTTCATTTTTATTTGCATGTGGTCAGGCACGAGGGGGTACTGGGATCGCCCAGCTACCTCTGCACTGCCTTAGGCACTGATGAAGTCGATAGTGCTTCCGTGGAGGCTTACTATGACCGCGTTTCTGCTTCCTTCAGTGCTTAGTGATTTAGGACTCATGGGCTCATAGCCCATGCTGCAACATAAATATACAGTCCTCTCACGCTTCGCTCCAGTCCACCCATCCTCAACTACTGTTTTGTCTATTGCTCTTTGCCCGATGTTTCTCTGTTTCATAGCCCTCCCCGACTTTCTGTGTCATATGCTTAATCGGTTGTGTCTTGCTTATTGTTACATGAGGCATACTAGTTCTCTGCAGATGCTACTTATATCTTCAATTGTGTCTTTACTTAATTTCGTTTGTTAATTTCACTTAATATCCTTTTTCTTAGATGCAATTCACGGTTGTGTCTTGCTTATTGTTACATGAGGCATACTAGTTCTCTGCAGATGCTACTTATATCTTCAATTGTGTCTTTACTTAATTTCGTTTGTGAATTTCACTTAATATCCTTTTCCTTAAATGCAATTCATTTCGATTTGCACATGTTCATACTCGCATCTCATATGCACTTCATATGCACTTAGTGGGTTCTGGATCCCCCGTTCTTCGAACGACTTCTGCTTTCATGTCCTAATATATATTTATACATGAGTTCACCGATCATTTGCACTTCATGAGTTCTGGATAATCGTTCCCAGAACGGCTTCTGCTCTCATATACATGATATATCTGTTCTCTACTGCAGTTGATCAGGATATAGTGATATTTCGTTTGTGCTTAACCTCCCATTTAATCTGTTAGATTCTTTACCTTATTTAGGGTTTCATTGCTCATCTCGATTTGCACATATCATGTTTACATTTCATATGCACGCCATTTGCACGGAATGAGTTCTGGATCCCCCGTTCTTCAAACGGTTTCTGCTCTCATGTCTGAATATACATGATTATGATAGTTCTCTACTAGTAGTGAGCAGGAAATACTTAGATTATGTCCATGCTTCGCCTTACATTCGAATTGGTAGATTCAATTCATCTCTTTTCCGCAACTTACTATTCATTTCGATAGTATATATCCTGTATCCATTTCATCCGCATTTTATTTGCACTTAATGAGCTCCAGATCTCCCGTTCCTCGAATGGCTTCTGCTCTCACTTCCTCATATCCTCTGTGATGCCTTCATCTTCAGAGAAGAAATCGTGTAGATTCAGCAGTCACATCATTGTTTGTGCAGTTCATCGCCTCTATGATGCCTCTTCATGTTGGGAGAAGAGATCGTCTGGATTCAACATCATATTCTTGTCTGTGCAGTTTATCACATCCTTTTCAGTGCAGTTCACCGCCACTATCCTATGACATCTTCGTTGGCTGCAAACAGTTCATCGCTTTCTTGGAGAATTGAATTCATCTAGTTTATCACCACTATCCTCTATGACGCCTTCATCTCGAGAGAAGAGATCGTCTGGATTCAATAGCCACATCACTCTCTCTGCATTATCCCAGCCCTTCGGAATCACCCATTCCTAGAACGGCTTCTGTTCTCATCTCCTAGTATCCCAGCCCTTCCAGCCCTCATTATCACGGTGGTTTCTCCGGGAAAGCCTTACTTCTTACTGCTACTGTTTTTTGAGCGGCACTTTTGGAAGCAACCGAGTTGCCTTGGTACTCAAGAGCCTTTGAACAGAAAATTGGTTCGAGGGGTACTGGCTTTCGCCAAGCTACTTCGGTATTGCGTTAGGCACTGATGAAGTCGTTATTGCTTTCGTGAAGGCTTACTATGACCGCCTGTCTGGTTCCTTCAGTGTTTAGTGTTTTAGGCTCATGCGTGCTTAGAGCATGCTGGGATATCCTAATAGCCAGTCGTCCCACATATCACAGATCTCACAGATTTGCACATCATCATGTTTATCTGCTCTCATCTACCAATATCATGTTTACAACGTTCACCTTGCGATTAGTTTCTTACGTGATTGTACATGTCTGTATAAGTCTCGGTTTACAATCTGCATTCAGTTCATTCAGATTGTTTCCAAGTGTTTGTACATTTCGGTATTAGTCTCGGTTTACAATTTGCTCTCAATTCATTCAGTTTGTTTCTGATCGTTTCACATTTGCTTACTTCGCGATTTCTTGATAGGAGTTGACTCTTCGTTTTCTCAATACACATTGGCTCACGGATTCTCTACACGTAGTTATATATGTTAGTTGCTTTATAATACATGCTTTTTATGAATTAGATTTCATCTCCTAATCGCATGTATTTTTCAGTCAGTTCTGCTTTCATTTTGTTGCCGTTTCATCTACATTTCATTTGCATTTAGTGGTTTCTGGATCTCCCGTTCCTCGAACGGCTTGTCCTCATGCATCCAATATCATATGGTTACCGATCATATGCATTTAATGAGTTCTGGAGCACCCGTTCCTAGAGCGGCGTCTGTTCTCATCTACTTATATCCAATATCATGTTTACATTCCATCTGCACTTCATATGCATTTAATGGACTCTAGATCTCCCGTCCCTCGAACGGCTTCTGCTCTCATCTCCTAATATCCAGTCGTCTCACGCTTATTTCCATTCCATCTGCACTCATATGCACTTAATGAGTTCCGAATCTCCCGTTCGAGGAACGGCTTCTGCTCTCATTTCCTCATATCCAGTCGTCTCACGCTTCGCTCCCGCCCAGCCAAGACACCATCCACTCCTCTCCTACTTCGCTCCAGTCCACCCATCCTCAACTAAAGCTGTGTCTTTTCCTTCTTGCTCGATGTTTCTCTGTTTCATGGTCCTTCCCGGCAGATGCTTAATCGGTCGTGTCTTGCTTGTTATTACAGGATGTATACTTGCTCTCTGGGTCAGAACTGGATTGTTTACAACGGTTCTGTATTCCTTCACTCAAAACGAAGATGGCAAGTTATTTACAGGCTGTGTTATACTCTATGATTTCAGGTACCGTATTCAAAGTGATAAGAGGGTGGCCGTATGTAGTGTCCACCCTTCAGAACCTGCAACATTGCAGTGCATGGGTTGCGTGAAGGCAAAGTTGCCGGTGAGCAAGAGCTATCATTGCTCACCGAAATGTTTTGCGGATTCTTGGAGACATCATCGGACCATGCATCAGCGGGCAATAGCAGCAGCTCGTGAAAATGGCACTGAAGAAGATGATCTGTACGGCAGGCTGAACCACACTTCTTCTGCTGTGCTTGGAACCGGTGGATCTATTGGTTCCATTCACGGTAGTGCTGGAGTGGTCACTCTTTCTCATGCTTTGAGCAACGGTTCTTCCTATGCTAGTCCTGCTCGTATAGGAGATCCTAGCGGTGGTGGTGGAGAGACTTGGTATGAAGTTGGGCGTGGAAAGATTTACACACCTACTGTAGACGATGTGGGACACGTTTTGAAGTTCGAATGTGTAGCCGTGGATGCAAGCACTGGAATGGGTGTTGCTCCCGCCAGCACTGTGCTGACATCTCGTGTCATTCCAGCACCTTCACCAACACCGCGTCGGCTTATTTCTGCTAGTTCTGGCGATGGTGCAGCTGTTGAAATTGAAAATCGTACGACGGCGGCCGGTACTTTTACAGTTCTCTCATACAATGTGTTGGCAGATCTTTATGCCAAGAGTGACATGTACAGCTACTGCCCTCCCTGGGCACTTTCTTGGGCATATCGCAGACAGAATTTGCTGAGGGAGGTTATCGGTTATCGAGCTGACATCCTCTGCTTGCAAGAGGTACAAAATAAATTGACTGAGTGTATTGTTAAATGTGAGGAAGTTGTTTTCTTTCAATTTTTCAACTTGTCCAATCTCACAGCTACATGCGAATAGTGTCTCGACCGATTTTTTTCACATCAAGCAAATGCCTTTATCCGTTCCAACTTGTACTCTTTTGTGGATACATGTATGTAAACTGACCTTTTAGTTCTTGGAGTGTAGGTTCAAAGTGATCATTTTGAAGAGTTTTTTGCCCCTGAGTTGGAAAAGCATGGTTACGCTGCTGTATATAAGAAGAAGACTGCTGAGGTACAGCTTTTCTGCATCTCACCTTATTTACTGATGACTAGGTTGATCCTTTCAAGATAACATTAAGTTTAGCTGGTTTGACGCTTGTAGTTCTTTACTTCTCCTTTTATAATGACATCTGCTCAGTCGAATTACTGCCATTGAAATACGAAACGAATTGTGTTTTCTGTTGGCATGTTTCATCGCAGGTTTACACCGGTACGGCATATGCAATCGACGGATGTGCAACTTTCTTTCGACGAGATCGGTTTTCACTAGTAAAGAAATACGAGGTAACTATTTTCTCATTAGGAGATTTTATTCAGAGTCCAGGGTAGGGTCCACCGTTATTTACAATTATCTCATTTTCTGTAATTTTGTACATGCATCCCCTAATTAACTCCTCTGTCGATGTGCTACAGGTCGAGTTCAACAAAGCTGCTCAATCGTTAACGGAGGCTCTGGTACCCACAACAAAGAAAGCAGCTCTCAGTCGCCTACTCAAGGTTTGCCTCTTTTTCTTATATCACGCGTTGTGCATCGATCATTTGGAAGACCTTGCGACCTCCATAGTGATGGACGAGCACACCGAACAATTCTTGGTGGGGCTTGCTTGACTGTGTTTTTTGGTCTCCTTAGGTTCCCTTTGATGCTTCGAGACCCTCCAAAGATGTAGCGAGTTTTGAATATGTTTTCCTTGTTACCAGGACAATGTGGCCCTTATAGTGGTTCTGGAAGCACGTGATACCGTCCATGGTGGAGATGCGCCTCCCTCAGGGAAGCGACAGCTGCTCTGTGTGGTAAGATCCAGTTGAACATGCCTTGTTTGTTTGGTATATTTGTGCACAACTTAAGCCTTTATTCTGTACTCTTTAGTCGTCCTCAAATAATTTTTTTATCTCGCTGCTCATATTGTCCTGCCGGATGGTCTAGGTTCTTCTTACGGCAATTAAATTGTAGAAGTTCTACCTACTCCTGTTCAGAGCTTTGAAATTTCTACCTGCCATAGCAAAGAATGTTTGGCATCTATCTGTCGGAAGCGTCGTCTCCTTGGTGTCGATTCCAACCCTTTAGTTCCTAAAATTTTCTCCAGTTCGTGCGGGATGTATTGATTATCTATCGGTGAGAGTGAGTCGTTATTGTTGACTATCTCTAACTTTAGGAAATCCCTCCATGCAGGAAACAAGTGGGAGCAAGATTGCTTCTTCACCCAAGTACAAGTTTTGAAACTAAATTTGATGCTTTCTCTGCTGTACAGGCTAATACTCACATACACGCAAACCCAGAGCTTAAGGATGTGAAGCTTTGGCAGGTACGGTTTTACTCTTCATATAACTATGAATTGATTTTCTAATTGGCATCGTCTTTTACGAAATATCTTTTCTTTCTTTGATGACCGTTTAGATTAGCGGCCTGTCTTTGTGCAAGATTGCTCATGTACAGTTTTGAAGACGGGAAATCTGATCGACTACTTGGTTGGCCAGGTGCACACGCTACTTAAGGGATTGGAAAAAATTGCCGCCAGTGCTGACATTCCGATGTTAGTTGCCGGTGATTTCAACTCTGTACCAGGAAGGTATGTCGCCCTCGCTGCCAAAATTTACCTTAATTTAGCCTCTCGACTCAATCGTTATTCTGATGATAATCGTGGGTCCCTACTTTGACCTAGTCAGTGAGTTTCTCTTCTCTTCTTCTCGCTTTGTGCTGATTATCTCGTGATGTTTATTCCGCAGTGCTCCTCATGCCCTGCTTGCAACGGGCAGGGTAGATGCAAGTCATCCAGAGTTGGCAACAGACCCTCTTGGAATTTTGCGCCCTTTCAGCAAATTGTGCCATCAATTACCTCTGGTATGGACTATATCTAGTTATGAGCGCGCATACAGACAACAAGTCGCTGATACTTTCACCCAAAGTAGATGAAATTCCAATGTGCACCAGAAGCCTAGTTTTGAGTGTCTTATCTTTAGAAGATTCTGCAAGTAATACGGTGTTGTCCATCGATGCAGGTCAGTGCTTATTCAGCATTCGCTAGAATGGGTGGTGCTGAACGGCAGCGGCGGCGGATGGATTCAGGGAGCAATGAACCTCTTTTCACTAACTGCACCCGCGATTTTCTGGGCACCCTCGACTACATTTTCTACACTGGTCAGACACCAACCATTCGTGCCTTGGGTCCCATGAATTTAGCACTGTTGGCTACTGGGATCGTCAGTTGAGAAATAATATGAACATATATGTTCTCGGCGGCATTTCTATTGTGGAACATCGGTACCAAGTAGTTTTTTCTTGTCGTTTATGTTTACTTCTTGGCTTACTAGTTTAATACGAATTGCTTGTTACTGTTCCTTTCATGGTGAGTACTTTCTCCAACTTTGTATGGACCTGGAGCTCTTTGCTCCTTGCAGTAGTCCAAATTCTCCTGGACGCATGCGAGGACATTTAATGTAATGTTTGCTGAGAGTGGAGTTTGTGCTGAGTTCAAAGCACCTTTGTTGTGAAAACAGCGGATTCCCTGGTGGTGGAGTCATTGCTCGAGCTACTGGACGAGGAAAGTCTGCGAAAGGACACGGCACTGCCCTCGCCTGAATGGTCATCAGACCACATAGCTTTACTTGCGGAATTCCGATGTACGTACAAAGTGCTCTTCAAGATCGTTAACACTCAAATTGATCCCAACTTCACAAGGAAGAGTACATTTATTGGTCTAGCAATGTTCTTCAACTTTGATTGGTCAGCTGTGGTGCACAGCAGTACCTTGGTATACCATGAGATGCTGCTCTGTATGTATCTTGGTCTTATTAGTGCTGACGAAGTCATGCTGATGTAGAGCATACTGGGATTAATCCCCGCCCTCACACAGTCCCTCTGGGTTGTCTCACAATATGCGAGACTCGAGCAGTCAGTGTCCCACGCACTAAACATCTCCACGTTATCATCATAACATCTTCATCTTGTCCTCACGTCATGTTTCTCTTGCTCGGACTAGCAATGCATTACAGGTACCGATGCATCATAAACATCATGCTAACCCTGACATACAGATTTACGCACGCTTACCTCGATATAGTTGATAGTAATGACGATCTTTGACTAGTTTCCCTCTATTTGTCAGACTCAAGAATCAGTCCGGTCAGACTTGTTTATGGAACTGGGTTATTCCCGACGGATTCTCTATTCCATTGTACAAATATATCTTGGTCTTACATCCGCTCCCATTTTCTTCCAATATCTCGGTCTTCTATCAAATGTTGACGCCTTGATTGTAGTTAGGAAGGATAGATTCACCGGAGAGAACTTTGGTTGGCTCTTTGGGCATGCGGGGAAAAGAAATTTGATAGTAGCCTCGGGTGACCAAGCCGAAAAACCGATGCCTTCATTCTAGGCCATTCCTTCCAGCTGGTTTAGGTCGTCTATACCAATGTCAATCACCAGAGGAACCGAAATCCTTTACATCAGTTGGAACATTCTCATGATGGCCAACTTTCTGCCATTTGTATCCAAAATAGAGCCGCTGGATTTTATGCTACTTGAGTTTCTAGTACTCCTTGTCGATTTGATACTGCTGAACAAACAATTGAAGGAAGATGAGCCCCGACATGAGATAGCGTAGCGAACGTCTTGGGGTAGAGTTCAAGTTGATCGTTTCACACTTATCCTCTGTTCCTACCTTAGATGCTAACGGCTTGTACGTTATTGGAATGGCCTGCAATAGAGTGTACTTCCGCTTGTTGTTCCAGATCATTTCCTGGCCTAACGTGTCTGTTTGTAATCCAAGCAGATCAGTGATAGTTTCTGGCGTCTTGTGATGGAAGATGCGGCGTGTTGTCCGAACTGAATGGAAGATCTTATTTTTTCTTCTTCCACATGGGATCTCATGGAGGTGTGGACTACAGAAAGGAGTTTTGATATTTTCCTCTTGAGCAAGATCAAGTCTAGCATATGAGGAGAACTTCCAGAAGCTTCTTGACATTTCTTCCCACTTGTAAGCACAGCACAGCTGATGGTTCTCATAATGAGTTCGATTTCACAAGAGATCTCTCATTCATGGCTATAAGTCCCTTGCTGTTATCTTGATAGTTGATAAAGAGATTTGATGGAGAGGATATTATTCAGATGGGCAGTGGACAGTGATTGAGGTTTTAGAGGTGAAATATTTTTTCAAGTTTGGTACATAGGTGGATATAAGCCTTGACCTGAAGCAAGCAAGCATGCAGGGTTTGTTTACATGGAGAATGCAAATAGTTTCTCCATGCAGAAAGCAGCAGCTTAGATGAGATGTACACTCCAATTTTTACAGTCAGTACTTTTGTGTCAGATTTCAATAAAGCCCTGTGCTCAATCGTGATCTCTTAGAGGATGGCAAACGTCTTGTATGAGCAAGGTGATAATCATCAATCCCAGATCCATGATCACTTTGAATGGAGTAACTCAGTAAACTTGAACTGGATCAAGTGCATCAAGCCTTTTTCTGGGCTGTGAAGATTTACATTTAAAGTTTCTGTCGTGTGTATGTTGTATCTGCACCCATCTCCTGTACGAGTGTCTGTCCAAATGAATGCCGTTGTATAAGATAGATGGATGTCGCACAGTATCCGTCTCAGGCGCGTTTTCAGGAAAGAAGTCCCATCTCATGATTGCTCTGGGGTTCGAGCCTTTGGACCGGAACCTAATTACCTACTTGACAACACTAAACGATGTGAATGATAGAATCTGGTGACCCTGAACTACAAGCACTAGGTGCCTCATCACATAACCGCAATTTCAATGCAGGTCTTCTTTCCGCCTACCACCAAATAGTAGATTCACCCGTTCCTCACCCACACCCCGAAGCTTCAAATTCTGTTCCCGATTCACCTCACATTCAGATTGATTCTGGAAAGCCCGCACTATTTCATAGGAACAGTAGAATTTTATTACTGTTTGTGAGGAGTTCAAACAGTGCAGAGGTTTACTTGGAAACGGTTTTCTTTCCGTCTCAGAGGCCACCACACTTGTACACATGTTTATGTTCTATGCAAAAACATCCTCATGCTGTCACCACCACGTCATGCTTCTCTCTCAAGGTTATACTTGCACTCACTCACAATGTACCGCAGGTACCTGTGCATCACAAACACGAACATCACACTAACTCCTGTATGCAAAAGACGAAAAAAACATAACGAGAAGGATGGGAAAACCCCATCAAGCCGTACAAATACAAGACATGAGAGGTAAAACGAAGTTAAGCCCCAAACTAATCATATCCGCATACCAATAATCATAGCCCCAAATCATACTAACCCCTGTATGCAGACTTACGCACGGTTACCTCCCTAAGTAACTGATAGTTATGACGATCTTTACTGGGTAACTGTTAAATTATGTCACAGTCAGTCTTGTCAGACATGCGTATGGAACCCGGTTGTTTACAACGGGTTGGTTCTGGCATCCATTACTCATTCTCTCCTAAGTGCGTTCTGGATCCCCCTTTCTTTGAACGGGCTTCTGCTCCCGTTTCTCAAGTATATAACCAATTGCTTCAGTATCACTATATCTGTGTTGGAACAATCTTTTGGCCTCCCATCACGAAGGAGTTTGGTGCTAATTTGGTCCTTAGCTGAGATATCAGCATAGTTGTGTTTACTGATACATTACATGGGATGTATTTCTCGTTTGTAGCTTACCAAGACGGAGGTCAGGAGGTGAAATCTGGCCCATGACTTGTCTTCCCTCGAGGTTCCCATCTGCGCGAATATTGACAATACGTTATGATTTCTGGATCACCAACAACGCTACGGGAGGGAGAGTTGATCCCTTCAGCACATCAGGAGGCTTGGCTGTACGCTCTCTATCTAGCAGGGTGGGGAATTTAACTTCATGCCCAATTGTTGTCGCTGGCCATCGTTCCCGTGGGCTTGTCATCAAGCAGTTGTGCCGGTATGCGCACAACCGTACAAAGATGGACTGATTTCCAAAGAACATCAATGGCTAATTCTTTTATGGAATGCCTCACCCTAAGATAACATCAATCATTCATGAAAAAGGGAGAATCGTGGAAGATAACAAGAAGGATTAAAATGGTTTCTATCAAGAATGTTAACCCTTGATGGTTTTTGTTATCATGACATTTGCATCATTGAACCTAGTTTACTACGATGTCGGAGTGTTAATTTTTGGCGATCATCATGCTATCAGGAGTTGTTCAAAAATTACTTAGTGGTGATTAAATATAATATTAGATCGATCATCATCATGCTATCAATAGTTATTCAAAATTTACTTAGTGATGATTAAATACAATATTAGATCGATCTATTGTACCGTTGAGTTACCATTATAGATATCTTACATTGTAAAAATCATACGTATGATTGAAATTTAATGATTTTTGATAGAATATTTACCATGAAAAATATAAATAGACTAGTATGAACCTCTAGAACCAATAAGCTCTTGGAATATACAACACATCTTGAGCCATATAAAGATAAATAATTAGAAATTTCCAATATGTTTAAATAACTAATATAAGGTATATATAAAGGTAAAATAATGACATTCAATAATAACATTCAAGAAATAACACATGCTTCTAAGCTATAATTGTATTAGTTATATTTTCTTAGGAAGATCGATAGTTTTATGAACTCATACTAAGGAAGAAAGTGGTATATATATATATATATATATATATATATATATATATAGATATATATATATATATATATATATATAATAAAAAGGAAAATACACAAGAATAAAAATTAGAGTTTATTCTTTAAATATAATGACTGAAAAGATAAAACTACTCTAGATAGAAAGAGAACATGAGAAGTGAAATAGGTTTGACTTATCTTGTGGAAGAGAGTTGATGAGGTGTGAGTACCAAAGTGGTGGTGAGTAGTGATGAGGTGGTGAATACCAAAGTCTTAGTTGACCACCCCAACTAAGTTATGTAGTATTTATCTGAAATTAGAAAAACCTAGTTTGAGTAGTTAGTGAGATTATTCTTTGGATATTAGAAAGAATCTGGCATTATTATTACACCAATTTTCATTATGGTTATATTATTCAGACTTGCTAGAAAAGAAAGCACCAATAAATTTCCAGTACACCATTTGTTTTTATCATATTTCAGTACGATAGAAAATATGTTGTAATAATTGAACTATAGTTTCTAAATAACCTTTCAGAAAGAGTTAAACAATTTATATTGGAAAAATTCAGAAATATTAGTAAAATATATACAAAAGAAGTTAGGAAGAGGTGAAAGAAAATTATACATAAAGGGAAAAATCCCTTGTAAATTATTTTATTTATGTGCATGACAGAATAAAATAAGATATGAATTATTTTCTTTGTATAGTTTATTTCTTCTAATGTGGATGAAAATGTAACGAAATGAAGGGGGAAAAGAAAACGTTTTAAAAGAAGATATTGACGGCTAGTAAGTAGGCCCCACAGCCTAAAGCGGCAAAAAAAGAGAAAAAGTGTCATTTACTATGAATTTTTCACAATTTAATTTAATTTAAATAGCTAATTTCTGTTTTAATACAAATGGAGAAACCAATTCGTAGAAACCGGCACCAACTAGTAGAGATGAAATAAACCTCAAGGTTAGTGGGCAAGCCAGCACCTTCCCCGTGGTGAACCCTGAAACCCCTGTTGGACCTCGGTAACCTGGTGCGCAGTTCTCAACTCACGGAAACCGTGAAGAGACGGAAATGGATAAAGCAGTTACCAAAAAACCATGGTGCCACGTGGCTTGACCACCCAAGTCATTTTCGTGTCATTCGCTACTAGATTCCGAACATGAGTGCAAACTTTTAAATTCTTGGTAACTCCTCCACGCGGCCGCTCTCTCTCCTTCGGTGGTAGACTGTCTATCTCTGAGTTTGATGTGGCGAAATTGGTACCACCATTTTACGCATCAATTTCAGGGACGATGAAATGAATCTTATTACTCAGTACGCATTGATTTGGGCAGTGTTTCAGAAACGAAACCTGAGGTTCTTGCTAATGAGAAGAAGGGTGATTGTACTTACAGCAGGTTAGAAGGAAGAATCGTGGTAATTGTTGTAGCTACAAGAAATCAAGGTTAGCGTCAAGTGACTGGAAATACTGGGTGTTTCTGTGGTGCCTGGTGAAGGCGTAGGTGTCTTTTGTCGTCCCAGCTTTCGAAGGTTCTCTTCGTTGTGGTACACCTGAATTGCAAATTGAGCACGACAAGGAGAGAATCAAGTTTACGTTCGACAGTTTTTGAGTGGAAGGACTTTTTATCCTCAATTCGATAGGAGACAATGAGTGGATCCGCGAATTCTGGTATATGGAGATGTTGCAGTAAAGCAATGATTATGAAAGTATGAGCGAAGAAGATTACGAAGAACACTTTGTCTACCAAGAGGAGGGGGAGATACGTCGGCCTCCGTTTTATCACAAAGATCCAATTTCTGAGCCATTTCCTCCAGAGGTGCTCTGTCATCGAGGGGTTGGCAATCGGGAATGGCTTACAGAAGGGGATAGCCAGAGGATTATTATTTCGCTTCTGAAAGAGAGGAAGGAGAAGGAAAAGGGATTAAAGTCCCCGCCAGTACTGTGTACATATTTATCGTCTGAGTCGCTTTCACACTTTCCCACACAGTGTACCCTCGCCACAGGGGTATTTACTCAGACTGTCCTGACACTAGACTCACTTTCCTGAAATATTCCAACAGCTCTACTCGAAAGCAGTGTAAAGCTAGTCGATCGCATACTGTTATATGTGAGCTTGTGGGATTACACCGACCGCCACAGAATACGTCTAAGGCTTGCGTTATCTACCGAAAAGAGTTCGTTCCTAGAGCTGAGCTGCCACGTAAATCCAGAATAGATGTGAGATCTTCTCCGAGCATGTTGTACCGTAATGTCTGTCACTCTACTTGGATATCTTATCAGGAACGCCAGATTCCACGTGGTGTTTATGGCAGTGCTGGTCACAGATTAAGAAACGGCTTTTAGTGTTTTTTATGCAGCTTGGGAGCTTCTCAATTGCTTGAGATCTTAGTGAAATTTTTTTCTGGAGTTGTTGTTTCTGCTTCTTCGAGGAAGATATAAGCTGTTGTATACTGAAGTTCACAGAAGGTTAAGTTGAAGCTGAGATGTCTCTCCATTATTGCTTGGCTCAATCTGTTCAGTCTCGGCAATCTACATGTCCCTTAATTGCAGAGAAGGAGAATTCGCAGACAAGACGTTGTGAAAAATACTTATTGTACTCAAATCATAGCGAATCACAGAGTATATTCAAATGCAGTCCAATTTTGCGAAGTGTTCTTGCAAGGAGAAAATTTGTCTCAGAAGCAAGCAGAAGTTTCGGGTCTGTGGAGAATATCGTGAACTGGAACGTGAACGGTCTCTATATGCATCGTCCTACCACTATCTGCTCTGCAGGACGACTTCGAGCCGCTCCCGTGGTTAGCATCTCTCCTTGAAGAGCCCTCTTTATTGCGTAAAATCTTTTCATTCCTCGTAGTTGTTGTCTGAGTCAGTTAGACTATCAGTATAGTTATTTTAATCTAGTCCGCAGCTCTCTTTGTATGTATAATAAGCATCTAGTATAAATTTGATGCCATACTCTATATGGAATGCAGAGGCTGCATTGCTGTCCTATTCCTTACACAATTACTTCCATGTGATTTCTTCCTTAATTCATTTTAGACAGGGTGGTTAGAATATTCTTGAATACGGAGTAGAAAGTGGGCCAGTGGTAGCCATGCAACTTTCTGGGCGAGTCATCCAGCATTCCTGATTGATGAAGACAACAGACCTCGTCATTCTTGCCAACTTTAGTTATCGAGACCAGTCCAATTCATCCTGCAAAAGATTCTTTCCTGGAAGCCACGATTGCGATCACATTTTAGCAGTATCGAACTTTTGGCCACGACGACTTTTATTGGTCTGCAGCAGCACGAGGGTTGGGCTGAACGAAAAATCCAAAGTGGATGTCCACTTGCTTGTCCATGTCTTATATCTATATCTTGATGATATTATCAAGAGCTTACTCCCAGTTGACATTTTTCTCGTAATGTAATTGCCTACATTGCTCCGTTTGCTGAACAGGCAGTTGAGGCTGATACTTCACGAAAGCAGGAATATTCTATTGACGAAGCGATAGAAGCAGTCGGCTTTGGGCAATATCAGAAGCTCTTGTTACTTTATGCAGGAATGGCCTGGACAGCAGAGGCTATGGAAATGATGCTTCTGTCTTTTGTAGGACCTTCCCTGAAGGATGTTTGGGGGTTGTCTCCAGGAGAAGAGAGCCTTATTACCAGTGTTGTTTTTCTGGGCATGATGGTTGGAGCTTACTCATGGGGAGTTCTTTCTGACGCTAAAGGCAGAAGGTTGTGACTCTCTGCATACCCGTTAACATTATACTTTTTACCGCTCGATTCTATATCTTGGATTGTATGCTATTGAAGAGCTGATTGGAACTGATATGGAAGCTGTGGTTAACACTGGTCAATCTGGTCTCGGGTTCTAGAGCACCGATGATCATTAACACGTGTACAGTCTTTCAGATCGTTCCTCTTCTGGATATATTACCATTTGAAATATATTCTTACGTATGTTGGTGCATAGTGTTGAGTCTTCTGATATGTGCCACCCAAACTTGTCCTTAAACTGATACCTTTAACGACTGTTGTTTATGACATTTATCAAGGGTTGCAGGCGTACAGGCATGTACACCTGCAACTCTTGTCTGTTGGTCTTCCTCCCTTCGTCTCTCTGGAATAGATTCACGGTATTGATCCTTGAAAACTGCTTGGATGCACCTCTCTCTGTAGCAACTTTGTAGCCTTTTTCTTGTTGTACTTCGCATGTAACCTAGAGGGTGGACTATACTGCCTGAGAATTGGGGGTTGGGCATATTATGCATTCACTGTCGTTTACAAGTAGTTGATAGTGAGTCTGAATTTGCCAACAAAATTTAGCTTGTACAATACGAATGTAGCTTGGATGATGCGGCCAGATCTTCTTTTGCGGATCACAATGTCTTTACACCGTTACATCCATCGTCTTATTTCTTGAGTATCAGAAGACTCCACCCAACGGTATCTCTGTATGAACAGAACACTACTTCCTAGTGTCACTTGCTGGATTATGTTCTGTTTCTATTCGTCGTTAATCTTTGGTGGTCTTCCACTTCATCTCTGTATTAAATTGGTTTTGTGTCCGAGACTGTGGATTCTCTGTCATCCCTTCATTTGTCCATCCATGTCGTGATCTTCATGCCGGACTGCTTTATAACGAGAAATACATGTCATAGAATCCAGTGATAAGTCTTGGACCCTTTAGAAACAAATTTTTTTATCTCTGTTACCTCAGTATCCCGTCCTGCTTTATAAACTTATAGCGACTTCCATCTAGCTGGTCAATTTTCCTTTACTGGAAGCACCGGGGTCTGTTGGACTAGGTGTCGGCATGTAGTCCAATGTGAACCCTATGGGATCCCAAGTATCTCGTGAGGTCTAGAATATCAGCTTTGTAATTAGAAAAGACAACTGGCAAGAAGAGTTCTTCAACTGCTGGAGTTGAAATTTTAGGGGTTCTAAACCTGCATACATAAGGACTTTGTATGTTTGATGATTGGTGAACGGGAGTAAGAAGCCAAGTGGTTTGATGTTTAATCTCTAAGAAGACTTGTGTACCCATGCATATCTATCGGAAATCCAACTCACTCTTGGCTCTGCTGTTGCTACTCAGAGTTGGCTTCTTTGCCACAGCAGTTCTTACCTTTATTGCCGGCCTTCTGAGCTCATCCTCCCCGAACTACCTGACATTACTGGTTCTGCGTGGGATGGTTGGTCTGGGGCTTGGAGGTGGGCCTGTCGTCTCGTCTTGGTTCATGGAGTTTGTTCCTTCTGCAAACCGTGGACTGTGGATGGTTGTAGTGTCCTTGTTCTGGACTTTGGGTTCCATTCTGGAGGCATCACTGGCTTGGGTATGTTGAACCCCTACTTATGCTTTGAGAGAAGGCCATGTAGGTCAAACTACTTTGCCGTTTGAGTCAGTGATATAGTTATTATCCTTCACTCCGAGGCAAATATCGTTATCATCTGTACTTTCTACGTCCAGTTATCTTGGCTCATTCTTATCTTCACATTTGATCAAGCGCGAAGATTACAAATGTGACAGTGCATGTTAAAAGTTCACATCAGAGCGGGGTTCTGTGTCACGCTTCTGATATAGCTCGAAATTGAGGTGTACTTCTGGTGATTAAGCTCAGGAAGCTACATGCTCTCGAACTTGAAGCTGCTGTCGTTGTTGCTGAAGCATAACTGACATTTATGTTGTGAATCAGCAGACTGCAGGTCTTATGCATCTATCTGGTGACTAATGTGCCACTATGATATCGGTTTGCAGGCTGTCATGCCTCATCTAGGTTGGCGGTGGCTTCTGGCTTTATCCTCCCTTCCTTTGGCGGTACTGCTAGCGTTCTATCCTCTAATACCAGAGTCCCCACGATACCTTGCGTCGAAAGGAAACACAAAGATGGCTACAGACGTGCTAAAACGAATGGCAGTAGTTAATGGTAGACCTCTCCCTTCTGGAGCTCTTGTGTCGTCTATTCCCTCATCAGAAAGGTCCCAAGAACATGCATTGGACGAGATAAATAACGACTTCGAGGAAGAGGAGAAGAAATCTGGAAGTGAATCAGACATCATACACTTATTGGCAGAATGCCCCAGAGAAGGCACGTCTATAGAAGTTACACCCCGGAACGGAGTTGATACAAAAGCTGTATCTATGTCAACAGACCTGGAGTTCTTTTCCAAGTTCACTATTCTCTTATCCCCTCCAGTGATACGGTCAACCCTTCTACTGTGGTCAGTGTTTTTGGCAAATTCTTTCACGTACTACGGGCTTGTTCTACTATCGTCTCAACTAAGTGTTGGAGCTGGTGACGGCCTATACAGGAATGTCTTCATCACAAGTACTGCAGGTATGCAAGCAACACGATTTTTTTGACCGAAACAGGTCCAAATAGGTTTCTTTCCTGCAATGGCGCGTCAATCATTTCAGAAGCGTCCGTGTGAGTCCGGTCTTCTCTTTGTCCGGGTACTGGTTGCAATTTCTTTTCAGCTTAAACCATCATGTTACTATGGCCACGTATCTTGCGAGGACCAAAATTTGTGATCTTGGAGTGAGTTCTAACTCGGCTGTTTATTGAAACGCAGAAATTCCCGGTTTGGTTGTAGCAGCTGCAGTTGCTGACAAGTTTGGAAGAAAGCGCTCAATGGCTGGGCTTTTTGGTCTTTGCGGATTGTTCCTTCTACCACTCATGCAACCCCAAGGAGAACTAATAACTACTTCTTTACTTTTTGGAGCACGCGCAAGCATTATGGGTGCCTTTACAGTCTTGTACATATACGCTCCAGAGGTAGAGTCCAAATGTTATCTTTAGCGAGTTCCTGTTACGTGAATATCATTCATGTCGTAGTACAAGTTATCTAAATCATCAAAGATTCGCTGGTTCTTACTTAGTCCACTATCGTCGTCCTCATATCCATGTAGAAACTCAAATTTTTTGTATTATTGGCACGTAAACTCGTGTTAAAGCAGGTGGAGCACATATTGACGCGTTGTTGGTAGTACTTCAGCACATTCAGATCCTTCGACTATTGTCACTTGTTTTTGAGTTCTCTATATATCGATGTTCGACAGGGGCAGGGCACATTCTCTTGTTGCTAACTCAACTGGGGGTGTTTGGTCTCTTGCAGGTGTACCCAACTAGCTTAAGATCTACTGGACTTGGCACTGCAAACTCATTTGGAAGGATCGGAGGACTTCTCTGTCCCCTCGTTGCTGTAAACCTTGTAGCAAGTTCTCAGCGACCTCTTGCTGTAGCGGTTTTCACATTTGTGGCGTTTAGTGCGTCGATAATGGTGTTGAACTTTCCATTTGAGACCAACGGTCAGGCACTGCCTGATTCTTTAGGAGGCTCTGATGATAGAAGATAAATCAAAGTAGCAAATCTTCAATTCTCATCATTGTGTAATCATTCAAGTTCATGCAGATGCACTTCGTTTCAACTTCAACTTCATGCAATTGTACTTCGTCTCATATCGTTCCACAGACTGTCTGGCAGTACTCGTTTTGCATTAACCTCTCGGAGTCGATTCCAGTAACCCCTCAGAAGCTAACATGAGACAAGAGCGAGTTCGGCTGTTCTAAAATACTGCGGAGTTCTGGAGGAATATTGAGCTAAACTATACTAGCTTAACAGAAATTTCGGTCGTTTTACAATTTATTGTAATCAGGAAACATAGGATTGCAAAATCGAATATGGAGCGAAACGTTTTAACACTGACAACAGTAAATTCGGAAATAGAGTTTCCTTTGCGATCAAAAAGTGGTGAAGGAGCAAAACGTTTCAATCAGACTCTTTGGACAGATTTTCAGCTACTACTTCACACTCTCTACAGAAAAGGACGGAATTCCAATGGTAGATTGATTTTTCTCGCTATCAATCTCGATAGATACTAGTTCGATTTCAAGTAATCTTTATCTAACTTCATCAACCATGGCTTGCTTAAATTCCATGATACAAGGAATTCATCGTGGCCATCTACGGCAAGAAAGACCTCCCTCATTTTGCTCTAGTTAAGACCAGCTCGTTGCTTCATGTTCTGTCGGGTTTACACCAAGAGCATTTTGGGGACAATAAAATCAGAGTCTGAACGACAGAAGAGAGTTTGGAACTCTAAAATGTCTTACCTTGCTGCTTGTATATAATGTCTGGTCCGTAAACTACCCTGTTCACTTCATAGATAAAAGATCCGCTCCGTTGTCCAGAATGAGAAGAACATACGTGACTGTATTGGACTCAATGCCTCAGCCCTCTTCTGTCTTAGTTTGTGCATTGTATGGTGTCCAGACAGGTTTTGCTCAAGAAGATTGTATCACGGTGTTTCAACACTAGAATATATTTCTTCTTTTAAAATACGTGAGTAGTATCTGTTCTGTATATCTTAGGTGCGGTAGTACAGAGAGTATAATTTACATAATTTACATATGAGACACCTAATATGCAATAGCATAAATCTTGATTTCTTAAACCTCATTATCCCTTGGGTTTTCTTGTACTACTTGATAGGATCATCCCATTTTCTCACTTTCGTATAATGAGTAAAACTAGTTGTTTCGTATCCGTGCAGGTTGTTTTTAGTATGATAAATAAAACTAGTTGATGTTGACACCCGTGCTTTCGTTCCGCGGTTTGAATAACAGAGGTCCTCTTAGGTTTAGGGTAAAATGTATGTTAATGTAACTTGATTATAACTAAACTTGTAACCTAGTGTTTAGATTAAGGTTTAAGGTTTGGATTTTTATAGTTTGGATTTTGAAGGTTTAATGTAAGTAAGAGCTATTATATCGGTGTATACCAGGGAAGTCATTTTAGGGTAAGATGTATGTTAACATAATTTTACTGTAATCTAGAGTAGAGTTTAGCATAAGTAAGCATTATTAAAAAAGAAGAATATCAAAAAGAAGAAGAAAAGATTTCATACATTTCACAGAAGATTTTGTAAAGTTTCATATATTTCATTTGAAACTTTTTTTTATTTAATCAATTCAAAAATGTAAGAAAAATTAATTATAATAGAAATCATTATGCGAATTGATATATAAAGGTATTTCTTCCCGCTAGGAGTCACACGCTAACACCCACTCGTTACTTGCTCCTCTCATTTACACGATGAGCTCTTTCTTTCACTCGCACTCCTCTGAACCTCTCTGTTCTTCCTCTGCTTTTACCATTCTCACCCTTCGCGTATTGCAATTGTGTTACTTGTTATTCAGCTAAGCACTAATGAATATCTTTCAGGTATCCTTTCTTTGCACAGAGCTTCTATTCTGCATCTTCTTTAAGCATCATCTTCGTGTTTTCCCTTCTCTACCAGGAGAACCTTTTATTCTTTCTGCGCTACTGTTACTCTTCCAAGGCTCCGCTAGGTCCTGCGCCATTCACAACGATCATTCCCGAGCGGCAGTTTCCGGAAGCAACCGACTTTGCCTCGGTATACATGAGCTTTCGGATAGAAACTCGATAAGAGCGGTTCCTGGGTATTCGCACAGCTACATCGTGGCGCCCCGAGTGAAATCGGTCGTGCTTACGTGCAGGTTTACAACAAAAATCTGAGTTTTTCCTTTAGTGTTTTGGGACTCATGTGCTCATAGAGCATGCTGTGATATGTACTATCCAGTCTCGTGACACTTCGATCCAACCCAGTCAGTGATCATCCACTACCTCTATGCTTTCATACATGTTCCTTTGGCTTTCGAGAGTATATTCGTGTGACATTTCTATCCAATCCATCATCCACTGACACAAAGTTTTCCTACTTGTTCAATGCTCTCTTTTTGCTTTCGGTTGTATATTCCTACTCGTTCGATGGTTTTCTTTTGTTTTCAACTGCATCCTCTTCCCTTAAGAAGGCTCGCTTTCTTTCTTATGTGATGCATACCACTGCCACTGCTGCTCATGGAACGTATCAATTTTAGCTTCTGCGTTTAATCGATTTCTCTTCTTTGCCTTTGCAGGCACTGGTTTAGTCAGCACCATGTCTATTTTCTCTATTTTCAATTTCTTTTTACTTTAGCCAATATGAGTTTACCCGGTACTAAAAGTTGTATCGGGGAATTTTTTATTTTAGTAGGAGCTTATGGTTCTTTTTCATCACTCAATTCCTACTCCCTTGGCTTTCCATGTATCTACTTGCTCAGACCCTTAGCTTCGGTTGCATCCGTTCCTGCGTGCATTTTTCTTTCCTTTCAATTTCTACAAGAGTAGATGTGATTATTGTCTTTGGCATTCCTTTCAGTTCACAGTGAGTCATCTTGGCTTCCAAGATGATTCACTGTGAAGAAGAGTCTAACTTGTTTTAATGTATGGTGACTTCTCTTAGCTTCTATATCCAGCGAAAGGACTTGATCGTAGTCTACAACAAACCACATGGACTCGACGGAGGATCTTATGTCAATCGGTAAGAAATGACTTTTCATCTAAGTTACATGGCAAGTAGTGTTCTTGTCTTTAATTTAACCTACATTTAATGTATGTAAATCATAATGTACACAAAATGTAAACTATCACATTGGGAAATATTCTTGAATGAGGTAAAATTGTTTAGCCATGATAAAGATAGGGAAATGTGGGAATGAACATATTTTATAACTCTAGGTTTACTGAATGAAATCTCACTGACTTGAAATGATTTGGAGCAAGGGTTACTCATCCCAAACATTGGGGTCAATAAGCTAAGTTATACCAAAATTTGGGGATGAGATTGAATTTTTCAGACCGATGCTCTATGAAGCTCTAGAAACTTGCTCCAAATTTTGGGCTTAAACCCCCGACATGTGACAAAGTTGGTGGAAAATTGGGCAATTTGCAATACTTTGGGGCATGAATACCCTAAAGTTCACGTCCGTAATTACCATGCATTGGGTAGTGGTAGTCATTCCCTATCATCTTTTATCTTCCATAAAGTATAATAGGATACACCAAGACTGCTCCGTAAGTATTTACAGGGTCTTGTTCATAATGCAAAGTTTGCTCTCGTTGTTAGTCACACAAACAATCCTCCCATACAAAGTTCCATGACCCGTTAAACCTTCAATAGAACATTTCAATTTTGTTTCAGATTTACATTTCGTGATCCATACACAACTTCTACCTTATTGACTCCATTATGATAAACTTTCCATAAGGTCAAGAATCGAAATGTCAGCTGGAGAATCTAGATGCCGAAAAGTGTCATCCCTCCTTTGAATGGTATTGGTGATTCTGATGGGTATGTGCCAACAACTATAGCCACGCTTGAACGTTATAATTGTTGGCTTCTTTGGCCATAGTTCAATCGAGAAAATGGGTATTGGGTAATGGATTTGTGTCCACCATTGGAGTTGAGTTCACACTTATCATAGAAGGGGGAGAGTTATCACGACGAATGAAGAGGAGAATAGTTTCAAGTGTTGAAGTTTAGAGCGAGAGTGATACCTTCAAAGTTTCCTTGACCCTTTTGAGACTCTTTTGACGGAACGATGACATGATAAACGATGTTTTAGATGCACCAGATTTTTAACTATCCACGACGACGAATCTATGTACTTTTGATGCTCTAAGCCAAACTGAACTCAGTCAACCAACTCTTCCCAATGTGATCTCCAAGTCATCCTCAAATTTGATGCCGGCTAGGATATCCACGCCATATCGTAATCGCCATTGGAAATTCAACATGCCATGTCAAGCGCCCATGCTTTATGTTTAAGGACTTAACCATGCCCCTAAGGCGATACTTTACCAAACCGCACCCCAAGTTTTCAGATTTACTTGACTGCACCCATAATTACTTAACATTTATCTTGACCATCCTAGTTGCTCTGCAATTCGGGCATAGGTAGACCATGTTCTTGTAAACGCCCTTGTATACATAGGAGCAAACTCATTGTAAAATATCGCAATGGGCCCCGATTTGGGATTAACAATTGAAACATTGTAGTATTGCAGTGAATTTCACTCAGATCCTCCTTGCATGTTTCAATTTCTTGACAAGGCTTCCTCACACTTCCTCAAAAGGGAATTTTGGAGAGGGAGTATCGGAGAATTCAGGAGAGTGTGGAGACTGGGAGAGGGAGAGATGAGAGGAGATGGAGAGATGTGAGAGGAAAGATATACATTTTTTGAGTGCTCTCTAGTATATGGCATTTGAGTGAATAGAAAATTCTGTTCATTTTTTCAATTTTGGTTCCATTGGTACCCAGATTGAAGACTATGGAAAATTGAGTATAAAATTATGTAGATTTTTAGGTTTTTAGGGTTTAGAGTGATCATTACACATTGAAAGTGATGGGTTTGGAATTTTAATTTCTAATTTCTTGGTTTTCATGATTGAGTTCCATTCGAATTTATTTTTTTATTTTTTTAGATGGAATTGAAAGTT
The DNA here is from genome assembly GCA_948567375.1 of Lunularia cruciata. Lineage (NCBI taxonomy): Eukaryota > Viridiplantae > Streptophyta > Marchantiopsida > Lunulariales > Lunulariaceae > Lunularia > Lunularia cruciata. The sequence continues at coordinate 22,995,916 of OX419755.1, read as the reverse complement.
ATGAAAGTTTATAATTTTAGGGTTTGGAGAGATTATATGAGGAGTTGGGATGTGAGGTGCTATGGTTTTGCAAGTATGGAGAGGAGCATCATGTGTTACTATTGTTATTCTTGTGCTAGCCATGGCTAGATTTCCTATATGGGGCTGCTTAGAGCGGTTTGAGATAAACCATGCTATGTGTGTCATTAACATTTTATTTCGCAAGAGGTAAAGACCCTTGTAGGAAGGATCCACAAGGACTATGATTGAACCACTTGAGATGCTCATGTGAGGAAAATGACCATAACGATAGTAGTGATACTTGGGATTATGCATCCTTCCTTTATCCCTAGAATGATGACCGTTCCAAGGATACCAATCAAGTCATGGGAGTGGTTAGCACTTGGGATGCTCATGTGAGGCAAGCGACCATATCGACAATAATGACACTCAGGATTATGCATGCTTCCTTTATCCCTAGAATGGTGACCATTCCAAGGATACCAATCAAGTCATGGGAGTGGTTAGCTTCTTAAGCGGGCTGCATTTTGGGGTTATTTGAGACTAGTTTTCCATGTCCACATCTATTCCATAAGTTACTTCATTAACTCCATGATGAGGATAGATAGGATTTTTGCCTACCACTTGATTGCTTGGCACATGTTCCCTTGGATGAGTTAGCATGGTTTCTATTCCTCTTACTCCTTTGATGATGTCTTTGTTATGTTAGAGGGAGATGTGCGGGGCATAAAGAGGTGACTATTAGATTTTGTTGATTCCAAGTGGGAGATTGGGGGCCCTACAAGAGAATTCTATAAGGGTTGCATGTTTTAAGAGACATGTTTTAAGAGACAAGGTACCACAAAGCCACTCAATTACGACGGTGTAAGATAGTGTGTTAAGCCTGAGAGTTTAGTAGAGCAACATGAACACTACACTCTTTATCTATGGCTAGTCCTATTGATGAGACTATCTTTTCCCTACGCTCATTATATCCTATGGCAAGAAAGGGATTACCTTTAGAGGTCTTAGATTATCAACTTGAGCAACCTTTATGTCTTGACTAACACTTTTTGCACAAGCATTGTGTACTACCCTTTGCCTTTCTTCAAGAGGCTTGTCAAGGATGGTATATGAGCATCTTAGAGATTACTTTTGGGTAGATGATCCTTCTAATGATTTTCCCAAGTTGTTTCAGGTAGTTGTAATAGTAGCAAGAGGAGACATTCTTATGTCTATAAGTTGAGTGTTAGGTGCTAATCGACTTCTTGCAATGGAGAAGGACATGGAGTGCATTAGACCGATTGCTATGGGAGAGATCCTTTTGTGTTTGGTCAACCATACCATTGCCTTTCAACATTGTTCTCACCTCCAATAACATCTTAGTCCACATTAGTTTGGAATAACTCACATGGAGGATTATGAGGCTATATCTTTAGGCATTAGGGCACTCTTAGATATCCATCTAGTGTGGGTCATCATATAGGTGGATGTTGAGAATACTTTTAATATCATCTCAGGAACATCTATCTTTAGAGAGCTTAAGGAGGTTGGTGGATCCTTGTAGTCTATTTATGGCTCTCTTGCTTCCCTTTATTACCCGCACAGTTGTTCACAAGAAAATTCATCATCTTGGAGTTAGCTATTGGTACACATCAAGGAGATCCTTTAGGGAGACCCTTATTTGCTATGGCTCACTTTATTGCTCTCTTATCTACTACTTTGGCCATGCCATGTTGTGCATTTCTCTCCTTGGCAGATGATATATACATTGTGGACCATGTAGATCAGATTAGGCAAGTCTTTGATCACTTGACTACCAAGCTACATCTAGTAGGCTTGATAGTCAAGGTATCAAAGTGTAAGGCATGGTCTCCTTTAGGTATCACTCCCCACCTTGAGCTTCTAGAGGGGTGTATCATATCTACAAACGGAATACGTGTTCTTGGAGTGCCAATAAGATCTAAGGATTTTGTCATACGCTTTTTTAAACATTGCTCTTGTAGAGGATATTCTCTATGTAGATGACCTTCCATTACTAGGAGATCCACAAATGGCATTTGGTATACTATCCTCTAGTATTGCTTGTTAACCGACTTACCTCCTCCATACAATTCTCCCTTCCTTGACCTTCTTATCATGTTCCTCCACTTTGATAAGCAGATTATGGGAGTCTTTGGTGATATTATTGAACCAAGGACATTTGAGTGTGTGAATGGATTTGGCATGTAGACAAACATCTTTACCAATCTTGTGTGGAAGGAGACTTGCTATTTTATGGAGGAGAAGACACCTATAGCATTTTTGGATAGTTTTGCTCTCTTGGTACCCCTACTTTCCTCTTGTTTTGTGGTTGTTGATAGGTTGGTTTTGGAGACTTATGTGATAAAGGTGGACAAAATATCCTTTTCTCTCTAGATGTTTATTGTGGTAGACAAAAGATAGTTATCTCCATGGGCACGCAAGGACCTTCCATCTTTTGCTTCACTATTGTTAGATTGGAATGGAAGTTTATAGTCTTCCTTGATGGAGCAACAATGTCAACGTATGCTACATCCTCTCTTAGTTGACTCATCCATTCCTCAGGCTATTAGAGCACATCTTTGCTCTTGCTTTGGCATTGGTGCAAGCTCTTGGATCCTAGCTTGATCATGCATTAGGGCATTCCGACTTGCACCAACTACTTTTTCTTTAGCAATGAGGTTTTTGTTAGGTTTGGTCCACCCATTTGCATCTTCATTACTCACTTGTGAGTGTGGTTCTAGACGAGATGGAATTTGGTCCATATGACATGGTGTCCTTTTAGAGGACAAAGGATAACTACCCATGATGCTATTTGGGACATAGTGTTTGCTATAGCATGAGAAAGTGGATACTTGGCTTGGAGAGAGCATTCATATACTTTGTACATGACACATTGTTGTACTTTGCCTTTCTCTCTCTAAGAACACATAAGGTGTCTAGATGTGGAGCTTATGGATCAAAAGTCATGTATCACTACTAATTTGAGTGCATGAGGTACCCAACCACTAGAACCTTCCACTCTTGTTTCTAAGATTCCTTCTACAAGGTAGGAGTGACATGCAACCTAACCTATCATCATGACATGCACTCCTAGTTTGTTGGTCATCACTTCCAACATTACCAAGGAGAAAAACATAACACACCTAGAAGGAAGGAATCTAATGAAATGCTTGCACACCAATCCAAGCCAACTGGGCATACAAATAGACATGCAAGCACAAAGAGAATCAGATCACAAGAATTTGAAAATAACTCTTTATAATTTTTGTCAAAAAAGAGCTTCAAAGCTTTCTTGCTCTATCATCAAGCTAATTTCAATCTATATTCCAAGCCTCTTCCAATCTTTTCTTCAGATTTCAACCAACTTCTACTCCAAATGTGGAACTTATATGTATTTTTTATGGGGAAAACTATGCATAACTCATTTGTACATAACTTTTTCTTATGTGATTTGGATTCAAGTATTCTAGGATTCAATGGAAAGCTTGGAAGATAATATTTCCAGTAACATGAAATAAGCCATAATATAATCACTACATCTTCCTTGAAAAGCTCTCAAACTTGGCCAATTTTTTGTAATTTTCACTCTAATTTTGAAATCCTTAATTTAGGGTTTGCTCTTGGTTCTTGGAACCTTTTCCCCAAATTTTTGAATCAGAGGTACAATTGATCTTCAAGAATACTCCAGCAATCTAAAAACCTCAATCACAACCACAAAAATAGAATCACCTCATTCAATCATGATTGAAGATAGAATTGCTCTATTGAGCTTACAATAATATTTTTAATAGAACTTGTTGCATCAATTCTCACTCTTTATGGACCCAAAGCCAACCAAATTTTCTATAGTAGTTGATTGTGCTCTTTTTTTACCTTTTGTAGAGTTTGATGGCCTTATCCAACTCCAATCCTTACATATGGATAAATTCTTGAATTGAGCTAACTTGTGAGTTCTATAAACCCATGTATACTTGATGAAAGACCCTAAATTCTCCTTTTGAGGAATTTATATGACACCTTTGCACGGAGTTGAAAAACCTAACCACAAACAACACTAGAAATTTTCACAAGATGATTCAAACCACAACATGAAGAGTGACCAAAACTCCAAACCTTATCATCAACTTTTCTCCAACACCTTACATCCCAAAAGTACAAACTTCAATCAATCACATTTGATTCAAGATTGATCCAAAATTGGAATTTATTGCACTCAACACTATAAAAACTTTGTCTATTTCCCAACCCCATTGCCAAATCATGAAAATGTCTCATGAAGCTATCCAATTACCTATTTTGTGTTCTTGAGTATGAATTCTACCCCCCTTGATTCATTTGATCATATCTTCTATATAACTTGCTCAAAGCATCTACTTTCTATCTTCAAATTGTAGCCTATCAAATCTTCTCTCCAACTTTAGTCTTCACTCTACAAATGCCATTACTCAACTCCTTCAATGGTCCAAAAACTCCCAAGTTTTTGTCTTGGGACCCAATCTCTTACAAGTGTGTCATTTAGTCTCTTCACTTCTAGACAAATGGACCACACAAATCCACCTTGAAGCTCATGAGTGGAATTGAGGTGTTCTCTATCTATAAGAGCACAGAAGTCATTAAATCTTAGACTTGCTCATAAGTAAGCACTAGAAGGACGACAAGATTTGGGTTTCCTATCACCAATTCCATGAATGACGCTCTTAAGTGTACCACCATCTAGTCTCATAAGCCATCACAATGTAGAATTTGAAGCTTGATGAGAAAAGGATTCAAGAGTGGTAGATTGGGAGCATGGGATATCTCCTACTCAACTTCTCTCTCCAATGCACAATTTCCACCCTCTATTATAACTCTCAATCTCAATGGCCTCCTCCCGCCTGAGACTCCTCCAACTAAAAAAAATAAAATCCCTTGTCTCAACTCTCCACCATGTATATACATCAAAGTCCTTGAAAAGGATAAGATTGTGATGCATATGGCCAATCACATACATGTACATAGATTGCTCACATGGCAACATCTCAATTGTGAGATCCGTCATACAACCTACTCCACTAATGTGGAGATAAACCATGCTAATTTACATTTTCATGGGCTATGCCAACCACAACACAAAAAAGTGTCATGGTAGACTTATACTTGCTCCAAGATGATTGGGCGGCAATAGAAGATTTCATGGTTAAAGACCTTACGTATGATATAGTTTTGGAAGGAGTGATTACCAATCCCCTTGGATGGGCAACAAGTGTAGCAACAACTCGTAAGGTCTCCAAGTATAGGGCTATGTAGCAAGGTCACCTCTTTGTTCCTCTAGCCTTGGAGTTATATGGAGTGATGAACACAACATTTGACACATTTGTCAAGGAAGGCACTGTGAGTCGGCCTGTCTCTCACTCAGGATGAACCTATGATGGCTATTATGGTAGCGCACCATGGACTAAGAAGGCAAGGAACCCCAACTCCATCATACTCCTCCAAGGCTAACACTCCAAGACTCAAGACATTGCTCACTAGAGAACTCAATGAGAGAGAGATAGTTGCAAATGGAAGGATGATGAGTACCTCCTCACCCCTTGTTTATATACTTGTGAAATAGTTACGTACCAAAGTTACTAATTACCGTAGTAACTCAAGTTACTAGACTAAAAGTCAAGTAAAGTCAAAAAGTAAAAAGTAATATCCATTCACATGGGCATATTCCCCTAAGCATGTGGTCTTATCTTGACCCAACCACTAAGTCAAGGATTCCTTCACATGGGCTATCCTTGGAATAAAGAAGAATCCAAAACAAAAAGGTTTGCAGGCCCAAGAGTTCTCAACTCTTTCCTCAAAGCCAAACACCTAGGAATAATGCCAAGTTAACACACTAAAATCTAAAATAGTGGTGCTCATCTTTTCTACTTCCTCTAAAGTAAGGTCCACTCTATCTTAGCTATGACTAACTTTAGCTAACCATGACTAATATAGAACCATCCTTTATCTCTATAAATAATATCTCTTAAGTACTTGTAATACCAAGCTAAATATCACAATACGACACACATGCACAAATGAGTGTTACAGCCCATGTCTCCCTAGGTCATGCGCCCCCTATAAGGAAATGTCTCTTGGTAGGGCCTTTTGGTAACCTGTGACTGTTGACATTGGTAATAACTCCGGATACCAATAGGCCAAGTGTGCCACATGATGTAGAGAGACTTGCCTAGTAGTCTCATCTCTCTCTACATACAAGAACCCTGTACTTGTATACCTGCTTGTAACACCGCACCTAGTCTGGTGCTGATCCCACCAAACAACTCCAATAGGCATATCTCTCTACTGTATACTACCAAGCAATGAGTGTGGTATCTAGAGGTGTCAAAGAAATCGCCTCTAGAGGCTCATCCTCACATTCATCTCCTGATGGTACGAAGGCTCCACTCCAAGCCTGTTGCACCAACTAATCTGCATGCTGCTGCAATGCCTCCTCTGAACTCCACAATGGAACATCCAAGGTGGATGGAACAATCCCACTCGTACTCCAAAGCCGAGTGATCTCCTTTGGTACTGGAGTATCCTCTGCATGGGCGTTCCACTCCAACAAGTCACCAAGCCAAGTAACTGCACCACTGAAAGCTAAAATTGATGCTGCCATAGTCTCGGACTGTAGTGAGCCAAGACTACCACTACTGAAGCGTATTGGTAAGGGACATACCCGTCCCTCACTAGACTACCAACCGGGTCTATAAGAGGCTGTCTCCTCCCAATAGTCAATGCTGAAACCCATGGAGTATAACACTGCTCCCCCAACTAGCACATCATATGACTCAGCTATTGTTGCAATAGCCTGAGCTCTCACCACCAAGCTATCAGTCGAATGACCAGGCTGAACTTGGACAACAAGCTCTCCACGTGTGATGTACTGTGTCGAACCATCACCTAGAGATGTCTAGATCTAAAATGGACACCTCTCCACATCGGTCTTCTGTAACTCCAGACCAACAACTACAGCCCAACAACTACAGCCTTCCCCAACATAAAGGGCTGCGTACCAAAGTCTAACAAGACTCTCTGTGGTGTATAGACCTTCCCTAAAGGTCCCACCAAACAGAAAATCCCCCTCTGGTTATCCAACATGACAACACCAGGTGTGAACCGCGCTCTCTCAAAGGCCGGTCTAGCTGGCAACTCCTCTAGTCTAGCCACTGCTGCCTACCATAAACCACTGGTCGCTGAATGGATCCCATGCTCCTCAACCAAGTCAGCTCCACTACCAACTACCTCTGCTCTAGTAATAGGAACTGCACCATCCTTACTCTCACACAACGTGGCAACCAACCAGAATACTGGGGCTGGGTCAACTCCCAATGTAACATATCACTGGCCAAAAACAAAGGACGCTGCATAATCAGCTGAGCCGTCCCCAACATAATGCTAGACTTAGTTTGTGTAGTAGTAGGTAGCTGACTAGCAGGTAGTCTATCATGCACTCCATGACCATCTACCACACTTGCACTGGGACGCTTAGGAACCATGGATGTCGTCTGCAATGCCTCAGATAGTGTGAAAGACTGGGGAAGTCTGACTTGTCTCCCAACCTCTCCTCTCTATGGGTCCAACTCCACTGATGCTCCTCTAGGCTCTAGAGCACGTACTGCACTCCTAGTCACTATTGCAGATGCATCCACCTGTGCTGCTCCGCACATGAAGTCCAAAGCATCTCTATCATCAGCATATGAGGTGGAAGCCTCAGCACCCAAATCTGATCTCCTCTAAACAATAGCCATACTAGCCAATCCTTGCTCCAACTGCTCAATCTGAGTAGCCATAGCTGTGTCAGAAGTAAGGGCAGGTACTGCACCCCTACTAGGTGTAGATCCTCTACTACCACCTCGTCCTCCATGAACTGGAGCTCCTCTACTACCAGCCATAGCAGCCCTACCACTCTGTAAATCCGGGTGTAGGTCAAAACACCGGTCACTAGTGTGACCAAATCTGTGGCAATGCTTACACTGCCTCTATGCTGGCTGTGATGCACCCGAGGTATTAGGTCCACTGCCCTAAGTACACTCTCTTTGATGGTGAGGTCCACCACAAGTCCAACAAGCAACACCACCACTCACTGGCTGCTGCTGACCCGAAAATGAAGGTAAGGATCTAACTCCACTAGGCCCTCCACTTGCTCCATAGGATCTGGGCTGTCCACCCTATCCTCAAAAACCAATTGGGCATGGTGCACTCTGCTGCACTCTAGAAGAAGTAACAGCCATGGATGAGGTCTCCCTACTAAATCTTGATGTCACCACTCTCTCTTCCACCATATTGAGCTCAATACGCTTAGCCAAACCAAAAACTATTGCCAAAGTGGGCAAAGTAGCCTGCAACAATGTAGCATCATGAACTCTACGTCGCAACTCCATGTCTAGTATCCCATACCAAAACTAGACTGCCTGGGCCTCAGTAACTCCCTGAGTGAAACTGATTAGCCGCCTCATGCAAGTGTATGCCTCGCGTAGGCTCTCTCCTGCCTTCCGTTGGAACTCTTGCAAGCTCCTCAACTTGTCAGTCCGCACTCCTTGGTAGTTCTACCTCAAACATAGGAAGAACTCCACCATGGGGTTAAACCCCGGTACCACACCACCTCTTGCAGCGGTACCTCCACTCGTAGTAGCACTATCTCCAGCTAGTGCACCTCCACTAGCTCCACCCACACTACTCGAGCTAGAACTCGTAGGTATAGCCGATCTACTCCTGGCCACCGAGCCTGAAGTGATAGAGACATAGTTCGGAGACCAATACTATCTTTATAACTTGATCTCCACCAAATGAGCTCTCTTGAACTCATGGTAGTCATCCATTGGCGGACCCTTTAAGTGCTGAAACAACCCCTTCTATGCCATGAAGGGTGTGAACAAAGTCGGGTTCCGCATCTGCTGCAGATCACACCAACTATCGAACTCTTGGATGAAGTCATCCAACTCAATGGTACCCACTATACCAGAGTAACACTTAGGGCATTTGGAGGCACCATAAATCTCGTCCATGTCCCACAACAATGGTGCAGACACACCAAGTGCACTCTCAACTGAATCAGCTCTTGTGTCAAACTCCAACTCAGAGGCAATCTCTTCCCTCACTGGGACCTGAGATACAGGTTGATACCGAGCACCACTCCGAGTAAAGCCACTATGCACTGTAGGGCTATCTCCTCTGGAATCTCCAAAGAACTCTGTTGTGACAAAGTAACAACAACAGCAAACCCAAATCACCAACTACAACCGCAAGTCGCAACCGCAAGTGCCCTACCAAGTGCCAATACCAACTAAGCACCACCCACTAATGTAACTCTAACCGAGATAACTACACTAGGGGAAAGGGCAACCTGTAACCTGCCATCATAACACACACTCTCATGGTCTGCAGGTCATCACTTCCTGCCTCACCGGAGAGAAATAAAGGTAGTCTGACTAGTCATCACTCCAACCTCACCACCGGGAGCACACCAGAGCACTAACGCTCAAAAGTCAGGGCACCTCACACAAATGTGGTGCACAAACAGGAAGTAGAGAATGGAGGGGATCCAATCACAAGAAATCTGAATGAAAACCCTCCATCTCATAACACAACATGGGACTGACTCTACCATCATTTGGCATTTGACATAAGAGAAGTTCGTATCTAAGTCTTAAGCTACCAAGATCACCAAGAATGGGATCAAACTGCCTCTCCTAGCCAAAGCTACATGTGTATAGATAACAGTGGCACAGTCAGTAGGACAACAAGTGAGGGTGGACCATTGGCTAGGGCACCAGTCTAGCAACAAGAGATCTAGGGGTCAAATCGTGTTGTGCATAATCTAGCAGGAAAGGCAGATTTTGCCAACCAATGATCAAGATCTACTCTAAACTAGCTAGCCTCACGCTAGCAAGCTGACCCTTCTAGGCCTTTGTAGCCTCTCATAGCCCACAGCTCTATGCCTCAAAGCCTCTAAACACCAAAATGAGGCCTTTCTTCTTGCCACTTCAAACCTCCTCCAAAATTGGCAAAACTTCTCCAAATCTGCGAAAGTCCTCCAAACTAGCGAAAGTCCTCCAAATCTGGCCAAACAGCAAAAACTCCTCCAAATCTGGCCAAAATCCCACATAAATCCCAACCAAAATCTGACATAAACCCTAAAGTTGGCTGTCCGCCAAATCTCCCGCTAACTTTCCACTCGAGCCAAATTGACAACACGGGTTGTTCCAAATCACAAATTCATGAGAGAAGAGCTTCCCAACTCCACCTTCAATTTGACTTTTTGAGCCCAACTCGTAGTAAATTGGTCTTGCCTTCACCTCTTGAGCTCAAAATCACAACCATTGCTCAAAATTTGCTCCTTTGCTCAAAAAAATTGGCCAGCACTTCCGCACACCGTTTGCCTAATTGCCAAATCTACATCAATCAATTGAGCTTCTGCACACTAGGGAAACACGAAACTTGAATCAAGCTACCAACGATCCACCGAGCTTGGAGATACCACCAACACTCAATGTTCCTGCCGGATTTCCCCCTGACTTCACTTCTCTGATGTAATCAGATTGCTTACCACTCTCAACTCAGATCAATACTTGATCTATCACTCTATAAACTGCCAACAACTGGGCACTTATTACAGTCAAGCCACACCCACTCAAGCATAGAGAATCCAAGTGACGCTCGCCGGCATCTGTCCACCATAGCCAAGAACTCAAAGGCTCAACATCAGAGAAGTGAGCTCTCTAAAGCTCACTTTGAAACTATACCCCATGGACTCCAGCTAGCTCCAAAACCCTAATAGTCCCGCTGACGGCACACCTGACGGTGCAAACAGTGCAAAGTGACGGTGGGCCCCACCGTGAAGTCAGTACCCCAAACACAAAATCTGACCGTCGGAAAGTAGTCTTTGAGAAATTGCTGAAATAACTCTAACTACTATCACTGGAAACCCCAGTGTCCAAGCATCTAAATGCGGCACTACAAATGGCGTGACACCTACATGAGCCATACACTTGCATGAGATGGCTGATCAATTTCACTCAAGGAGTTATTGTGGCCCAAGTAGTCTAGTTTTGGTATGGGATCCTAGATAGGGAATTGCAACATAGATATATGATTCTTCATAGTTATAAGCTACTTCACCTACTTTTGTAGTGGTCTTTAGTTTGGTTGAGCGCATTGAGCTCAACATGGTGGAGGAGAGAGTGGTGATATCTTTGGTAGGGAGATCCCATCCATAGTTGTTACTTTTTCTAGAGTGTAACATAGTGCACCATTGCATGTTGGCTTTTGAGGATATAGTGGACACCTTAGATCCTATAGAGCAAGTGGAGGACTTGGTGTAGCTAGACCCTTACCTTCAATTTCAAGTCAACAATAGCCAATGAGTGGTGGTGTTTCTTGTTGGACTTGTGGTGGATCTCATCACAAGAGAGAGTGCACTCACAGTAGTGGACATGATACTTGTGGTGCATCTCAACCAACACAAAGACAATGTGCCCATTGCCATAAGTTGGTCACACTAGTGACCAATGGTTTGACCTTCACCCAAAATTATGGGGTGGTAGGGCTACTATGGTAGGTAGTAAAGGAGCTCCATGTCATGGAGGACTAGGTGGTAGAGGTGGTGGTAGAGGATCCACATCTGGTAGGGGTGTAGTACTTGCACTTGCTTCTAATACAACTATGATTACTTGGATTGAGCCGTTGGAGCATAGATTAGCTAGCATGGCCATAGCTTAGAGGAGATTAGATTTGGATGTTGAGGCTTCCACTTATGCATTTTTTATGCTTATAGATTCATCTTGGTACAATGGTAGATGTATATGTTGTAGTGATTTGGAATGCAATATGTGCTCCAAAGCTTAGAGGAGCATCCATGGAGTTGGACCTATAGAGAGGAGAGGCTGGTGGATAGGTCAGACTTCTCCAATCTTTCACACTCCCTGAGGCACTACAAATGACATCCATGGTTTCTAGACATCCTAATATAGGTGTAGTAGGTGGTGATGTAGTGCATGATAGACTAGATGCTAATCAGCCACTTGCTACTACAAAAATTGAGTCTAGTACAATGTTGGGAGCACCTTAAGTGACCATGTGCTTTCCTTTGTTCTTAGCCATTGACATTTACATTGGGAGTTGACCCAACTCCAATGTTCTGGTTGGCTACCACACTTTCTGAGAGTATGGATGATATGATTCCTCTTCTAGAGCATAGGTGGTTGATAGTGGAGCTAACTTGGTTGAGAAGCATAGGATCGGCTTAGTGACTAGTGGTTTATAGCAAGCATCAACAATGAGGTTAGAGGAATTACCAACTAGATATGCTTTTGAGCAAGCTCAATTCACACCTAGAGTTATCTTAATGGATAACCAAAGGGGTACTTTTTGTTTAGAGGGACCTTCAAGGAAGATCTATACACCACAAAAGTCTTATTAGACTTTGATATAGAGCCCTTTATGTTAGGGTAGTTGTAGTTGTTGGTCTAGAGCTATAAAAGATTGATGTGGAGAGATATCTATTTCAGATCCACACATCTCCAGGGAATGGTTCTACACAATATATCACATGTGGAGAGCTTATTGTCTAAATTTGGCCGGTCATTTGATAGATAGCTTGGGGGTGAGAGCTCAAGCCATTATGACAATAGTAGAGTCATATGATGTGCTAGTTGGTAGAGCAATGTTACACCTCATGGGTTTCAGTATTGGCTATTGGGAGGAGATAGTCTCCTATAGACCAGGTTGGCAATCAGGTGAAGGACAAGTATGTTTCCTACTAGTGCACTTCAGTAGTGGTAATCTTGGCTCACTATATTCAAGGAATATGGCATCAATTTCAGCTTTAAATAGTTCCATTACTTGGCTTGGTGACTTATTAGAGGGGAACACCCATGTAGAGAATACTCCAATACTAAAAGGGTACTCAAATTTGGAGTATGAGTGGGATTGTTCTATCCACCTTGGATATTCCAAGGAGGCATTGCAATAGCATAGGGGTTAGTTAGTGCATTAGGCTTGGAGTGGAGCCTTTATACCACCATGAGACCAATGTGAGGATGAGCCTTCAGATTCCATTACCTTGTCACCTTTGATACCACACTCATTGCTTTATAGTATCTAATAGAGGAGTATGTCTATTTGAGTTGTTCAGTGGGATTAGCATTGACTAGCTACAATAGTTTATGTATTTATATGTACTTGTATGTAGAGAGATGAGTTTGTTAGGCAAATCTCTCTACATCACGTGGCACACTTGGCCTATTAATATCCTAAGTTTTTATTGATGTCAATAGTTAGGGGTTATCAAAAGACCCTACTAGTAGATATTTTCTTGATAGGGAGCAATATTTGGAGACACATGATCCCATTCATTTGGTGATTTTGGGATGGCTATGTAAAGGACATACCCATGTTAGCTGAGGTCAAGGTCTCTGGGATCCCTGTTTTAGTGTCTTTGGAAGATGTTATGTATACTATGATATATCCAAGTTCATTAGTCTATTTCTCTAGCATACATTTTGGAGAACATCCCTTTGATGGGTAATTCTTGAACTCAGGTGGTGGTGAGTACACATCATGCCTATTTTTCCACTCTTACATAAGTTACAAAGGATACTTTGGAGCTAGACATTGGACCCAAGCTTACAAGAGAGGAAAGATGGAGAGTTAAGAGGTTCTTGAGGAGCTACAAGAGTTGTTTTGCCTTCAATATGAAGGATTTGAGTGCCCTAAAAGCTACAATACCAATAGCCACAAAGGATTGGTATTTAGATTGAGCTTAGTACTCATATACCAGTTTTTTGACATCCCTACAAATATAATGACATAGAGAGAGCATTGATTTAGAGCTAGAGTAGAGACCTTTTTGAGGCTGGTTTGGTGGAGATTTCACATGGAGATTACCATTGAAGTGGTTGATGAAGTCCAACAAGCTTTCAAGGAAACTTTCACAATGGGCTCTAATTTTACAAGAGTATGATTTCATTGTTATTCATAGACTTGGAGTGGTGAATTGTGATGTGGATTGAGTAGAAACCCATGTCCTAGCCAACAAGATCAGACCAGAGTATGTTGGCATGATGAGACAAATGAGGAGACGGTGCCAAGTTGACATGCATCTACCTTTCTATGTATGTTTTTGATATTGTGGTGGAATCTTTTTCAACATATACATGGGGAGTTATTAAGGCCATAGATCCAGAGGGTAGAGATATTAGTATGGTTTAGAGAGACATTCATGATGATGTCTTATTGATAAATTATCTTTGCACTAGTGTGGTGGGTGGCTGTAATACCAATAACTAGACATATGATCTAAAAATGAAATTTAGTTTGGTAACATCTAGAAGTATGTTATACATGATGGAATAAGTAGATTAGATAGAGGTATCACCAAAACAGTACTTCTACTAATAGGCCAAAACAAAAACATGCTTGGAAACATTATAATCAATACATAGGCATATTATCTAAAGATGAAACTTGGGGTGGTGACATCTAGAAGGATGTCACATATGATGGAAAAAGTAAATCAGATAGAGGTATCACCAAAAGAGCACTTCTACTAATAAGGCAAAAGCCAAAGTAGGCCTAAAAACTATTGAGGCAATTTTAGAGCCTAAACGGATGAATTAGGCCTAAAAAATGTGCAGATTCCCCCCCCCCTTTCTCTCCCATGGAGGAAAATTTGGCCTTCCCTCTCCCCTGGTTTTTCTCACCAAGAGCTTTCCAACGGTATCTCACCCATGTGATTATGAAATTCTTAGTGGAAGAGTCCCTAAAAGATTTCCTCCGGTCAAAACTTGTTTGACCAACCAGATGGACCAAGACTCACATGTCACCCATCCAAGCAAGTGATCTAAGGGTGGAGCTTGCTGACAGGTCACCTATCCATGTACCTAATCCTATGGAGCTTCCTTGGAGGAGATCCTATTTGGCTATATAATTAAGAGAAGGTGCTCCTTTGGGGCATCAGAGGATTGAGTGTGAAACTTGTGTTTTCTCTCTTGGGGAGTTCTCTTGTCCTTGGAGCACTACAATGGTATTTGAGTGGGTGTTCTAATCCAAGAGAGTGGATCACCCTTCTTGGAAGAGCATGAGCTATTGAAACTAAGTAATTTGGGAGGAGATAACATAGTGCAATTCCTAGACTTGGGTAGTACTTTAGAGAGCAGATGGGATGGATGCACCAAGAGGAAAATTTCCTACACCAAGCTTCCCATTCTTGAATCCATTGCACATCAAGATTGTGTACATCTAGCATGATCAAATGAGAGTATCTCTAGTTTATCACTTTGGAGTAGAATTCATATATAGAGTGATGAATTCACCAAACCCAGTAATTCTAATTGTGGTGGTATATGACAAAGAGTGGGATTTGATAATTTATATTCTATTATGATGTTATGGATCTGAATGTACCGAATCTTCATCCTTTCAATAAGCAAGTAGAAATCTGTTATGTAGTTAGACCAAAAGTGATGTTTAGGGATTTTGAGTATGCAATTTTGATGTGGAATATTATCAACAAGTGGTAGCCTCTAAAGTTACAATGGTGTAATACACCAAAGACAAGAGAAGAGAGAAAACATAGATTTCACACTCAATCATCCGATGCCCCAAAGGAGCACCTTCTCTATATTATATAGACAAAGAAGATCTCTTCCAAGGAAGCTCCACCATAGGATTAGGCACATAGATAGGTGGCATGTCAGCCAACTCCACCTTTGGATTACTTACTTGGATGGGTGACATGTTGGTCCTAGTCCTATCTAGTTGGTCAAACAAGCTTTGATTGGAGGGAATTTTTTTGGGAACCTTCTTGTAGGAATCTCAAAATCACGTAGGTGAGGACCATTGGAAAGCTATTGACGAGACAAACCAAGGGGGAGGGAAGGCCAGCCAATCCTTTAGTTAAGGAAGGGGGGGAATTGGCACATTTTTGAGGCCTAATTCATCCGTTTAGGCCTCCAAAATTGCCTTTAAAGATTTCAAGTATATTTTGGTTCCTACTCTATTAGAAGAAGTCCACTTTTGGTGAAACCTCTTTCTGATTTGTTTAGTCCATCATGTGTAACATCCTTCCAGATGTTACCAAACCAATTCTCACTTTTAAATCATATGTCTAGTTATTGGTTCTAAGGTTTTCAAGTCTATTTTGGTTTTTGCCCTATTAGTAGAAGTACTCTTTTGGTGATACTTCTATCTGATCTATTTTGACTATCATGTAAAACATCATTCTAGATGTACCAAATCTAATTTCATATCTAGATCATATGGCTAGCTCTTGGTATTACAAACCTCCCTCCTTCTAAGATGCAACACCCTCGTTGTGCAGCTATTGCTCTAACGATTGCACCAATATTGGTGCATATGTCAAATTGGCAATAGGCTCCTAGGTTGCTTCATAGAGGGAGTAACCTTTCCATTGTACTAGATATTCCACCCATGGATCATGAGTACCCTTATATGTTTTTGGAGAATATGCTCCACTTCATATTCCTCCGTGCCATCAATGAGTTTTGGACAAGGTCGAATATCTTGTGTGGAATGACATTGGCCTGATCGGGGAGCATATCTGCATAATAAGGAAACATGGAACATTGGATAGATCTTCATGTGTGGTGGTAGCTCAAGGTGATAGGCCACAGCGTTGACTCGACAAAGAATTGAGAAAGGCCCAATAAAACAAGTTCTTAGCTTACAAGGTCCAACTAATATGAGGTTGGTTGTCGATAGCCACACTTGATCCCCAACATTGAACTCTATGTGCCTACGGTGTGCATCAACATATTACTTCTATCAATTTTGCATAATCTATAATCTGTACTTGGCGCTCTCCACACCTTGTTGGATTCTAAAAACAAATATGTTGACTACGTTGACCTTGGTAGCCACCGGACAGATCTTCATAAGCTAGAAGGTGTGAAGGGATGTTCACCATACATGAGGAAGAACGGAGTGACTTGGGTGGATTCATTCATTGAATTGTTGTAAGTGAATTCCACTAACGGGAGTAGGGTGTCCCACATCTCTTATGTCACGCCATTTGCAGTGTCGCATCTAGATTGCTCAGACATTGGAGTTGCAGTGATAGTAGTCAGAGTTATTTCAGCAGTTTCATAGAGAGTACTTTCCAATGGTCAAATTTTGTGTTTGGGGTACGGACTTCACGGTGGGGCCCATCGTCACTTTGCACCGTTTGCACCGTCAATGGGACCATTAGGGTTTCAGACCTAGATTGAGTCTAGGGGTATACTTTCAAAGTGCAGCTCTAGAGAGCTCACTTCTCTGATGTTGAGCCTTTGAGTTCCTGGCTATGGTGGACAGAGGCCGGCGAGCATCACCTAGATTCTCTTAGCTAGAGTGAGTGTGGCTTGACTGTAATTAGTGCCTAATTGTTGGCACTTTATAGAGTGACAAATCAAGTACATATCTGAGTTGAGTTGAGTTGAGTTGTGTTGAGTTGAGTTGAGAGTGGTAAACAATCTGATTACATCAGAGAAGTGAAATCAGGGGGAAATCGAGTGCAGGAACTTTGAGTGTTGGTGGTCTCCAAGCTTGGTGGATCATTGGTAGCTCAATTGAAGTTCAATTTTTCCCTAGTGTGCAAAAGCTTGTCGCTTGATGGAGATTTGGCAGTAAGGTAGACAATGTGTGGAAGCACTGGCCAATTTTTGAGTACAAAAGGAGCAAATTTTGAGTAGTGGTTGTGATTTTGAGCTCAAGAAGTGAAAGCAGGACCAATTTGTTGTGAGTTGGGCTCAAAAAGTAAAATTGAAGGTGGAGTTGGGAAGCTATTCTCATGAATTTGTGATTTGGAGAAACCCGTGTTTTTAATTTAGCTCAAGTGAAGAGTTAGCAGGGGATTTGCGGTCAGCCAACTTTAAGGTTTACGTCAAATTTTGGCCAGATTTGGAGGAGTTTTGCTATTTGGCCAGATTTGGAGGAGTTTCAAGTGGCAAGAAGAAAGGCCTCATTTGGCATTTTGAGGCATAGGGCTGTAGGCTATGAAGACCTAGAAGGGCCAACAAGCCAGCTTGCTGGCATGGGGCTAGTTAGTTTAGAGTAGATCTTGGTCATTGGTTGGTAAAATCTGCCCAACCTGCTAGATTGTGTACAATAGGGTTTGATTCCTAGATCTCTTGTTCCTAGATTGGTGCCCTAGCCAACTGGTCCACCTTCACTTGTTATCCTAGTGATTGTGCCACTGTTATCTATACCCATGTAGCTTTGGCTAGGAGAGGTAGTTTGATCCCATTCTTGGTGATCCTAGTAGCTTAGGACTTAGATACTAACTTCTCTTATGTCAAATGCCAAATGGTGGTAGAGTCAATCCCGTGTTGTTTTATGAGATGGAGGGTTTTTGTTTAGATTTCTTGTGATTGGACCCACTCCATTCTCTACTTCCTATTTGTGCACCACATTTGTGTGAGGTGCCTTGACTTTTGAGCGTTGATGCTCTGGTGTGCTCTTGATAGTGAGGCTGGAGTGATGACCAGTCAGACTACCTTTGTTTCTCTCCGGTCAGGTAGGAAGTGATGACCTACAAACCATGAGAATGCGTGTTGTGATGGCTAGTTACAGGTTGCCCTTTCCCCTAGTGTAGTTATCTCAATTAGAGTTACATTAGTGGGTGGTGTTCCGTGGGTGTTGGCACTTGGTGGGGTACTTGCGGTTGCAGTTGTGGTTACTTTGCCGCGATGGAGTTTGTTGGAGATTCTAGAGGAGTTAGCCCTACAGTATGCAATGGGTTTACTTGGAATAGAACTTGGTATCAGTTTGTATCTCTGGTCCTAGGAAGGAGATTGACTTTGAGTTGGAGTTTGACACAAGAGTTGATTCAATTGAGAGTGCACTTGGTGTGTCGCACCATTGTTGTGGGATATGGACAAGATTTATGGGGCCTCCAAAGGCCCTAGGCATTACTCTGGTATAGTGAGAACCATTGAGTTGGATGACTTCACCCAGGAGTTTGATAGTTGGTGTGATCTACAGCACATGCGGAACCCGACTTTGTTTACACCCTTCATGGCATGGAAGAGGTTGTTTCAGCATCTAGAGGGTCTGCCAATGGATGACTACCATGAGTTCAGAAGAGCTCATTTGGAGGAAATGGAGTTATAAAGATAGTATTGGTCTTCAAACTATGTCTCTATCACTTCAGGATCAATTGTCAAGAGTAGATTAGCTGCACCTACAAGTTCTAGCTTGAGTAGTATTAGTGGAGCTAGTGGAGGTGCACTAGCTAGAGATAGTGCTACTACAAGTGGAGGTACCGCTGCAAGAGGTGGTGTGGTATTGGGGTTTAACTCCATGGTGGAGTTCTTCCAGTGTTTGAGGTAAAACTACCAAGGAGTACGGACTGACAAGTTGAGGAGCTTGCATGAGTTCCAACAGAAGGCTGGAGAGAGCCTACGTGAGGCATACACTCGCATGAAGCAGCTGACCAATTTCACTCAAGGAGTTACTGAGGCCCAAGCAGTCCAGTTTTGGTATGGGATATTGGACAAGGAGTTGCGACGTAGTGTTTGTGATGCTATGTTGTTACATGCTACTTTGCCTACTTTGGCAATGGTCTTTGGTTTGGCTGAGCATATTGAGCTCAACATGGTGAAGGAGAGAGTGGTGACATTTGGATTTAGAGACATGGTTGTGGCTTCTTCTAGAGTGTAGCAAAGTGTACCATGCCTAATTGGTTTATGAGGACAGGGTGGTCAGCCTAGATCCTATGGAGCGAGTGGAGGGCCTAGTGGAGTTAGACCCTTACTTTCATTTTTGGGTCAATAGTAGCCAATGAGTGGTGGTGTTGCTTGTTGGACTTGAAGTGGATCTCACCATCGGAGAGAGTGCACTTAGGACAATGGACCTGATACCTTAGGTGCATCACAGCCAACACAGAGGTAGTGTGAGCATTGCCATAGATTTGGTCACACTAGTGACCGATGTTTTGACCTACACTTGGAGTTACGGAGTGGTAGGGCTGCTATGGTAGGTAGTAAAGGAGCTCCAATTCATGGAGGACGAGGTGGTAGAGGTGGTGGTAGAGGATCTACACCTAGTAGGGGTGCAATATTAACCCTTAATTTTGATACAGCTATGGCTACTCGGATTGAGCAATTGCAATAAAGATTGGCTAGTATAGCCATTGCTTAGAGGAGACCAGATTTGGGTGCTGAGGCTTCCACCTCATATGTTGGTGATAAAGATGCTTTGAACTTCATGTACGGAGCAGCATAGGTGGATGCATCGGCAGCAGTGACAAGGAATGCAGTATGTGCTCCAGAGCCTAGAGGAGCATCAATGGAGTTGGACCCATAGAGAGGAGAGGTTGGGAGATAGGTCAGACTTCCTAGTCTTTCACACTATCTGAGGCATTGCAAACAACATCCTTGGTTCTTAGATGTCCCAATGCAAGTGTGGTAGGTGGTGATGGAGTGCATGATGGAATACCTACTCGTGAGCCACCTGCTACTACACAGACTGAGTCTAGCACAATGTTGGGGGTGGCTTAGCTGATTATGCATTGCCCTTTGTTTTCAGCCAGTGACATGTTTACATTGGGAGTTGACCTAGCTCTAGTGTTCTGGTTGGTTGCCACACTTTGTGAGAGTAGATGATGCAGTTTGTACTACTAGAGCAAAGGTGGTTGATAAGGGAGCTAACTTGGTTGAGGAGCATGGGATCCATTTAGCGACTTGTGGTTTATGGCAAGCAGCAACGGCTAGACTAAAGGAGTTGCCAGCTAGACCGGCCTTTGAGAGAGCATGGTTCACACCTAGTGTTTTCCTATTGGATAACCAAAGGGGGATTTTCCATTTGGTGGGACCTTTAGGGAAGGTCTATACACCATAGAGAGTCTTGTTAGACTCTGGTGCGCAGCCCCTTATGTTGGGGAAGGCTGCAGTTGTCGGTCTAGAGTTACGGAAGACCGATGTGGAGAGGTGTCCATTTCATATCCAAACATCTCTAGGTGGTGGTTCAACATAGTACATCACACATGGAGAGCTTGTTATCTAAGTTCAGCCTGGTCATCTGACTGATAGCTTGGTGGTGAGAGATCACGCTATTGCGACAATAGCTGAGTCATATGATGTGCTAGTTGGGAGAGTGGTGTTATACCTCATGGGTTTCAATATTGATTATTGGGAAGAGATAGCCTCCTATAGACCAGGTTGGCAGTCTGGTGAGGGATGGGTATGTTGCCTACCAGTACACTTCAATAGTGGTAGTCTTGGCTCACTACAATCCAGGACCATGGCAACATCAGTTTTAGCTTTCAGTGGTGCAATTACTTGGCATGGTAACTTGTTGGAGGGGAACGCCCATGCAGGAGATACTCCAGTACCAGAGGAGATCACTCGCATTTGGAGCATGAGTGGGATTGTTCTATCCACCTTGGATGTTCCATTGTGGAGTTTAGAGGAGGCATTGCAGTAGCATGCAGATCAGTTGGTGCAACAGGCTTGGAGTGGAGCCTTTGTACCATCAAGAGATAAGTGTGAGGATGAGCCTCCATAGTTGATTACTTTGACACCTTTGGATACCTCACTTGTTGCTTCGCAATATCCAATAGAGGAGATATATCTATTAGAGTTGTTTGGTGGAATTAGCACCGGACTAGTTGCGGTATTACAAGCGGGTATACAAGTATAGAGGTACTTGTATGTAGAGAGAGATGAGACTACTAGGCGAGTCTCTCTACATCATGTGGCACACTTGGCCTATCGGCATCCAAAGTTATTACCGATGTCAACAGTCAGAGGTTACCAGAAGGCCCTACCACTAAACATTTCCTTATTGGAGGCGCATGATCTAGAGAGATATGGACCTATTCACTTGGTGATTTTTGGATAGCCATGTCAAGGACATACACTTGCTGGCCAAGGTTTGGATCTTCAGGATCCTCGTTTTGGTGTGTTTTGGGAGATGTTACGGCTAGTACAATATCTCCAAGCTCATCAGTCCGTTTCTCTAGCTTACCTTTTGGAGAACGTTCCTTTGATGGGTGATTCTTGCACCAGAGCAGTGGCAAGTACACATCAGATCCATTCTTGGATGGGACCTACTATATTGTTAGATGAAGCCAGAGTTGGATCACGGACTCATCGTCTTTGTCTTTGGTAGACAAACCTCTTACCTAAAGAGGTTCTACAACGTGCTTATGATGGGATTCTACAACTTGACCACATCCTAGTTGATGACATCTTGGATGTTGGGCGTCAGTCTCAGACAATGGTAGTGGCTGATAGGTCACCTATGGCAATGGTGAACCTAGTTGGACAGCCTAGAACCGCATTTCCCACACTCATGAGTTTCCTAAGCTCTCATGCTTTTCGAGAGAGAGAACCTGTACTTGTTTGGGACTCATATTTACAACAATTGGTGGAGCCCAATGCTGATGAGAGAGAGCAGGCAATAGGTTTTTGCACCGGTATAACCGCTGTCCAAGTAGTGTCAAAGGTATCCAAGAATTAGGTGTTAGATCAAGCTATGGACCTAAATTGTTTGACCTAGATTGTGAGCCTTGGCTTGGCAGAGCAGCATAGGATGCACTTGATAGGCATCACCACTTGGACACTTATGAGCCTTGTGCCTATTGAGACAATTCAGGCACATATTGGGAGCAATGGACTGAGTGTGCATGGTATTCTTGGGACACAACTAGTAGCTACTTGGGAGAGTGGTCTACTTGGAGTCCATCTAGGTGAGCGTGGGCTACTTGGATTACACCCTTGGTCCACTTGGGATGCAGCTAGAGGACGTATGGAGCTTGCAGCTAGAGTGGAGAAAGTTTTTCACACAAAGGTTGGGACCTCTAGTGGTCAAGAGCATGACACTATTGCTCCCAAGAACCTAGTATAGCAGCCAATCAGTACGTCTTCCACTCCTACTATAGTTACAGAGGATAACTTGGGAGCCAGATCTTGGACCCAAGCTTACTGGAGAGGAAAGACGGAGGGTTTGGAGGTTCTTGAGGAGCCATACAAGTTGTTTTGCCTTCAATATGAAGGATTTGGGTTCTCTAAAGGGACCTAGTATACGGATTGAGCTGACTAGCAATACACTAGTTTTCCAACGTCGTTATTGATATAGTGAGATGGAGACACATTGATTCAGAGCGGAAGTAGTGACTTTTTTGAGGCTGGTTTGGTGTAGATTTCACATGGAGAGTATGCATCAACAACAGTGATGCCAGCCAAGAAGGATATGCATGGCAACTACACAGATAGGCAGATGTGTGGAGATTACCGTCCTATCAACCAACAGACCAGGGCTCATCGGTATGCCATGCCTACACCGGAGGAGATTTTTGATGCGATTGGGCATGCAAAGGTCTCCAATACTTTGGATCTTTGAGCGGGATATTGTAATACTCTGAGGATAAGAGAAGAGAGAAAACACAGATTACACACTCAACATTTGGTGCCCCAAAGGAGCACCTTCTCTTTATTATATAAACAAAGAGTATCTCTTCCAAGGAAGCTCCACCATAGGATTAGGCACACAGATAGGTGACATGTCATCAAGCTCCAACTTTGGATTACATAGGTGACATGTCATCAAGCTCCAACTTTGGATTACATAGGTGACATGTCATCAAGCTCCACCTTTGGATTACTTACTTGGATGGGTGACATGTTGGTCTAGGTCCTAGCTGGCTGGTCAAACAAGCTTTGACTGGAGAGAATCTTTTAGGGAATCTTCCAATAGGAGTCTCAAAATCACGTAAGGTACCATTGGAAAGCTCTCGATGAGACAAACCAGGAGGGGAGGGAAGGCCAACTTTTCCTCCACAGGGAAGGATGTTGCACATTTTTTAGGCCTAACTCATCCGTTTAGGCCTCCAAAATTGCCTTCAAAGATTTTAGGCATATTTTAGTTCCTACTCTATTAGTAGAAGTCCCCTTTTGGTGATACCTCTTTCTGATCTGTTATGTCCATCATGTGTAACATCCATCCAAATGCTACCAAACCAATTCTCACCTTTAAATCATATGTCTAGCTATTGATTCTAAGGTTCTCAAGTCTATTTTGGTTTCTGCTCTATTAGTAGAAGTACTCTTTTGGTGATACTTCTATTTGATCTATTTTGACCATCATGTAAAATATCATTCTAGATGTTACCAAACCAAATTTCACATCTAGATCATATGGCTAGCTTGTGGTATTACAGATATCATCAGTTGGTGATATTTCTATCTGATCTATTTTGACCATCATGTATAACATCATTCTAGATGTTACCAAACCAAATTTCACATCTAGATCATATAGCTAGCTTGTGGTATTACAAATATCATCAGTTGCAGATCAGCAAGGAGGATAAGTCCAAGACAACATTTTGGGTTATTGATCCTCATGGCAAGGATGTGTTATATCAATATAGATTCTTACCCTTTGGGTTAAAGAATGCTTCTGCTGAGTTCCAGAGGGTCATAGATAGGATCCTAGCTAGGTTGGATTTTTCTTGGTGCTATACTGATGACATTTTGGTCTATAGCACTATGATGGAGGAGCATGAGAGACAGTTGTTGGAGGTGTTTGAGAGGTTGAGATCTCATGGACTCAAATTACATCCTGGGAATTGTAAGTTCTTCCACAAGCAGGTTGAGTATTTGGGTCACACTATCTACCCTTGAGGACTTGGTGTTCACCAGACCAAGATGGAGGCTATTGCACGTATTCTTTGGCCTATGGATGTGAGCAAAGTGCGAGCATTCCTTGGGTTGGCAAACTTCTATCGCCGCTATGTTAGAGGATTTAGTGCCATTGCCAAGGCCTTGACAAAGCTGACCAAGCTTACACATGAGTGGTGTTGGAGAGATGAGCAGGAGAGAGCTTTTGTAGAGCTCAAGGAGAGGTTGACATCTACTCCTATTTTGAGGAGACCAATTAGAGGACGACCATTTCAGGTTCATACTGATTGGAGTATGTTGGGGCTTGGAACGGTGCTCCCCCAACATGATGATGAGGGGAAGGAGTTTGTGGTGGCCTATGCTAGTTGCTCCAACAATTCAGCGGAGGTGAAGTATAGTGTATATGAGAGAGAGTGCTTGGTAGCAATTTGGGCAATAAAACATTTTTGATGTTACCTATTTGGTAACCCGTTCACTCTCATCACTAATCATCAGCCACTAAAGTGGTTGATGGAGTTTGACAAGCTTTCAAGGAAGCTTGCATGATGGGCTCTAATTTTACAAGAGTATGATTTCACGGTTGTTCATAGACCTGGACGA
The DNA here is from genome assembly GCA_948567375.1 of Lunularia cruciata. Taxonomy (NCBI): domain Eukaryota; kingdom Viridiplantae; phylum Streptophyta; class Marchantiopsida; order Lunulariales; family Lunulariaceae; genus Lunularia; species Lunularia cruciata. The sequence continues at coordinate 22,970,678 of OX419755.1, read as the reverse complement.
TGCTGAACGATGTGAACAATGATGCAGATCGGTTGAGTAGAAACACATGTCCCAACCATCAGGATCAGACCGGAGCATGTTGGCATGGTGAGATAGATGAGGAGATGGTGCCAGGTTAGCATGTATCGGCCTTTCTATGTATATTTTTAGAGGCTTTGGTGGTATCTCTTTCAATGCATACAAGAGGAGTTATTGAGGTCATAGATCCAACGAGTGAAGATATTGGTACACTTCAGTGAGACATTCATAATGATGTCGTAATGATGGACTATCTTTGCACTGGTGTTGTGGATAGCACAGCTGGGGCCAAATAGAGAGACTATGTTCTTCAGCAAGCCAAACGGTTCAGATTGGAGGGCAAACACCTTTTTTGTGTATGGGAGGATGGTAAAGTGCAAGTAGTACCACTTCCATCTTAGAGACCACAGTTGGTTTGTCATGCTCATGAGGAGCTAGGACATTTTGGAGTCAAGAGTACATATAGCTTACTTCAGAGTCATTATTGGTGGCACGGTATGCAGACCAAGGTATAGCAATTTGTTGCTAGATGTGTGGTTTGTGACTAAGTTAGAGCATCATTCAATGCTCCTATGCCACAGTTACACCCATTACCTATCATGGGATTGGGTTATCATTGGAGTTTGGACCCTACTGGACCTTTATTGCTGACTGTAAGACATCATCAATATGTTTTGGTGATGGTGGAGCACTTCTCCAAGTGGATTGAGTTGGTGGTACTTCCTGACAAGTCTAGTGAAGGGACAACTTACTTGTTCCTGGATTGAGTTATTGGTCATTTTGGTGCACCAGCTGAGGTTTTGACTGATTAGTGTATAGAGTTCTTGGGGGAGTTTCAGGTCTTGTGTGACAAGGCTTTGATTGATCATTGTACTACATCCTGAGATCACCTTGAGGTAGATGGCTTAGCAGAGAGAGTGGTTCAAATTCTGAAGAGAGGATTGCAAAAGTATGGTTTGCAGAGAGGCTACTTGGGAGATTGGGATCTTTAGTTACCTTGGTTGGCCATGAGCTATTGATTCAGCCGGCAAGCCTCCTTAGCATCCTCCTCTCTAAAGTTCTTACTCTATGGACAAGATACAGATTTACTTGCAGCAATTTGTCGAGATGCTATTGTAGTTTCTCAGAGACTACTTTTTGACAATTAGATTTTGTGTCCAAGGTACTAACTTCACCATGGAGCCCACCATTACTTTGCACCATTTGCACCGTCAAGTGTGCCGTCAATAGGACCATTAGGGTTTCAGACCTAGCTCGAGTCCAAGGGTATACTCTCAAAGTGCAGCTTTAGAGAGCTCACTTCTCTGATGTTGAGCCTTTGAGTTCTTGGCTATGGTGGATAGAAGTTGATGAACATCACTTGGATTCTCTTAGCTAGAGTGAGTGTGGCTTGATTGTAATCAATGCCCAATTGTTGGCAGTTTATAGAATGACAGATCGAGTACTGATCTGAGTTGAGTTAAGTTGAGAGTGGTAAACAATCTGATTCATTGTGGCACTTTAGAGCCTATGTATGACTTATGTGTGAGTTGTGGTTCTTTAGTGTATGATATTGACAATGATGTATGTTGTGTAGCAATGTATATACACGTGACACTTGCTCTTCTAAAGTGAAGCCGCATAACATGTCTTCAATAGTGCAATAAGCCCGCTCTATTTGTCCATCTGTTTGTGGGTGGTAAGTTGTAGACATGGCCAACTTGGTTTTGAAGAAACCAAAGAGTGTTCGCCAAAATAAACTAGTGAATTGAGTGCCTCTACCGGTGATGAGTACTCAAGACAAGCCATGGTGAGAGAAGATTACATCTAAGTATATTTGAACTATTTGTGGAGCGGTTACATCCCTGGTGGTAGGGCGTACATGAATCATTTTGCTGAGCCGGTCCACAAAGGCTACAATGGAGTCAAACCTTGAGATGGTCTTGGGTAATTCACAAACGAGGTCCAAATCACTTGTTCCCAACATTGGGAGAGGTTGAAGGAGCCCTGCAAGAGCTTGATTAGAAGCTTTATTTTTTTTGACAAAGTAGGCAATTGCACACGTAATCCATCACGTCATTGCTCATCTTGTGCAAATAGTAATGGCGTTGAATTGCATCCAAGGTCTTGTCCACTCCGACATGACTTGCAATGGCTGAATCATGATATTCTACTAGAATGATGGTGCCTAATTCAAGGACATTTGGGATCCATAATCTGCCATCACAAAAGGTGAGTTGATGGATGATGGTGACGCCTTTAGATGATTATGCTCCTACAATCTATAGATCAGATTTTGTAGCAGCCAGAATCTCTGGCCAAAATTCAAGGTTAATCTTAACCTCTTCCACCAAGTTGTTTGCCATTAGCATGTAGGTGAATGCATCTGCAAGTTGCTTCTTACCTTCCACGTAGGTGATTGTCATGTTGAAGCATTGTTGCCACTCTGCCCATCAAATCTGGCGATGAGATAGATCCTTCTACATCTTGAGGTAGAATAGAAGTTTATGGTCTGTCTCTACTACAAATGCCTTCTCGCCCAGATAATGCTTCCAATGCTTGGTTGCAAGAACAATGGCCAGCTCTTCTCATTCTATGGTGTGGTAGTTGTGCTCTACCGGTTATAACTTTCAAGAGAAATATGTAATTGGATGCCATCCGTCATGCCACTCTTGTTGTAGGACTGCTCCTATTGCTACACTTGATGCATCTGTAACCAACTTGATTGGATGTTTTGGGTCATACCACTTCAAGATTGGTGCATGTAGCATGGTGGCTTTCAATTATTGAAAGGCCAACTCTTGTGCGGTTCTCCATGTCCACTTCTTCCCCTTTCTAAGTAGTTCCGTTAAAGGTTGTGCAAACTTGGAGAAGTCATTGATAAATTTATGATAGAATCCCGTCAACTCCAAGAAGCTCTTGAGTTGAGTCTAATCTTCTAGGGCACTCCATTTTTGAATGACCTCAATTTTATCCATCAATACTTTAATGCCCTCTACACTTTCTCTATGGCCCAAGTAGTCTACTTCAGACTTGCCAAACTCACACTTTGAGATTTTGGCATACAATCAATTTTGTCTTAGAATCTAGAGGACTTCTTGTAGATGTTGTTTGTGTTCCGTCATCATGCTATTGTATACTATGATGTTTTCTAGGAAAAAAATAATAGACTTATCCAAGTATGGAAAAAATATGTCATTCATTAGACTCATGAAAGTGGCAAGTACATTGGTGACGCCAAAAGGCATCACAAGATACTCAAAGTGGCCATACTTGGTTCAAAAGGCAGTTTTGTAAACATCCTCCTCTGCAATTTGGATTTGATTGTAACCACTCCATAAGTCCAATTTGGTGAAGTATCTTGCTCCATAGAGTTGATCAAACAAGTCATCCATGCAAGGTAAGGGGTATTTGTTCTTCATTATTTGTTGATTGAGCCCCAATAGTCTATGCACATGCGCATTATACCATCCTTTTTCTTCATAAACAAGACAAGAGCCACATATGGTGATACACTAGATTGGATGAACCCTTTCTGTAGTATCTCCTCAATTTGAGTCTTACACTCTTCCAACTCATGAGGTGATAGGCAATATGTGGCCTTACAAGGAGGTGTCTTCCCTAGGAGTGTCTCAATTTTATGATCTACTCTCCTTTTTAGTAGTAATCCTAAGAGTAGATCATCTAGAAAGACATCTTGAAACTCATCTACCACATCTTTCAATTTCTCAAGAATTTGTCAATCAAGTTGTGCACTTTGGACTTCTCTTATTAGACCAATGAAACATCTATCAGTCTTACAAACAATTACTGTCTCTATGACATGCAAAGGCAGTTCTTGCTTGGGTGATTTTTCTTTAACCCCAATGATTGACCATTTGTGGGTTCTCACTACTTTCTTCCTCCAATCTACCATAGGGTTGTAATGTTCCATCCATGGCATGCCTAAGATTACATCATAACGAGCTAATTGTATCACTCACCGCTCAATTGCTTTTTGATATTCTCCTATAGAGAGTGTTACTTGTCTAGGTAATGACTCAATCCTCTCTATTTGTCTATTAGGTAACTCTACTTCTTCACTCTCATCTCTCTCTAGATCCATTCTCACTCTTATTGCAACAAAGTGAGACAAGAAATTCTTTGTTTTTCTCGGATCTATTAATACTCTCACTTGATTGCCTTCAAGGACTCCATTCACAAAAATCAATTATGAGGTTGCCTTTTGGGACCTTTGTGTGTTTGTCTTCTTCCTTCCCTTGATTCTCTACTTCCTTATTGAGCCTATAAGGCCAAGAGGTACATTTGACGGTGATCTTTGTTTTCCAAAGTGATTTCTATCTCCTCCTCTATAGTTTGCCTCTCCATGTTGTTCAAAGATTGCTTGTATGAAGGCCGAGAGCCTCTAGGGAGACAAGTGCTATAGTTGGTAGATATGTGCCCAATACGGTCACAATTGTAACAACTGTGTTGTTCTCCTTGAGGGACTCCATCTCTTTTTTCTTCTACTCGTCCACGCGCTCCTTGAAGCGGTTGTCCTCCTCAATCTCAAAATGGTTGCCCAGTTCCATTGGTACTAGTCCACCCATGTGTGGCATTCTGCCCGATAATGTTGAGGTGGAACTACTCCTTCACCTCCACCTAATGCTCCTGCTATTCTCTACGCACAAGCAATGGCTTCAAATACCATGCAAGGATTTTGCACCATGACTTCTTGGCAAATCCGCTCCTTCAACCCTCATTTGAAATTGTCAAGACTCTCTGCTAGACTCATGTTGGTTATTGCAACTTGTAGATCCAGAATATAGCCTCCATATACTCTTGTATATTGTTCTTTTGTCTCAATCCCCATGGTCAGATTTGGGCTATTTGCACAGAATCCACCAATTGGCAATTCTTCAGCAATCCTTCTTGAATTGTTGTCCACATGACCTCTCTTCTTTCTGCCAACATGGATCGTTCCCAAGCATCGTACCATGTAGTGCTTTATCGGTCAAGTACCCACATGCAAACACGCCTACAACATGCCTTGTGATCTCTATTGAGAACAATTGAAAATATCAAATCATTCTCGAGATCCAATTTTCTACTACTCCCATCGTATGTTGCCCCTTGTATGGCTCAATGTTGTTGGTCTTCTTCATATAGAGTAGCAATGTGGATTCATTGTTGACAAGGTTTGTAGGCACAGGTGCCTCTCTAAGTACTTCATTTGCATATATTGGGTTTTGAGACGGCTTTTCTTCTTGCATTGCTTGATCATTCCTGAGGATCTGCACTTGACTTTGTAATGTCTCCATGGTCATCTTAATCTCTTGAAATCATTCAACATCCCTTGCATTCCTTGCACCAACTCTTGCATTCCTTACTCCATGGTTCTTGCAACACTCAATTGCTAATGTCTACTTCAATACGTAGTCAATATGATCATTATGGAAAGCGCACAAACTATCGGAACTACCATTGGGACCTCAGAAGCTATCACTCGTTGATAATACTCCTCACCAAAATTCCTCACCACAAAATCTCTAAACATCACTTTTGGTCTCACTAAATAACAAATTTCTTCTTGAGTGTTAAAAGGGAGAGGATTTGGGACATTCACATCCATAACATCATAATAGAATGTAGATTATCAAATCCCACTTTTTGTCATATACCACCATAGGTGGAATCATCGGGTTTGGTGAGTTCATCACTCTATCCATGAATTCTACTCCAAAGTGATAAACTAGCAATACTCTCATTTGCTCACGTTGGATGTACATAACCTTGATGTGGAATGGATTCAAGAATAGAAAGCTAGGTGTAGGAAATTATCCTCCAGATGCATCCATCCCATCTGCTCTCTAAAGTCCTTTCTAAGTCTAGCAATTACTCTATGTTCTCCACCTCAAATTACTCAGTTTCAGTAGTTTGTGTTCTTCAAAGAGGAGTGATCCACTTTCTTGGACTAAAACACTTGCTCTGATACCATTGTAATACTCGGATGACAAGACAATAGAGAAAACACAGATTTCACACTCAATCATCCGATGCCCCAAAGGAGCACCTTCTCTTTATTATATAGACAAAGAGAATCTCCTCCAAGGAAGCTCCACCATAGGATTAAGCACATAGAAAGGTGACATGTCAGCAAGCTCCACCCTTATATTACTTACTTGGATGGGTGACATGTTGGTCTTGGTTCTATCTGGTTGGTCAAACAAGCTTTGACCAAAGGGAATATTTTAGGGAATCTTCTTGTAGGAATCTCATAATCATGTAGGTGAGGTACCATTGGAAAGCTCTCAATGAGAAAAACCAAGGGGGAGGGAAGGCCAACTTTTCCTTCATTGGGATAGGAGGGATTTTGCACATATTTTAGGTCTAATTCATCTGTTAGGCCTCCAAAATTGCCTTCAAAGATTTCAGGCATATTTTGGTTCCTACTCTATTAGTAGAAGTTCTCTTTTGGTGATACCTCTTTCTGATTTGTTTATCCTATCATGTGTAGCATTCTTCCATGTGTTACTAAACCAATTCTCACCTTTAAATCATGTCTAGCTATTGGTTCTAATGTTTTCAAGTCTATTTTGGTTTTTGCCCTATTAGTAGAAGTACTCTTTTGGTGATACTTTTATTTGATCTATTTTTACCATCATGTATAACATCATTCCAAATGTTACCAAACCAAATTTCACATCTAGATCATATGGCTAGCTCTTGGTATTACAAATGGCCACCCTGATAGTTAGTGCATCCTCTCGAGTGATCATATTAACTCTCTATTGAAGTAGGAAGTAGAAATTGAGTGTTTGCAAGAACCATGGATCTGCAATTGCAAGAGTTGATGCAAGGAATGCAAGGGATATTGAATGAGTTTTGAGAGATCAAGATGACCATGGAGGCATTACAAAGTCAAGTACTGACCTTTAAGAATGACCAAGCAATGCAAGAGGGAGAATCATTGTAAAACTTGGTACCTACGGTTGAAGCTCTTGGAAAGGCACCCATGCAGATGGCACTAAACCCGGTCACTAATGAAGCCACATTTCTACTACAAATAAAGAAGACTTGCAACATTGAGCCCTACAAAGGGCAACATTCTATGGGAGTAGTGGAGAATTGGATTTTGAGGATGAATTGATACTTCAAATTGTTCTCAATGAAGATCACCAAGCAGTCTATATGCATGTTTGCATGTGTGTACTTGACCGATAAAGCCTCACATTGTAATGTTGTGAGGACAACTAGGAAACACAAATGCACAAACAAAAGTTTCACACTCAAACTCCAATGCCCCAAAGGAGCACCTTCTCTTATTATATAGATAAAGAGGATCTCTTCCAAAGAAGCTCCACCATAAGATTAGGCACATAGATAGGTGACATGTCAACCAACTCCACCCTTGGATTACTTACTAGGATGGATGACATGTTGGTCTTGGTCCTATTTGGTTGGTCAAACTAGCTTTGATTGGAGGGAATTTTTGGGGAATATTCCTATAAGAATCTCAAAATCACATAGGTGAGGTACCATTGGAAAGCTCTTGATAAGACAAACCAAGGAGGAGGGAAGACCAGCTATATCTCTATTTGGGGAGGGGGGAATCGGCACATGTTTTAGGCTAATTCATCCATTTAGGCCTTCAAAGATTTCAGGCATATTTTGGTTCCTACTCTATTAGTAAAAGTCTCTTTTTGGTGATACCTTTTTCTGATCTATTCAGTCCATCATGTGTAACATCCTTCTAGATGTTACCAAACCAATTCTCATCTTTGAATCATATGTCTAGCTATTGGTTTCAAGGTTTTCAAGTATGTTTTGGTTTCTACCCTATTAGTAGAAGTACTCTTTTGGTGATACTTCTATTTGATCTATTTTTACCATCATGTATAACATCATTCAAGATTTTACCAAACCAAATTTCATATCTAGATCATATGGTTAGCTTTTGGTATTACAAACCTCTCTCATTTTAAGACACAACATCTTTGTTGTGCAATTGTTGCTCAAACGCTTGCACCAACACCGGTGCATGTGTCAAATTGGCAGCGGGCTCCCTGGTTGCCTCATAGAGGAGGTAACCTTTCCACTATACCTCATAGTCCACCCGTGGATGGCGAGTGCCATGCATGTATTTTTGGAGGATACGCTCCACTTCATATTCCTCCGTGCCATCAATAAGTGTCGGACACGATCAAATGTCTTGTGTGGAATGATAATGGCCCGATTGGGGAGCATATCTGCATAGTAGGGAAACATGGAACATTGGATGGATCTTCATGTGTGGTGGTAGCTAGAGGTGATAGGCCATAGTGCCAACTCAATGAAGAATAGAAAAGGGACCAATAAAACAAGGTCTGTTCTTACAAGGGCCAATTAATGTGAGGTTGGTCGTAGAAAACTACACCTAATCCCCAAAACTGAACTCCATGTGCCTATAGTGTGCATTGGCATACTACTTTTATTGATTTTGTGCTATTTGCAATCTGTGCTTGGTGCTCTCCACACCTTGTTGGATTCTAGAAACAAATTTGTTGACTACGCCGACCTTGGTGGCCATCAAAAGGATCTTCATCAAGCTAGAAGGTGTGAAGGGATGCTCACCATACATGAGGAAGAATGGAGTGACATGGGTGGATGCATTCATCAAATTTTTGTAAGCGAATTCCACCAATGGGAGTAGGGTGTCCTACCTCTCTTGCTCCTTTAATGTGAAGTTGCATAACATGTCTTCAATAGTGCAATTAGCCCGCTCTATTTTTCCATCTTTTTGTAGGTGGTAAGTTGTGGACATGGCCAACTTGGTTTTGAAGAAACCAAAGAGTTCTCACCAAAACAAACTGGTGAATTGAGTGCCTCTATTGGTGATGAGTACTTGAGACAAGCCATGGTGAGAGAAGATTGCATCTAAGTGTAATTGAGCTAGTTGTGGAGCGGTTACATCTTTAGTGGTAGGAAATACATGAATCATTTTGCTGAGCCGGTCAACAAAGACCATGATGGAATCAAACCCTAAGGTGGTCTTGGGTAATTTATTGACGAGATCCACACTCACATGCTCCCAACATTGTGTAGGAGTGGAGAAAGGTTGAAAGAGCCCTACAAAATCTTGATTAGAAGCTTTGTTTTGTTAATAAAGTAGGCAGCTACACATAGAGTCCATGAAGTCATTGCTCATCTTGGGCCAATAGTAACGGCATTGGACTACATCCAAAATCTTGTCTACTTTGATATGACTTGCAATGGCCAAATAATGATATTCCACTAGAATGGTGGTGCATAATTCTAGGACATTTGGGATCCATAATCCACCATCACAAAAGGTAAGACCTTGGGTGTTGGTGATACCTTTGGGTGATTGTGCTCCTACAATCTATGCATCAGCTTTTGTAGTAGCCAAAATCTCTGGCCATAACTTAGGGTTAATCTTAACATCTTCCACCAAATTTTTGGCCATCAGCATACGGGTGAATGCATCTGCAAGTTGCTTCTTACCTTCATGTAGGTGATTGTCATGTTGAAGCATTGTAACCACTTTGCCCACCAAATCTGGCAATGAGATAGATCTTTTTGAATCTTGAGATAGACTAGAGGTTTGTGGTCTGTCTCTACTACAAATGCCTTCTAGACTAGATAGTGCTTCCAATGCTTGGTTGCAAGGACATGGCAAGCTCTTCTCATTTTGTGGTGTGATAGTTATGCTCTGTTGGTAACAAATTTTGAGAGAAATATGCAATTGGATGTCATCCGTCATGCTACTCTTATTGTAGGACTGCTCTTATTGCTACGCCTAATGCATCTATAGCCAACTTGATTGGACGTTTTGGGTCATACCACTTCAAGATTGGTGCATGTAGCAAGGCGGATTTCAATTCTTGAAAGGCCAACTATTGTGCGGTTTTCCACGTCCACTTCTTCTCCTTGCCAAGTAGTGTTGTTAAAGGTTGTGCAACCTTGGAGAAGTCCTTGACAAATTGATGATAGAATCTTGTCAACCCTAAGAAGCTCTTGAGTTGATTCTGATCTTCTTAGACACGCTGTTTTTGAATGACCTCTATTTTATCTATCAATACTCAAATACCCTTTGCACTTACTCTATGCCCCAAGTAGTCCACTTCAAACTTGCCAAACTTGCACTTTGAGATTTTGGCATAGAATCGCTCTTGTCTTAAAATCTAGAGGGCTTCTTGTAGATGTTATTTGTGTTCCATCATTGTGCTACTATATACTAAGATGTCATCTAGGAAGAATATAATGGACTTACCCAAATATGGATGAAATATATCATTCATTAAAATCATGAAAGTGATAGGTGCATTGGTGAGGCCAAAAGGCATCATGAGATACTCAAAGTCGCCATACTTGTTTGAAAGGCAATTTTGTACACATCCTTCCTACAATTTGGATTTGGTTGTAACCCCTTTGCAAGTACAGTTTGGTGAATTATCTTGATCCATTGAGTTGATAAAATAGATCATCCATGCAAGGTAAGGAGTATTTGTTCTTCATTGTTTGTTGATTGAGACCCCGATAGTCAATGCACATGCACATTGTACCAACATTCTTCACAAACAAGACAAGAGCATCATATTTTGATATGCTAGGTTGGATGAACCCTTTCTGCAGCATATGCTTAATTTGATTCTTACACTCCTCCAACTCATGAGGTGATAGGCAATATGGGGCCTTACAAGGAGGTGTCTTCCCTAGGAGTGTCTCAATTTTATGATCTACTCTCCTTTTTGTGGTAATCCTGAGAGTAGTTCATCAAGAAAGATATCTTGAAACTCATTTACCACATCTTTCAATTTCTTTAGAATTTGTCCATCAAGTTGTGCACTTTGGACTTCTCTTATTAGACCTATGAAACATCTATTGGTCTTACAAATAGTTATTGTCCCTATAACATAGAGAGGCAATTCTTGCCTATGTGATTTTTCTTTAACCCCAATGATTGACCATTGGTGGGTTCTCACTACTTTGTTCTTCCAATCTACTATAGGGTTGTAATGCTCCATCCATGGCATGCCTAAGATTGCATCATAACAAGCAAATTGTATCACTTGCTACTCAATTGCTTCTTGATATTCTCCTACACAGAGTGTTACCTATCTAGATAATGATTCAATCCTCTCTATTTGCCCATTAGGTAACTCTACTTCTTTGCTCTCATCTTTCTCTAGATCCATTCCCAATCTTATTGCAACAGAGCAAGACAAGAAATTCTCTATCGCTCCCAGATTTATTAATACTCACTTGATTGCCTTTAGGACTCCATTCATGACAATCAATTGTGAGGTTGCCTTTTGGGACCTTTGCGGGCTTGTTTTCTTCCTTTCCTTGCTTTTCTGCTTCCTTATTGAGCCAGTAAGACCACAAGGTACATTTACTGGTGATCTTCAATTTCCAAAATGATTTCCACCTCCTCTTCTTTAGTGTGTCTTTCCATGTTGTTCAAAGATTGCTTGTATGAAAGCTGAGGGCCTTTAGGGAGACGAGCACGACTGTTGGTAGATATGTGTCCAATACGGTCACAATTGTGAAAACACTGTTGTTCTCCTTGAGTTCCTTCTCCTTGTGCGACTCCATCTCTATGTTCTTCTACCCATTTCCGCTCTCCTTGAAGCAGTCATGCTCCTTGGTCTTGAAACCAAAGGTTGCTTAGTTCTATTGGTACTGGTCCACCCATATGTGGCATTTCTGCCCAATAATGTTGAGGTGGAACTACTCCTTCACCTCCACCCAATGCCCTTGCTTATTCTCTACACACAAGCAATGGCTTCAAATACTGTGTAAGGATTTTGTACCATGACTTCTTGGCAAATCCACTCCTTCAACCCTCATTTGAAATTTTCAAGAGCCTTTGCTAGACTCATGTCAGTTATTGCAACTTGTAGATCTAGAAAAACCTCCACATACTCTTGTACAATGTTCTTCCGTTTCAATCCCCATAGTTGGATCTAGGCCATTTGCACAAAATCCAATAATTAGAAATTCTTCAACAATCCGTCTTGCATTGATGTCCATATGACCTCCTTTCTCTCTACCAGCATGGATTGTTCCCAAGCATCATACCATGTGAGGGCTTTATTGTTCAAGTACCCACATGCAAACACGCTTGTAGTATGCTTGGTGATCTCTGTTTAGAACAATCAGAAATATTGATTCATTCTTGAGATCCAATTTTCCACTACTCCCATCGTACACAGCTCCTTGTAAGGCTTAATATTGTAGGTCTTCTTAATCTAGAGTAGCAATATGGCTTCATCATTGACTGGGTTTGTAGGCACATGTGCTTCTCCAAGTACTTCAATTGCAGGTATTGGGTTTTGAGACAACTCTTCTTCTTGCATTGCTTGATCAATCCTAAGGGTCTACACTTGACTTTGTAATGCCTCCATGGTCATCTTGATCTCTCAAAATTTGTTCAACATCCCCTACATTCCTTGCACCAGCTCTTGCAACTACAAATCCATGGTTCATGTAACACTCAATTGTTACTATCTACTTCAATAGAGAGTTAATATGATCACTTTGGAGGGCGCATGAACTTTCAAGACTACCATTGAGACCTCAAAAGCTATCACTTGTTGATAATATTCCTCATCAAAATCTCTAAACATCACTTTTGGTCTCACTACATAACAAATTTCTACTTGAGTGTTGAAAAGGAGAGGATTTGAGACATCTAAATCCATCACAACAAAATGTAGATTGTCAAATCCCACTCTCTATTGCAAACCACTTCAGGAAAAATCATTGGGTTTAGTGAATTCATCATTATGTCCATGAACTCTACTCCAAAATGGTAAACGAGGTTTACTCTCACTTGCTCTTGCTAAATGTACATGACCTTGATGTGAAATGGATTCAAAAATGGAAAATGGGGTGCATGCAATTGTCCTCCAGGAGCTTCCATCCCATCCTCTTTCTAAAACACTCCTATCCTGTCAATTTCTCTAAAGGTTTTCACTCCAAAATTACTCAATCTTAGTAGCCCATGTTTTTCCAAAAGGGGTGATCCACTCTCTTGGATTGAAACACCTGCTCTTATACGATTGTAATGTTGCAAGGATAGCAAGGAAACACATATGCACAAACACAAGTTTCACTCTCAAACTCCAATGCCCCAAAGAAGCACCTTCTCTTTATTATATAGACAAAGAGGATCTCCTCCAAGGAAGCTCCACCATAGGATTAGGCACATAGATAGGTGACATGTCAGCCAACTCCACCCTTTGAATACTTACTTGGATGGGTGACAAGTTGGACCTAGTCCTATTTGGTTGGTCAAACAAGCTTTGATCCAAGAGAATCTTTTTAGGAATCTTCTTGTAAGAATCTCAAAATCACGTGGGTGAGGTACCATTGGAAAGCTCTTGATGAGACAAACCAAGAGGGAAGGAAGGCTAGCTTTTCCTCTATTTATGGGCAAGGGGATCGATATATTTTTGAGGCTTAATTTATCCTTTTTGGCCTCCAAAAATTGCCTTCAAAGATTTTAGAGATATTTTGGTTCCTACTCTATACCAATTCTCACCTTTAAATCATATGTCTAGCTATTGGTTCTAAGGTTTTCAAGTCTACTTCAGTTTCTACTCTATTAGTAGAAGTACTCTTTTGGTGATACTTCTATCTGATCTATTTTGACCATCATGTATATCATCATTCCAAATGTTATCAAAACAAATTTCATATCTAGATCATATGGCTAGCTCTTGGTATTACACACATAGTATGATGCTTAGGATCAAGGTTGGCAAACGATCAAGGTTGGCAAAAGGTAGAGAGGTCACATGGACAACAATGCAAGAAGGACTGTTGAAGAATTTCCAATCTGTGGACTCTGTGCAGATGGCCTAAACCTAACTATGGGGATTGAGGCAAAAGAATAGCATACAAGAGTACATGGATGCCTTTCTTGATCTACAAGTCACAATAACCAATATGAGTCTAATAGAGGCACTAAAAAATTTCAAATGAGGGTTGAAGGAGCGGATTTGCCAAGAAGTCATGGTACAAAATCCTTGTATTATATTTGAGGCCATTGCTTGCACTTAGAGAATAGTTGGGGCACTTAGAAGAGGTGAAGGAGAAGTTCTATCTCAACATTATTGGGCTGAAATACCACACGTGAGTGGAATAGTTCCTATATAATTGAGCAACCTTCAATTTCAAGACCGAGGAGCATGACCACTCCAAGAAAAGCAAGGACAAGTGGAAGAATCGAGAGAGGAAATTGCACAAGGAGAAGGACCTCAAGGAGAACAACTCCATTGTTACAATTGTGGCCGTATTGGGCACATATCCATCAATTATCATTCCTATTTTCTTGCATGCCCTTGGCCACCGTATAAGCAATCTTTGAACATGGAGAGGCAAATTAAAGAGGAAGATGCAAAAATCACCTCAAAAAACAAAGATTGCCAGTAAATGTACCTTGCGGCCTTACTAGCTCAATTGGGAAGTAGAAAAGTGAGGGAAGGAAGTGGACAAGTGCGCAAAAAGGTAAACTCACAATTGATTGTTGTGAATGGAGTCCTAGAAGGCAATCAAGTGAGAGTACGGAGAGATCTTGGAGCAATAGAGAATTTCTTGTCCCGCTCTATTGCACTAAGATTGGAGATGGATCTAGAGAAGGATGAGAGTGAATAAGTCAAGTTACTTTATGGACAAAAAGAGAGGATTGAGTCTCTACCTCAAAAAGTAGCACTCTTTATAGGAGAATATCATGAAGCAATTGAGTGGTAAGTGATATAATTAGCTCATTATAATGCAATCTTAGGCATGTTATGGACAGAGCACTACAATCCCACAGTTGATTGGAGAAAGAAAGTAGTGAGAACTCAACAATGGAAGATCATTGGAGTTAAAGATAGAGCACGCAAGTAAGAAGTACCTTTTTATGTCATAGAGAAAAAATCAATTTGTAATATAGATAGATGTCTCATGGGTCCAATAAGAGAAGTCTAGAGTGCACAACTTGACGGACAAGTTCCTAAGAAATTGAAAGATGTGGTTAATGAGTTCCAAGATGTCTTCTTGGATGACTTGCCATCAAGATTATCACCAAAAAAGAGAGCAAACCATAAAATCAAGATAATTCCTAGGAAGATACCTCCTTGTTAGGCCCATACTGTCTATCCTCTCATGAGATGGAGGAGTGTAAGGCTCAAATTGAAGATATGGTACAAAAAGGATTTATCCAACCCAACATGTCACCATATAGGGCTCTTGTCTTGTTTGTAAAGAAAAAAGATGGTACAATGCGCTTATGCATTGACTATTGGGGCCTAAATCAACAAACAATGAAGAACAAATACTCCTTACGTCACATGGATGACATGTTCAATCAACTTAACAGGGCAAAATACTTCACCAAACTGGATCTGCAAAGCGGGTACAACCAAATTTTGATTGTGGAGGAAGATGTTCATAAAACTACCTTTCAAACAAGGTATGGTCACTTTGAGTACCCGATGATGCGGTTTGGCCTCACCAACATACCAGCCACTTTCATGAGATTGATGAATGACATATTTTGTCCATACTTGGATAAATTTGTTATTATCTTTCTAGATGATATTCTTGTCTATAGTAGGACTATGATAGAACACAAGCAACATTTGGGGGAAGTCCTCCAAATCTATGATAGAATCAATTGTATGCCAAAATCTCAAAGTGTGAGTTTGGCAAGTCTGAAGTAGACTATTTGGGGCATAGAGTAAGTTCAGTAGGTATCCAAGTGTTGATAGATAAAATAAAGGTCATTCAAAAATGTTGCGTTCTAGAGGATTAGACTCAACTCAAGAGCTTCTTGGGGTTGAAGGGTTCTATTGTCAAATTTTCAAGGACTTCTCCAAGGTGGCACATCTTCTAACGGAATTGCTTGGCAAGGGGAAAAAGTGGATATGGAGAACCGCACAAGAATTGGCCTTTTAGAAATTGAAAGACATATCACTACATGCACCAATCTTGAAATAGTATGACCTAAAACATCCAATCAAGTTGGCTACAGATGCATCAAGCATAGCAATAGGAGCAATCCCACAACAAGAGTGGTATGAGTGGATGGCACCCAATTGTATATTTCTCTTGGAAGTTGTTACTAGTAGACATAACTATCATACAATCAAACAAGAAGAGTTTGCAATTGTCCTTGCAACCAAGCATTGGAAGCACTATCTTGGCAAGAAGCATTTGTAGAAGAGATAGATCATAAACCTTTAGTCTACCTTGAGACACAGAAAGATCTCTCCCATTGATAGATTTGGTGGGCAAAGTAGAGACAATGATTCAACATGACAATCACGTATGTGGAAGGCAAGAGGCAACTCGTAGATGCATTCACCCAAATGCCTATGGCAAAAAATCTAGGGGTAGAGGTAAAGATGAACCCTGAATTTTGGCCAAGGATGCTTACTGCTACAAAAATTGACCCATAGATTATAGGAGCCCAATCATCCAAAGGTGGCACCAGTACCTAAGGACTCACATTTCAAGAGGGTAGGTTATGGATCCCAAATGACAAGGACCTAAGGACCACCATCCTAGCAAAATATCATGACTCTACCATTTTTGGTCATGTTGGGGTAGACAAAACCTTAGATGTAGCCAAATGCAATTATTATTGGCCCAAGAGGAGCAACAATGTGATGGAGTATATTCATAGCTGCCAACAAAATAAAATGTCTAAGCAAGCTCCCATAGGACTCTTTCAACTCCTTTCTACTCCTTCACATCATTGGGAATAGGTAAACATGGATCTGGTTTGTGAATTGTACAAGATCACCTTAGGATTTGACTCCATTGTCATCTTTGTTGATTGGTTTAGCAAAATGATCCATGTGCGTCCTACCACCAAGGATGTGACGGCTCTCCTATTAGCTTAATTGTACTTATTGTACAATTGAGCTAATTGGGGTACACAACATCAGAGTACAATTGTATAATTGTACTCAGATGTTTTGTTTTCTCACCATGGCTTGTCTTGGATGCTCATCACTAATAGCGGCAATCAATTCACCAATTTCTTTTGGAGAACACTCTTTGGTCTCTTCAAAACCAAATTGGCCATGTCCACAACCTACCATCCACATACTAATGGTTAAACAGAGTGGACTAATCATACTATTGAGGACATGCTCAAGAGGTTCACTCTAGAAGGGCTAGAAAGGTGGGACACCTTACTTCCACTAGTGGAGTTTGCATTCAACAATTCAATGAATGCATCCACATAGGTCACACCATTCTTCCTAATGTATAGAGAAAATCTTTTCACACCATCAAGCTTGATGAAGATCCACCTAGTTGGAGGTTGTCAACACTTTTGTTTCTACAATCCAACAAGGAATAGAGGATGCCAAAAACAAGTTGCAAATTGCTCAAAATCAACAAAAAAATATGCAAATGCCCACCGCCAACACCTAGAGTTTGATGTGGGGGATCAAGTCTGGTTATCAACAACCAACCTCATATTAGTTGGCCCTTGCAAACTCAAGCCACATTTTATTGGACCTTTTTCCACACTTTGTCAAATTGGTGCAGTATCCTACTACCTTGAACTACTGGCTCACATGAAGATTCATCCAGTATTCCATGTCTCCTTATTACATAGATATGCACCCCAACCCAAAAATTTTCCTTCCTTACAAGAAATTTGACCTTCTCCATCAATCATTGATGACACAAAGGAGTATGAAGTTGAATGTATTCTCCAAAAGTCCATCCAAGGTACTTGCCATCCGCATGTGGAATACCTAGTACATTGGAAAGGGTACCCCTTGTATGAGGCAACATGAGAGCTAGCAACAAACTTAACCCACATACCAATGTTAGTAAAATCTTTTGAGCTTTGCAACAAAGACGTTATATCTTAAAAGGAGGGAGGTTTGTAATACCAATAGCTAGATAGATGATCTAGAGATGAAATTTGGTTTGGTAACATTTGGAAGGATGTTATACATGATAGACTAAGTAGATCAGATAGAGGTATCACCAAAAGAGTACTTCTATTAATAGGTCAAAAATTGAAACATCCTTGGAAACTTTAGAATCAATAGCTAAGCATATGATCTAGAGGTGAAACTTGGGGTGGTAATATCTAGAAGGTTGTTACATATGATGGAGACAGTAGATCATATAGAGGTATCACCAAAAGATCACTTCTACTAATAAGGTAGAAGCCAAAGTAGGCCTATAAACTTTAGAGGCAATTTTGGAGGCCTAAATGGATGAATTAGGCCTCAAAAATGTGCAAATTCTTCCCCTAATAGAATAAAGGCTGGCCTTCCCTCTCCCCTAGTTTGTCTCACCAAGAGCTTTCCAATGGTACCTCATCCATGTGATTTAGAGATTCCTATGAGAAGATTCCCTTTGGTCAAAACCTATTTGACCAACCAGATGGGACCAAGATTGATATATCACCCATCCAAGCAAGTTATCTAGGATGGAGCTCATTGAGGTCACCTATCCATTTAATCCTATGGTGGAGCTTCCTTGGAAGAGATCCTATTTGGCTTTATAATAAAGAGAAGTTGCTCCTTTGGAGCATCGGAGGATTGAGTGTGAAACTTGTGTTTTCTCTCTTAGAGAGTTCTCTTGACCTCAAAGTATTACAATGGCATAGTTGGTGCTAAGGAGAAAGACCATGTTCTTTAGCAAGCTAGGCGGTTTAGATTGGAGTGCAAATATCTTTATATATGAGAGGATGGTAGAGTGCAAGTAGTACCACTTCCATCTTAGAGACCACAATCTGTCCATCATGCTCATGAAGAGCTAGGATATTTTGGAGTATAGCATACATATAGCTTACTCCAAAGTCATTATTGGTGGTGCAGTATGCAAACCGATGTATAACAATTTGTTGCCAAATGTGTGGTTTGTGACCAAGTTAGATCATCATTTAATGCTCATATGCCACAATTACACCTAACACTATGCCAAATGTGTGGTTTGTGACCAAGTTAGATCATCATTTAATGCTCATATGCCACAATTACACCTAACAATTATCATGGAATGGCGTTACAATTGGAGTTTGGACTTTGTTGGACCTTTATCATTGATTGTGAGACATCATTGGTATGTTTTGGTTTTCATGTAGCACTTCTCCAATTGGATTGAGTTGGTAGCACTTCCAAACAAGTCCAATGAAAGAACAACTTACTTGTTCTTGGATTGGGTTCTTAGTCATTTTGGTGCACCTATTGAGGTTTTGACTCATTAGGGTATAGAGTTCTTAGGAGAGTTTCAAGTCTTGTGTGACAAGGCCTTGATTGGTCATTGTACTACCTCTCAAGATCACTTTGAGGCAAATGGCTTAGTAGAGAGAGTGGTTCAGATGCTAAAGAGAGGATTACGTTACTATGGTTTGTAGAGAGGCCACTTGGGAGATTGGGATTGCTAGTTACCTTTGTTGGCCATAGGCTATTGGTTCAATCATCAAGCCTTCTTAGCATCCTTCTCTCCTTACTTTCTACTCTATGGACAGCTATCCCAAATCCAACATAACCTTAAGGCATAAGAGCAAAACCTAACAATTGGGCCTTTCTTCTTGCCAATTTGAACCTTCTCCAAATCTGGCCAAGCTTCATCCAACTCCGGCCAACTTGGGCACTAACTAGGGCAATTGTGCAACCTCCAAGTTTAGGCAACTTCCACCAATTTGATGCACCTCCTCTATAGTTAGCTGATTGCCAAATCCTCCACTAACTCTCAACACAAGCTTGAGATGATGTGGATCTCCAAATCCCTAATTTGGGGAGATGGGTTCTCAATTCCACCTTCAATTTAACATTATAAATACCTTCAATTCAATTTGCACCAAATCAACCTTGATTTCACCTCCTAGGCTCAAATCTAACACCCATTGTCTCAAATTGATTCCATTCTGAAAAATTTGGCCAATGCTTATGCACATAATCTACCTCACTACCAAGTTTGCATCAACTTACACAAGGCTTTTGCACACAATCAATCTCAAGGAAATCTAAGACCACAATCAAAATACCAACGATCAACCAAGCTTGGAGATACCACCAACACCCTTAGTTCTTGCACCCAATTTGCCCGTAACTCTTGTTTCTTTGGTATAATCAATTCTTTCTTCCACTCAAGTCACATTCAAACAAATCTATACTCAATCCTTCACTCAACACTCTACCAACAATCGAGCATTGCTTACAATCAAGCCACACCTACTCTAGTTAAGAGACTCTAGATTATGCTCATCGGATCTTGTCCACCATAGTTAGGAACTCAAAGACTCAACATTGAAGAAGTGAGCTCTTTGGAGTTGCACTGTGAAAGTACACCTCCCTACTTGACCTAAGTCTCCAACCCTAATATAAAATTGGACCGCCAACAAGTAGTCCATGAGTAACTACCAAAATACCTATGACTACCAACACTACCATTCTAGCATCCATGCAACCTAGCTTTGGCACTACAAATGTCATAACATCTCTTACGATATTTCAATAACTTTGTGTAGGAGAAACACTATTGGCTCTCATTGCCCAATCACATGAACTAGTTAATAGATTGGCTATAGTTTGTATAGAGATTGATGAAGATACTTGTGCCACCATAATATTAGGTTCACTACCAGTAATTGAGTACTTACCTCTTGTCATAACACTCACAACTATTGTATGAACCATTGGTTTGAAAATAGCTACTATAGAAGCTACACTTTGCACTAAGGAGTTTATGTGCTAACAAAATGTAGAGATACTCAGGACAAGAACATTACTCTACCTTTCTTACAACATCACATCAACCAAAAAGAAGCAAGATGGAAGTCACCTATGAATACTATGGAAAATACAACCACCATTCCTTTGTGATAAACCTCCATGCAAACAAGGTTTCCCTTGAAGACATGTGTACCATATGTCACAATCGACTCTTGTAATGCTCTGAGGATAGAAGAAAAACACAAGAGAAGAAACACAAAAGAAACACAAGAAAAACATAAGAAGGAAGGTTTAAAGAAGCAAAATTTTAATTCCTCAATACTTTGATGCCCCAAAGAACATCTTGTCTCTATTATATAGCAAAGAGGATCCACTCAAAAGGAGCTATAACTTTAGATCAAATACATGGATTTGTGACATATCAACAAGCTCTACCCTTTGATTAGTTGCATGGATTGGTGACATGTTGATTCTCATCTTATTTTGTTGGTCAAACAAGTTTGACCTATAACACCCATTTGTGCATGTGTGTGGTATTGTGATATTTAGCTTGGTATTACAAGTACTTAAGAGATATTATTTATATAGAGATAAAGGATGGTCCTATATTAGTCATGGTTAGCTAAAGTTATTCATAGCTAAGATAGAGGGGACCTTACTTTAGAGGAAGTAGAAAAGATGAGCACCACTATTTTGGACTTTAGTGTGTTGACTTGGTATTATTCCTAGGTGTTTGGCTTTGAGGAAAGAGTTGAGAACTCTTGGGCCCGCAAGCCTTTTTGTTTGAGATTCTTCTTTAGTCCAAGGATAGCCCATGTGAAGGAATCCTTGACTTAGTGGTTGGGTCAAGATAAGACCACATGCTTAGGGGAATATGCCCATGTGAATGGATATTCCTTTCTACTTTTTGACTTTACTTGACTTTTAGTCTAGTAACTTGAGTTACTACGGTAATTAGTAACTTTGGTACGTAACTATTTCACAAGTATATAAACAAGGGGTGAGGAGGTACTCATCATCCTTTCATTTGCAACTATCTCTCTCTCATTGAGTTCTCTAGTGAGCAATGTCTTGAGTCTTGGAGTGTTAACCTTGGAGGAGTATGATGGAGTTTGGGTTCGTTGCCTTCTTAGTCCATGGTGTGCTACTATAATAGCCATAAGAGGTTCATCCTAAGTGAGAGACAGGCCGGCTCATAGACCAAAAGGAATCTTTGGAGGATCTCCTCATAAGAAGCTCAAAAGAGCATGGGTGAGGTACCATTGGGAAGCTCTCAATGAGATAAACTAAGGGAAGAAGGTAAGATTTTCTTCCTAATGGATGGAAGTCCATTTGAAAATCTTCTATTTTTTGAGGCCTAATTAATCTATTTAGACCTCCAAAATTGGCTTTGAAGTTTTTAGGGTGTTTTTGACCTCTGCAATATTAGTGGAGGTACTCTTTTAATTACACCTCTATTTGATCTACTCAGACCATCATATATAACATCCCTAAAGATCTTACCAAACCAATTTCACCTCTACATAATCTATCTAGCTAATGGTATTATAGCTCCATATCAAAGACCACCACAACAAGAAGTTGTTCCAACTCGCTTGCAAACACATCAACACATGCCAACCAACCACACCAGATCCACTTCATCCCATTGTAGTAGCTAATGCAATATCTATGTAGACAATATACGGTTTACCATCCTACCTCAAAGACCATGGTTGTTATTAGGGATGGCCACACCATTACATAACTATCTCCATGGTTGAATTCTTGACTTTGAGGCCACGTATCATATCACTAACAATAGTGTTGCACTCCACAACTACAAGATACTTTCTATTGCCAAGCCTATAATATTGATAGATAGATGCACTACAAAAGCAATTGGAATTGGGACTCTTTGTGTACATACTATTGTAGGACCAATTCCTGCATTTTGCAAATGCCTCCTTTGTCTTGACCTTGACATGATTCTTCTTTCCATTTGAGCGCTTGCCACTATTAGAGCATGGGTTTTTTTTAATAGAGCATGACCACTATATACAAGGAAGGATGTACTCTTGCCTTGGCCAATGTAGTTGATAGACTATAAAAAATTGAATGCTTAATTCTATACTCATCAAAAATTACTGCAACTACCATCACTACCACTACCACTACCACATTGTGGTACCAACACCTAGGACACTAAGAGAAACTTACATGAGTAGATCATGGAACTCTGCAATAGGATTTCCATACACTAATTTTCTGCAAGGCATCTATGAACCTTATGAATTGGCTAATTCGCATCTTTATCTTCTCTTCATACTCATGGTATCTCCCACTCTGCCATTGCAAAGCTAGAACACTTTCATGCTAATTTTGTTGGTCCCATGCACAATCAGTCCCTTTAAGGTAGCTTTTATTTACTTATTTTTGATGAATTCACAATAGTAGATGTAACACTTCTATAGCACAAATCCAATGTCTTATCAGCTCTTAAGGCATATTGCAATAGAATTGAGACATACTCAAACTCTATGTACTGATGGAGGTAGAGAATCAACTTGGTAGTAGGTGACTAGTTACATGAGTGTAGGATAGCCAAGGAACCACTTCCTCCTTGGTCTTCTAAACTCAACAATGTCTTTGAGCAGACAATCCACACACTTGTTGAGCAAGCCCAAGCTAGGATGCATACTACTAGCAAACACTATAGCTAATGGGAAAGTGTCATCCTCATAGGTACTAGCCTACAAAATAGAAGACCAAATTCCCATTTGGATGGATGCACACCATGGAAGGCATGGAGCAATCTCAAAACCAATTTGGACAAACTTCAAACTTGGGAATGCAAGGCACTCCTTTTTTACAACTTGCACAACTTGGGAAAGTTTGACTCAAGAGCATTCAAAGGAATATTCACTGGCTACATTACTAGTGGATACATTTTTTATCTACAAGATTCAGGCATGCAGATTTGTTGCGATCACAACATGCACATTTTGTAGAACACACCACACCACAACTATTAGCTGTTGAGATTGATACTTACCTAGTATCAATCCTCTTGATCCTACTTGATGTTGGCGCTGCATACACAAAAGTAGACAAGTTTCACTACACCTTAAGCTCCAACATCAAACACAATACTTGCAACAAACACTCAACTCATCAATTTTCAAAGATCCAACCACACTTTCAGGCCAACTCAATGGTACTCTACTAGTAAATATATCACTACAATGACTGATGATATTAATCCACCTAAGGACGCTACTCTTGAACCATCATGTCACTTTGCTAAACGACCATCATACACTACCGCATTAAGAAGTACCAAAGTAACACAATGGATGGAAGCAATGCATGCAAAATACAATGCACTATGAAACATGGATGTTTTCATTAAGATAATGCAAATTAACTTACCAACACTACAAATGTTACTTGTTCTAAGTGGGTTTTCAAAGTGAAAATCAATGCAGATGGTGAAATCAAGCGCTTCAAAGCTCAATGATATACATAGGTTTAGGCATTGACTATTGCACAACATTTGCACCCATTGCAACTATGATTACAACATATCATATTTGGCCTGGTTGTATCACAAAACTTGTTCCTTGAGCAACTTGATATTGTCACAACACACTTGAATGGCCTCCTTTAACACAAAGTCTATCTAGCACTGCCTTCTAGATACACTATACTTTGCACAATTTGGAAACTCAATAAGGCACCATATGGCCTAAAGTAGTTAGGCCATGAGTGGTTCAAAAGCTTTACAACACAACTCCACAACATGGGTTTTTAGATCTCACCTTATGACCAATGCCTTTTTTCACATTACCAAAGAAGACCATGCATTACATCTCTTCCTCTACTCCAATGGTATACTTCTTGCCACTGCTTCATTGAAATTGCTTGCATATATCAAGAACTGCCTAAGTGTTGTATTCAAAGTTAAGCATATTGGACTCACAAGATACTTCCTTGTCCTTGAAATAATTCATCAAAGACACAACATTGTTATAACACATGCTAACTATATCAGGCGTGTTCTATCTTGGGCACATCTTTCCAACATAAATCTTGCTTGCATACCTTTGTCACTAGAAACACAACTTTGTACACCTACCAACTCCAAAGTTGAAACAAGGTACCCATGTTGACAACTCCTTAAAAAACTCAACTATGTGGCAACTTGCACATGACATGGCATCACACATAGTTTGTCCCTCCTTGTAGAAAATTCCTCTCATCTTATGGATACTCATTGGACAACACTAAAACATTTGTGTTGATACTTGGTAAGAACACTCAATCATTGTCTTCTCTACCCAATGTCCATCTACAAAATTACCTTAATTGCATATGCAGATGCAAACTAAGCAATCAATGATCATTATGTAAATCCAATGCATAAAATCCTTTTGCTTCTAAACAACATTGCAATTATATGGTCATCTAAGAAACAAACTATAGTTGCTCTCTCTACAATAGAAGTGGAATATTAAACTTTTGCAGTTGGCCTTGAAGCTACATGGGCACAAAACTTTTTGGCATCCCACACCAACATTATAGGACCTATAGTCATCCAAGTTGATAGCCATGGAGCTATAGTTGTAGCCTCCAACACTAGCATGGTTGTATCAAACACAATGAAGCATATCTATATTTGTTATTGTACATCAAGGACATAGGTTCAAAACATTCTATTTCCCTTATTCCAATCTCCATTATTGACAATGTTGTGGTACCCTTACCAAAACACTGGCCGGTCCATGCACAACCTTTTTTGGTGAATGTCTTGACCTTTGCTCTCTTGATAGAATCATCAAGTGAGTTATGTTGACTCCCTTCACTTCTTTTGTGCTATTATCATGCATGAATTCTTAAGCCCTATCTCATGACCTTGACCAAGAACACAATCAAGAGAAGATGATTTGATGTAATATTTTGCTCATCTGCACCCCAGAGCTATTAGCTATTGAGGACAAATCTCTCACCCCATTCCTAACCCTCATGAGTGAGTGATCCTCTAATGTTTGTCTTTATTCCTTCTACCATCTCCTTCCGCATGGATAAAGTTTCAAATTCCTTGTCAATGAAGATGTAACCAACACCATCTCAAATCCAATTTTTGTTAGCATATTCTTCTCCTGTTTCTCATTCTCTTCTTTTTGTCAATAGGTTAAATCTTCATCTCATTGTCAAGATCTTTTGAAACCCTTTGTGGTGTTCAACATGCCCTAGCATATGATCATTCATTTTGTTCCCATTAGTATTTCCACTCCTTGTTGTTTCATGATTGCCTACACACCCTATGACTCACCCAAGTTCTCCCGTATTTTCCCAATCGTGCTATGGTCAAGAGGTATTACTATAACTATAGTATGGAGCAACGTGGAAACACAAGGCAACACCTATAGCTACACCATCAAGCCGTGTAACAATAGATATTATCTGTGTCAATGCATTGATCTCCAAAATATGCACGACTACATTCAATCTTGTTATTACTTCACCGTCACAATATCTCCATTTGCAATCATCATAGGCATGCCTCTATTTTAGATCTTCCTTGATTTCCTTCATTTATTCCTTGTTCAGAATGCTTCACAGCCCTGAATTTTGAAACAAGCCTCAAAACTTTGAGATCTATCCCCAAAATATCAAGGCATGAGTTTAGGAAAACACATTTTTACAACCTTGAACTTGGAAGCTCAAAGCGAGCCCCAAAACTGTGTGGTAAGCCCGGAAGTGAAGTATGTTTTTACAATTTTGAATTTTGAAGCTTGAAGCATGTGAAAACACTGGGGAGCCCATCCTCAAAACTTCAAGATGAAACCCAAATTAAAACACATTTTTACAACCTTGAACATTGATGCTCAATGTGAGCTTCAAAACTGCGAGGCATGTTCCCAAGACTTGGGGGTGAGCAGTAAAATCAAATTGCGTAGTTCAATTTGCATACAAGAACAAATCCATGCAAACTAAGACAATTGAATGCTAGGTAAGTCCACCTCAACATTAAGGTGTGCGCAAGTAAATTGGAAACTTAGGGTGCGATTTGAGTTGGAAGTGCTAAACTTACGGGTCCAAGATGATCAGGTGACAACAGCAGATGTTGTGGTTACAAACCCTACGTGATATATAGTTTTGGAGGGAGTGATTACCTATCCCCTTGGATGGGCGGCGAGTGTAGCGCAGGTCACAAGGCCTCCAAGTTTAGGGGTATACAACAAGGTCACCTCTTTGTTCCTCTAGCCTTGGAGTTATATGGAGTGATGGATACGACATTCGATGCATTTGTCAAGGAGTGCATGAGAGCTTATTATGTTAGGCGCCAAAGGGTACCACTCTCACTCTCATGCTTTGTACCATATTTTAGATAGCGAGTGTGCATTGCTCTAAAGAGGTTAGTGGCCGGCGCGATTCATAGGAAAGCAATCACACTAGGTGATGCTTCTTTGGATGCTCGAGTTGTTTGTAGATCACCCGACTTGCATAGCTCGAATATCTTAGGTGCAATGGGGCAGATTTCTCATATAGACTCTATTGGGATTTAGCCCCATTTTACCTTTTTCATCTCTTCCTTGTGCGGCTTGATGGCTACGCGGTCGTCCTCTTTTTTAGATCCTTTTTAGACTTACGGGTGCTGTTAAGAATATCTCTGCAAAATCGAGGTACCGTGAAGTGAAGAACTGGGCTAGAACGAACCGGACTGTGTCACGTCACCACGTGGAAATGACGGAAGAGCGTGGATCAAAATTGTCGCGCCGGAAAATTGAAACGAATTCGTGAGTAAAGATTTGAATCTGGTCACTACTGTCAATTCATAGAATCGTGTGTGGCGGGTGGCAGCAGGCTTTATCGACATTTGGGAGATCACGGACAGGGAAGTCGAAAGTCGGAAGAATTTATAAACTCATGTATCATATGTTAGCTTGTGCGTCGAAGTCTGGCCAACTTTTCAAATCTTGTAGCAGGAAGGAGTTCTGCTGAGTGGAATCTTATTCCCATCCGTATAGTGTTAAGGAGGAGAGCAATCAGTGTGGCACAGATTGGAAAAGTGATTCTTGACGAAGCTGTGAAATGAAGGTTACTTTCAACTCCACTTGCGCTTTTGAGACTAATGGAGAGCGGAGTCAATGAAATTGTTAATTGCACTTTTTCTTACCTGATGTTGATACGCACCTTATGCATATTTTGTGAAGTGAAAATTTGAATTCACAGAAGGGTTTAAGAAAACCCTTGCTGGACTGGAAAGGTTTAGAAAATAGTTGTATGATAACGAACGGGAGGTTCTTCTCGCCTAGCCGGATCAATTTATCCATGACATTTTTGCTTCAGATTGCTGTAGAAGGATGTACTCACGGCGACCTTGAGAACATCTATGCAACGCTGCAGCACTTGGAGCAGGTTCAGAACACGAAGGTTGATCTTCTGATATGCTGTGGCGATTTTCAGGTTTGTCCTTTTCATGCATTTCTGGGCTTCTTTCCTTTCTCAATCGTGCCAGAGGAAAAGTCGTTTTTCCACCACTCTTGGTGGCTGCAAATCCTAACATTCTAGTTTGGAATTAGGCGATAAGAAATGAGACCGATATGGACTGTATATCCTGCCCACCCAAGTATCGAGAAATTGGGAGCTTCTGGAAATACTACTCAGGGAAGGAGAAAGCACCGTACCCCACCATTTTTGTGGGAGGTAACCACGAGGCTTCTAACTATCTGTGGGAGCTGTAAGCGGCTTTACCGTTCATTACTTTCGACTGTCAGCAGTTGTACCCTATTTTCATGCACTTGTCCACAGTCTGGTTTGGAAGTACAAGTCTTTGTAGTTGATACTATGTCTGCACGACTTCTGGTCCTATGTGGGTTGTTTAATCACTTGTAGTGCGTGATATTGGTCAGATACTATGGTGGGTGGACAGCCCCAGACATCTACTTTCTAGGATTTGCTGGTGTAATAAATTTCGGAGGAGTACGTATCTGTGGTCTGTCTGGCATTTACAACAATCGAGATTATTGGTCAGGCAAGAGCATCATTCTCTATGACTACTTTTGTGGCATCCATACCTAAATATTGGGATCATCTTTTAGAACTATAGGTTTCTCTGCTATCAAGCTCACTTATGTGATCTCTGTTCTGTTCGGTATGTTGATTTGCATCGTTTGCGGAACATAAGCGCTGAATGTGCACTTGAGTTTCCAGTAAGGTCCATAACTGATGGCTTCTCGAGTAATGTAAGCTGAAATTTTTATGTATCAGGGCATTACGAACGAGCACCATACAATGAAAGCACTCGGCGGTCAATTTATCATGTCCGTGAGTATGAAATCAACAAGCTCCAACAACTGAAAGATCCGCTGGACATATTTGTTTCACATGATTGGCCCCGCGGTATTACCGAATACGGGGATAAACAAGAGCTCTTTCGGCGAAAGCCTTTTTTCCAGAAGCAGGTAAGCGTTCTAAGGTTTCCTGGAAAGAGCCAATGTTTGCAAAAGAGTTTGCAGTTTCCACCGATTAACAGTAGACTTAGCTGCGAATAATAGGCGACTTTCAGGGCCCTCTACCCAAGGCGGAAGAGAAGTGGTAACCAGAATTTCAATATTAAGTAAGTGTTGGATGAATTTCGGCAACTACAAAAGTGTAGGACCCCGCAAGTTCGAATTGTCGGGTTCTACACTCGTGTAACCTCCGAAGCAGTAGGGAGCAGCCATTGCCTACATCCAACACGGTGGATACAGGATGGACTTGACACTTCAGCTATTGGATTTTAGCCGACTCGATGAGTCGGCTAAAATCGGCTGGCTGCCAATACGGGGGACTATTACATCGCAACCTAACAAAGTCCTTCCTTCTGAAATTTTCAGGTGGAAGAAAATACCCTTGGGAGCAAGCCTTCAATGCAGCTATTGCACAAGTTGAAACCGTCATATTGGTTCTCAGCTCATTTGCACATCAAGTTTGCTGCTCTTGTACACCATGGAGACGGTACAGCTACGAAATTTCTTGCCCTAGACAAGTGCATACCAGGACGTGATTTCCTGCAGGTTTGAGACTTTCCGAAAAGTTGAATAAAAATCTTATGCGCTCAATCTTCTGCTTTTGCTTGGCAGAAGATTACGTTTCTCTGAATGTTTATTACTCTCTGTGCCCTGGACTTACAAGTCCCGAGGGTAGCTTAACAGACTACCGTACGCATACATTTAACCAGGTGTATTTGTTTGCGAACAGGTCTTTGAGGTACCAAGCTTAGATGGTCCTTTCAAGTTCGAGGTGGACGAAGAATGGCTAGCCATAACCCGCGCTTACCATCCTTATCTGCCACTGACCAGAAGGCCCTCTACTTTGCCGTAAGTATCCATCATATGCCTGCGCGCTAGTATGTTATGGACTCTGAACTTTGTAAATTGCAGCACAAACTTTACCTGTCAGGAAAGCGCAGTCATACAGCTTATAAATTCACCAGTCATGAAAGTTTGACTTTAATGACCTATAGGATTCCTGACAAAAGAGGACGTTAAATTGGGTAAGGTTTCTTATCTGCTGTTGGATTTTGCTGTCTCAGGAAGGACATATCTTTGCAGTTGCATAGGCAGTGGGTGAAGAACCTGCTCGGTAATCAAGGCAAAAGAAGTCTCCCCTCGTTTGCCATGACTTCAGAGCCATACAACCCAAACCAGGGGGGCCAAGAGCATTCATCTCGTGGCGTCATTCAATCAGGTTCTTATCTTGCCCCACAACTCTGCATGGAGTATTCTTTTCAAGGGATGGGGCTCGGATGGGAGTAGGTTCAGTTGTCTTCATTGTTGGTAGCTTTGGAGGAACCCTGCAACTCCATTTTGTTATACTTTGTCTGTAGGACTAAACGTGGATTTCATTTGTGCATCATATGACAAGAAATTTGTAGTTTCTTTTTCTTTAAAGGAACAACACCTCTGTAGGGGGAGGGAGGAGCTATGCTAGCCAACTCCCTAGACTGGTATTCACTGGAAGGTTTCAGTAACTTACTTAGAAGAACGTTGAACATCCTGATATCCAACGCCATTGGAAGGGTTGTGTGACTCATTCATATAATCGTACCTTACCTTGGGTTGATGCGGGCCGTTCAAGAACCAGAGAGGAGAGGCTACAGTTGGACCTAATGAGAAATGGTGACTCCAGGCCAGATCAGAAATCCACAGACCGTTGCTCTCTTAGAGGATTTAGAGCTGGAGTATACTTTCGATGATGGATCTGCTGCTGCTAACATCAGCTTCTCTTCGCAACGTAAGTCAAATTTATGTGACGAGTGTCGTCTTGATGATTCATCTGAGCTGCACTAGATTTTCTACGCTACTACGATTTCGAAGTTGGGAACAGTTTAATAGTTAAGAAACTAAGAAACTTGCAGTCTGGGTTGCAGACAACTCAATAAAGGGCGGTGTTTACGTGGTGTTTCCAGAAAATTCAGGTACGGTTGCTGATCCAGATGAAATTCTTCTCGACGACGAGGAAGTAGAAGACACTCCTAGGAATGATGAGGATGGGCTTGACGCGGCTGCAGTTATTCCTGGACACCCTAACGATCCTGACGAAATTTTATTGGATGAAGCAGAAGACAGCTGAATGAAATTCCTATCAAAATTGAAAATGATATTGAACCCTGGCTAGTGCCAGAGATGTAGGCAAGTCACTGTATTCGGATAACAATTTCCTGTTGACTGTGAAGTCCGGAAATAAAGCATTTTCTGAGAAGTTGTTCTTACTACCGAGTTAGTTGGGAATGTAGTCGGTTCTTTCAAGAGTTACCTTATTGCCTGACCAGCTTTGCTCTCTTGCGATGAACCCCAAGTTTGTATCCTATGTTAGATTTAGTTAATCTCTAGTTTAGTGACTTCTCTATTTTTAGGACTTTGTTATATTCCTCTAGAAGCTCTGCTAAATATACTTAGGGCAAAGAGAGGTGTAGCTTTAATTAGGGTTCTGCAAAACAACCCTCTAGGGTTTACTTATGTGTATATAAGAGTGGTTTCTATTCTTGTTTTGTTAAGTTCTCATACAAGGATAATTCAAATCACCTTGTTTCTGGTGTGTTCTATGCTGCTTACCATTGAGGTACCTTTCATGTGTGTGAATGTTGTTGCGTATTATCTTGGAAAGCTCCGAGAGAGAGGGAGTTCAGTATTGTTGAGTGCAATCAGGAGTGTTTACTTTGGTGAGACTAGGAAAACTGAGTGCTAGGATGTCTGATACATCAGAAATCAGAATGACTAAGGATAGACAATCTACTACGAAGACTAGGAAGAAAGATTCTCATCATACTAATTATGAACCCAGGATTGTTACATGGAGTGTAGCATTTAGTTCACGAAACTTACTTCTGAATGGACGATTTAATGGAGAACTTCATCACGTGCCTTAAGTAGATATTTTAGAGTCGGAGTATTCAAGAGGTTATTATAACCAACTCTAGAAGAGTGACTCTGAACTCTGCGTTATTGTCCCATATATTACTCTCAACTTGGATCTGTAAATGTTTAGATCGGTCACAATGTCGCTCATTGAGAGCGCTCTTTGAGCTTCTAATTTTTCTTGAGTCTGCCATACGAATCGAAGTGTGTCTCGATGTTCTCCATACAACTTCCATGACCATGTTCCCACAACCAACTCAAGGAATCCGGTCAATCTGGGACCACATCAAAGAATTGCCTAAACAGACTTTGATCAGAACGTTGAAATTGCTGAGGCCGCCATTGAGGGCCTCAAATAAAGAGCCCCATCAACATGTACTCCTGCAACAGATCCTTACAGATGGAGTTTCAAAGGACAACACTCTTTCAGATCCAGACTTTAGGAGATTGCTCTTTTGTTCCACCTTTGTTTGACCTCAAAGAAAGTTACATACGTCTAACTATCTGCAGACGATGAATGAGTACGGTTATAGCCACTGGGTATTTTCACTGTACCGCATCCAAAGAATCAGATACTGAATTTGGTGCTTCTTTATGAAATTGATGTTGTAAAATATGACAATATTTTCAAACAAATGTGTCTGCAGGAGCTCCACACTTTCGTCCATCAAATCCATCTGATGAACCGTGGACCTCTAATTGACCTGGTATGCCGTGTGGGGCTTTGACGGTGAGGCATGAAATCCGAGATGTCATTCGGTTGCAATGGCCTCGTTACCTGTCACGTGATGTTAAAAGGGGTTCTAACTTAACAATCTACAAACCCATGATGTTAAACTTCGCAGAAACTTAAAGTTACTCATGTATTGTTGAGCTCTCATTTACTCTAAATCAATGGAGAACTTGTGAAAAAAAAAGTCGGATTCGATGGCTGTTTCATGTAGCGAAGGAAACGAAGAACCGTGAGATATCTGCTCTCGTTGTCCAATGTGGCCATGGGAAGAGCAGATCCCCATTGAATCCGTGTTATAGAGCGTCTCCCCATGAGGTGACCAGCACGTGTAAAAGACTTTTTTGGGGCGTCAAGTCGACCTCAAGGATCACTTCGATGAAACTTGCAGCAATTTGATCAGTTGTAAAATCTGCCGGAGGAGTTCGGGAATCCAGCCTTCAACGGGGCATCATCTGAGTAGTGACTCCTGTGAGAATGATTGGAATGCACAGAGCTCAGATCCAATGAATCCACTGGTCCTCTGGGACCTCTCCCCTGATGGGGGAAGTATTCATGTCCAAACGCATAACCATGTTCAACCGAGTAATCATCACCCATTTGTTGAGGCAGAACTGCTGGAGCGCCTGGAAGGAATCCTCCGCTTGGAATGATTGTCTCCAGGCCTCTGAGCACAGCACACATCGGTGGTCGCCGATTGGGCTCCTCAGTGACGCAGGCTTGAGCTAGCTCCAAAAGCTCCAGCACATCTTGCGCTGGTAGGACGTGTGATACCAGAGAGGGATCGAACACATCTTCCGTCCTGTTCGATCTGACCATTTCTTGGACCCAGGTAGACAGATCCATGTTGTTCTTGCCTAGGGGCTCCAGGCCTGTGAGTAACTCGAGCAGGAGCACACCAAAGCTGTAGACATCCCCCTTCGTGGACTTACGACGGGTGCTGTTCATCAGCTCCGGGGCTAAGTAGCCTCCGGTTGCAGTGTGTTGCAGCGGCACCTCTAGCAGAGTCTCGAGGCCGAAATCTCCAACCCGGACCTCGAACTTGTCGTCGAGTAACACATTGGTGGCTTTCAAATTTCCGTGCACCATATCATGGTCGTGTAGATGAGTGATGGCCCTCGCAGTCTCCAAAGCTATCTTGTGTCTTGTTGCCCAGCTCAAGATCGTGGGCCGTTGCTCCTTATCTCCTGCTAGTTCGTTCACAGCACAATGTCAGTTACACAGCTTCTCAAATTGTATGAAGAGCACAGTAAAGTAATTCAGACCGGCTTCTAACAATAACGCGAAAAATAAGGGCCCTGAACGTATCATACCATGCAATAGGCTGGACAAACTTCCGTTGGGCATGTAGTCACAAATGAGTAATTTCTCATTCGAACTCCAGCAATAGGCCCTAATTTGTAGAAGGTTCGGGTGATTGAAGTCTGCGAGCTTCCTGATTTGCCGACCGAATACAAGTTCGCTCTTGAGAGCCTTGTCCTCGAGTCTCTTGATAGCAAGCATGTGACCGTTTTCCATGACTGCCATGTACACCCCTCCGAAGGTCCCTGCCCCAAGCACCATGGCATTTGCTCTCCATAGCTCCTCCAACTCTAGCACGAGGCTTTTGTCGAGAATTACAAGATCTGTCCCTAGTTCCTCGCAACTGACCGGCAAACTTTTATCTGTACTGACTTCTGGATCCGTCGAAACAACGTACTCTTCAGTGCACTCTCCGGGGTCTGGTATCGTTCCCGGTACCGACTTTAGTGCAGGTCTCAGTGCTGGCGCAGCAACAAGGTAAGTTGGTCGATGGGGATCAGTAGCTTGGCCTAATTCCTTGCCGTAAACTGATCTCAACGTGGAGCTCGAGGATTTTTCTTCCTTAGCCCAACCATCTTTTCCTCCTTCGCATTTACTGTTCTTCGAGCGTTTCTTCCACCACAAATAGAAGAAGGTGAATCCCGCAGCAGACATAAGCAGCAAAGCAACGTCCCCAGCAGTCAACGCCACAATTGCTAGAGTACCGAGGGAGCTCGAATTCTTCTTCTTGTGCGGAGGAGGGTGATCTGGTTTACCGGGGCGATCCGAGATTGGGGGCCCATCTAGACCAGGACATGGTTCAATGATGAGGAGAGGGTTGCTCGCAAAGCTGGCTTGTCCAAATCTACATGTCTCAGTCTGAGATATTTTTCCGGAAAAGTTGTTCCCTGCAAGATTCAATTTTGCGAGCGAGGGTAAGCTGTACAGCGAGGAAGGAACTTCACCCTGGAGAAGGTTCGACGAGACGTCAAGGGTGGTTAAATTCGGACTGCTCCAATTTGGTGGCAAGGTCCCAACTAAAGAATTTTGTGACAGATCTACAGTTACAAGGGAATTAGACCAAGACAAAATTGGTGGAATGGAGCCGCTAAGATTATTCGCCTTCAAAGAAAGCATTTGTAGAGATGGGATGTCGACGAGATTATCAGGAATTGAACCTGTTATTTTATTGTTCCCCATATCAAGGACCACTAGTTCCCGCATGGTGGCAAACATATTGCCTGGGAAGGGACCTCGGAATTGGTTATTGGCGAGGCCGAGCTCATCTAAGTGAGTGAGGTTTCTCAGAAAGTCAGGAATGGGACCTGTCAACTGATTTCCCTGCAAACCCAGCTTCTTCAGATTTTTCATCTCAGTTAGTTCTAGAGGGATTTCACCAGTAAGAGAATTGTCTCGTAAACTCAAACGGCTGAGATACGGCAGTCTCCCTAGTGCTCTTGACATTTTCCCCGATAGGCCTGCTTCTGGCAACCGCAGCCATCTTACAGAACCCGTGCTCCAGCATCGCACACCCTTCCAGCTAGTGCAGTGATTCTCAGTGTCTACCCAACTACGCACTGCATTTGAGCTCTGGGCATTTTCAGCCTTAAAATCCAGCAGCGCTTGGCCTTCCAAGGGATCCGTTTCACTCGTCCCGTTTACAAAATCAAACCCCAAGCTGGAAAGCAGCAAACAAACTAACACGGCCCGCGTCCTTATTACTGATACATGGTTCCCTCCCTTCATTCCCATGTGCGCAGCAGCCTCCGTAATCCTTCCCTGTGCTGAATTCTGTCACGCAAATGTGGAAAGGCTGGGACCTCTGACCTGTACCTTCTACTGTGCTACTAAATTTCTACCGTCGCAGGAAGCCCTGGTGCCAAAACTCCTGGAGCAATTGCAATCGCTATGAACACGCTCCATTGTGAGCTTCCGTTTGATTGTTGTTGTTGTCGTTCCCGTTCTTTCTCGCTCCTGTAGTTTTCACCATTCTTTCTTCTTTCTGCATTAGCTTTCGCCCGTCTCTCTCGCCCGGCGTCTGTCTATCTGCAGACAAGGCCGAGACTGTGAGGACTGCAGCAAGCAAAGTCTGAAATCAGCTCACGGTAGACCAGATAGAGATTTTGAGACGGGCCTCCTGGTTTCGAGGCGGGAAATTGGTGAGTCACGGGGAATACGGAGACCCAAGCATGTAGTCAGGAGCAAGTGACGGCTTGACTGAGTACTGGCACTCCCATCATCCCGAGGTCTAGGAGCAAAATGCCAAGCCCGTCGCCGCAGGAGTGTATCGAGGAAGACGAGATATATTTAACAGACACACGCTTCCGCAGTCCAGTCCAGCTAATCAATCGCCGGCAATTCTACTGAATTCGAGTCCCACGATCCGTTCTCTCTCTTTCTCCTCCTCTTCCTCCTGCTCAAGCGTCACAGCCACTATTTCTCCAACACTGTGCTCGAGTTTTTCCAACTGCATTAAGTTCTCAATCGAGTCCTCGAGATCACTATGCACTTCATTGTCGTCAACTATAGATAGCTAGCTGCACGTCCTCTTTCCTGGATCTTTCTCCCTGCCATGAACCCGTGATTACATGGATAAACAGTACTGTGAGAGAGGAGCGAACTCATCGTTCAGGGCCCTCCTTGAAACTCATCGTTCAGGGCCCTCCTAAACGTCGGAGCTAGAGTCTGTGGCAACCAAATCGCACGATGGCTGATACTACCACCACAACTACCTTTCCTCACTCCACCTCTGCAGCAGCAACGCAGCGGGAGGTGCAGCCGCAACACAGCAGATCACGTAATGCAGGCAACAACTACAACATTGCTCTCCCGAACTGACCACCATGTTTCTCATTCTTCTAAAAGAACGGCACTGGTCGCTGCCCCGCAGCCATTACAGCACTCTCCCCATGCATCACATCGAAGACTCTAATTCTTTCACCATGAAGAAAAGATCTCAAAATTGGATTGAGCACTCTCTCCTTACCAACGTCATCATCTTTTTCTCAACAAGTTTGAAGTTTTTGTTCCTTTCCTTTAGTACACAGAATACACCTCCTTCGTGCAAAATCTCGCCAGAATTCATCTACTTTGTTAGAAAGCTCGAGCTCGAGTCAGAACATGCATATACTACGATGAAGAGTTGGAGGAGGTAGATTATGAGCACCCATAAGACAGGAAGTAGCCTTTTTCCTCCATACACACCATTATAGAAATCTGGATCTATATTTTGCTCTTGATTGATTAGGTCTCTAGAGACATGTGCTCGGGATTGTAAGTAAGCCATGCATCCATGAGGTTCACATGATATACATAATATGAGTTCTTATACACTTGATGACAATTGGCGGGGATTTTAATGATGTTATTCTCGCAGCTCAAGATTAGAATTCAGGAACACCTCTTTTTGTAACAAATTGATTGTTGTAACAGTATTAATATTAATGATGTGTTAATCCTTTGGTAAAGAACACTTCCTCACTCATGACGTTCATTCTGTGCAAAGCACTACGTTCTATAATATAAAATAACTTGAAGACCAGTCAAGTCATATGGCAACGCGAAACTTATGAAAGAGTCACTTAGACTAACCTTCCTTTGCTCCACCAGACAATTTCAACCACTAAAAGATGTACCTCATTGCATAAATCTATATACACATCTCTTTAAACAGGAAGTTGTTTTCAACTCAAAATCTAAAGCTGGTATTCTATTTCCCAAAGAAGCTGTCATTGACAGGTGACTTTGTATCTATTATGTATTATGCATCATATAGTGTACATGTCTCCAAATTTGGAATCAGAGTTATCCTTGATGTATAGACTCAGAAAAAGAACTGAGAGATTAGCTTAACAATTTAGAATTATGAAGAGTAGGAGTATGGAACACGGTTAAAGTGAAATTTGC
Organism: Lunularia cruciata; assembly: GCA_948567375.1. Lineage (NCBI taxonomy): Eukaryota > Viridiplantae > Streptophyta > Marchantiopsida > Lunulariales > Lunulariaceae > Lunularia > Lunularia cruciata. The sequence continues at coordinate 22,932,690 of OX419755.1, read as the reverse complement.
AATCTTGTACCACTGTCAGACATTTGCAGGAAGAGCTGTCCAATCACTTGCAAGGAAAGGAATGTTTAATCCTTTACAAATAAGAAAGGATGTACTTGTATGTACCATTACCTAATGAAACATTTCCTTATGGGGATCTCATGTAAGGGTTGATTTACTCCTTCGCCGCTATAGTAGATCAAAGTTCTGGTGGATATTTATAGTGAGAGGATGTTTTTATAGAGCAGCTGTTTTGATAATAAAAGACGAAGAAACTTCTACACGCTATTATGCATTCTACATAACAGGGATAGCCGGTGAACATTAAGATCAATGGCATAAAATAATAGTGCTTTCCTTGCTGTTGTAAGCATTAAAAGATCTGGAGAGTTCCAGACGGAATGTTATCAATTCCGATAGGGTAAATAAAATTACTGTTCAGGAAGGTATACAAATCAAGCATCAAGCTTTTGATCTTAGAGCTTATTTCTGGCAGACGTACCACTCATACATTACATTAGAGAATACAAACTTTCTATACCCGAAAGTCAATTTTTTTGCTAAATTGTGTTGCATTTCAATAAAGGAAAAGTTTTGAATGTGGAGGGAAAATTCAAATGTTCAGGTTTCTACTATACACAATGGACCCAATAGATTTTTTGAATGCTTGCCATTAGCAAGCATTTTAAGGTCCTCCATAAAAAAAACTTAAAGTTTGAAACTTTTATGAGTTCAGCGAGCATTTTTATAATGAAATGTGCTATGCTTTTTATTTGATTGGAAACTTTGTGGAAATAATTTGATTTTATGTGAATAAGCATTTAAGATCATTCCTTGAACATGTCAATAATGACTACAAAAACTAAGATACTAGTCTTTCCTTGAACATATCAATCTAGCCTTTCAAAACTAAGGAATCACCTGTCCTTCCTTGAACATGTAAAACTAGCCTTCAAAAACTAAGCAATCATTAAATATAGCTAAAAAGATGCTCTAGAAGAAATTAAAGAAGTTTGCCTTCCACTTATGAAGTCACAAGTATACCTACATTGATGGAGACAAGGAAAGATGTATCTGAAATATTATTCTACTAGGAATCTCAAGGAGATGTTCTGGCTTTAGTAATATGTCCATTTGTGCAAGATATTCTATTTTTGAAGCTCTGTTCATTCCACCTCCTCTTCTTATATTTTCAATTCAGGGAAAATAGTTGAAGGAAGTTGAAACACATCAAGCTACGTAACCTTGAGATATTCTTAGCATCTGATTGGTGGATTAGCATTAGTCAGCATCAAAATAGCCCTCTACCTTACCAACGTCCTTAGACATAGTAGCATCAATGCAAGTAGAATTTTCCACTTACTCTCTCTACCATCACATTTCGTCAAGTGATGATGCCTTTGTGCTACTCAAGTGAATCTGCAGAGATAAATATTGGCCATAAAACATGTAGTGCAAGCTCTCTATCTCACCTTTTTTTTACCATACTCTTACTCCAACCTTCAAACTATATTCTCACACTCCAAAGTCCTTTAATTTGGAGGAAGTCCACGTCAAACTCTTGAATCTCACAAGCACCAAGAACTACAACTGCTAGAAGATTCATATTGAAAGACAACTCTTCAAAGCAAATTTTATCAAACAATTTAAACAAAAGATATCAAAAGCCACCATGTAAGCTAAAATGGACTCCAAAGACATTTCAAAACAGTATGAAGAAGAAAATGATTAATATCTTTATCATTGGCTTCCTCATACTTCATTGCCATTGTTATGATAATGCTTGTAGATATCTTTGCAAAAACTATCATAATGTAAATCATTATGAGCACCATGGATTGTGAGTTAGAAGAACAAATTGCTCATCTTTCTACTTCCAAAGCTATCAAAGACTTTCTCAAGAAGTGCACTAAGGTCAATAGCTTGAATATATGCCTTATTTATGCCCAAGACTTCAAATATACTAAACAACCAATCAAGGAGTCAATTACATGTTCTACAACACTATACCAAGTCAATCACCATGGCAATGACTATGACCATCAATAGGTCTGCTACCATTTCATTAATGAGCTCTTCAGCCCACTTGTAACATGGTCTACCATCACCAAGAAGAGTATGATTTCCAAGGATATGGATCTTGCCCTAAACACTTTTATGACTATGTGTTAAAGCCAAAGCCAACAAAGAAGACTATTGACCACTTCTTGAACAATACAATTAAAAATTTCAACAAAGACAACAAGCCCAAGTATGCAAAGTGCAAGTCTTTGGCAATTGACATCATCATAAAGAGTGTTTTTACATCAAAAAGAACAAGTGCTTACACTTATTAGATTTCCATATGGATCCAACCAATTGGAAGCTTATGGAGGAGTATAAGAGGTAACCTCCAGACCCTTCCTATAGTAGAAATAATAATAAATTGACCCTTTCTCTACAACTATGATCCCCAATGCTTGTTGTCCCAATTATAAAGTATAAACTATGTGGTTGATGTCCCAAATTAGGATAACTTAAAAACTAATTTGAACCTATTCAACTTCAAGATCAATGACAACAATAAAGGTGAGATCATTGAATTTTCACTTGTCAACAATAGCAATTGGTTGATAACCAATACATTGCTTATAGTGGTTACATGATCAAAAATCACCTTGAATGGCCTCATGATCATATTCTAATAAAGAAAATGTGCAATCAAAGAGATAATCCTGAACAAGCTCCTTGCAAAAGTCAATAAAAGCCACTACAAATTAACACATTGTCATGTTTTCCAATATCTTCTACTTGTCTCACATGTTCACTATGTTAATCTCAATGCATGTGCTAAGTAGAAGGACATCTAGTTCTACACAATGAAAGCACAATTTAGAATTTATGTTAACAACAATACTTGTTTAAGACCTTCAACTACTTTGTGTGTGGTACTCATTGGTTCTTCATTTACAAGTCCTATTCTTGCCTCTATTATAAACTTACACATTGTTAATCTTGTATTTGCAATTACTTCTCCATCATTTTTATAATGAAGAAACCAATCCTTACCATATAACCAAAAACCTCCTAAGTAAGCTGCTAGCTCTTGCACAAGCATGCAACAAATCTACAATAAATTGAATAATATACCAATATGTGTATAATCAAGTGAAAAATTTGAACACCAAAATAATGGAAAGACAAATATCTTGAAAAGACATAGAAAAAGGAAGTCTCACAATAGGCACATATTACCATGAGATAATAGGAGTAGATGCATATCAAAGTCTTCTTGAAAATACAAGAATATGGGCAATATTGCCAAACTCTTGTCTTTGTTGAGAATAACTTTATCATGCAAGGCTTTGTCAAGTTACAAATAAGTCCAATATATTTATAAAGGTTGTGAAGCTACTACACTCACTCATGTAGCTTCAATAGCCTCTCCTTCCATGTTGATAATGAAATGAAAGCATATTGCAGTAAGCTCAAAGACTTCTACTTAAAGCATAGGATAGAGACAAAACTATTAGTTTTATACACATTGGAGTCAAATTGCATTGCAAAGAAGATAAACTATATCAATTAGGTGCACCTTTGCATCATGACCAAAGATATGAGACTCCAAAAGTGGTTATGGTATGACTTTGTAGAATGGTGGTCATGTCCTTAATCTATCTCCTATGTGTAACATCATTGGCAATAAATTGTAAATAAACTCTACAATAGAGCACTTGGCAAGTTTGAAGTTGAGTATAAACCATTAGTGGAATATCTATGCAAGCTTGGCTCAAAGATATATGTACATATTTCAACAAGAAGCACATCAAGTGCAACAAGGTTGTTTCATATATAAATGAAGTCTACTACATTGGCAACAATACTTTTAACATCTAACAATTTCTTTGGCAAGCTTACAAAGCTTGGCCTCAAAGTACTCACTATTGATTGCTATATGTGGATGACCAATATATTAATCCTCATATTAATCAATGACATGGTAACCATGGCTAACAACCACAAGTGGATCTATTGATTCAAAGACAAAATTACCTCTTGATCCAAAAGCACCAATCTCAATGGTGTGAATTACTACTTAAGGATCCATTTCATATGAGCAAACCTTCTTATGGTGCAATAACAATACATTTGCAAGATCCTTTATATGTAAAACTTCTTTGCATGTCACACAATCACTATGCCCATGGACTTTGGTGCAAGAAAAGCCTTTAAGGTATCCAAAAATGAGGTCACACCGGAAAGATGTTTAATATTAGGATTTGCTAACTATCTAACATAGTGGACTCAACCATATCTCTCATAAATAGTTTGAAAACTTGCTCTCAACTTAGCTACAATCATTGTACTTATCATCAACAAGTGACTATACCAATACTTCAAAGCAATCTAGAAGCTCAAATATTATTCCAAAAGCCTAGTACAATTCCATGGTCTCCAACTTCATTGGATATAATGATCACTCCTTTGCAAACAACCATGATAGCACGTCCACTTTCATTTCATCTTCATGGCATCCCAATCTCATGGAATTCATTGTGGTGACACACATTTTCTTTGTGAGAGCAATGTATTTTAGGGTTAGTTTAGTAGGCAATTATACGAGGTAGTGTAGTGGTAGGAGACAAAAATGAAGGGATATTTGTTATTTTTTTGCTGAACTCGTAATATGTCTTAGATGATCTCTTCCCTCACATGGGCATGGGGTGTGAAGGACAAGGTACAAGACCACTCCTAGAATAAGGAAGCCTTCAAAGACAAAGACCATTGTACTTGTAACAAGGAGTAGGAATCATATCATCATAACCATAGTTATTTGGGCACCATTTATAATCTTTGTCACACCTAACCTTATCATCTTTGTAATACAAGCCTACCATTACAATTTCATGTGAACAAGGAATACAAGTATGAGTTTGCAAGTGGTAAGATGATTGTCACACATTTGCACTGCCAAGTGTCAAGAATGGTAAAAGACCAAGGAGATAAATAGGAGAATAGAAGATTGGAGTGAAAGATCACATTGTGATTCTTGAATGAGGGAAAATCCAGATACCTAGCATGAGTTTTGGCTTTGGTATTTATAGGGACCATACAAGGTTCTTGGGAAGCTTTTCAAGAAGTCTTCTAGAAGTAGTCTTCTTAGAGTGTAAGCTAAGCAGGAAGCTTCTCAAGAAGTTTCCTTCTAGGAGTCATCTTCTTGGCATGCAAGCTAAGCTAGTTGGGAAGTTTTCCAAGAAGCTTCCTTCTAGAAGCCATCTACTTGGTGTGCAAGCTAAGCTAGTCAGGAAGCTTCCCAAGAAGCTTCCTCCTAGAAGTTGCATACTTGGCATTCCAAACCCCATCATCCGATGGGTTATTTCCCTGACTCAACATTACCCAATACTTGGAAGGTACCAAGAAATTTCCTAGAAGCTCCATAAATGTTTCTAAAACATCCCTAGAATTCATGGCTAATTTGGCATATTTACTACTTTTTTAGTCTTGACTAACTCGTCTGCTAACTCCATATTGTTACAAGAATGACTTAAGCCCATTCAATTGGCCTGATTTTGCTACCAACAAACAAAAATGTGGACCACTTGAATCAACTAATGCGCCTTCAAGCCAGATGTATGACCCTTCACCAACTGCCAAAGGATGCAATAGCTTGCCTTGACTACAAATTGTAAGCCTGCACTACCGGGTAGAAATTTTCACATTTTTCATTTGCCATTACTTTTGCACTTTCCACTTTTTCAACACTTCATCATTATGGGAGCTCATTCTTGGAGCATTTTATAACCTCAAAAATTTGTGAGAGTTGTTCTTGTAGACCTCTGTGTTAATCTTCTATCCCTAATGGTAGTCATGTCCCATGAAATCATCAATAAAACCTTGGATATTCCCAAGTGTGGACTCCATCTGAGATCCAAATACATTAGAAGTAAGAAATTGGATTTCTTGCTATGGGACTAGAATATATCCAACATTTCTATCTTGGAAGAGATTTGGGACAATGGCGATACAAGTACTAAATTTTTGTGTGGCAATCCTACCTTCTAGAAAAACAATCAATAGCAATGGGTGTTGGGACAAGAAACCTTGTCATTCAAATGATTTTTGTAGATACTCCTCATGATCATCCTTGTCAACAACTTAAAACCAAGATAGATTACTTGTGGTGGAGCAAAATGTTTGGTGGAGCAAAATGAATTACAAGTATTGAGTAGACTCTCTCAAAGATCATATCCTTTGATTAATCACCAAAACTATCATGAAGCTGTTCAAATCCAAATGAACAACTTATGTCAACTTGAACCAAACCATCTTCTTCTAACTCCTTCAATAAGTGGGTGCAAATGTTTTGTAAATGAGTAACTAAATTAGTAAAAGAAAGGAAGGAGTAAGGAGAAGCTATGATTGTGGTGCCATTCGTAATTCACTTCTACTTAGGCATGAACCTCCTTAAAAAGGAGGAGAAGAAGAAATACACAAGTCACTTCCATCACTTGGACTTGTTCAATACACACCAAAAACATGGAGCAAGAAATGGAGAAATACTTGCGAGCATATGAGAAGTCCGCATGCTCTAGAAAGTTTGTACCAATGGAGGAATTGTACAACACAATGAACCCTTGGAAGAAGATGATAGTAAATTTCAAGCATTACCAAAACCTATGTAATTAGCCTATATGGAAGCAAACTTATTCTCATTCTTCTTCATAAAATCTGGAAACAAAACACATTATTAGATTACAAATTTAAATATCTCACTAATTTATGGATGGATCTCTCAGCCCAAGAAGGAAGTGCATCCAGACCAGGTCCTTTAAGTTTTTTAACCCAAGGTCCTTCTACCCTTGGATCAACCTAGTGTAAAAAATGTTCATAGTTATGGAAGATTTTGAATTCTTATGTTATAGGGAACAGCAACTATACTGATCTTCTCAGTTTGGATAAAGAAAGAGATAATCTATTATATGTGCTGAACACGAGTTCTTAATTGAATTCACAAATGTAGATGTTAGTGCGCTTGTGCTTTAAGAATAGACAATGTTAATCACCTACAGTGAGACACATTATTTTCATAGAGAAGCTACTTATTTACAAACCTTTTATGATAGATTTTAGCCTTGAGGTAGCATATTCCATTTCTCATACTTTTTGTTCTAAGAAATCATTTCTTTGATAAAATAAAACAAGGATATTTTTTCATAAGTTTAACAATCAGAAGAACCTCTTGCTTTTGAGTTATTCGTTTTATAATTTATAATTATTGGTATTGAGGTATCTTGAATTAATCTTTGTTCTCTTACAAAATGATAATTTTCTTTCAATGTAGTGATTTTCTTTCAATATCTAATGATAGTTTTTTCTTATTTAATAAAGTCTTAGCTTTAAGTTTTCCAAGAGTTAGTAATCTTGTTAACTCAAGGAGTAGGTTCGTTACCTAACTTCATGAATCACATCACAGTAAATGAATTTTGTAACTTGATATTTGTTTATAGCATGTGTAAGTGAAATTCGTTTCAAAACTATAGATCTGGTTTAAGTTTTAGGTTGTAATAGAAAAATATTTCATATGCTTTTGGGTTCTTGTTACAAAGATAATCTAGATGGTTTTTATTATGGTATGTGTAAGTCAAATTTGTTTCAAAACTTTAGATCTGGTTTAAGTTTTAGGTTGTAATAGAGAAATATTTCAAATACATTTGAACTCTTGTTACAAAGATAATCTAGATGGTTGATGTAGATTCTAGAATTATAAATATGTACTTTTATTTTCTTTTACTTTCAAAATGTATTGTGGCAAATATCTTGTACATAGAAGAAGAATGTGGATGGCAATTCGAAGAACCCACCTTTGCACTCTTGAATATCAAGGAGTATGGCTGAATTCAAGATCTTGCATTGTAGTCTTCCTGTGTAGGAATGTAGTAGCTTTGCTTTCAAGCGTCTTCTAATATTTTGAGGCAAATAGCTTCTTTTTCTTCGTCGACATCGAGAAATATGATGGACCGTAATTCTTGCTATATTAAAGAAATATGATGGAATTCAGAATCTAGCTTCGCGGTCTTGACAATGGAAATATACATGGCTTTGGTTTGACTCTAAACATTGCTCCACGTTTCAAGTATAATTTCCTCTGAATTTTTTAATACAAGAGATAAATTATCAGATATTATTAAAATTTTAATTATACCTACTTTGATTTGATTTACAGGCTTCAATATCCATAAATTTTATCAAGTATATATATAGTTCCTTTTTAAGCATCCTTTTAGGTTCATTCTATTATGATTTTATTTCAAAATACAGAATTTATTAAGTTCTTGAGTTTCAAAACTGTAAATTTAACATACATCGTTTCTTTAATTGATAATCAAATGGAAATATATTTATAATACAAATTATTCAGTTGATTTTCGTTTTTTTATTATGATATTAACGTTGTAATAAAACGGTAATGACAAAATATATCATTTCTTACTTTGTGGTACAATTCAACTAGACGTTTGAGATTTGAACAATAGAGTTCTATATATGAGCATTTAATTCGCAAAAATAAACATTTGAATTGGATATTTGAGTTTTAGACGTGGATATATGAATTGATTGAGATGGACATTTTGATTCGGTCTTCCGTCCTTCTTGCTACAACGCGCGGTTACCTTAAGAAGATAAATAATAATGAGAATAATTATAATAATTGAGATGGACGTTCGACCTTCCAGAATTGGAGTTTTGGCTTGGCTGAATGAATATTTTCGTTCCCTGCAATGAGTATTTGGACTTTTAATTTTGGACTTAACTCCATTTTTAGACATTTATATATTTATATTTTGGTGCGAAGGTTGAGAACTCTTAAGTTATATACTTTATGGCACAAGTTCCGAAATTATAATCAGATATTGGTAAATAAATCTTCAAAAGTTCCAGCCCAGATAAGTTCGTTATGGGGTCTTCCCATCCTTCGTGTTTTCTACCTTTTACAAGATAAGTTCGTTATTATGCATTGGGAAAGATGTGGTAGAAATCACTGCTGCTTACTTCCGAGCCACCGCATGTTGGGATTGGATAAGAGGAGTACGCAGCTTTTTCTATTGTGCACGAGGAGGGTACAGACGAATGTTTTCGACGTTTCGCATCCTAATCATTCGCAGTTTACAGCCAATGATGTGATCTATAAAACAATCGCGTTGGTCCCGAAATGTGCTCGTTTTTCAAGCGCGCAAAGTATCAGGAAGATGAGGTAATCCCACGTCGATATGGCTTCGAGACAAGTCATGTGGTCACCTGATTTCCAGCGGTGTTCATGTCCGGTTGCAAGTGCAATGCTACATCGTGGGGATTTCACTCGGAATCTGGTGAGATCAACTCGTGCAAGAGTTTGTTCCCCCAGTTTTCTCGAGGTGCAGGAAGGCGGAGCCCATTTCTGAGGGGAATATGGATTCAGATCGTTTGTTTGTTCCTAGTTTATATTGGAAGGGGCTGCTTAACTCTATTCCGGCTTTGGTTCCTTCATTTGAGAGGTTGTGGTGTTTCCTCGCGGTCCTGTTCCCGGATGACTGTTCGAATTCTTTGCGAGTGCCAGATTCCTGTTATGTTGTCTGAGGTTGGGGAGGAGAGATCCTAGGCTTTGGAGAAATGGCTAAACTGAACAAGGTCGGAAGTGGATTTTCCTCATACACGACAGGAAGATGATTGGCCGGAGCGAAACCTGGGAAGTACGTGGTTGATCGTGTTGATTGATGGAACGGGCTACATACTCAAACTTCCGGTTCCAATCACAGGGGTCCCTAGGATTCCTCTTTCTTCACCATTACTGTTTAGGGGCTTCGAAAGGACGTTCGGTACTTGGGTACACTATCGTGGTGGCGAGTTGATTTATGGTAAAAAGAGGTTAAAGCTCGTAACGGTATTTTCTCGCTGTTCTGGAATTTTGCTCGTGAACTGAATGGCCGTGACTTGTCCTGGTATGTGTCAGAATATTGATTCGAAGAGCTCCAGGAGATCCCTAGACTCCTCTAATGATCTCCTGGACTACAATGGTCGGGTCAAGGACAAGCGACTTACGTATTACCATGAGCGACCTTTCCGACCACCAGATTCACCAATCTCAGATTTTCAGCGATTTGTTTATGACCCAGTATATTGCAAACCTGCGCAAAGAAGTCTACTACTTCTAGTGCTGCTTTTAAGATAACACAACTCGGGACCGACCAAATTTCTGAACTTCGCACTGGGAGCATTCTCAAAACCTCCGGTCGTGCGATTGCTTTCCTGTAAGCTACTGGTTTGTTTAAGGCCTCCATACAAACCAGTATGTACGCATAACAGTATCAGATTCAAGTGATGCGAACATAGGCCAGGCCAGTGTGTCGGGTGACAAATCCTGGATACTCTCAGTAAGCCAAGCTCATTTGATAGTCATAGGATTAGTGCAAGCGAGTAATCACCATAATCTAGGTTTTGCAAGTAAGCTTCTAGCATGTTTGACACGAGTCTTCAACAAACACTGACAGATCCAAATCTGAGGAACTTGGAAAGAAACTTAGGATTTTGGATTGATGAGGTGCACAACGGCAGGTGCAAGACAGTAGGAATACGTGATACGTGTCACGTAGGAAATGAAGACAATTTATGAGTGAGCTCCTATTACCTCTTCTGATCTAACTGGCTACTAGTGTTGACTCTACATCCTACTCTACCGATTGAATGCCAGACAGAAATGTCTCGGCATCGGCCCGGACCGAACGAGAGGTTTAAACTAATTATAAAAGATTTGATAATTCACATATGTACAATGCTATGAAATTGATGCGGAACTTCTGGGCCTACGGGGACTAAATTGAAATTCGAAGTTGTAATTATAAGAAGAGCGCACTATCGGTCCTTCCAGTCAGGAAGGGACTTGCAAAGAAACACCTTGGGTAGGAGCGAGGGGTTGGATGCATGGTGAGGGTGAATGAACGTAAGAAAAAAAAATTAAGTGTCGAAGGACTCTGTTTTCGTGGGAATTGAACAATCGTCACGAGATAGGGGATAGGGGATGTGTCCTTGCCGTCAACTTCTTCCTATCTACACCTGATCCCTCTAGCCGTTGTTGATTATGAGGTAGCCGGAATCTCCTCCTCCATGTTGTTTACTGCTCTGGTACTTTCTTCCTTCTTGTGCTCTTTGTACAGCCGATGTTGGTCACAATTTTGGCTGCTTCATCCTCCTAATCTGGACGGAATGCACACGGGGAAAGAACCAAGCAATTTGAGAGTTGCGTACCAATCTGCTGTTACTGTATATTTCAGCACACTTAGTTCCACCTTCAGCCATATATGTCACACATCATTCTTTCTAGTACATGTTACGAATTGCAGCCCCTGCACCCTGAGTTGCAAATATTGTTTAAAAGCTGCTCTGTTTCCTCACAGCACAAACTTTACACTTCTTCGCCTTCGAGCGAGACACAGGCAACCTTTTTGCAATAAAATAATAGCCTGTCTTTCTTCTGACCGAGCAACTAGTCACAAGGATGACCTTTCTTATGCTCACATTACAGAATAGTCAACCCAAACCTGCAGGGACAATTCTGTCTTTCACTCTAAAAGATGTGGTGGCCATTGGTGGTGGTGGATCTCTTGCTTTACCGACTTGAGTTCGCATTCTAGATAAGACGTTACGGTATCTTACGTCATCTTTACGATTGGCTCTGAAGCTATCAGTAAATTTGTTCCAACCAGCATTCCTCCCCTACACCATGAACTTCATGTTGGCAGCTACCAAAACCCGGCCTCTCGACTTGGTTTGTTGTTGGTCCGTGGTCCCATCCATCAAGATTGCCTTCCCACTTCGCCGCCTTGCCATCAACTATGACATCCTCCCGGGCACTCGATTCGTTCCAATCCGGTATTAGAGCCGAAACCTCGGCATCTATAATCTCTGCTATGGTATTCACATCTTGGTCGAGAAGATCCAACCCGAGGATAATCTCATGGGCAACACTTATGGCTGTGTCGGTGTCCAAGCGAAAAGAGAACTTCACAATCCTTGTGCTACCCTCATTATCTGCAATTCGAAACTTCATACTGATGGTGTCATCGTCTCTCCTCTCCCCTTTGGCTCTGATGGTCCTCCGAGACTGCTCAGCATAATCGTAAAGACTTGACGAAACCGAAGTATCTTCCCGCCGCAGCGGTTTCCCGGGATCAAAATAATTTGATGATACTGAGCTCTCCTCACGGCGCAAAGTTGATGATCTTGGCGTTTCGTTCTGGTAGCTGCCATACTCCGAAGCAGCATTGCCACTCAGCTGCCTCCGTAGGGCCGAAAGAGGCGACGGTCGACTATCATACATGAAACTGTTGTAGTCAAATCCCACATTCGAAGACTCCCTTCGCAAAGGTGATTTGTATTCGCTGCTGTAATCCAAAGCATTGTACGAATTACTCCGTAAAGGTGACAAAGGCTGTCGACCTTCAGGATTGCTGCTATACTCAACAGCACAGGTTGGATTTCTGCGCAGATTTACCAGAGGTTGTCGGCCCTCGCTGTTGTAATCGACAGCAGTCATCGAGTCTCTACGGAAAGGTTGTTGAGATGATCGACTTTCGCTGATAGACTCACATTTGCTGATGACAGATGCATATGGTAAACGTGGTCGGCCTTCGTTGTGGTAGTCAAAGCCACCACTCGAATCTCTGCGCATGGGGGACAAAGGCGGCCGAGGTGAAAAAGGGGGTATAGGCTCGGTGCCATAATCAGAGCCGCCATTTATACTTAACCCTGTGCGCACGTCCGATACCCGTGGAGAGAGTGGAGGATACTCGTTATTCTGGTGGCTGTAATGGTCCAAGGAGCCATAGAAGGTCATACTCCGGTGGAACTCCTCCTTCAATTGCCGCCTGGGGCTCAAAGTCACGAGCGGAGCCGAGAAGTCTGACAAATTCATGGCGTCCCAATCAACCTCGTTCTGCAGAAAGGGATCCAAGACATAGTCGGCACCACCATTCGGTGTGTCGGCGTACGAATCTAGTGAGACCGATGACGAATTTACGACATCCCTCCCGTCGAACTTGAGGAAAGGGTCGTCAAGCAGCTCCTTGGCGTTGGGTCGATCCGAAACTGCGGCCAGGCATCTCTCAACGAAGGCTCGGACTTCGTGATCTTTCAATTTACTCAGTGCGCTTGGCTTCTTTCCCTGCACATAAATCAAACGTGAAAATTCTATCGTTTACAACGAGCACATGATTGCTTGATGAAGGTCAGCTGCACATCAACGTAATTCAAATTCTAGAGTTCAGCAGAACTACTACAGAAGCACAAAATACCAATTTTTTCATGGGTGATATAGCATTTACAAAACAGTATTTTAGAATCGAAAGAGCTAACACTATGGCATCAACTACACCAACTGAATGCAAACGGCACAAGATGAGAGGATGGTCAGAAGCTAACCGAGGTAATTGTTTTGTAGATTTGAACAAAATTGGTACATTCGCTGTAAGGATATTCGAGCGTCAAGAGCTCCACAAGACACATGCCATAAGAGTAAATATCTACTAGCTCATTGTAGCCCTTCTGATCGTACATTTCTGGAGCCATGAACTCAGGAGTACCAACTAGCTGGGTCAAGTGACCCTGTTTAAGGACAGTAGCCAATCCAAAATCACCGATTTTGACGTTTCCGCTGTTACCATTTACGAAAATGTTGTCACATTTGAGGTCACGGTGGAGCACAGGCGGATCCTGGCTGTGGAGGTAAGCGAGACCTTGAAGAATTTGCCGAGACCACTTTTTTATAGCCTGAATGCTGACAGACTTGTGCTTCCTACTATACTCCCTCAGCGTCCCGGAAGTGAAGAGTTCACTAATAAAATTTACACTTTTCGAGTTGATGTCAATCCACGAGTACTGAATCTTCATAACGTTCTTATGCTTCAAATTCTGAAGAATGTGCACCTCGGAATAGAGTTGTCCGAGGATCTCAGGCGTCTTGGTAGCATTATCGAGCTTGACCTTATTCCAAGCAACCTCGATGCCATTCATTCCATCGAATGCTCTATACACGGTCTTAAATGACCCCTTCCCCAGCAATTCATCATACCGACCATACCGACCACTCGGGTCGGTCTCCGAGTAATCGCGATATCCCTCATCGTAATCGCCATCCATTTGTTGCTTTTCTAGTGACGAGCAACAACTCCACAGAAATAGATGGTTGACCCTGTAAGAAGGCACAGTGGTCACCTCTGAATCACCAGTACCGGAAATCACAAGTCAAAGCTCCGGAAGGCTGAGCTGCAGGTCCTCATACACTTGCACTTGGACTTTTCAGCACTTTGTTGACGTTCTTCAATTCTCCCTCTCGGCATCTCACTGCATGGCTCCACAAGTGGCCAATCTCCCTCGATTGTCACACTGTTCGTCGAAATCTTCCGGGCTCTCACACAGGCTTAAGTGCAGTAGCCACCGCTGATCCGAACTACCCTGCAGATTCCGTTTGAACCTGTTTATGTGTGTGGCAATGCATTCTCTGGAGTTGAAAACATCCCGTGTCTCAGCTGCCTCCTCTTGGCACAGTCCCAGTTGAACTGTACTGCTCTAGAAGCTATCGCGATCAATAGGTTAGATATAATCTACACATCTCGTCTTCGAACCGTAACCGAACACCTGAGGAAAGAGCAAAGACATCCAAATCCAAGGGAATGAATCTCTATTTACTCTAAACCGCGAAAATGGTTGCATCTAGGGTAATAATAGTCCACACCGTGATTACATTACTTATCTTACGTTGCTGAAGGCTACGCTCTGTCAATTGAGGTGGCAGCGAATCTAAAAGATACCTCATTGCACGCAGCGCATTGCTGAAGGATTTGTTGTGGGAGTTCGCATGAACTCCACGAAGATCGTCGTTGGACCGTAAGATCAAAACACCAATTTCAACTTTACGGATTGAGGGAAAACAAGAGGGATAAACAAACGACTTGGATTGCTCCTGTCGAATCCACAGGCGAAACAGATGTCTACTCCTTCGAAGCATTGATTTTGGGAATTGCATCTGGGATGCGAGCCCCGTGAAAGGAGTTCGCAGCCCTGGCGACCTTCTTTCTTTTCGCGATCCTCACCCGCAGCAGCTAGCTGATGAAGATTACTGCAGATTACAACTCTTAGCAATGGATGGACGACGATGTCACAACTTGTTCACATGGTTCTCGAGCTACATGCTCTTCCTTCCCAGATGCACGCTCAACTGCAAAACAGTTGACTCGATCCCCTCGTGCCCCAATCTCTGTGGCTGCACCGATCCTCTCTAGAACTTACTGCTGAGCCGTACCAATCTGTTGTTCATGAGGTCAGTGTCAGCCACGCCATCTCGAGTTCAAATTTCCCCTCCGTCAACACGCGACCTTCCATTCCGACATCCATCTAGCTTCCTGATCCTCTTGCTAATTCATCCCTCAATTTCATCAGCCTCTGACCTAGGACTTTCTTACCCCTGTAAACCATCAAAGAGTGGATAGATTGATTCTCTCCTCTTCTTCTCGTCACTCTTTCGAAATTTTAAGAGTATGCTAAATATGCTCTTGGATTGAACTCGGTTGTGATGATGAGAGTAAACCTTTTGGTAAAGTAACTATGTAGCACTTATCGGGAAAGTGTGTTTCTCAAGGCTAGGACGCAAAAGCATCTTCTCAGCTAGCGAACATCCTCGGAGAAAGTAGGTTCTTATGGTGTCAGATTTGACCCATCATAGTGATTGTCCCGCTCGGTGGGGACGAACCTATCACTTGATTTGGCACCAACAAAATGATCAAATAAATTTTACCTGTAAAGCTACCTACAGAACTCCATTCAAAACGTGATCATATTGACCAGACGACTAGGCGACCGAAACGTTGTTCTAGCTACAAAAACACAATCTGGAGCGCGGTACACTTGGTTCCAAACGCTCTTCCAGTGAGAACTAAGTTATCGAGTGGCAATCGTAAGCTCTAAGAGCCAGACAGTTGCCTGCAAAAAACTCAACGGTTTGTTGATGTATCGGACCACACAACTCTACTAGTGTGTCCTCCACACCACAAGAGGTTGTCTCTCATATCCTCTTTATGCCTACTCGTCTAGACTGGCTCGATGCATGAACTAGCCGTCTGATAGCCATCAATTTGCACGACGACTGTAGCAATCAACTCATGATGGACTCACTCGAACAGCGTTCATCCATCCATTCAATCCTGCACTAGAGGATTAGCTCCTTGCTGAAACTCAGATCTGAATCGTAGGTTACTTCACCATCCTTCGCAACTAGGATCAAATGAACACAATATCCACGTCCACCTCCCGAATCGGCGGAGTGTGGATCCGAAGCTTCTTTCACGGCGGCCAATTCAAGATGCAGCAACTGCGAGCTATGTCAATCTCGACCATGAATCAGGGATTCGGTGGCGCCTGTCACGGATTTGCACAACCATATCAAGCAAAAACTTCCATGTACTATGGCTCTCACCAAAATCTATCCGTTCCTCGCCTCACCGATTCAACAGTGTACCCAATGCAAGCTGGATCGATCTGGTTTGGCTCAGAGCAAGGGACTTTATCTACACCCATCCCATCCAGGTACCAACCAAGCACGTGGGTAAATTCTTCCTTCTTCCTACTACAAAATAAACTGAACTCCTCCTTTAGCTTCTATGCAGCCGCCTATGTACTTGGTACGAGAAGTCTTAGTTATTGGGATAGCGGGGGAGTTCGACAGAAGGTTGAGGCAAAACAATTCTGACACTGTTCAGCAGTAAGGTGTTATGTCTGCTGAATCATCCACTTAGAGATGGATAGAAAGGGTCACCAGCATTTCAATGTAGCAGGGACGGTTGAACCTGAGGTAGAAGAAAGCAGGAGGACCCTGAGGGAGTCAATGAGCTACTGAGTACAACTACTACTGGATAAACAACGGACGAGCAACCAACAGGTGGACAAAATCACGATAGTAAGATGTCGTCCCATCTCTCAGAATGTTTAAGCCAGTGAATCTGATTCCAAAACTTTCCATTCTAACGAAAGGAGAACGAGTGACCCATTTCTTATTCTCTCGTAAAGGACGAGAAAGAACCACCACCAGAGAATCTCCGCACCAAATCAACTCACGACTCTACCACTGCTGTGACAGAGTTTACAGCCCGTATTTACTTACCCACAGATGAATAACAAGTCTCAAACCAGTTTTACTTCACAGTGTGACATTCTCGAGACACGACGATAGTCCCGCATCCTAGTGCGGTTTCAGATGGGGTTCAGATCTACGGCCAATAGACCTATCCACACAACGAGATTGACAACAGATGGTGGATTTCGCATCTTCCTGACATGATTCTGTGAACGCTTTTGTTGTATTCCCAACGTCCAAACTCCCGGAGCTGGTCTCCAGATCTGTACTATACATGATCATGACCCACCAAACTCCCTCCTGACCTGAAAACTATGATCGAACGTGAGTTACATGAAACGATCGAACGTGATTGATTCATTATTCACAGGCCGAAAAGACAACCCAATTGCGGCCGAAGAAGTTACTTCAAGCAAACCGAAACTGAAGGTTCCAAAGCTTCGATCTTTTGATAAAGCGTGGAAATTTGGATACTGTACGTTTTACGAACACTCGAGCAGAGAGTGGAGCAGCAAGTCAGATCAGGCCAGGTCAGGTCACGTCACAGTACGGCTTTCGGCGAAATATGAGAGGTATTCGGTACTCTAACGCCAAGTCTCATACCGACGTTCTGTACTCGACTTACTGGCTGCTTTAAGCGGTGCTGCAAGTAACTGAAAATAGACATGCAAGACTGGGATGCTTGTGTTTTCCTCCATGCTCTCACTTTATGAGTTGCATAGATAGTTTCTTCTTTTTCACATGGTTAATTATATTTGTTACAATACCATTAATTAATTAAATTATTTTAAAATATAAATTATAAATTATTCTAGGAATTATTAAATAATTTGAATAAATAAAAAATATTATACTATTTATAAAAAATTATAAATATTAAATTAAAATAATCGTTTTTTAAATATATATAATTTTTTCAAATAATTAAAAATATTTTATTTATATTAATTAAATTATTTTGCCATTTTTATTTTATAAATTTAATTAAATGAATAATATACCATATCATCCATCAATATGAAAATTCTATAAATAAATTTTATTTATTTATTAATAATTCCGTATCTCATTTCAAGAATATTAAATTGTGATTTAAAACTTTTTAATATAATAAAAATATCTAAATACCAAATTATTGAAACAATATTATATCTTTTTAATACTTTTTCTTTTCTATTTTTCTTAATTTGTCTAGTCTTCGATGCATTACCCTTATACTCTCACTCTGAAAAATAGATACTAGAGAACATTTGTGCTACCCACAACGACTAAATTTCCTCACTACCATCCAAAAAACACAATTTCTGGATAAAATCTAGCTACTAACTGCAATGCTTTTTAGCATGAGACGTCTACGCTTTAAAAAGGATGGTATCTGTAGTGAAGACAGAGTTGTATATTCTATGTTATTCACCAACTAATCTCCCAAGAATTGAACCAAAAACTGTTGTACCCGTCCGCTTATTTTAAAACTGCTTTTTGCAACCATTTGTTAACTTGGCCATTATGAAGCTTAACTAAGCGTTCTGAAAAGTACTGCAGAGATTCGGAGCTCTGGGTCGACGCCACCTATCTTTGCTGCTGGCAACATCGTCACAAAAGCTGCAGACAAACTGAAAAGGGTCTGCGCAAAAAGAAGAAGAGAAATACTGCTGCATGGTACTCTCCTACCGTACGGTGCCAGGGAGCAGGTATATTCAAGCCAGAACTAAAAGACATATTCATTCACGCTATATGGGATTTGGTGCATGTGAGGATACCCATGTGACAAGTGACGATGAACAGAGGGAGACTGAGGCATCGTGCACAAGAGGTCTGTCATCGAATCGGCAGACGGGATTATCAAACACAATGAAGATCTCAATCGAGCAATCTTGAGCAAATCTTGTGTGAAGTATAATGATTTTGTCAATCTTGTAGTAAAGTATGATCAAGATATTTGGATTGTCGTTTCTTGAAGCAATGGATCGTTGCACTTTGTTCCGCCTAAATCTCTTGATATGAAGTGAGGTGGAACCTCTCGAGCGTTATGAAACTGTTCGTTGGTTTTCGATCAGTGAGTAAAGAAGATGCTTTTCTCATTCTATGTGTAGTGATGCCTAGTTTGTTGGATACTCTCGCCATCTTATGCGAGTCTTAGTTGCTAATATTCTAAAGCAATTCGATCAATCATGTACGTTTTAACATACACCTGACGACCTCACCTAGCTGTCGCAATCTTAACAATCTTAACTTTTCTCATCATGTGGATTTCTCCTTATCTTTAGAATCAGATATTAAGTGGAATATTTTAGGGCATGGATCTTATATGAACATGAAATTAAGTCAAGGGCAGAACAACTCACTATTTCATTCCGGCAAAAAAATCTGAGGTTTAGAAAGAAATTTCCTTCCAATTTTCGCTTCCTTTGCTAATACAAAATATTTAGTTCAAATCAGATTAATATGCATTTAAGGTAATAATTGAAAGTTTTTCAAGAGTAATCTATATTCTTGGAATAAGTAGTATGTCATTAAAAACCTTAGATCATTTTAGTCATATAATATGCTTTTTTTACAAAAGAGCCATTTAAAATCTTTATAAAGTCAAAGATATACACTTAATAGAGTCATTTGTGCATTAATGCAATAGTGCGAATGATATACATTCTTGGGCCGTTTTGTTCATTGTCATTAAAGTGTTTGGACTTGGCATTGTGAACACGCGGGGGTTTGTGGTACATCCAATAATAGTTGCTTTGAAGGTCTAGGTCACTATGTCTAGGTTGTTAGAAACGTATGGTGCATAAGGGGTATGGTTGGTACACACAAAAAAAAACAAAAAAAAACAAAAAAACAAAAACAAAAAAAAGTTGGTACAAGGAATAAGTAAAGGGAAGAGGTTAATAAGATCATGATGGCTTCTGGAGGGTTCAAGTAACTAGGGTTTAGGTGGTTGCTATGTGTGGCTAAACTTTGATTTTGCTAGGTTGGGATGGCTATTTGGTTTGGGTCACTAGGATCTGGCTACTGTGGGGTTTAGAACATTAGGATTTTAGGTACGGTATCTTGATTATTGAATTATTGAAAACTCTAAGATTAGGGTCATTGTGGTTGCTATTGTTTGGTTTATTTAGATCTTAACTATTGTGGCATCTAGATTCCTTTGGCAGTGTATATTCATTTGGTATTGTGACATTTTAGTGAGCAAGGATTAAAGTTAAAATTGCTTTTCTATTTTACCAAAGAGGGAATTTTGCCTTGCATGAGCTTCTCCATGGCCATGTGATGGTTAATAAGGAAAAGTGACCTTTCAATGTTAGCAATATCACGGTACCTTATATAATTTCTCCATGGTTATATGGTTGTTGGATAAGACAAATATTATTTTAACTATGGCCATATCATTACGCTTTACATGAGCTTCTATGTGGCTATGTGTAGATTTAAAATGCAAGCATCTTTCCGATTATAGCCCTCTATCTTATATCTAACTTGATCAAATTAGATGAAAGGAAGTTTTATATGAAATCCTTATTCAAACTGCTGATTGTGTGTTTTCTCATAATATCTTAATTTTCCTATGGAGAGTTTCAAGGAAATTCATTGTCAAGAGATAAAAATATTGGTAAGTAACAAGCCATTTATACACCACAACAAAGGTATAACAAAAAGGAAAATAGAGGGGAAAATAATTGAAAATATTATAATCATAGATTGAGTATCAAATAATTTGATAAAAAGGTCTAGAATAAGAAGAAGACGATTCGAAGGATATTTAGCAGGTAGCGGAAGCAACTTGGCCTCGCACTTCAGAACCTTCCGCCATTGGATTAGAAATAACAAATTATTTTCTCTTGTTGGATTGAGTAGATCAATATAATAAACACAATGCTCAAATAATCTCCCATCTTTGCCACACTAAATTAGAAGAATCGTGTCCATTACCCCTTACTAGATTGAAGTTCATGAAGATAGGCTCATTCATTTAGCATGTAAAGAACATCCAAACTACATCGAATGTGATATATACAATAGATTAATATCCCCCTTGGCTTCCTTTCTTCTCAGTTTGCAAGTTGCTTTTGCTAAAATAGCTTTATATGAGTACCCTGCCTATAAATCATACTTACGTTTTATATACACATATATATTTTTCTCTAACATTTCTTTGTTGCTATCCAATTCATTACTAGAGAATACTTGATTGTTGAAAATATTTATCTCCATAATTATAATAACTCATCGTTATTATATCTAGATATTAAAACGTGAATTATGACTTCTCTTCTACATATATTCTTGTCTCTTATAGCAACAAACAAAAGTATCTCAAAGTAAACATTGACACTTATATCACTGATATGTAAAAAAAGTAAAATTTTTAAATTCAAACTCATAATTTATTAAAAACTTCTAAATGTTTCTAAATTTAAAAATTACTATACTTAATATAGAAATACACTAAAGATCAAGAGAAAAGGAATGTCTAATGATGATCGGCTTGCCAATCGTTTCCGATCTGATGAGCACTTGATGGAATTTGAAAGAACATATGTAATACTCTGAGCACAAGAGAACTCTCCAAGAGAGATACAAGAGAAAACACAATTTGCACTCAATACTCATATGCCCCAAAGGAGCAACTTCTCTTTATTATATAGCAAAGAGGATCTCCCCAAAAGGAAGCTCCACCCTTGGATCAGATACATGGATTGATGATTTGTCATTGAGCTCCATCCTTAGATTAGTTGTTTGGATGTGTTATATGTCAATCCTTGTCCTATCTAGTTGGTTAAACGGGTTTTATTGAAGGGAATCTTTAGGGAATCTTCTTGTAAGGAGCTCAAAATCATGTGGATGCGGTATCGTTAAAAAGCTCTCGATGAGGCAAATCATAGTAGAAGGCAAGCTTTTTTAGGCCCAAGGGAGTGGTCTTCCTATTTTCAAGGCCTATTTCATCCGTTTAGGCCTCCAAAATTGACTCTAAAGTTTTTAGGGTATTTTTTACTTTTGCCCTATTATTAGAAGTACTATTTTGGTGACACTTCTATTTGATCTTCCTAGCCCATTGTACACAATATCTTTTTAAATGTTACCAAGCCAATTTTCACCTCTAGATAATATATCTAACTACTTGTATTACAGCATGGAGACGGGAGAAAGGAGGAAGAGATGTGAGAAGAAAGATACATATTTTTTTAGTGCTCTCTAGCATATAGAATTTGAGTGAATAGTAGATTCTGTTCATTTTTCAATTTCAGTTCCATTGGTACCTAGATTGAAGACTATGGAAAATTGAGAAGAAAGTTATGGGGTTTTTAGGTTATTTAGGGTTTAGAGTGATCATTATACATTGAGAGTGATGGGTCATGAATTTTCATTTCTAATCTCTTGGTTTTCATGATTGAGTTCTATGAGAACTTAGTTTGAAATTTTTTAGATGGAACTTAAGTTATGAGAGCTTACAATTTTTAGGGTTTTGGAGAGACTGTATTTTCTTATGTGAGTTGGAATATGAGGGGTTGTGATTTTGCAGGTAAGGGGAGATATGGAGAGGAGCATCATGTGTTACTATCATTATTCTTGTGCTAGTCATGGCTATACCTCCCATGTAGGGCAGCCTAGAGTGGCTTGGGATACACCATGCCCGGTGTGGCATCGATGCTTTACCTCGCAAGGGGTAAAGACCCATATGGGAAGGATGCACAAAGACTATGTGGGAAGGATGCATTGGGGATGCTCACATGAGGTGAGCAATCACATCAACAACAATGACACTTGGGATTATGTGTGTTTCCTCTATCCCTTTGTTGACCATTGTAGGGATACTTGTGGGAGTGGTTTACCTCTCAAGTAGGTTGCATTTTGGTTATTTGAGATTAGTTTTCTATGTCCACGCCTATTCCATATGCTACCTTTGTACACTCCATGATGAGGCTAAGACATGCTTTTTGTCTACCATTTGATCATTTGGCACATGATCCCTTGGATGAGTTAGCATGGTTCCTATTCCTCTTACTCCCTCAATGGTCTCTTAGTTATAAGGGGGATGTGCGGGGCATAGAGAGGTTGCTGCTAGATTTTGTTGATTCCAAGCAAAGGATTGGGCAGCCCTTAAAGAGGAGTATGTTACAACTGCACATTTTAGGAAACAAGTTTGGCCACATGATACCACAGAGTCCACTCAGTTACAATGGTATAGGATATTGGGTCAAGCGGGAGAGTTTAGTAGAGCAGCACAAGTGTTACACATTTGTCTATAGCTAGTCTTACTAATGAGACTATATTTTCCCTACACTCACTACATCTTATGGCAAGAGAAGGATTATGTAAAAGACCAAGACCAAGGAGAGAAATAGGAGAATGGAAGCTCACATTGGAACGCTTGAATGAGGGAAAACTCCGAATGCCTAGCATGAGCTTTGGTTTTGGTATTTATAGGTAGCATACAAAGCCCTTGAGAAGTTTCTAAGAAGCTTCCTTCTAGAAACCGCCTACTTGGCATGCAAGCTAAGCTAGTTAGAAGCTTCTAGAAGCTTTTTTTTAGAAGCTACCTACTTAGGGCATAAGTTAACTAGCTGGGAAGCTTCCCAAGAAGCTTCCTAGATGCTTCTAGAACATTCTAGGCTAATTTGGCTTATTCTCTACTTTGTTAGCCTTACTAACTATATCACTAAATTCCTTCTTGTTACATATTCCCCCACCGCTAGTTGGTGATGTCCTCATCACCATTGAAGTTTCAAACTCCTAGATGGTCATTTGTGCATTTTCGAGGTGAGAAAGAGGTTCCTATGTGACATCATGAAGGGGACCTTGTACTCTGTATGTTGTCAGCGTCCCTGTTGGATATAGCAATGCGCAAGGATAAAATCAATTTCATACTCCTCATGATCATTCATAGGGATTGGGGGAAGAGGAGGTTGGATGCAAGAGGAAAAAGAAGAAGGTTTAGGAACAAAGGGTTTCAACTTGGAAACATGAAAGACAGGATGGATGTGCATATGAGAAGGCAAGGCAAGTCAATAAGCAACAAGAGAGATAATTTGGGTGACATCAAAAGGTCCTATCCAATTAGGGGTAATTTTACAAACTTGGGTATCAAGTGGGAGGGGTAGATTACTAGAGGATAACATAAATTTATCACCAACTTCAAAGGTGAGATCAAGACGGTGGTGGTCCGCATATTGATTTTGACAATTTTGAGCAACAAGGAGGTGAGATTTGGCTTGTTGGAGAGATTTGGATATGGTGGTCAAGAAGGTTGAAGTATGAGGGACCTGAGATGGGAGAGGAGTAAGAAGAGAATTTGGGACAAGCGGATCTTGGCCAAAATTAAGGAAGAAAGGAGAGAATTAGAAGCTTGCTTGTTTAGAATTGTTGTATGCAAACTCCACAATTGCAAGACATTCATCCCAATTGGTATGATGAATGTTGACAAAGGCACAAAGCATATCTTCCAAGGTGTGATTTGCACATTCAGTTTGTCCATCAGTTTGAGGATGATAGGCTGTGGACAAAGCAAGTTTGGTGCCAAGTATCTAGAAGAGTGCTTGCCAAAACTTTCTGTTGAAGCAAGGATCACATTTGTAGATGAGTACGTGTGGCATCTCATGATGCTTGAATACATTATTGAAGTCGAGTTGCACCAAGGTTGGAACATCCACAGTATCAACCGTTGGTGCCAAATGAATTTGCTTACTAAGCTTATCCACAAACACCACAATTGTTGTGTGACCTTGTTGTGTCTTGGGCAAGGAGGTGATGAGATCTAAGCTCACATGTTCCCAATGAGTAGTTGGAATAGGAAGTGGTTGAAGGAGTCCACTTGGCTTCTGGTTATTGGCCTTGTTGCGTTGACAACTCTCACACAATTGAATAAATTCCCAAACATCTCATGTCATGTTGGGCCACCACCATTGGCGTTGGAGTGTACCCAAGGTCTTGTCTATCCCCATGTGACCAGCTATTGGTAGATCATGGGCTTCCTGAAGGCACACAAGTCGGAGATCACCTTTGGTTGAAACATAGATCCAATCCGCATGGAATAGAAGACCTTCCTTGAAGAAGTAGGTGTTGTACTCCTTGTTGCTTGTTGTCAAACGACCATGTACCATTTGGAAAAAGGGATCTTTTTGTAGAGCTGACCGAAACTCGTTATAGACCTTGGGATTAATTGACATTGCCGTAATTGACGTCATGATGAGAGGAAGAGACTTCAAATCAGGTCGTTGTGATAGAGCATCAGGGATAATATGGAACCGACCTGGTTTTTACTCAAGTTTGATGTCAAACAATTGGAGTTGCTCTTCCCATCAATGATATCGACTCTTCATGTGTTCCAAGTGTAAGGTCTGCAACAATGGTTTGTGATCAGTTTGCATGATCACTTGTTTCCCCAAGAGATAATACCTCCATACCTTGGTGGCATATACCATTGCAAGTTGTTCCTGATCTCAAGCAGAGTAATTTCTTTTAGCTATATTGAGTTGGCAAGACACAAAGGCAATGAGATGTAGTCCATCTGGGAATTCTTGTTGCAACACAGCTCCAATTGCAAACTTAAAAAACATCAAAATCAAACACACAAAGGTAGTTGAGGATCATATGGTTGAAGAATGAGTCTTGAAGACACCATATGCTTTAACTTCTGGAATGCTTCTTCATGCTTGGTGGTCCATTGGAAGCTCAAGTTCTTTCCCAAGAGGTCAGTCAATGGTGCGGCCACATGAGCATAATAGTTGATGAACCGTTGGTAAAAACTGGCCAATCCATTGAATGCTCATACTTTTGTAGCATCCTTTGGAGTAGGCCAATCAGTAATGGCCTTGATTTCTCTTCTTCCATCTGGATCTCCTCTGATGAGATCTTATGACCCAAGAAGGTAACCTCCTTCTGCCAAAAGGCACACTTTAATTTCTTGCAATAAAATTTCCATTGTCGTAGTCATCTTAGGACTTATTGCACATGATTCACGTGTCTGCCTCTGTCTTACTATAGTTTAAGATATCATCCAAGAACACCACCAGACCAATCCAATAGTCCATCCAACACCCAATGCATCTGATCTATGAAGATTGTTGGAGCATTAGTGAGCCCAAAAGCTAGAACTCTCCACTTGAAATGACCATACTTTGTGCAAAAGGTAGTCTTTTGCACATCCTCTTTATCAATAGGAATTTTCCAATAGCCACTGTGAAGGTACAACTTGGAAAAGTAGCATGCTCCACTTAGTTGATCAAGAAAGTCATCAATCCAAGGCAAGGGATATGCATTCTCCACGGTTTGCTTATTGAGCCTACGGTAATCAATACAAAAACAAAGTCCTCCATCCTTCTTTAGAACAGATAGTACCGATGCTCCCCAAGGAGAGGTACTATGTTGTATGAAGTCCTTCTCCAACAACTTTTTAAGTGTTGTTTGCAACTCCTCCAACTCCTTTGGTGAGAGCCAATAGATCAGTCTACTCATTAGAGTACTCTCTGGCAATAACTTGATCTTGAAGGGCATACCTCGACCGGAAGGTAATCCCTTTGGCAGATCATCCGGAAACACGTCCGCAAACTCTTGAACTATTTGATCAACCATTGCTTGATGAGGCTCTTGGCCCTCCTTAGATTATTCTTGTGCAATCGGCTTGATCCACACGACGAATACAAACTTATCTTCCTCCAAAGCTTGCTCCATGGCTACTTTACTAACCAACTTCCCTTCCAGGGACTCATCTCTCTTCCAAGCTTGCTCCATGGTTGCCTTCTTGGCAAACTTCTCATCTTGGGACTCATCTCCCTTCAAGGTTTGCTCTATGGTTACCTTCTCAACAAACTTCCCATCTTGGGACTGACTATTCTAAGGTGTCTTACTCAAAGGTGTCAAACAACCTAGTCGTAAATTCCTACCTTGGTGTTGTACTTGAATTTGTTGTCGGGTCCAATCAAATTGAACCTTATGACATTCAAGCCAAGGTAGACCCAGAATGATATCATAGTGTAGAGGTGCCACTACAAACCTCATACACTTCAAGTACTCCTTCCCAATCTTGAAGGTAACAGGATGTAAGGTATGGAATGCAAAACCATGTCTACCATCTGCCATCATCAATCTACTTCCAATCATTGGCTTGATAGGAATACTCAATTTCTTTGCTACTTGCATAGACATGCAATTCTCTTAACTTCTAGAATCAACCAAAATCCTACAACCCTGAGTAGATATTGTACCTTGCAAGTGAAGCAAACTTGCATAGGTCGAGCCTTTAGTCCTATTGGAACTAATCAAGCTCCCAATAGGCGGCTTGAAATCTCCTACTGGGATTCTTTGTTTCCTTGATCATTTTATTCCACAAACTCCATGTGGGTACCTTGTTGAGGTTACCCATTCCTAAGTGGACATTCAACAATGCAATGTCTAACTTGGCAACAATAAAAGCAACCTCCATTTTGTCACAATCTTTCTCTATCCATTGTACCAAGTGGTCTCTGTTGGATAGTATCAATCTCCATTGATACTGGTTCTTCCACTTGTGTGTAGTGTACTAGTAGGCTTTGTGCAGGTCAAGGTCAAGACCAAGTTGTCGCAACCAAGGAATCAAAACGCTCAACCAATTGTATGTTTTGTGGCTCCCGCATGGTCACCTCCAATTTAGTTTGTGATTACAATCCTCGCACAAATCAATCCAAAACTTCATCTTCTTGGATATCTAGAATTTGCATGATGATATTCTGAAATTGTGTGATGTAGCTCCTTACTGAGCCAATCTACTTCAACTCTGCCAAGTTATCTTGTGCGGCTTGGGTGACATTTATAGTTTGAAATTGACCAAGTATTTGCATCCTTGAATTCTACCATGTCAAAATTGGTGTAACAATCTGTTGTTCAGCTTGCTCTACTCGGAATTGCCACCAAAGTTTTGCCACACCATCCAATTGGCTAGAAGCCAAGAGAAATTGTTTCCGCTCATCTTGAAGATTGGTGGCTTCAAAGTAATATTTGCAATCAAACACAAAATTCTCCACCATGCCCGGAAGATTCTTGCCTTCAAACACCTTGGTTTTGGAAATTGAATGTGATCTTCTCCATCTTGAACTTGCACTCTCTCTATATGTTCTCGTTGTTGCTGGTCTTGTTCATCCAACAATCAAGTAAGATGCTCAATTTGTTGTTGCATTGCAAGGATAACGTACGATATTGCCGCCATAGCTACTACTCTATTCCACTGCCATCAATTGATTAACACATAGATACAACAAGTCCACCGTTCTCCATAAGTTACAACCAGAAGTATCAAGGTTCCTTAGACACTATGATCATATGTAGAAAATCCTGCCCAAAGCACAAGGTGATGAATTGTGTGAAACGATGTTTGTGTAATATTTGGACATGAAAATCCCAATGGTTTGGCGGAAGTGGATTTGGTGGTCCATAAATTCTATCCATCCTATTCTTGCTCTGTGAGCCGGCCTGTCTTTCACTCAAGATGAACCTTTGATGGCTATTATGGTAGCGCACCATGGACTAAGAAGGCAAGGACCTCAACTCCATCATACTCCTCCAAGGCTAACACTCCAAGACTCAAGACATTGCTCACTAGAGAACTTAATGAGAGAGAAATAGTTGCAAATGAAAGGATGATGAGTACCTCCTCACCCCTTGTTTATACACTTGTGAAATAGTTACGTACCCAAGTTACTAATTACCGCAATAACTCAAATTACTAGACTAAAAGTCAAGTAAAATCAAAAAGTAGAAAGGAATATCTATTCACATTGGCATATTTCACTAGCATGTGATCTTATCTTGACCCAACCACTAAGTCAAGGGTTCCTTCACATGTGCCATCCTTGGACTATAGAAGAATCCAAAACAAAAAGACTTGCGTGCCCAAGAGTTCTCAACTCTTTGTTCAAAGCCAAACACCTAGGAATAATACCAAGTCAACACACTAGAATCCAAAATAGTGGTGCTCATCTTTTCTACTTCCTCTAAAACAAGGTCTTCTCTATCTTAATTATGACTAATTTTAGCTAATCATGACTAATGTAGAACCATCCTTTATCTTTATATAAATAATATATGTCAAGTACTTGTAATACCAAGCTAAATATTAAAATACCACACACATGCACAAATGGGTGTTATAGCTTTGATACCAATGTAAAAGACCAAGATTGAGGAGAGAAATAGGAGAATGGAAGCTCATATTGGGACATTTGAATGAGTGAAAACTCCGAATGCCTAGCATGAGCTTTGGCTTTGCTATTTATAGGTATCATACAAAGCCCTTGAGAAGCTTCTCAAGAAGCTTCCTCGAGCCACGTTCTTAGAGTGCAAGCCAAGTTAACTAAAAAGTTTCTCAAGAAGCTTCCTTATAGAAGCCCCCTACTTGGCATGCAAGCTAAGCTAGTTAGAAGCTTCTAGAAGCTTCTTTCTAGAAACTATCTATTGTAATACCAAGAGCTAGCCATATGATCTAGATATGAAATTTGGTTTGGTAACATCTAGAATGATGTTATACATGATGGTCAAAATAGATAAGATAGAAATATCACCAAAAGGGTACTTCTACTAATAGGGTAGAAACCAAAATAGACTTAAGAACCTTAGAACCAATAGCTAGACATATGATTGAAAGGTGAGAATTGGGTTGGTAATATCTAAAAGGATGTTACAAATGATGGACTAAATAGATCAAAAAGGGGTATCACCAAAAGGGGACTTCTACTAATAGAGTAGGAACCGAAATATGCCTGAAATTTTTAAAGGTAATTTTGAAGGCCTAAACGGATGAATTAGGCCTCAAAAATGTGCAGATCCCCCTACCAACAGAGCAAATGTTGGCCATCCATCCCCCCTACTTTGTCTCATTGAGAGCTTTCCAACGGTACCTTACTCACGTGATTCTGAGATTCCTACAGGAAGATTCCCTAAAAGATTCCCTCCGGTCAAAGCTTGTTTGACCAACCAGATAGGACCTAGACCAGGCATGTCACCCATCCAAGTAAGTAATCCAAGGGTGGAGCTTGCTGAAATGTCACCTATCTGTGTCCCTAATCCTATGGTGGAGCTTCCTTGGAGGAGATCCTCTTTGTTTATATAATAAAGAGAAGGTGCTCCTTTGGGGCATCAAATGTTTGAGTGTGCAATTTGTGTTTTCTCTCTTCTCTTGTCCTTGGAGTATTACACCTGTTTGGGGTGCAAGTTAACTAGTTGGGAAGCTTCCTAGATGCTTCTAGAATATCCTAGGCTAATTTGGCTTATTCTCTACTTTGTTAGCCTTACTAACTACGTCACTAAACTCCATATTGTTACAGATTACCAATAGAGGTCATAGATTATCAGCCATAGCAGCATTTATGTCTTGAAAGGTCACTTTTTGCACAAGCATTGTTCATTGCACCTTGCCTTTCCTCAAGTGGCTTGTCAAGGATGGTATATGAGCACCTTAGAGATTACTTTCAAGCAAATGATCATTCCAGTGGTTTTATTGAGTCATTTTAGGTGGTTATGGTAGTAGCAAGAGGAGGCATTCCTATGTCTATTAGTGGAGTGTTAGATGCTAGTCAACTTCTTGTGATGGAGAAGGACATGGGAGGCATTAGACAGATTGCTATTTGAGAGATCTTTTTGCATTTGGTCAGCCGTACCATTGTCCTTCAACATCATTGTCGCTTCTAACAACACCTAAGTCCACATCAGTTTGGAGTAGCTACACCTAGAGGATGTGAGGCTATATCTTTAGGCATTAGGGAACTCCTAAATATCCATCCAGAGTGGGTCATCTTATAGGTGGATGTTGAGAATGCTTTTAATAGCATCTCATTGCATCCATCTTTAGAGAGCTTAGGGAGGTTGGTGGATCCTTGGCAAGTCTTATTCCTTTTGTGCGATCTTCTATAGCTCTCATGCTTCCCTTTACTACCAGCATGGTTGTTCATAAGAGGGAGTCATCGTCTTGGAGTCAATTATTGGTACATGTTAGAGAGATCCTTTAAGGGGACCCTTATTTGCCATGAGTCACTTTAGAGCTCTCTTATCTACGACTTGGCCATGCTAGGTTGTGTATTTCTCTATTTGGCATATGATACACACATCATGGGCTTTTTAGATCAGATTAGGCGGGCCTTTGACCACTTGACTACCAAGCTACATTTAGTAGGCTTGAGAGTCAAGATGTCAAAGTGCAAGGCATGGTACCCTTTAGGTATCCCTCTCCACCTTGAGCTTCCAAAGGGATGTATCACATCTATATATGGACTACATGTTCTTGGAGTGCCAATAGGATCCAAGGATTTTGTCACACGCTTCTTAGACATTGCCCTTGTAGAGGATGTTCTACATGTGGATGACCTTCGGTTACTAGGAGATCTGCAGGTGGCATTTGGTATACTCTCCTCTAGTATTGCTCATGTAATACTCCAAGGACAATAGAACTCTTCAAGAGAGAAAACACATATTTCACACTCTATCCTTCGATGCTCCAAAGGAGCACCTTCTCTTTCTTATATAGCCAAGGAAGATCTCCTCCAAGGAAGCTCCACCATAGGATTAGGTACATGGACAAGTGACTTGTCAGCAAGCTCCACCCTTAGAATACTTGCTTGGGTGGGTGACATGTCAGTTTTGGTCCCATCTAGTTGGTCAATAGGCTTTGACCAAAGGGAATCTTTTAGGGAATCTTCATATAGGAATCTTAGAATCACTTGGGTGAGGTACCATTGGAGAGCTCTTGGTGAGACAAACCAGGGAGGAGGGAAGACCAACCTTCCCACCATTGGAGATGAGGCAATTTACACATTTTCAAGGCCTAATTCATCCATTTAGGCCTCCAAAATTGCCCCATAAGTTTTTAGGCCTATTTTGACTTTTGTCTTATTAGTAGATGTGCTCTTTTGGTGATACCTCTATCTGATCTACGTTCTCCATCATGTGTAACATCCTTCTAGATGTTACCACTCCAAGTTTCACCTCTAGTGTAAAAGATCAAGACCGAGGAGAGAAATAGGAGAATGGAAACTCACATTGGGACACTTCAATGAGGGAAAAATCCAAATGCCTAGCATGAGCTTTGGCTCTTGTATTATAGGGAGCATGCAAGGCCATTGAGAAGCTTCTCAAGAAGCTTCCTTGAGCCGCTTTCTTGGAGTGCAAGCCAAGTTGATTGGGAAGCTTCTCAAGAAACTTCCTTCTAGAGGTTGCTTACTTGGCATGCAAGCTAAGCTAGGTGGAACCTTCTAGAAGTTACCTACTTGGGGTGCAAGCTAAGCTAGCCGGGAAGCTTCCTAGATACTTTTGGAATATTCTAGGCTAATTTGTCTTATTTGCTACTTCGTTAGCCATACTAACTTCTCGCACATGATTCACATGTTTTGCCTTTGTCTTGTTATAGATCAAGATATCATCCAAGAACACCACCAGGTACCAATCCAATAGTCCATCCAACACCTGATGCATCTGATCCATGAAGATTGCTAGAGCATTAGTGAGCCCAAAAGGTAGAATTCTCCATTCAAAATGCACATACCTTGTGCAAAAGGTAGTCTTCTGCACGTCCTCCCTATCAATGAGGATTTACCAATAGCCGTTGCAAAGATCCAACTAGGAAAAGTATCGTGCTCCACTCAATTGATCAAGCAAGTCATCAATCCAAGGCAAGGGATATGCATTCTTCACTTTTTGCTTATTGAGCTGATGGTAATCAATACAAAAATGAAGTCCTCCATCCTTCTTTGGAATGAATAGTACTAGTGCTCCCATAGGAGAGGTACTATGTTGTATGAAGTTCTTCTCCAACAACTCTGTAATTTTTGTTTGTAAATCCTCCACCTCCTTTGGTGAGAGCCGATAGATTGGTCTACTCATTGAAGTACTCCCTAGCAATAACTCAATCTTGAAGGGCATACCACAATCAAAGGGTAATTCCTTTGGCAGATCATCCGGAAACACATCCCTATACTCTTGAACTATCTGATCAACCATTGCTTGATGAGGCTCTCCTTAGATTGTCCTTGTGCAATCTGCTTGATCTACACTACAAAAATATACTTATCTTCCTCCAAAGCTTGCTCTATGGCTGCTTCACTAAAAAACTTCCCACCTAGGACTCATCTTTCTTCAAAGCTTGCTCCATGGCTACTTTCTTGGAAAACTTTCCATCTTGGGACTCATCTCACTTCAAGGTTTGCTCTATTGCTACCTTCTTGACAAAATTCCCATCCAGGGACGAACTATTCTTAGGTGTCTTACTCAGAGATGCTAGATAACCTAATTGGAAATTCCTACCTTGGTGTTGTACTTGAATTTGTTGTTGGTTCCAATCAAATTGAACCTTATGTAGTCAAGCCAAGGTAGTCCTAGAATGACATCATAGTGTATAGGTGTCACTACAAACCTCATACACTCCAGATACTCCTTCCCAATCTTGAAGGTAACAAGATGCAAGGTATGGAATGCATAACCCTTTCTACCATCCGCCATCATCAATCTACTTCCAATAAGAATAAGATAAGAATACCCAATTCTTTTACTACTTGTATGGACATGCAATTCTCTTAACTTCTAGAATCAACCAAAATCCTACAACCCCGAGTAGATATTGTACCTTGCAAGTGAAGCAAACTTGCATAGGTCAAGCCTTCAACCCATTGGAACTAATCAAGCTCCCAATAGGCGGCTCAAAATCTAGGATTCCTTGTTACTCAATGCTGGGATTCCTTGTTTCCTTGATCATTCTGCTCCACAAACTCCTCTAGGCAACTTGTCGAGGTTACCTATTCTTAAGTGGACATTCAACAATACAATGTCCAACCTAGCGACAATAAAAATAACCACCACTATGTTGCAATCTTTCTCTATCCGTTGTACGAAGTGGTCTCCATTGGATAGCATCAATCTCCATTGGTGCCGGTTCTTCTACCCGTGCGTAGTGTACTAGTAGGTTTTGTGTAGGTCAAGGTTGAGACCAAGTTGTTGCAGCCAAGGAATCAAAGTGTTTAGCCAATTGCATGGCTTTTTCCATGTTTTGTGGTTCCCGCATGGTCATCTCTAATTTGGTTTGTGATTTCAAGCCCCTCACAAATCAATCTAGAACTTAACCTTCTTGTATATCTAGAATTTGCATGATGATGTTTTGAACTTGCATGATGTAGCTCCTTTGAGCCAATCTATTTTGGCTCTACCAATTTGTCTTGTACGGTTTGGGTGGCATTTATAGTTTGAAATTGACTAAGTATTGCATCCTTGAATTCCGCACATGTTAAGATTGGTGCAACAATCTTTTGTTCAGCTTGCTTACTTGGAATCACCACCAAAATTTTGCCACACCATCCAATTGGCTAGAAGCCAAGAGTCTGTTATCGTTCATCTTGAAGTTTGGTAGCTTCAAAGTAATGTCCGTAGTCAAACAAAACATTCTCCACTATGCTTGGAAGATTCTTGCTCTCAAACACCTTGGGTCTTTGAAAATTGGATTTGATCTTCTCCATCTCAAATTATGGCTCTCTCTATGTGTTCTTGTCGTTGTTGTGCTCGTTCATCCAACAATCAATTAAGGTACTCGATTTGTTATTGCATAGCAATGATAACACCTGGTATTGCTACCATGGCTACTACTCTATCCCACAATTCCAATTTATCTAATTTATTAACACATAGATGCAACATGTCCACCATTCTCCATAAGTTACAACTGGAAGTATCAAGGGTTCCTCAAACAAGGTCATCATATGTAGAAAATCGTATCCAAAGCTGAGGTGATGAATTGTGTGAACCAATGCTTGGGTAGTACTTGGACACAACAATCCCAATGGTTTGACGGAAGTGGATTTGGTAGTCCATAAATTCCATCCATCCCATTCCTACTCTAATACCAATGTAAAAGACCAAGACTAAGGAGAGAAATAAGAGAATGGAAACTCACATTGGGACACTTCAATGAGAGAAAACTCCAAATGCCTAGCATGAGCTTTGGCTCTTGTATTTATAGGGAGCATACAAGGCCCTTGTAACAATATGGAGTTTAGCGACAAAGTTAGTAGTGCTAACAAAGTAGCAAATAAGACAAATTTGCCTAAAATATTCACAAAGTATCTAGGAAGCTTTTTGGGAAGCTTCCCGGCTAGCTTAGTAAATAAGTAACTTCTAGAATGAAGCTTCTAGAAGGTCCCAACTAGCTTAGCTTGCATGCCAAGTAAGCAACTTCTTGAGAAGCTTTCCAATTAACTTGGCTTGCACTCCAAGAAAGCAACTCAAGGAAGCTTCTTGAGAAGCTTTCCAATTAACTTGGCTTGCACTCCAAGAAAGCAACTCAAGGAAGCTTCTTGAGAAGCTTCTCAAGAGCCTTGTATGCTCCCTATAAATACAAGAGCCAAAGCTCATGCTAGGCATTCGGAGCTTTCCCTCATTCAAGTGTCTCAATGTGAGCTTCCATTCTCCTATTTCTCTCCTTGATCATGGTCTTTTAAGAGCAAGAATGGGATAGATGGAATTTATGGACCACCAAATCCACTTCCGCCAAACCATTCAGATTTTCATGTCCAAATATTGCCCAAGCATCATTTCACCCAATTCATCACCTTGCATTTTGGGTAGGATTTTTTGCATATGATCATCTTGTCTGAGGAACCCTTGATACTTTCGATTGTAACTTATGGAGATTGGTGGACATGCTGCATCTATGTGTTAATCAATTAGATAAATTGAGAGTAGTGGGATAGAGTAGTAGGTATGACAACAATACCGGATGTTATCCTTACGATGAAGCAACAAATCAAGCACCTTACTTGATTGTTGGATGAACAAGAGTAGCAACGACAAGAACATATAGAGAAAGCACCAGTTTGAGATGGAAAAGATCGTATTCAATTTCCAAAACCCAAGGTATTTGAAGGCACAAATCTTTTGGGAACAATGGAGAATTTTGTTTTTGATTGTGAATGTTACTTTGAAGCCACCAACTTTCAAGATGAACGGAAATAAATACTCTTAGCTTCTAGCCAATTGGATGGTGTGGTAAAACTTTGGTGGCGATTCCGAGTGGAGCGAGCTGAACAACAGATTGTTGCACCAATTTTGACATGTGTAGAATTCAAGGATGCATTACTTGGTTGATTTCAAACTATAAATCCCACCTGAGCTACACAAGATAAAAAAAATGGAGTTGAAGCAAATTGGCTCTATAAGGAGCTACATCACACAATTTCAAAACATCTCATGCAAATTCCATATATACAAGAAGGTGAAATTTTGGATAGATTTATGTGGGGATTGAAGGCACAAACCAAATTGGAAGTAACTATGCGGGAACCAAAAAATATAGAAGAAGCCATGGAATTGCCTGAGCACTTTGATTCCTTGGTTGCAACAATTTTATCTTGACCTTGACCTATACAAAGCCTACTAGTACACTACGTGCTAGTAGAGGAACCAATACCAATGGAGATTGATGCTATCCAACAAAGACCACTTGGTACAACGGATAGAGAAATATTATGATAAAATAGAGGTTGTTTTTATTGTTGCCAAGTTGGATATCACATTGCTGAATGTCCGCTCAAGAATGGGTGATCTTGACAAGTTGCCTAGATGGAGTTTTTGGAACAAAATGATCAAGGAAACAAGGAAATCCCAATAGGAGATTTTGAGCCGCCTATTAAGAGCTTGATTAGTTCCAATGGGATTGAAGGCTTGACCTATGCAAGTTTGCTTCCTTGCAAGGTACAATATCTACTCGGGGTTGTAGAATTTTGGTTGATTCTAGAAGTTCAAAGAATTGCATGTTTATGCAAGTAGCAAAAGAATTGGGTATTCTTATCAAGCCAATGATTGGAAGTAGATTGATGATGGCAAATAGTAGAAAGGGTTGTGCATTTTGTACCTCACATCCTATTACTTTGAAGATTGCGAAGGAGTATTTGGAGTGTATGTGGTTTGTAGTGGCACCTCTACACTATGATGTCATCCTAAGACTGCCTTGGCTTGAAAGTCATAAAGTTCAATTTGATTGGACCCGACAAAAAATTCAAGTACAACACCAAGGTAGGAATTTCCGATTAGGTTGTCTGGCACCTTTGAGTAAGACACCTAAGAATAGTCAGTCCTAGGATGGGTAGTTGAGAAGGTAACCATGGAGCATGCCTTGAAGAGAGAGGAGCCCCAATATGGGAAGTTTGCTAGGAAGGCAACCATGGAGCAAGCTTTGAAGAGAGGTGAGTCCCTAGATGGGAAGTTTGTAAGTGAAGCAACCATAGAGCAAGCGTTGGGAGAAGAAAGGTTTGTTTTTGCGGTGTTGATCAGCCCGATTGCACAAGGACAATCCGAGGAGAGCCAAGAGCCTCATCAAGAAAGAGTTGATCAGATAGTTTAGGAGTTTGCGGATGTGTTTCTGAATGATCTGCCGAAGGGACTACCCTCTGATCGTGGGTATGCCCTTCAAGATTGAGTTGTTGCCAAGGAGTACTCTAGTGAGTAAACCAATCTATAGGCTCTCACCAAACAAGTTGGAGGAGTTGCAAAAAACACTTATAGAGTTGTTGGAGAAGGACTTCATACAACATAGTACCTCTCCTTGGAGAGCACTAGTACTATTTGTTCCAAAGAAGGACGGAGGACTTCATTTCTATATTGATTATCGTGGGCTCAATAAACAAACAGTGAAGAATGCACATCCCTTGCCTCGGATTCATGACTTGCTTGATCAATTGAGTGGAGCACGATACTTTTCTAAACTGGATCTTTGTGGTGGCTATTGGAAAATCCTCATTGATAGGGAGGATGTGCAAAAGACTGCCTTTTGCACAAGGTATGGGCATTTTGAGTGGAGAGTTCTACCTTTTGGGCTCACTAATGCTCAAGCAGTCTTCATGGACCAGATGCATCAGGTTTTGGATGGACTATTGGACCGGTACATGGTGATGTTCTTGGATGATATCTTAATCTATAGCAAGATAGAGGCAGAACACATGAATCACGTGTGAAAAGTCCTAAGATGACTACGACAATGGAAATTTTATTGCAAGAAGTCAAAGTGTGCTTTTTGGCAAAAGGAAGTTACCTTCTTGGGTCACAAGATCTCATCTGAGGGGACCAAGATGGAAGAAGAGAAAATCAAGGCCATTAATGATTGGCTTACTCCAAAGGACACTATAGAAGTACAAGCATCTAATGGATTGGCCACTTTTTATCGATGGTTCATTCATTATTATGCTCATGAGATTGCACTATTGACTGACCACTTGGGGAAGAACTTGAGCTTCCAATGGACCACCAAGCACAAAGAAGCATTCCAAAAGTTGAAACATATGGTGTCTTCATGACCCATCCTTCAACCGTATGATCCTCAACTACCCTATGTGGTTGATTTTGATGCTTCTTATTGTGCAATTGGAGCCGTGTTGCAATAGGAATTCCCAGATAGACTACATCCCATTGCCTTTATATCTTGCCAACTAAATACGGTTGAAAGAAATTACTCTTCTCAAGATCAAGATCAACTTGGAATGATATATGCCACCAAAGTATGGAGGCATTATCTCTTGGGAAAATATATGATCATACGAACTGATCACAAATCATTGTTGCAGACCTTACACTTGGAACCCATGAAGAGTTGACATCATCGATGGGAGGAATAACTCCAATTGTTTGACATCAAACTTGAGTACAAACTAGGTTGGTTCCATATCATCCCTGATGCTCTATCACGATGGCCTAATTTGAAGTCTCTTCCTCTCATCACGATAGCAATTACAATGGTGTCAATTGACTCCAAGGTCCAAAACAAGTTTTGGTCAACTCTACAACAAGATCCCTTCTTCCAAATGGTACATGGTTGTCTTACAACATGCAATAAGGAGTACAACACCTTCTCCTTCAAGGAAGGCCTTCTATTCCATGAGGACCAGATCTATGTTCCAACTAAAGGTGATCTCTGACTTGTACGCCTTCAAGAAGCCCATGATTTACCAATAGTTAGGCATATGGGACAAGACCTTGGGTACCCTCCAACGCCAATGGTGGTGGCCCAACTTGACACAAGATGTTCAAGAGTTTGTCCGATTGTGTGAGAGTTGCCAACATAACAAGGCCAGCAACCAAAAGCCAAGTGGAATCCTTCAACAACTCCCCATTCCATCCACTTGATGGGAAAACATGAGCTTGGATCTCATCACATCCTTGCCCTAGACAAAGCAAGGACACAAAGAAATCATGGTGTTTATAGATAAGCTCAATAAGCAAATCCACTTGGCACCAACCTTTGATGTCGTGGATGCTCCAACCTTAGCGCAAATCTACTTTGACAATGTCTTCAAGCATCATGGGATGCCACGTGTACTCATCTTCGACCGTGATCCTCAATTCACCGAGAAGTTTTGGCAAGTACTCTTCCAAATACTCGGCACCAAGCTTGCTTTGTCTAGAGCCTATCATCCTCAAACTGATGGACAAACCAAATGTGCAAATCATACCTTGAAGGATATATTGCATGCCTTCATCAACATCCACCATACCAATTGGGATGAATGTCTTTTAGCTGCAAAATTTGCCTACAATAATTCTAAACAAAGCAAGCATCGGATTTTCTCCCTTCTTTCTTAGTTTTAGCTAAGATCCGCATGTTCCAAATTCGCTTCTTACTCCTCCTCCATCTTAGGTCCCTCATACTTCAACCTTCTTGACCACCCTATCCCAATCTCTCCAACAAGCCAAATCTCACCTCCTTGTTGCTCAAAATCATCAAAAACAATATGCAAACCACCATCGTCATGATCTCACCTTTGAAGTCGGTGATAAAGTCATGTTATCTTCTAGTAACCTACCCCTCCCACTTGATACCCAGGTTCATAAACTAGCCCTTAATTGGATAAGACCCTTTGAGGTCACCCAAATCATCTCTTCTATTGCTTATTGACTTGCCGTACCTTGTCATATGCGCATCTACCTTGTCTTTAACATTTCCAAGTTTAAATCTTTTGTTCCTAACCCATCTTCTTTTTCCTCTTGTGTCCAACCTCCTCCTCCTCCCATGCCTATCAATGATTATAAGGAGTATGAAGTTTATCGTATCCTTGCGTGTCGCCACATTCAACAAGGACGCCAACAACATATGGAGTACAAGGTCCTTTGGAAAGGGTATCCTCTTTGTGATGCCACATGGGAACCTCTTTTTCACCTCCAGAATGCACGGATAGCCATCCAAGAGTTTAAAGCTTCAATGGTGACAATGACATCACCAACTAGTGGTGGGGAAATATGTAACAATATGGAGTTTAGCGACAAAGTTAGTAGGGCTAACAAAGTAGCAAATAAGACAAATTAGTCTAGAATATTCCAAAAATATCTAAGAAGCTTCTTGGGAAGCTTCCCTGCTAGCTTAGCTTGCACCTCAAGTATGTAATTTCTAGAAGGAAGCTTCTAGAAGGTCCCAACTAGCTTAGCTTGCATGCCAAGTAAGCGACTTCTAGAAGGAAGCTTCTTGAGAAGCTTCCCAATTAACTTGGCTTGCACTCCAAGAAAGTGGCTCAAAGAAGCTTCTTGAAAAGCTTCTCAAGAGCCTTGTATGATCCCTATAAATACAAGAGCCAAAGCTCATGCTAGGCATTTAGAGTTTTCCCTCATTCAAGTGTTCCAATGTGAGCTTCTAGTTTTCTATTTCTCTCCTCGGTCACGGTCTTTTATAGCCCTTGAGATGCTTCATAAGAAGCCTCCTTGAGTCACTTTCTTGGAGTGCAAGCCAAGTTAATTGGGTAGCTTCTCAAGAAGTTTCTTTCTAGAAGTCGTTTACTTGGCATGCAAGCTAAGCTAGTTAGCAGCTTCTAGAAGTTACCTACTTGGGGTGCAAGTTAAGCTAGCCAGGAAGCTTCCCAAGAAGCTTTCTAGATACTTTTAGAATATTCTAGGTTAATTTGTCTTATTTGTTACTTTGTTAGCCTTACTAAATTTGTTGCTAAATTCCATATTATTACATCTAGATCATATGCCTAGCTATTGATTCGAAAGTTTCCAAGCATGTTTTTGTTTTTGGCTTATTAGTAGAAGTACTCTTTTGGTGATACCTCTAGCTTATCTACTAAGTCCATCATGTATAACATCCTTCCAGATGTTACCAAACCAAATTTCATCTCTAGATCATTTATCTAGCTATTGGTATTATAGTTCATCAATTGACTTACCTGCTTTGCACAATTCTGCACTCCTTGTCCTTCCTATCACGTTTGAGAGCTTTTGATAGGAGGATTATGGGAGTTTTTGGTGATATTATTGGACCATAAATATTTGAGTATGTGATAAGGGATTTGGCATGTAGACAGACGGCTCTGCCAATCTTGGTGGAGGGGTGGCTTGCTATATATAGAGGAGATTGCACCTATATCATTTTTGGGTACTTTTGCTCTCTCAACATCCCTACTTTCCTCCCTAGTTCCCTATTTTTGTTGATACGCCAGTTTTGGACCTTATGTGACAAAGGTGGAGGAGGGATCCTTTTCTCTCTTGATGTTATTGTGGCAAACAAGAGATAGTCTATCCTCACATGCATGCAAGGACTTTCCATCTTTTGCTTCACTATTGTTAGATTGGACTAGAGGTTTACAATCTTCCTTGATGGAGTGATAGTGTGAGCATAAGTTACATTCTCTCTTAGTTGGCTTGTCCATTCCTTAGGCTCTAGAGCACATCTTTGCTCTTGCTCTAGCAAGGGTGCAAGCTCTTGGATCCTAGCTCAACTGTGCATTGGGGAATTTTGAATTGCACGAGCTACTTTCTCTACAACGATGAGGTTTTGCCTAGGTTTGGTACACCCATCTGTATCTTCATTACTCATTTGTTAGTGTAGTTCAACACTAGATGCAACAGCGGTCCATTTGACATGGTGTCCTTTTGGAGGACAGAGGATAGCTACCCATGATGCTATTAGGGATATAGTGTTTGTTATGGCACAAGAGAGTGGATACTTGGCTTGGAGAAAGCACTTGTATGATTTGTAGACGACACATGTCATAGCAGATTTATACTTGGTCCGAGATGATAAAGTGATAGTAGCGGATGTTGTGGTTACGGACGCTATACATGATACAATTTTGGAGGGAGTGATTACCCATCC
Organism: Lunularia cruciata; assembly: GCA_948567375.1. NCBI lineage: Eukaryota > Viridiplantae > Streptophyta > Marchantiopsida > Lunulariales > Lunulariaceae > Lunularia > Lunularia cruciata. The sequence goes on along the minus strand of OX419755.1, from coordinate 22,890,502 downwards.
TCTTGGATGGGCGGTGAGTGCAGTTTCTACTTGCAAGGTCTCCAAGTATAGAGGCATGCAATGAGGTCACCTCACTGCTCTAGCCTTGGAGTAATATGGAGCGATGGACACGGTATGCAATACATTTTTCAAGGAGTGTGTGAGAACTTATCATGTTAGGTGCTAAAGGGTATCATTCTCACTCTCATATTTTATAATATATTTTAGACAACATGTGTCTATTGCTCTAAAGAAAACAATGGTTGATGTAATCCATAAAAGAACAATCACACTAAATGATGCTTGTTCGGATGCTCCACTTGTTTGTAAAAAGGGTGATTTGCATAGCTTGGATATCTTAGATGCCATAGGGTCAATTTCTCATACGGAATCTATTGGGGTTTAGCCCCATTTGACCTATTTGGTCTCACCCTTGATCAACTTGATGTTTGATCCGCGGTCGCCCTTTTGCTTGCACATTAACATGTCCAGGTTCGGCTGAGCTCGAATCACGAGTCCACCTCCAGCAGGAACCGGGCCCCGGAAGTGTACGGAAGAACCAGATCCAGTAGACACCTGGACCGAAATTGTACGGTCGAACCTACGGTAGTCTCTCTGGCCTGGTGTTCTCGTGGAGGTACGGCGTGGTAGGGTCCAACGATCGTAGTAACCTCTGAACCACAGTCGTTTGGACAGTCCAGTTGCCATAACTGGTCCTACCAAAGCCGATAGTGAAAACTCGACGAGGATTCAGTAAAATTATCACCTGCAAACTCAGAGAGCGGATTCAACGCACACTCTACTGTACTGGAGTTCGCTCTTTCTGGGAAGGAAGCTTGAGAACCAATGGCTGTCACCGCCATGGTTTCCTCACTTTCAACAGCTTGCTCGCAATCTTTTAGTGCGAATTTATCGAAAGATGTTAAATTGAAAGTCCCAAATTCTCGATTAGGTTCATGTTGGAGCTTTAGTCCCGGAGTGAGTGGAAGGAGAGCTGTTAGGTGTCAAGCGCAGGCCTCTGATGGTGGTCAAGGATTCGAGGTCGACAAGCAGTTCGAACAGATTTTGCAAAATGAGGAGTCGCAGAAATTGTTGGACGGGCTGGCAGAGAAAGTTCTGCAGGATGAAGAATCGAAGGCTCTGCTTAAGGATTTAGCAGCAGCAACTGAGCGTGTTGAGAAAGCCAAGCTGGAGCTGGAAAAGGCAAATAGGCTGGAGCAGGAAATTGTCTTCGTCGAGAATCAGATGGCGCGCATAATTTCTGAGCAGAATTCAGCTGATGCTATGGTATGTCCTTTGTAGTAAATTTCTAAACAATTTACCGCAATTTAGTCATAATTTCGGTGCACTTTACGGCGGTACAAGAGTGCACACTTTGAACCCCATGTCAAGGAACCGTTGATTTGGTACGGTACCACCCAGCCAAGTGGACATAGAATTCAACTGGAAGTAACGCCCTGAGAGTTCGTGCCCGCTTTGGAAAATGAAGAACGAAATTTCTACCGCTTGAATGTCTAGCTAACAGCTTTCTAACAAACTAAACCCGCCACTATCTTCAGTAGGAGCGGTTATTATGCTTGTTGCTCTCAGGTCTGTTCAGTCCTCGTAAATTGCTTTTACTACTGCTTCTACTGATTCTAAAGTGCTTCCTTTTTTTCCCGCATTTAAGAATGCCTCGAAGATCACATATGTCAAATTAAGGTTTGTGGTTCAGAATATTGTAATATTTTGGTGTCAGCTCATAAGAGTTTTTATTTTCAACTTTCTCATGTACAGGTTGCAGAGGTCGAAAATGACGTAAGAGAAGCAGAGGAGGCATTGAGAGCTGCAGAGAAGGCCCTTGTCACTGCAAGAGCAGGAGTTAGCCTTGAGAATCTAGGGAATGAGTGGGAGGAAGAGGATATTGATAAGGACTTGGAAAGGATAGAATCAGGAAAAGCAGCTGCAGTGTCTGCCATCGCCGGTACGCTTGCCAGCCTTCCTTTTCTACTTGTGTCAGGAGATGAACTTGGAATCGGGCCGTTGTTGAGTGTTGCAGGAGTTATAGCCAGTTGTGCACTCTATGGAGTCACCTATCGCTATATTATGAGACGAAATCTGGGGAACTTTCATCTCAAATCAGGAGCTGCAGCCGCTTTTGCTCTCGTCCGAGGTAGCTCTGAACTTCCACTCTTTTATATTTGTCTGGGACTGTATGGATTCTCACACCACCCTTCGGCAATCCTTTATCGCACACTCTAGGAGAAGTAGATCCTACGCCTAGTTAGAATTGGTCGTTGTCGTCTGCGCCAAAGTTCATCAATCGCCTCAGAGTCTAAGCGTAACAGTTTCCGGAAAAGAAGAGTGAAAAAAAAATTTCAAAACAACTTAACATTATTTGTACGAGGAATTTGAAGGATAGGTCCAGAGCGTGTAACGTCAGAAACGTTACAATTAGCTCTTCCTTCATTAGATGCAGAAAAGAGAAGATTCAGATACCCCTACTTCATTCGGTTGTCCAGTCATGCTACGCTGCCCCTGTCTTTTGGGATAGCCCTAGAAGGTCTGGCCTGAGAGAGTCCTTCACCTTGAGGCCTCAAAAGACATAGAACAGAACCGAGGTCAACTAGAAACCCTAAGTTGGCTATGTCGTGTGAAAAGAGAACAAGTTCTCACAGCTCAAGTGGCCAAGTTGAGATTACAGAAAGTCTTCAGTCAACAGTTCTTTTGCAGATTTGTCGTAAATAAGAGTAGTGACATAATCGTAAGCAGGCAGTACCAGGGCATACGTAAACCCTTACATTTAAAATTCCTCACGCTATTCAGAAGACATGTTGTTACTTGTTGCCGGAGTACAGATTGTGTAGCAGACTATCATTAACTAGCCCATGTTATTCTCCATCGGGTTTCTCGATGATCTCTGAGTCAGCTTTTAGATATGCCTGTCCCGAGGGTGGAACAACACTGCAGCTTAGGGGAATGCAAGACAAACCCTGTCATCCAATCAGAGGATACACGGTGCTGATGATTTTGATGTTGAAATGTTGTTCTGTAGGAATCGGACAAGTGGATGCTGTTTCTCTACAGGTGGGGTTCCCGGCGCAAGGTGCAGACAAAGTCTTGATGGCTGCGCTCACAGCTTCAGAAAGTATATTAATTTTTAGCTTTGCTACCGTTGCTGTAGACTTCTGCTTACGGGAGGCCCTCTTAAGCCCATACCCGATGCGAAGATCATAAATTCCTGTGTTGCAGTAGGAGAGGCTTATGGCATTTGCCTTGAGACTTAATCCGAGTGTTCAGCTGTATTCAGTTTGTTATTCTATACAAAATCGAGTACGTCCTGACCTTTTTACATCCTGCAGTCTATGTGATATCGGAATCGTATCCCCTAGGGGGTCCTTTATTCTATACCCCAAGAGCGTACTCACCCTCCTTCAGTTTCTTTGTGTCACAAATTTCCTGCAAGGCATTGGGCACTTGGAATGCTGATCTCTAAACTGCTGATTCTGATGTACATCAAACATTGAAAATTCCGAGGAAAAGCTCCGGAAGAGTAAATAATCGGTGGAAGAGATGATCTGTACTCTTGACAAAACTATCGGTTAGTGGGCATGCCGAAAATTTTATTGATTAGTGGGCATGCCGAAAATTGTTACCAAAACTCAGTCCTCTTCGCAGCTCGGTCTAGGAGTACTGCTTTACTAACAGTAGACGGTTCGCCTATAGGAGAAAGCTCGTCTCCTCCTCGAGTCTGATCAGTAAAAGTTACTGGTCTTACCTCGCCCTAGAGAATTGGAGATACAAGTAACACCAAACTCTGGGCACTGAGGATTTCTTTATTTACAGACCTGTGATCAACGCGACGAAGATCTATCTCACGAAATCGCCAAATGACGCTCCTAAGTTGTAAGTCTGTCTTACCTATCGCTCTTGTCTGGGAACTCTCGGTGTTATATATATCGCTTTATACGGTAATCGAATTAGGGCAGAAAGTTCTGAATTGCAAAATCCTCTTGCAGTTTCAAATCCATCTGATTACCATCTCTTGCCCAATCATCCTACTCTAGCTTAAACGAAAGGGTTGCTGTCTAGAATATCGCGTAATGGAATCCCCAACTTAATATCCTGACCTCTTCTTCAGACCAATAATCCCACTCTCCAAACGGTACTCCCCTTGAATCAACAATCTTGCTGCTTCACCGTTTAGGCTAGGACTTACAGTTGTCCAAGATGTCCATTCCAAGATGTTCATCGAGTTTGTAGAAACCTAATGAAATCGATCCTCTGTTCCAGAAATCCCGACTGACGTCTCCAAAGACACAAATTCATACGAGTACTCATCCCTTCACTTTTAAAACGTGCCCAGAATAGTGGTAATTACATCAGGCACTCTGTCATAGCTGCTCGCGGTCGGGGAGAAGCAGCTACACTTTAAAATAAAATGAGGTGAGTATACTCGATCTCATGAACGGCGGAAAAGACCTCGAAACCAATTAACTCCTCCACTGCTCTGAGCTCGAGCCGGGGGTTGGACAAGAGCTGTGAGAGTTCGGTGCTCCACAGGAGAAAGAGGTATGCCATGAAAAAGTGCTTCAGTTAAAACTCCGACATTGGCAGATTGCCTCCGACCACGGTAGAGAGTAATTCCCGCGACTGTCCCAACTGTCAGCACCTGCAATAAACAACCAAAAGCGAGACGTCTATAAGTATCTGGCAAGGGGATTCTCGTGACAAGCAAAAGAATAAAAGAAGCTCCTCCACTATTTACAAAACCTTTGAAATCACATACACTTCTTTTTCCACATGTAGAATTGTTGGGCCTTCTACGCTACGGTTGATTGAATGAAGTATGCAGAGTAAGGTTGTTACTGGAAGAAGCCAAAGCACTGCACTTTGTGCATCGAATTGAGGGTTGTAGAGGATAGTCTCTCCGTATTCTGTGGTAAGTTTGTTGTAAATCTCCTTATCCGATTTGCCTTTCCTCAGTTCATCTCGTATAACCTTCAAATAAACAAACCAGGAAATTCATGAGCAGTTTCCTGGCATATTTGAGTTGCTTCCAATTCCTGCAATGACAAATGTCTCGACACCACAACTTGTTTTGCAGAGTCTTCCAAATCGTGCTGCGAATTAGAAACTAAGCTCCCACCTGGCGAAGTAAAATTGCAATTTCTGCTTGAGATTCCTCAATTGCTTGATGTCCACATTCCAGACAGCGAACATTGTGGCTAATATTCCGAGCCCGGGCCTCAATTTGCGCAGATCGGACTCGCTCCTCGAATTTCGTTCTGTTGTTGCCATCATCTATGTCTTGCCCTGCCATCTCTCTCTCCTACACAGACTAGGAAACGCAAAGTTGGATAGCGAAGAAGGGAGCCGGAAACTGCTAGAGCTTGGGATGGGGATTCACGTGAGAGTCGAATGCGCACCTTATTCAGCTGCCATTTCATTGATGGAAACTCAGATTACTGAGTGACGAATCGATTGGTAGGTCATTTCGGAAACACATTTAATTCAAATCAAATACTGAACGTTCTAACCAGAAACCTTTCAACCAGTTTGCTCGAGATTCGGGCTCAGAATCGTCAGGAGAATCTCTTCACCCCTCTAAATCGGACGGGTGAAGGAGACCGGGCTAATCCGCAATGAGCGCTTGCCTCTTAGGGTTTCACAAACATATGTTCAGTATACATTTAGAGTTAGAACGTGAAGCAATTTCCGAGAACTGATAGGTGCAGAGAAATGCTAAAGCGAACGAAGGTTCGAACTAAAATTGGAGAATTCTGGAATCAAGATTCATCATCTGCAATAAAACATTCTCGAGTAGTGCTTGAGATTCAACAAATGGTCTAGTTGGAGATCCAGAGAAAACTTTCTGTAGAGAAAACGATCGCTTTTGAATGATTGTTGTCGAGTTTCTCCTCCAGGAAAGGATATACTGTTTTTGTGCACTTCGTGATTTCGCAATTTGAACAATTGAATTTTTATAGAAGCTAAACTCGATCCGGGGCAGATCGACTATACAACTTTAGTGAGGAGAGTCAAAGAGCCAAATCAGTCAGCTACTACCATTACTCTTCTCATTTACTTCAATATCAGTCGAACACTTTTAAAGCATCGACGAGAAGCGAAATCTCACGATTAAAGCTATGCAGCCATAAAGTACTGAGCCTGTGGTCGGAGACAAGTTCCTGCCTTGACTCCATTGAATGCATATGGAGTTTGTTGTTTTCAATCTTCTCGTATTGACCCTCTGAATTTTGGCTGATCTGAAAATCAATCTCTTGAGCTCAACACTTGAAACTTATTTGGTGTAAATGGACGACCATGGTTCAAGACGCAATCACTTCATATTCCGAGTTCGACCAGCACGCTAAGTATGCAACTCGTCTCCTGATATGGCATATTACGAAGACAATGGATTCCTGTTCTGAAGTGAAATTCTTTCACAAAAGATCTGGCTTCTTCCTGTACTCCACGAATATAAACACGAAAGCGTTCAGGTGGTGGAGTACCGCGTTGAACAAACTTCTACTTAAGTTCGCAGCACATTGAGTAATGTAATATAGAACCCGTAGTAGCAAACATCCAAACGATAATAGCTGACAGCGTTAAGACTGCCAATATCGAACAGGGCTTTCGTAATCTCTCTCTGACAAACTTCCGGATAGAACCCCAGTCAAAAAAGGGTACTCGTGCATAAACACCTGTTCATCTAACTGAAATGAAGAATTCTACAGAAACGTCCTCCAGCTTATGCCTGACCTACTGGAGGTAACTGCTTGCTAGCAAAATTATCTAATCTACTGAAAACAGACTTTCATCAAAACTTGCATGAACACCCTCACATTACCACTGAATTTTAAGTGGTGATGACGCATCCATTTATAGTGCCTTACTTGCTACCTTCTTTGACTTCTTCTGTGTCTTCTTCATTTTAGTCAATCCAGGTGCTGTGACCTTTGCATTTCCAAGCATGCAAGCCACCAGTTCTGGATCCGTCACGGCCTTCATGAGCTCTTTCTCACGTGGAGTAACTTCCTGCGAATGACTAAAGACATCTATGGCAACCTTGGCAGCTGATCGTATACCACCCACCCCATGACAACAACATAGTGTAAGAAAAAGAATCTGGTGCACAAACTTTCACATTGAAAACAATCATGCAGAGGCCAAAATTCAGTTTCCAAGTTCAGCCGGAAAACACAGCGCAAGGAAATCAAGAACCAAGATCAAAGTTGAGCTTCGCACCTTTGCCCTTCTTAGCTGGTCCTGGAGTGAGCTTGACACGGTACTTGTATCCTTGTAGGGCACTGTAAGGCGCACACATTGGCACAGCGTAAAGCAGCACATCTGTTGTAAGTGGTGCTCCCGTCAGAGAATCTAGTTCTATGAGCTTTTCCTTCTCATCATCCCCCAGTTCTAAAACATTTTCTTCTGCCATTATAGCCGCTATCTCCTCCTTGGCTGCTCTTGCATAAGCTCTTCGACTCAAACCATCCTTGGGTTTGTCTCCATCCTTTGAGGCTAGGTTCTGTTGACTGCCCTCAATTATCACGACGTCAGTATTAGGTTCTTTCAGCGACTCCGCATCCAAGGTGCCAGTGCATACCACAGTTGGAGAACTTTCAGGATTCCCGCCCACATTGGCAGTGTTATAGGGACAATCCCGTGCAATGTGCCCATCCCTTTTACATTTGTAACACACTTTCAATCCTGCGTCTGCAAAATCAGGGCATTTGTTTGGTCAGTTTTTTCAACTTTGCTCCTTCACATGGGACTGAATAAGAACCTGAAGCTAGCATTCACCATCTTTCATGGATAAAGATTTCAGAACTTCGTAGCGAAACAACTGCACTTCGCTTCACCCAAAAGGCATTGACAGATACTTCTTCATAGATCATGATGGAGATGTCACCTTTCCGAAAATATTGCGTTAGTTCTGTCGTCGAACCTCCACTGGAGATGTGAGAAGAATTGTAGCATTGTGCAGCATTGTGCTTAGACTTGAAAGTTTATATTTCATGAGTTAGGGAGCTTCACTAACTAAGGATGGATGAACAGCAGCTACACTAGCCAAACGTACATTTCTTACAAGCACCAGTTACAGACGAAGATCGCACTGATCAGACTAAAAGTTCGTAATTTAAATCCAGGTTGCCAATAGAAGAATACCGTGCTTATTGGGAATATTCTCATTTGAGGGCACTTTAACGTTTGTGCTAGTGTTTGCGTTCCCTCCTGATGATTTGGGTTGCTTGGACTCCTTTCGCCCAGCCGACTATTCACAGCAACATCCACAAACGCCTCTCATATTCTTAGAAGGTGGATGAAACATGTATAGGACAGTTCCTACCTCGAGTCTCTGGGATCTGAATTCACAAAAGGCGTTTGACCGTGCAGTTAATTAGGAGCAAAACTCACAGCTAGTAGGGACATTCGAAGTTGCCGCTCGTCTTCATCTTGTTCAGCGTATTTTTCCTTTATCTTTTTCAGTTTTCCTTTCCTTCCACGACCAGGTTTACTACCAGCAGAGTTAAATTCCTGGTCTCTCTCTCCCGTTTCAATAGCAGATGGTTCTTCTGAAACACTGACAGCATCAACTCTTCCTCGCCCTTGTGCATGTTCCACTACGTCTGCAAGGGTGTCATCCCCTGCATTATCATTTGATTCTCCGTCGCCTCCATGCTTCGATCCTTTCTTCAGTTTCCTCCTGGCAGCTTTAGATACGTAAGGTTTCTCCCTTTGAATATTCTTCGTCATTTTAGCTCCTCCATCAGAGTGTTCGTCCCCATCACGTATTGCACTGATGGACTCAAGCCCATATTTGCTACTGTTATCGAATGTCTTCGACGCCGAGCGAAGTTCAAGCGCTTTATCCAGTAAAGCATCTAAACCAGAAGTGTCATCTCCTTCAGAACTGGTTCCGTCATTCGCAGCGGTAATTACTTCGTCAGTCATTTGACTTGAAGAAGCAGGCTCTTCTACTGACCTAACATCTAAACCTGAAGTTCCACATTTCTGAACTTCGTCGCCAGTTTCCTGGTCCTGGTCTTCACTTGCGCCGTCAGAGTCTTCGTACTCATCTTCATCTTGTAATTTTCCTTCTTCCGTTTGTCCAACTTCAGTCAAAATGGTCATCTCACTGTCCTCTCCTTCGCCATCTCCCTTAATCCGTCGTTCATTGAGGTGAACAGCGATACAGCTTTCGTCCAGACGAAATAGCAATCCATACCCCATTACCAGAGGGTTAGGGGGCAGAAAATTTTTCTTGCCCCTGATCATGAAGCTTCCTACAGTTAAGTATTCCCCTGTGGGAGCCGTCTTACTTACCTGGTGTGCATGGACCCACCATGCACTGGTTACTATCTTCGAGTCCCATGCTTGACTTCGACAGACCTAACAAGGGGGAAACCAAAGTTAAAATGCAGTGATAATCTTTGACTTCGGTCTTTGTTGTGACGTGTTTCATAAGGTATAGATGCCTCCGAATTCAAAAGAATCGAAGTATTTCCACGTTCAGAAAAAGAGCAACGTGCAAGTAGCCAACAATATGAGAGAGTTGCTATAGCTGTAACTCACAGTAAATGAACCAGCTTGGTTGATTGTAAGAGGAGGGATAGGTCGTGTAGAATCATTGTTTTTTATTATTGTGCTAGACGCTCCATGTAGATCTGCATGCACATATCTTTGCACAGACAGTCAAAGAAGGCTGACATGAGCTTCGTGTACCATTACTGGACAATGAATATTATTACCATATAATTCAACTGTCCAGCCAGCCGTTTAGCGTGCTTAAGGATACTAAATGGCATAAACACCAGCGTCTAAATTCGTAAACACGGCAGAAATGTCAAAGATTTATTCTACAAATAACCAAAAGTTTCTAATGCGAGATGTAAAGGCCATAGCTAACGTATGCACGACATAGCATACCAGAGATTACCTATACTTAGATATGAGAATGAGCAATGCATATCACATGGATAGAGATTCTTCGCTGACGGTATTTCATGAATAAGGAAAGTCAGTAACTGAGATTCAAAAGATTTTAGTTTTGCATTCTGAACTTACAAATCTCCTTTCTTCATGTAACGTTTTACAACCAGCTCATTTTGCTGGGCATCCCGTCCACTTATCACCAGATAGTTTTCACTACTGATAAACCAGTTGAATTTCTCGAACCAGTGCACTTTCCGGATATGTGTGATTGCAGCCACAGTCTTTGCCTGCAGATTCGCTCAGTCAGTTTGTGCTCATCTAAACTTATCCTCCTGATGATGTTGCTGCAACTGTGCATTTAAATCGTCACCTTAAAAGGAGTCCTCAGATTGATTCGCAAATAAAGTGCCCTCTTACTTTAAGACCCCAATGGCCATGAGTTGTACAAGCTGTCTAGACTGAAGCTCCATGAATCAAACCCTATCTTTGGAAACAATGCAGAGTACAGTAGTTACCTGAGCAAGCTGTTGCTGAGTTCTTTTCTCAGCAGCTTTGAATGCTTTCTCATGAGCAGCAAGGGTCTTTTCCTGCTTAGTGGCATGCTTTTTCTTTGTTTCAAACCACCGCCTAGCATTCCCGTGTGCAGAAAATGACAGATCCACCTCCACCTACAGCCTCCGCATGCAAAGAAACCAATCTCTCATGCATCAGTTTAGTTACAAGTTAATATGAAAGAAGTCCTGCATATAGAAATGGAAACACACTGTAGATTTGATGCCATCTTCTGTATTGACAGGTATAGTATCACGCCTTGAAAGATGGACCTACATGTAGACAGTAATCACGGGTTTTAATTTCTTCATGCGAGATCCATGAACTCACAGAAGAAACCAACACCTCGAAATTATACAAAAGAATGATCATGTTTCTAGATGAGTTATGGGAAGTAGTACATCATCCAGCGGCACTATCTAATTGGCAAACATATTATCTGGCATTCATCTCAAAGTCTCATGTCATGATTCGAGTTTACCCACCGACAGCTGAAATGCAACTGGTTGAAACCACATACTTAGAGACTACCTTATCAACTGGCCGAGTTTTTTCCTCCTCATCCATGTCATCCAGGTTGTTACTTAGTAATAGAGTGATTTGATTGCTTTCAAGTTGCACGCTGTGGATGACCCCTGCAACAGGATTTCCAGCCTTCTTCTCCTCCTTGATCATCCGCCACAGATCTTTCCAGTCCATACCACTGGCAAGTGCAGTACGAACAGCTAAAATAGCTCCATCTACATCATCCAAGTTATACTCTATCAATTCTGCCATGTGCACCGATTGGTCTACTTCGCGTTCCAACGCCTTGACACGATTTGTCTGCACCCAAGAATTATATATTTCAAGAAGTTAACACACTGTCGTGATGGAAACTTCTTGAAATACGGTAACGATCTGCTACCATGTTCAAATCCAAAAATGCTTAGTGTATGGCTACCATTCACATCTGGGAAATGAGAGCAGAAGCCGTTCCAAGAACGGGCTACTATTGACATAGTGTATCAACCTCCAATTACACAGGGTATGCTTTATGATTTGTGTAGCTGTCCTAGTAGGTGAAAGACTTCTGAGCGCATCAAACTTTTAATCCACATTAACTCAAAGCCTAGGAGGTAACTAGTTCGTGAATATGATCTCACATAATTTCCATCCATTTTGTGATGAACTTGGCGGCATTCAAGGTAGTGCTATACTGGCAATCATGAGTGGCATGCTGAACCAGGCATGTTTCGGCACTCAAAACAACTCTTGCTCAAATACCTGATCAGCTCGAATTTTTTCTAGCTTTGTGAGAGCAGACTCTTCTTGTGTTCTTCTTTGTTGCTCTGCACGTTGTCCCTCAATTTTGCTAAAGTAGTCATCCATAGCAGCATCAAAAGTCTCGAACTTCAGAAACTCTCGTCCCTTCATTTGATTCAGATCCAACGGCGAAAACTCGTCATATACCTGCGACCGGAGATAACATAATAGTTAATAATAAGCGTACATTTACGGAAGCTTTGAAGCTTTGGATCCTTTGACTCTGACTCCGACTTTGACTAGAAGAACTCCCGTCTACGTTGATTGCAATCTGACTTACAGGCTTAACTAGGAGCAATATGTTTTATCATCCAAGATATTAGGCAATCATTGTACGAACGGGCCAAACCCCAAGCTCAAGTTTGAAAAGCCAAACGCGTTCCACTAGATTGTAGACCGACAGATAGTGAGAAGAGTTTAGCGACCTTGTCGAGTTCTTCCTTGTCAGCGCTCGCATCTGACTTCCCCTTCCCTGTACTGACTTTCTGCGTGTATATATATCCTTCAGGAACAAGTTCACCTTTCACAACAGCTTCCAGCCAGTCCTCGAACCTGTTGACAGCAGCCGCTAATGCCTCAAACTGCTCTCCACTTAATCCTGGAGCAGCTGTAGAGGCGTTATCTCCGATGATTTTCATAGTGGGCTGCAGCCCTGCACTTAATATGATGTGCTCGATCAGAGCTGGTCCATAGCCCAAGCCATCACCAAATATGAACTTGAGAGTTGGCACCCCTGCTCCTTTCTTGGCGTTCCCAGTATGTTCGTGGCTTGTAGACTTGGAACCTTTTCCTTCTCCCTTATCCCCCTTCCCTTTGACCTTCTTTTTATCTTTGACTGCACTTCCACCCCGTATCTCGTTCTCGGCAGCCTTCTGATCCTCTCCAACTTCTGATCTGGGCATCTTCTGCTCTTTCAGAAGAGAATCAAGCTTTTGCTTGGTTGTCCTCTCAAATAACTTACAGGAAGTTATGGGATACACATGGTGGGCCATCATCACAAGACCTTTCTCATCGTCCCTGTTCCACAAAAATAAGTAGTGGCATTAATCGTCTGTTAAACAAGTAGATTGTGGCCACGCAGGCCATACAGAAACGCATCAACCCTAAGAAGTTTGTAAACTACACTGGTCTTCATGTCTACATATGCTCTGTCGTTATGACGAAAATCGTGTAGAACAGTCCTTCTTGGCTAGAAATATCCAAGTGTTACAGAAGACCACCAGAGAATCTGCATGATGTATACCAAGAACTGGTATACAATTGAACCATTTCGTGAAAGAGGCGGTCAAACCTATGCGTACGAAGCAAAGTGATCACGTTGTAATGATAATCTGTCAGTAAAATATTTCCCTGTGAATAAAGCTCCAGGATAATGTGAAAGGCTCCTTCTCCAAGTCCAAACTGAAAATCCACAACCTAAAGACAACTTTCGTGATTAGATACCAGAGCAATTCAGATTCCAGGTGTTCAGTCACAGCAATGATGATTGAATCATATACAGAACGAAGCGCCGATTGGATTCAACCCACATTAAAGAAGGCATCTTAAAGCCGATCCAGGAAACCAGACAGATATTGGTCCAATCCAGATAAATCGTGGCATAACATGACGCAACAAGTGATTTGCGATACGTATCTTGACAACAATTCTGAAGATGAGATAACTCTGGCCATCTAGAACTTAGTTAAAATCGTGCAATGTGCGAGGACAGAAGGAAAAGAGAGCTGTCATGAGAAAATACACGATCAATGCCAAGCTGCCGGACATCCTCTAGTCTCCGTGTCCTTAAATGCTTCCTCAGCTTCAAAGTGAAACCAGAGGGAGTAGTGTTCTTATCACTGTACATACACCGAAATTACCAGGTTATATACAACAGGTGGCAGTTTTATGCCTTCTCTTCACAAAATCTTACAATATATTGAGGTGAGGATAAAAGATTACAAGAAACTTAACAGAATGAAAACTCTTTCTCGCCATGACTCCATGGCCCTTAACTTACTTCTGTTATAGAATTTTTAAGGTTTCCTTTATCTAACACGAGATTCAATTGGTAGTCCCTTGTCAAAACCTACCGACTAAACTCAGTTGTGTGCAATCGAACACCGCTCTCAAGCAGAACCAGAGCTCTTTCACTTTCCCCAGATTCTGTTACACCGCTGCTTTTTGCAAACTTCATCACATACGTCTGCACGTTTCATTCAAGAAACAAATATTAGTAATATATCTTGGTCGTAACCAAAAATCCCAACCGAAATTCGCCCTCGCCCATACACTCTTCCTTTTCCTTCTTCAGATAACACTCGTCACGTGTAGAATTATTTGTTAGAGGCTTGGCTGGGATCTCTCCTCCCATAGGGCTCTGTTTTAAACTAAAGCTTTGCCATTCTTTCAGATGAAAACGACAAGTTGGCAGACTCAGATTTCGTGGTTGGCATCTCACCATTGCCAAACACCTGCTGACCTAAGAGACGACGTTTGGATCTATATACTACAACAACAATTACCTCATGTTCACCTTCTGATGGAAAGGGGTATGCCAGACATCGACATTCACTCTGGCAATTCATTAATCTAGGCCTTCTCAAGGTATTTCAATGTATTCCTCATTGCTCCTCAAAACATTCGAGAATAGTTGCGGTATATTCTTAATCTTAGAACATAAACAGGATGAAAATCGTAGTCTGCGGATGCATGGATCTCATGACCACTCTGAACACAGTAAGATATAGCAGAATCAGATAGTACCACTAATTAGATCTTTCCACTAGCCAGCCACCAATTTACGTGGCCCACATAACTTGAAGTTAAAAAATTGCGCCAGAGTACCCCGAGGATAGAAAAACTAGTCCAAATCGACTCCATATTAGTAGGCTAAATATTCCTACACCTCTGAAAATGGTGAGTTCCACTAGCTCGTGGCCCTGCACTGACATGGTCTGGGAGCGGAACAAATTAATCTTTGAAAAAATTCTAAGCATCTAGACCCCAAGAGGTAAAATTAATAAACTGCTTAAACCTTCTACACCATTTCTCGCTTATCTAACTTGTTCTGATGTGGACAGCACATAAATTCGTTCCAAAACTCAGCTTGTTTACAGAGACCTCGAACACAGAGGTAAGGCAGTATCAGAAGACGTTGCTGTTTTAGCCTGACCAAGCTATCAATCCAGCATTTCGGAGAAAGTTCCAATCGTTAGCATTCCAGTTCCCAAGATACAAAATATTCTTGGTGATCTGTGTGTAGTCGGAAAAAGTAATGAACGAGCTTAAGATCTAATATAATTCCAGTTCTCAAGCTACATACTAGAATGATTTGTAGAATTGGACAGATTTCTTGACGAGCTTAGAGTATTCCATCCTGAATAGACTTGTTAGGTCCTCGTAGAATCAGGTGTGACTTAGAGTAAGGTGATTTGCAATGTACTGACAAGAGTATGAATTATAAATAGAACAGGCGAATTGCAGTACATGCACATATATTTCAGGAAGAGGATGATGCGGTATTAAGGGCTAGAGAACGCTGTAACAAGCTTTGCATCCTGTGAAGTGGTCTGCCACAAATACTTGGAAGCTGGTAAGGCATAGCGAGCGAAATTCAGCAACTAACCTTGGGGGAAATATCATAGATATTGGCGCAGCGCATCCCAATCAATCTTCGTAAACAGCGCACTTCAGCGGCCACATCCGCTGTGGTCATCCGCACCTTCACCATTTTGTCTATACTGCTTTCACTTGTGTTTCTTTGTGTTACAATTTCACTGTCCGGTTGTTACTTTCTCAATTTATCAGTCTAATCACACAATTTGAGCTGTGTTCTCCTCAATTTCTCCATTCACTCCAAATAGTTTGAAGTCTCTGATTAATGCAGTACATGCTGGACGACCCCATCGATGCATCCATCAAGCCTTCGGGTTATAGCAGTCACTTAAATCGTACAAACTGTTTCCCCGCAGACGACGTTTCCATTGGTTCTCCGGAATCAGGAAAAGATGCCAACTCGACGACTTACCCACGCGTTTCTCATAGCGAGGGAGGACTCAACCGTAAATCCTTTTAAGGATTGCCTGACGTTAAATGTTCAAAAGACCGTACGGAACTGCATATGAACTTCACAAAGAAAATATACGGCCAAGCAAGTACAGGGTATGACGAGGAGGACTACTTGCTACAGTTGTGAAGATGCAAAGAATCACCACTTACTCGAGGCTACTCTAAATTAGCTACCCCTCGTGAGATGGACGTCCCGTATAGGGGCCAGTCCTGCTAGTTTACCGCTGAAGGGAAGATCTACACAGTCAGTAGATACCACGTAAACACCGACGCGTTGGCGGTGATGAAGTCCGTACAACTACTGTAGTAACGTCGACAGCAGGAAGCCTCAATGAGAGGGTGTATCGAGTACATTTCCACTGCCATGTTTCAGAGATGGTTAGGGGATTCGGCTCTCAGGAAAGAGAGAACCCTACTTCATTGTTGGGTTCAGTTCAGTTGTGGAGTACAGATTTCGGGTTGGTCCTTGTTTAACCTGGTGGGTTTTGTGGATATCCATCTGATGAGTGGTTTACGAGGAATTTGAGGTCTCTTCTCAGATATGGGAGGCGGGGGGAGAGGCAGACTTTATGGGCAGGTTACCGGATTGTTGAGGCAGAGTTGTAAAGATTGGAGTCGTCGATCTCTTAGTTTTGAGGTTGAGACGGTTCATCGAAGTGGGAACTCGTATTCCAATTGGGCAGGGTATCCCGTAAGGACGCGTGGAAGCTTAGTTGGAAGCACTGGGGAGAATTCCCGGTCCCCTTTGAAATTGTATCAGAGAGGATTTGTTGGGGTGTTTCGAGCTTCGGATACTGTCATAAGGTCCAGTAGATGGAGGACGAGCAAAGTATCCGGATTTTCAAGGGATGTAACCTCTGCTGTTGTGAGTCAAGCGGGAACTGTGGCCAGACAAGCGGCAGGCTCCTTAGGGATTGCATCTGTGGGTGTTCGTAAAGAATCCATGGGAATCCTCGGTATTGTCGACCACTATGGAAAATGTTACTTTGAGCTCTCGAAAGCACGCCTCAGGTACCGACTTACATTTATGCTCATAGCAGGAATATGTCTGATTTCATGCTTTCCAGCTTTCTGAAACATGCACGATCCGAATCCAAATTAGACGCTGTGAGGTCATGTATGATGGGTCTTTGAATCTTGTTTCTTCTCTTTAAATTACACTGTTTATTTGCGACCACTTCAATGCCCCTTGAACTGCTCACCCAGGATATCTCTAGTGCATCTCACTAACATTTTATTCAAAAGAATTTGAAATTTGCAATATCGACTTTATAATGGCGCTTATAGAATTGTTGTGCTAATTATTGTGATCGTGGTGCACATGAACACAGCTCATTCGTGGTATTATCAGCAGCTGTGGGATTTTGGATGGGAAGTGGTGAAGTGGTGGATTGGAAGGGTCTTGGATACACATCGGTAGGAACTATGTTGTGCGCTGCTTCTGCGAATTCTTTCAATCAGGTTAGAGCACTTCCATTAAGCTATTGGACATGATTTCAGTTTCTAAAGGAGTTTGCCAAATGGGGAGCTTTAATAGATTGAAGAGTGACCAGGGGCCGACGATGGTTACTATACGATACTCTACAATGATGTCGAGTTTTGATTGGTTCCGAAGTAAAGCAAGGATTGCACGTTCTCATGATGCTCTGAGCAAGCAAATAACTGCTGCACGGTGTTCCATGTTAAGCCTGACTATGTATCACCTGAAGCTGAGATAGAGCTGCTGATTAAATATCGAATGCTTTGGTCATGCTTCACTAAGGAGGTTGTTTTCTTCAGTGTGTAGAAGAGTCTTATCCTGGGCCGTGGATTGGTTTGATCTTGCAGCTTCTGGAAATAGCGAATGATGCACGTATGAAGCGTACAATGAGAAGGCCCTTGCCGGCTGGGAGAATTGGCGTGCCTCATGCTTTGGCGTTTGCAATTACTGCTGGTGTCACAGGGGTCACGTTGTTGGCTAGCAAGGTACCTTTAGTCACCTCCTTTTCCATGTACAATTGTCACATACAGACTCTTATGTATCATAGAAACGTTCTAAGTATGAATCGCTCCTATGATCATCAAGTTTTATCAAGTAGATCCTGCTTAACAAGCTATGCATCATTTTATTCCCCTCAACGCACTTTCGGGTCCTCGGGCATTCTTCCTACGTATTTAAACTCAACCTTTCTGCAATCCATACGCTTCCGTGACCGCATTCAGGGAAGGGAATGCATGGAATCCCTCATTCACATCCCCTCACAAGTACTTCTTCAATGATAGTTATTGTACTTCAATAACAAACAAAATAAACCATTTTGTTTGTTTCTATTGCAAATTTCCAGTGCTGTTTCAAATGCATTTTTGCGGTTACCATACCTCTCGTGGTTCGTAGTTGTACCTACTCTTGCCAAATAAAATACAGAGTAATACGTATTAACGACCTCTCCGATATATAGGACTAATACCTTAGTTTTAGATTAACTGATTTACTTGATGACTATCTTCTGTGCAGTCTAATATATTAACAGCAGAACTTGGAGCCGCAAACATTGTTTTGTACGCCCTGGTTTATACTCCTTTGAAGCAACTTCACTTCATCAACACATGGGTTGGCGCCGTAGTCGGTGCCATTCCTCCACTTATGGGGTGTGCATAATATCTTACCATTTTCCTGTCGCCAACTTCAACATGCCGATTTTCTTCTGGACTTTAAATTCTATCGTTGAAAGTGAAACCGACGGCATGAGGCGTAGCTCACACCTTGTCTTCCCTGTGAAGCTTATGTGAACCAATTTATCTACACATTGTGAAAGGAGTATGAAAAGAGGTTGGGTCAGCAGGCGCAGATATCTACAAAACATTAGAGTTTCTCGATTCATATATTTGACAATTTAACAACTAGATGTGCAAGAAAATGACAGCTGTAGGTTTGAAACTAAGCAAGTAACTGACGAATTCTACTCAATGCTTGCAGGTGTGTAGCAGCTGCTGGGCAAATTGACGCCGGAGGATGGATTCTTGCCTCCGGGCTGTACTTTTGGCAACTACCGCATTTTATGGCTCTTGCATACTTCTGCCGCCAGGATTACGCTGCTGGCGGGTACGCACAAATTTGACCGTCTACTCGAGATGTTAGTTTGGGTTCGTCTTTGCTAATAGCATTTTGAACCAGAACACAGGCCTGACTTCTTCTGGCGCTGCAGGTATAAGATGTTGTCTCTACTGGATGCTTCAGGTCGAAGAACAGCCTCATGTGCGCTACGAAACTGTCTCTATCTCTTGCCTTTGGGCTTTGTTGCGCAACATTGTAAGTAAAGCTGGCATTAACCTACCTACAGCTATCTGCAGCACGTTTGTTGAAGGAGTACTACTGGTTAAAGTCGCTTGCGAAATTTTGTTGTACATAAATACAAGAAGGGTTATCCTTCAGGAACCTACGTTTTCCTTCTTCCTCCTAAAATACGAATCCATTGTCTGTTTCAATTCAACAGTCAGTCTTGTGGTGTTTAGAGATAGCTGATAATTGCAGAAGCTCATCTAGTTTGTGGGATCAAACTATTGACTTGATCCTTTAATAGGCTAATGTAGAAAGTCCCTTCCTGCAAGGACTCGGAGCAAATCATCCATTTGTTATATTACTGTCCATAATATGGCTTAGGTTTGGTTATGCTCACAACCACCATGGAACTTTAGAGATAGAAGTTTGCTGCTAAGGACTTACATGATGTACTGGTTCGTACCTTCGTCTGACGTAAACGGTCGTCTGTACCGCAGTTGGTGTTACATCTGGATATTTTGGTTGGGAAAACCTCCTGCTTACAAGTGCCATAGGTGCAACAGCTGCGCATTTTTATCTGAGACCCTCTCCTGAAAGTGCTCGTCGTCTATTCCGGACAAGCCTGATTTACCTTCCCTTTTTCATGTCTGCGATGGTTTTTCATCGAATACCCCGTGCAGTATCAAGCTTAGACGCCACAACGGGGACTCATGTACAGGGTCGGTTATCACTTGCTGAGGCAGATTACTATGACGACGAGAAGGAGAGGTCGAAAGTAAGAACGAAAGGAGTGCATCGACCACCCATCGCTTTTATGTCTTATGCACCCTTTCCTTTCCTCCCTGCTCCGGATTATTAATTATATGTTTATACACCTCTATTTTCTCGAGTCGCGTTATTCTCCTGAGATCGTTCCACAGTTACTGGTATGTCTCGGGGCTTGTATTGTTCCTGTTATGACCAAGGAGGCAAATGATAACTGCTCACGGGTTCAAAGGGTCCGCAAGATGACCCCTTTATAGAACAATTCTTTCTATTAGCTATTCGTCTTCTTGCCGGCTGCAAGATGTCGTTGACAAATAAAGATGTGAAGCGAGTTGGCCTATACCTCAAAGGAGGTGGCCTTCCCGGTGTACAACTGGTTTTGAAAGCGTAGCTTAGGCCTTACCCTTGGTGTTGGTCTTGGTGTAGGGATTCTTCTTTCCGCAGAAACCCATGTATATGACAATGTTGGCAGCGGGACTCATTTAAAACCTGGCTTACAAAACCTGTAGGACAGAGGTCACGAAGTCTCGAGTTGTAGGAATTAGTCTTTAATGTCGGGCTCATAGATGACAATGGACCGATACATAATTTTGATCATTGGAGAAACCGCGTTGGGCATGTGATCTGTGCTTGAAGCCAACTTAAGAGGAAGTCCCACATGAGTCGCAAATTCCTTTCAAGTATTTGACAGATATTTGAGAGGTCAACTGTGTCTAACGAGCTTCTGCAAGTAAGCTGTCCTGTGATGTTTGCGATATGTTTGTCTCAGTACTGGTCAAAACCATTTGCCATTCTCGTATATTAAATTAGATTTAGACTAGATTTTCGTATACTGAAAGTCAAAATTTACAAAATTATAATTTAATATTGGATGTTAAATTGGGACAAGGTAATTTGTACTTGGACGTATGATACAGTCGGAGAAGATTAAAGGAAAGAGCACAGACTATAATCTTGTGAACCATTGGATCGATAGCAACTGATATTGTTTTGAGCTTTAAACAGGGCGTTACTTCGGTCCTTTTTTGTGTCCCTTGAAACAATAAATCTCTTGCATCTAAAACTACTCTCTCAAGTCTGATATGGATACCTTTTTGTCTGATGGTGGACAAATTAAAATAGTCGTGTATATAATTGTTCTGTGAATATCTGTAAATGTGAGTTAAAACTTTCATTAAATATCTGTAGTATGACTAGGGCAAAAGGAATCTCAGCCAATATAGGTATCTCAAGCAGATTGGTATAAGGAGCAATAGAACAAGCACAAAGTTTTATGCGAGTTATAGAAGAGTAACCAAGATCTTTTGTTACTGAAGAAATATGGCACGTATAGTTATGGCAGTTGAGGGTATTAATTGCAAATCATATGTTGAGTTGTCAAGGGAGAAAGATCGTTTTGTAAGTTCTCAAAAAATTATAAAATTTATGAAAGTTGTATGGTAAAGTAAATCTATCTTCATTGCATTTACAATTCTGACTTCTAAAACCTCTTTGAGTCAAATGATGTTATAAGGAAAGATTTTTACTTAACACTAACCAACATAATATGCATCTAAGTCTTTAAGGTGTCAAAATTGATGAATTACTGTTGAGAGAAGGAACTACTCTATAATATTTTTCATTCATGAAGAAGTTCTCATTTATAAAGTTTGCTCTTGTCAAGACAAGAAGAAGACGCAAGCTTCTATGGAAAGAATATAATAACCCTTGTATATGTTTTTAAATCCAAACATAAGAAATGTTGAGATTCTAAACATATAGAGAAAGTAGAATAATTCTTGTACACATTTACCTAGTCAAGCATAAAAGGTTTTACTCCTTATGAAACTTTAGATTTCCCTTCTATAGACCTTTCCATGTTAAGACCAACATTTCTTTTCAAAGACAAATCATTTAAGACAACAATTTCAGCTAGTATTCTCAAACTATATTATCATGTATCTATATCTATGTCCACTTAAATAGAGAGAATAACTAAAGGTTACCATTTTTATTTTTTTTCATGGAGAAATACTATTTTATATTTTATTACTGAAAAAGAAGATCATGTATGTTGAAAATGGAATTTTATTATGCAGGGTACTAATTCATAAGAGCCTATTTGATCATTACAGTAACACTTATTCTTAAAATGAGGTGAATTTAGGGAAAAAAATTCAAATTTTTTACCAAAGTACCAGACTTGGTCTACGATACTTGAAGATTCTATAAATAAGTAGATTTTATCCAAATAAATTTGGATTATCATAAAAATTAGTATATAGCTTGAGTTAAATATGAATGAACTGTTTTTGGATCCCAAAAGGGAGGATAAACTTAACTTGATTACAAGATTCCTTATGAATGAAAATTCATTTTATTGGATAAAATTATTACAAATTGAGTTTCAAAAGCAAACACTTCCACTATATAAGAAGGCTACTGCATAAGATAACAAGAAGGATGAGAACACCACATCAAGCAATACAAGGATAAAAAATATGAAGTAGGATGAGAACACCACATCAAGAAATACAAGGATTAAACATAAGAAGTAAAAAAGAACTATGCATAACATAAAGCTGCCATTATGCATAGGTTGATATTCTTGAACTAAAAGATAAGATGAAAGACCTAATAAAAAAAGGATGGTTTTATATGTAAAAATTAAAACAGAACATCTTCAAGTATAGGCAAAGGTGGACATTCTTGAACTCAAAAAGACAAGATAAGAAAACTAATGCAAGTGAATTGTGTTTATGTAGAACTTTGAAGTAAAGACAATCCTTTATTGCAAATAAAAGTTTACCTTCTTGACTCAAAAGATAAGATCTAAGAAAAAAATACAAGTGGATATTGTTATATAGAGTTTTGAAGTAAAGAAAGAGATAATATTGCATGAGAATAGTATGTGTTATAAATGTAAAAAATTATTATCTAACCAAAGAAATAACATTATTAAAACATAGATATGCTCATATAAAGAATTAGTCAATAATCAAAAGAAGTAACAAAAAAATATAATTTTTATTATATCCCTAACTTGAATAATATATTTAATTATTAATGATTTTATTTACAATTATATCTAAAAATTCCATGATTTACCTTAATTAGTTTTGGAGAAGTACAAGATGAAGTTCAAAAATAAAAGAATAAACTATAATATGCTCTTAAAGGAGCCAAGAGATTTTCTACCTATTCTAGGTATATTAGATATAGATATAGTGAGATTTGGTATACATATATTAAGAATGTAAAACTATTTTTCTAGTAGTTTTATAAAATCAATTATTATTTTACACATAAGAAGTGCAACCTAGTGCTAGATCTAGAACATATATTTAATTGGTCATCACACAAAGAATTTATAAGTTTCTATTAACCTTAATGATTTTGCTACTTAAATATCACAACTTACTATTTGCAAAACAACTAGATTATTATTCTTTTGCAAAGTACTCCAAAATATTTATTTGCACATAATTGTGTTTATCTACTCTGTTATGTCTGGAGAAGGAAAGGAATGTAGATTGAATGTATAAAAAGGATATACTATAGGTAGATTATTTACAAATGCTTTGTTAAGGGAGCAGTCATTTTATATCTAAAACTGCCTCTAATACTAATATGATCCTTGATCCATATAAGTAGATATGAATCGTGAATTACTTTTAAATTCAAACAACCTTCTTTACCCAATGAGAAGGTTTATGATTACTTATGGTTGATTAAGTAGATATCAATCTTGAATTACTGTTAAATTACAAACAACCTTCTTTACCCAATGATAAGGTAGTATGATTAACTTATGGTTGATTGGAAGATGATGGTAAAAGAATATAATATTTGGAAGATATTCTTGAATGAAAATTTGGATTTCAATCTATAGTATGTATTATTCTTTTTAATATGTGTGCTTAGCAATCCATAATTATTATGTAGCACTATTTATACCTATACATGTGATAATTTATATCATTAATTGCCAAATTTCTATTTGTATAAACCAAAGAAAATCAATTAAATAAGTTTTTCAATTGATATTTTCAGCTTAATTGAATAATATTTAGATATTAGTCTAAATTCAAAACTATATACTATAATGTACCTAGAAGTATTAACAAATTTCAAAATCTATTATAATAGTTTATCTAATCATACTCATTAGCACTCTTTATTATTATCATAAGTAACATCTAATATTTATCTTTTAAATATTTTTATTTAAAATTATATTCGATAAAATCATCAAGTTTATTCTTTTAAAATTTCCATCTATATTCCATTTCAACAATACATAAGTGGTGAAAGTAAAGTATGTAAATTCTTTTAATCTTGAAGGAATCAAATTATGGTTGCCTACACTTGAACATAATAAATTTTGTATGTATTAATCCATTCAACTCCTCAAAAAAGAGAATTTTTTTTAACAAATGACTCTTATCAAAGATTACAACATTATTTATAATTGGATGATCCAACAATAAAATTCTATAGTTTTCATCCCTTTTAATATAAAAAAGAATTGCTTATGTTTTATGTGTGTTTGTAAAGAAAACCATTATGGTTGTATATGCTTCATGAGAAAAGCTCACAATTTAAGATAATATCCTTATTTGAAATATGTATACTAGTAGTAGTTGATTGAAGTTAGAAATATGCTATAAGTGATAACTTCACTTATTAGATTTGAAATTGAGCTATTACACGTAATTGTAACTTCTTTGAAATTTTTTATTATGGTGCAAACAAAAAATTATAATGAATCTTGAGGTACATATTCATAAGAGGAAATTTATTGAATTAATTGGATGAATTTTATTGTTGTTAGATTCTTCATTTTCATTTTTTTGATTATATTTTGGATTTGATCTTATTCCTAATGTCATATAAGTAAGCTAGTAAAACTCAAAAATAAATTCTTTTTCCAATCACGTTAAGGGATCATATATTTGCTTTTGATCATATATGCATATAAAAAATCAAGCGTAAAATCATAATTGTTGATGAAAATTTCTGCAGCATATACAAGTTTATAGGTGTGATGACAAAACTTCAAGCATAAAATCATAACTGATGATGAAATTTTCTGAAGCATATGTAGATTGAAAGGTGTAGTGACTTAGTAGTAATGTACTTGTAACATAATAGTTAAGAAAGGGTTGTCCCTTCAAGGATACGAGTTGGAATTGAGTAAAACAAGATGAATGGTGTAACTATGATGATAATCTATTATTTGTTGTTTAACCTCTTAGGAAGAGTCATTCCCAAAAGAGAGTAATGTTACCAAGACTAAGAACAATCTGAAACTCTAAGCAATCTATTCTCTTGTGTAGTGAAAGGTCAAATATAGAGGATTCTTAAGAAGGGGTGGATTCATTTGTAACAAAGGCCACTTTGTTCTAAAACCTCTTGGTTCATTGGTCATCCATCCGAACCTTAGACTACCATAGTGTGGTTTGTAGGAGCCACAATTTATATGCTACTCTTGTTATGAGTTATACAAAATGCAACCCATTACCACCTTGCACGAATGGTGTTTGATGACTTTGCAAACTAAACCAGAGTAAGAGGTTTCAAAGTTTCTATCACTCTAAAGACCATGGAAATAACATAGTGTTTTATCCTTCTTAGAAGGCACAATGTTACAAGATTCTAAAATAATTTTCAATACTAAATCATACATAGGAGTATTACATGATAAGACACCAGACTTGTAAAGGTCCATTATTATGTCATTCCTAACTCTAGTAGAGCTCCTAAAGTGATGTACTTTGGTTCCACACAAATCAAACACCGCACTCTAGTGCTTTGGCTTGTACCTCAAGTTTATCACTCCTACATTTTCTAAGCATACATTTCATTTAGAGTGCAAAATAATACACATACATTGACTCATGAGACTTGATGGTATAAGATTCATATTTATTGCAAAAAAAGAATACACCAAATGGACCCTACAAACATCAAGCCTAAGCCTTTTATACATTTCCTACTTGGCACAAAAAGATCCAATGGTTACAATGGATGGAAATTTCCTAAATACATCTAAGCTGCTTAGTCTTGATCATATCTTGTCTCTTAACCCTAAACCTAATGTAAGGTGGCCATGGTTGTAATCAACTCAATCCAAGATTGTCTACCTCCAATAGACTAACACTACTTCTTGTATTTATTCCAAGTTTCTATTCATGAAGTATGTATATTCAAAAATTCCTAAGTCTATGAAAACAAAAACACCAATAATATATGAAACAATATCCCATTGTTGGGAAATGAAAACAACACCGTCTATTTTCACAAGATGATGATTCATTTATTATTCCTCAATGGGAGGGGCAGGTGGTACTTGGGACAACTCTCAATTGCCTTACATATTTGAACAAGGTCTGCAAGCTCTTTTTCATAGCCATCAACAATTTTTTCAAAGTCAGTTTGAGCCTCCTCAAACTTGGCATTAATGGGGCCTTGGAGTTTGGAAGATAACACCTTGAGTTGCTCATTATGTATGTTTTTGTCTCCAACATGTCAATTTGAGTATGCAAATCCTTGCCTTTGTTTGTTAGGAGGTTTTGTTGGCCATGCGCTCCAATAGGATGAGTAATTGAGTGGTTGTATGCTTGATAGTCGTGAGCAATCCCACTCATTTGGTTTCCATATTAGCTCATTTGGTGCTGAGTTTGTAGGTCATCTCCTTACGGATCTTCTTTTCTTGCTCCAACACTTTCTCATGTTGTTGTTTTAGGTTGGTGGATAGGTTGGAAATGTGAAGGTCAATCAACTAGTTCAGATTATTGTATATGGTCTCCATTGACTTCATATCAACTTGGGCCATTTCTAGCTCATTTTGTAGAATTGCAAGTTTGTCATCCCAATTTTGGATCGCCTCTTTGTGTTGAGTTTGTTGGTGGAAGACATGTAGGCTATAATAGTCAACCTCCTTCTTCAACCCTTGGATTAGGTTTTTGTACTCCTCTTGCCATTTTAGTTCCTCCCTTTAGAACTCTTATAGGCACTCCTTAATTTCCTTGTCCTTCTTGTTTGTCTTGGATTGGACTAAAAGATGCAATTGGTATATGAGAATCATTGGTGCTTTCATCTTTGGATCCAACTTTTGATACATGGGAAAATGTATTCCAATGCTTCCATCATTGGTGTCACAATATAGATAGTATAGATTGCCATTAGTCAAGGTAGAGAATTGCCATCCTTGATCAGTTGTCTTTGTAGGGCTTTCTTCATTTTGGGCGTGGAGTTCTCATCTTGGCTTGGAATGGTCTTCTCCTTTGCCTCATGAATAGAAGTTGGTTCCTTGGCATAGTTGCCTTGTTGTTATGGTTACGTGGGGATTTTTCATTGGCAATGATGTTGTTCTTGTTTTTTCTTCCCGTGTGTGGGACATTGGAGGCTTTGCCAATTTTGTTGGACTTTTGCAAGACTTCCTTGCCTATGTGCTATTGGTCCCCTTGACAAAATCTGCCACCAAGCAAGTTCATTTTTTATGACACTTTGTCTTGTAATGTGAGACCTCTCCTTCATTAGGAGCCAAGTTGCAGATTGGAATGGTGGTTGGGATGATGGATCTCGCAATTGGCATCTTCTCCTTGACATCCTTCCTCCTAAAAAATTGGGGGAGATGATTGGAGCTTGTTGTTTGGTATTTCCTTTGTTGTTAGCCACGGGCAACAAAATTTATGTGAAGGACTCCTCACTCCCCAACTTCACAATTTGGGCTATTGTGGCAGATTTTTTAGAAGCATCTTTTGTCCTTGAGGCAGATCTTCCTCACAAGCTAACTTAGATGTCTCAATCTTACACTTGCTTTCTTTAAACACAAATTCCACCTCTTGAGGTCTTTCTAGTTTCTTGGAGGCGGGCACCTTGGCATAAATGATAAGGGTTTTTCTACAAATTGTAATTGAGTTGTATGTTTCCACCATTCATATGAACTCTCACATTTGAGCATACTCTTTGGTCCATGTTGTGATACTTTGTAATCTCATTAGGTAAGTTTGGGTCTCCACTAAAGTAAGCTGGGTGCTGCAAGTGGGACGGGAACTTCTCTTTCTCTTTGTCATCAAAAGATTCATGTCAATGTAGAAATAAACAATGAAGGGGGTTAAGATGATGGCAAAACACTCTATCATATTTTCCA
This sequence comes from Lunularia cruciata, assembly GCA_948567375.1. Lineage (NCBI taxonomy): Eukaryota > Viridiplantae > Streptophyta > Marchantiopsida > Lunulariales > Lunulariaceae > Lunularia > Lunularia cruciata. The sequence continues at coordinate 22,862,534 of OX419755.1, read as the reverse complement.
ATAGTTCAGTGATCCTCTCACAAAATATCCTAGCTCAACTCACTAGTTTTTTCTTGTGTACAAGTTCAAAGAAGATGTCATGGTTCTAGTTGACATAGTTCATTTATTTTAAACAAAAGAACTACATTATCATTTCAATGATTGTCTACCAAGGAAGGTCCTTCATATCCTCAATCTTGTATCCATTTGTGGACTTCTCTTTGAAAAACAAGTCATCAATTGATCCCTTCAACCTTTTGCTAGTATAGGGGGTATCTATATGAATTTTCCCAAATGGAAAGCAATTTGCACCCAACACCTATTGCTAATGGTACTCCGTCCACATTGTGGGGCAACCTTGCAATGATGTCCCATTGAGTTTCTCCAAATTCATGCAAATTTCCTATAACATGGCAGCATCAATATGGGACTGGAGCCTTGTTGGCTCCAATCCCATAGTAAGAAGTCCATTTTCCTCTTATTAATGTAGTTAGTCTGACAATACAAATCCCACTCAAAATTTTTGAGAGGTTTGTTCAGAATTTCTACTACTTTGCTTTGCCTTGCCTCAACTCATTTCATCTCTCAAGAGTGCATCCTATCATGACTAAATATTTGAATTCTCTTGAAAATGTCACTAATTGCTCCACTTTTAAAATTCTCCTTGCTAGCTCTTGATAGACACAACAAAATTCTGCAATCAAAGTTGCAAATTCCTCATGCAAAGTTACAAGAATTGTTGGGTGTAGAAAGATGACAAATGAAAGAGTGAAAAGTTAAAAATTCAATTTGTGGGGTGGTGTTGGTCTTTTTATAGTCCTAATAGGGTGGTAGTGTCTTCTATCTATCATGGTAGTTGGGGAAGGATTGCAATTGTCTATTGCATGTAAGAATTTGGGCACAAAATGGTCAACAATGGTTCTTTGGAAATGCACATGTCTTTTCATGTGATCTTGAAACGGTAGAGAAAATCAGCATAGTTCTATATTGTCAAAAATTCATCATGTCTCCCATCATCCTATATCCTGAAGTTATGGCTTTAATATCATGGAGCGATTCAATTTATTCAGTGGTCATGTTTGTAGCTCCAGGGTACAAAAACAAAATGGGCTCAACTACAAATGGATATGGCGTCATTCTCATTGTGTGATCTTGTAAGCCCAATTTTTTTAGGAACCATGTGCTTAATATTGTGGAGGTATGACTCAATCAAATTGTCATTCCTTGCATACGATGCTTCTTGACACCTTAATCCTACTTGTTACAGGAAAAACAATTGAAAATTAAGAAAAATGGATCATGACAAGGAAGTGGTTCGTGACAATAGGTTCTTACTACAAAGATACAATGACAAAAATAAAAAAGTACAAAGTATTTAAAACAAATATACAATGTAAACAATCATCATAATCCTTACATGAAAAATTACTTAGTTTGATTATTATATCACGATTCATAAATTTTGTAAGTGAATCTAGAAAATTATTACTTGCACATAACCCTATTCTACAAGGAGGAACTAATAGATATGAAGTAACACCTCACATTTACTCTCATTGAGTTCATATTCTCTCTTCATTTGAAATTCCTTTGGTTTACAACAAGAATTGGGATCTATGTCTTCTTTTGAAGAAAAGAGATTATAGAAAGTGTGATAGATCTCCAACTTGATATAGTTTGTTATAGAGATTATGTTCCTTCTTTGAGGTTAGAAAGACAAGATTATATGATAAGTACAAAAATATTTATTTCTATTTTCAAGAAATATTTAACTTGAATTTGTTGAATAAATATTTTAATTTTTTAGTATCAATCCTTTACAAAGGTGAAGAAATTATGAACTCTTTCATGCAACTTTAAGCCAATCACATTAGATAAGAATAACATTAGAGAAATTCAAGAAAATAAGGCAACCTCTTGAATTACGGAGTCTGTAAGGAAATCTGTAATGCCCAACAAGATTTAGATTTGAGAAGGAATTTAGCATAGTACTGATTAATTTATGGTAATGATCTGCCAAACATAAAATTTGGCGGGCTCTTATGAGAATTTAGAGGTAGAAATCTATAAATTTATTACATGTTCAAATTTTGTATGTTGTAAGTATTTTCCTCAATTGTGGAAGATTTTATTTTCAAATATTCTTCTACTTATAATAATACAAGAGCCACATGTCATAATTTAACATCAATGCAAACTTGCATAGTTTGGAATGGAAAACCACCTACAAAGCAGAATACCATAAGTGCAAGAATTAAGGATTTTTCCCTTCTTGCTTGGATCTCGGGCTTGCTTTCCTCTCTTAAATTGTGCAGTACTCTTCTTCCTTGGATCTTGTGCATTCCTTCTTGCATTGCTTAGTACTATTCTTCTTTGGACCTTGTGCTTGCTTTCCCTATTGCACATCTTACTACACATTTTACATCTTCCCGTTGGCACCTCTTCTTATATTTTATCCATGTATACTTGATGGGTCTTCCCATCCTTCTTGTTTTCCAACACGATTGCTTCCTTTATTTCTTAGAGCCTTGTATTCCTTTTCCTTTTGCAATAGGGTATACTACTACTTGGCTTTGTCTTTAATCAAGCAAAATACCATGAAAGAAATAAAAGAGGTGTAAGGTGCAAGAAAGAAAAAGCATGACAGTACATTAGCAAGTATTCATATAAAAATAGTACTCCACAAGAATTGAAAAAGGAATAACAAAGCACACATAAGTGCTAAAGGGAAAACAAGCACAAGGCTTGACCTTCCCAAGAGGCCTTGAAGACACACAAGAACCAAACAAGAACACACAAAAAGAAAAATGAGAGAAGTGCAATAACACATATGAAAGTAATGGAATGTAGTCTACTCCTAAATAATATGGTAAAGGTCCTCCAATGGTATATCTGGTAAGTTAGGGAGGACTTTGTTGTGCCACCACCTGTCTATGAAGACCTAATGTATGAGTGCGTTGCAATGTGACCAATACGGGCTGTCAATAATATGATGTAAGCATGGCTAGAGAGACAAGCAATGTTCCTTGCCGCTGCAAATGACCCCCGAGCTGCATCCTTGAGGAGACAATCAAAGTGGTGATGAAGGCACACAAAAATCTCAATCACCAAAGGAACAAAGGTATTGGAGGATAGTGGTGGTGCATAGTGGTCTTCCTTGTAGTTAGAGGCAATGGTTGATATTGTCCGCTTGCTCATGCCAATGACTTAACTTGTAGACAATTCATCACTACCATATCATGCAAGGTATGATGACCATCTATGAAAGTAAATTATCTACTTGCATTACTTAATATGTGATCTTGGTAGATCCAACCATTGCTCAATCTGAACATGGGCTTGTGTAGCTTGTAAGAACTAAGAAACTATATCATAAAAAGCATCATGGACTCTGGTGAGCTCTCCACCAACTACACATCATAAAAAGTGTATCCCCTACAAATCATATGGAGAACTACATGCACAATGGTTGAGAAGTCCTATGAGTGATGGATGTATGAGACCCAATCTCAAGCAAAGTAATGTGGTAAACTCTTTGGGAGTAAGTTGAAAGTCTTCAATCAAGGATGAAGCTCAAAACCAAGCTCTAGAGCCTTTCCTTCTCCATGAGAGAATCGTAGCTATATCTGGTAGAGGCACATCAATGTGGATGCTAGTAAGTGTGCTCATTGAGATCTGCCCGAATCTTCCTAGAGTCTGACGATACAAAGTCAATAAACTTGGAGAGTGATGTGTGTGCTTGACTTGGTAGTAATCTCGAGCCAACTAAAGATATGATTGAAAAGCATAAGTGCTTGAATCCATTGTCGTGATGGGTACCAAAAAAAAGATACTCATTATATAAGACCCTATCTGTTAAACAAGGAACCACAAGGGCCCAAACTCCTATATATGCTATTAGTGCTATGGTCTCATGCTCTATGAGGCTGCATCCACCCATGTGTATGTTCAGAGGATAGTAGAAACCTCAAGAAAAATACAAGAGAAACACAAGGCTTCATCTCTCAATATTTTGATGCACCAAAGGAGCACCTTGTCTTAATTATATAGGTAAGAGAAACCACTCAAAGGGAGCTTTACCCTGGATCACATATATGGACTGGTGACATTTCAATCCTTGTCCTATTTGGTTGATCAAACAAGTTTAACCATAGAGAAATTTTGAAGAATCTTCCTATAGGAAGTTGATAATGGCATGAGTGAGGGATTCTTAGAAAACTCTCAACAAGACAAACAAGGGAGAGAAGACAATGTCTTTTCCCTTAACAAATATGCAGTTATCCATATTTCAAGGCCTAATTCATCCGTTTAGGCCTCCAAAATTGGCTTTGAAGTTTTAGGGTATTTTTGACCTTTGCCTTATTAGTTGAAGTATTCTTTTGGTGACACCTCTATCTGATCTACTTAGACCACCATATATAACATCCCTCAAGATATTACCAAGCCAATTTCTACCTCTAGATAACATGTCTAACTAATCATATTGCACCATGATTATGAGAGGAGCTATCTATTGCCTCCACCACTCATCTTAGAGTTGTGGGAGCATGCATGGCCTTAAGAGAGTGGAGAAAGTATGCTAGATGGTGTTATCAAATATCCACAAGTGTGATAGCAATATTTCTTAAGGAGAGAAAGTCCATGCCAAACATGAAACCCTAGGGACGTAAGACCGTACAAGAATAGAATAAGCCACTTGGGCATTTTGTCATGCCATTTGTAGTGTCACATCTAGATTGCTCGGACATTGGAGTTGTAGTGATAGTATTTGAGGTATTTTAGCAGTTACTTGTAGATTACTTTTAGATAGTCAGATTTTATGTTCAGGGTATTGATTTTATGGTGGAGCCTACAATCACTTTGCATCATTTGCACCGTTGGGTATGCCATTAGTAGGACCGTTAGGGTTTTAGACCTAGCTTGAGTCCAAGAGTATACTGTTGAAGTGCAGCTCTAGAGAGCTCACTTCTCTGATGTTGATCCTTCAAGTTCTTGGCTATGATTGACAGAGGTCGGCGAGCGTCACTTAGATTCTCTTGGCTAGAGTGGGTGTGCTTGACTATAATTAGTACCCAATTGTTGACAGTTTATAGAGTGATAGATCAAGTATTGACTTGAGTTGAGTTGATACGAGTGGTGTAAAAAAATTGATTACATCAAAGAAGTGAGGTCAAGGGGAAATCAGGTACAAGAACTACAAGTGTTGGTGGTATCTCCAAGCTTGGTAGATCATTGGTAGCTCAATCAAAGTTCAGGTTTTCCTTGGTGTGCAAAAGCTTGTTGATTGATGCAGATTTGGCAATAAGGCAGAGAGTGTATGGACATGCTGCCCAAATTTTGAGCAAGGAGAAGCAATTTTCAAGTAGTAGTTGTGATTTTGAGCTCAAGAGGTGAAAGTATAACCAATTTGTTGTGAGTTGGGCTCAAAAAGTGAAATTGAAGGTGGAGTTGTGAACCCACCCCTGTGAATTTTTGATTTGGAGTAACTTATTTTTAAATTTGGCTTGAGTGAAGAATTAGCAAAGGATTTGGTGGTCAGCCAACTTTCAAGTTTATATTATATTTTTGCTGGAGTTTACGTTAGATTTTGGCCAGATTTCGAGGAGTTTTGCCAGATTTGGAGAGGGTTCAAAGTGGCAAGAAGAAAGGCCTCATTTGGGCATTTAGAGGCTTCAAGGCATAAGGCGGTGGGCTATGAGAGGCTACTAAGGCCTAGAAGGGCCAGCTTGTTGGCATGAGACTAGCTAGTTTAGAGTAGATCTTAGTCATTGTTTGGCAAAATTTGCCTATCTTGCTAGATTATGCACAATAGGGTTTGACCCCTAAATCTCTAGTTCCTAGATTAGTGCCCTAGCAAATTGGTCCACCCTCACTTGTTGTCCTAGTGACTGGCCCACTTTTATCTATAAATTTATAGCTTTGGCTAGGAGAGGCAATTTGATCCTATTATTGGTGATCTTGGTAGCTTAGGACGTAGATATGAACTCCTATTATGTCAAATGCCAAATAGTGGCAAAGTCAATCCCATGTAGCTTTATGAGATGGAGGGTTTTCATTTAGATTTCTTGTGATTGGACCCCCTCCATTCTTTGCTTCTTGCTTGTGCACCATGTTTGTGTGAGGTGCACTGAATTTAGAGCTTTGGTGCTCTAGTGTGCTCTCGGTGGTGAGGTTGGAGTGATGACCAGTCAGACTACCTTTGTTTCTCTCTGGTGGGGCAAGAAGTGATGACCTACAGACTGTGAAAGTACATGTTGTGATGGCAGGTTAGAGGTTACCCTTTCATGTGGTCAAGAGAGCTCACTTAGAAGAGATTGAGTTATGGAGACAATATTGGTCTCCAAACTCTGTCTCTATCACTTCAAGCTTGGTTGCCAGGAGTAGATTGGCTGTACCCACAAGTTCTAGCTCGAATAGCATTGGTGGAGCTAGTGGAGGTGCACTAGTTGGAGATAGTGCTACTACGAGTGAAGGTACCACTACAAGAGGCAGTGTAGTACCGGGGTTTAACCCCATGGTGGAGTTCTTCCAATGTTTGAGGTAGAACTACCAGGGAGTGCAGATTGACAAGCTGAGGAGCTTGCAAGAGTTCCAATGGAAGACTGGAGAGAGCCTATGCAAGGCATACACTTGCATGAGGCGGTTGATCAATTTCACTCATGGAGTTATTGAGGCCCATGCAATCTAGTTTTGGTATGGGATACCGGACAAGGCATTGCAATGTAGAGTTTGTAATGCTCCATTATTATAGGCTACTTTGCCTACTTTGGTGTTGGTCTTTAGTTTGGCTGAGCGTATTGAGCTCAACATGGTGGAAGAGAGAGTGGTGACATCTGGATTTGGTAGGGAGACCTCATCCATAACTATGACTTCTTCTAGAATGCAATAGAGTGCACCACGCCCAACTGGCTTTTGAGGATAGGGTGGACAGCCCAGATCCTATGGAGCAAGTGGAGGGCCTAGTGGAGCTAGACCCCTATCTTCATTTTTGGATCATCAACAACCAATGAGTGGTGTTGTTACTTGTTGGACTTGTGGTGGACCTCACTATAGGAGGGATTTTGCTCAAGGCAATGGACTTGATACCTTTGGTGCATCATAGCCAACACAGAGACAATGTGAGTTGTCACAAATATGGCCACTCTAGTGACCGGTGCTTTGACCTACACCCGGAGCTACAAAGTGGTAGGGTTGCTATAGCAAGTAGTAGAGGAGCTCTAATTCATGGAGGACAAGGTGGTGCACGTGGTTGTAGAGGATCTACACCTAGTAGGGGTAGTACTTGCCCTTACTTTTGATACAATTATGGCTACTTGGATTGAGCAGTTGGAGCATAGATTGGCTAGTATGGCCATTGCTCAGAGGAGATCAGATTCAGGTGCTTAGGCTTCCACCTCATATGCTGGCAATAAAGATGCTTTGGACTTCATGTGCGGAGCAGCACAAGAGGATGCATTTGCAGCAGTGACTAGGAGTGCAGTACATGCTCCAAAGCCTGGAGGAGCATTAATGGAGTTGGACCCACAGAGAGGAGAGGTTGGGAGATAAGTCAGACTTCCCTAATCTTTAACGCTCTCTAAAGCCCTACAGACGTCATCTATGGCTCCTAGATGTCCTAGAGCAGGTGTGGTAGGTGGTGATGGGGTGCATGATGGATTACCTACTAGTCAGCTATTTATTACCACACATATTAAGTCTAGCACAATGTTAGGAGCGGCTCAACTGATTAGGTGCTATCCTTTATTTTTAGCCAATGACATGTGTACATTGGGAGTTGACCCAACCATAGTGTTTAGATTGGCTGCCATGCTTTGAGAGAGTAGGGATGATATGGTTCTTGTTTCTAGAGTAGAGGTGGTTGATAGTGGAGCTAACTTGGTTGAGGAGCATAGGATCTGCTCAACGACCAATGGTTTATGGAAGACAATAGTGGCTAGATTGGAGGAGTTGCCAGGTAGACCGGCCTTTGAGAGAACACAATTCACACATGTTGTTGTCCTATTGGATAACCAGAGGGGGATTTTCCATTTGGTGGGACCTTTAGGGAAGGTCTATACACCACAGAGAGTCTTAATAGACTTTGGTGTGTAGCCCTTTATGTTGGAGAAGGCTATAGTTGTCGGCCTAGGGTTACAAAAGACCAATGTGGAGAGGTGTCCATTTCAAATCTAGACATCTCTAGGAGGTGGTTTGACATAGTGCATCACACATGGAGAGCTAGTTGTTCAGATTCAGCCTAGTCATTTGATTGATAGCTCGGTGGTGAGAGCTCAAGCTATTGCAACAATAGTTGAGTCATATGATATGCTAGTTAGTGGAGCAATGTTATACTCCATGGGTTTCAATATCAACTATTGGAAGGAGACAACCTCCTATAGACCAGGTTGGCAGTCTAGTGAGGGATGAGTATGTTGCCTACCACTACGTTTCAATAGTGGTAGTCTTAGCTCACTATAGTCCGGGACCATGGCAATGTCAGTTTCAGCTTTCAATGGTGCGGTTACTTGGCTTGGTGATTTATTGGAGTGGAACACCCATGGATAGGATACTCCTATACTAGAGGAGATCACTTGGATTTGGAGTACAAGTGGGATTTTTCCATCCACCTTGGATGTTCCATTATGGAGTTCAGAGGAAGGCATTGGAGTAGCATGCAGATCGGTTGGTGCAATAGGCTTGGAGTGGAGCCTTTGTACCACCAAGAGATGAGGAGTGTGAGGATGAGCCTCTGGAGTCAATTACCTTGACACCTCTGGATACCACACTCATTGCTTTGCAATATCCAATAAAGGAAGTATGTTTATTAGAATTGTTTGGTGGGATTAGCACCAGACTAGTTGCGGTCTTACAGGCGTATACATGAGGTACTTGTATGTGGAGAGAGATGAGACTGCTAGGCGAGTCTCTCTACATCATGTCGCACACTTGGCTTATCGGTATCTTGAGTCACTACCAATGTCAACAATTAGGGGTTACCAGAAGGCCCTACCAGCAAAAATTTCCTTACTAGGGGCACACGATCTAGAGAGACATGGGCTTGTTCATTTGTTGATTTTGGGATAGCCATGTTAGGGACATACACATGCTTTTTGAGGTTTGAGTCTTTAGGATCTCTGTTTTGGTGTGTTTTGGGAGATGTTACGGATACTACTACATGTTTAGGTTCATCAATTTGTTTCTCCAGCTTATATTTTGGAGAACATCCCTTTGATGGGTGATTCTCACACCCAGGTGGTGGAAACTACACATCAGGTCCATTCTTGGATGGGACCTATTGTTTTATTAGAAGCAGCCAAAGTGGGATCAAGGGTTCATTGTCTTTGTCTTTGGTGGACAAACCTCTTACCTAAAGAGGTTCTACAACGCGCTTATGACGGGATTCAACAACTAGACCATCATTGTTGATGACATCTTGGATGTTGAGCGTCAGTCTCAAATGGTGGTAGTGGTTGATAGGTCACCTATGGTAATGGTGAACTTAGTTGGATAGCCTAGAGCCTCTTTTCCCACACTTATGAGTTTCCCAGGTTTAGGTTCTCATAATTTTTGAGAAGAAGTCCTGGATTGGTTTAGGACTCACAATTACAGTAGTTGGTGGAACCAATGCCAATGAGAGAGAGCGAGCAATGGGTTTTTGCATCTATATTATTGCTATTTCAACAGTGTCAGAGGCATCTGAGCATCACGTGTTAGGTCAGGCTATGGACCTGAATTGTTTGACATGGATTGTGAGCCTTGGCTTAGCAGAGCAATGTACGAAGCACTTGATAGGCATCACCACTCGGACATTTGTGAGCCTTGTGCCTATTAAGACAATTCAGGCACATGTTGGGAGCAATAGACTGAGTGGACATGGAATTCTTGGGACACATCCAATAGCTACTAGGGAGAGTGGTCTACTTGGAGTCCATCTATGTGAGCGTGTGCTACTTGGATTACACCCTTGGTCTACTTGGGATGCTGCTAGAGGACGTGTGGAGCTTGCAGCCAAAGTGGAGGGAGTTTTTCACACATAAGATGGGACCTCTAGTGGTGGGAGGCATGATACTAATGCTCCCAAGGGCCTAGTGTAGCAGTTAGTCAGCACATCTTCCACTCTTACTACAATTACAGAGGATACTTGGGAGCCAGATCTTGGACCCAAGCTTATAGGAGAAGAAAGATGGAGGGTTTGGAGGTTCTTGAGGAGCTACATAAGTTGTTTTGCCTTTAGTATGAAGGATTTGGGTGCTCTAAAGGGACATGGTATACGGATTGAGCTGACTAACAATACAACAATTTTTTGATGTCCTTATTGATATAGTGATATGGAGAGGACATTGATTTAGAGCTGGAGTAGTGACTTTTTTGAGGTTGGTTTGGTAGAGATTTCACATGGAGAGTATGTATTAGTGACAATGATGCTAACCAAGAAGGATATGCATGGCAACAACACATATAGGCGGATGTGTGGAGATTACAGTCTTATCAACCGATAGACTAGGGCTGATTAGTATGCCATGCCTACATCGGAGGAGATCTTTGATGCAATTAGGCATGCAAAAGTCTTTAGTATTTTGGATCTTTGAGTAGGATATCATTAGTTGCCAATCAGAGAGGAGGATAAGTCCAAGACAACATTTTAGGATATTGATCCTCACATAAAGGATGTGTTATATCAGTGGAGGTTCTTACCATTTGAGTTAAACAATGCTCTTGTTGAGTTTAAGGATGTCATGGACAAGATCCTAGTTGGATTGGATTTTGCTTGGTGCTATATTGATGATATTTTTGGTCTATAGCCCTACTATGGAGGAGCATGAGAGACAATTGTTGGAAGTGTTTGAGAGGTTGAGATCTCATGGACTAAAAATTACATCGTAGGAAGTGTAGGTTCTTCTACAAGCAGGTTGAGTATTTGGGTCACACTATCTACCCTAGAGGACTTGGTGTTCAGCAGACCAAGGTGGAGGCTATTGCACTTATTCCTCAGCCTACGGATGTGAGCAAAGTTCAAGCATTCCTTGTGTTGGCAAACTTCTATCACCAATATGTTAGAGGACTTAGTGCCATTGCCAAGGCCTTGACAAAGATGACCAAGCTTACACAAGAGTGGTGTTGGGGAGATAAGTAGGAGAGAGCTTTTGTAGAGCTCAAGGAAAGGTTGACATCTGCTCCTATTTTGAGGAGACCAAATAGAGGACAACCATTTCAAGTTCACACTGATTGGAGTATGTTGGGGCTTGGAGTAGTGCTCACCCAACATGATGATGAGGGGAAGGAGTTTGTGGTGGCCTATGCTAGTCACTCCAATAATTCAGTGGAGGCAAAGTATAGTTCATATGAGGGAGAGTACTTGGCAGCAGTTTGGGCAGTAGCACATTTCCAATGTTACCTATTTGGTAATCCCTTCACTCTCATCATTGATCATCAGCCACTGAAGTGGTTGATGGAATACAACAACCTTTCAAGAAAGCTTGCATGATGGGCTCTGATTATATAGGAGTATGATTTCACGATTATTCACAAACCTAGAATGGTGAACTTTGATACCAATAGATTGAGTAGAAACCCATATCCTAGCCAACAAGATCAGACCGGAGCATGTAAGCATGGTGAGATAGATGAGGAGATGATGCCGGGTTAGCATGCATCTGCCTTTATTTGTATAAATTTTAAGACTTTGGTGATATCTCTCAACGCATACAGGAGGAGTTATTGAGGTCATAGATCAAGTGAAGATACTGGTACAATTCAGCTAGACATTCACGATGATGTCTTAGTGATAGACTATCTTTGCATTGGTGTGTGAGTGGCATAATTGGGACCAAGGAGAGAGACTGTGTTTTTCAGCAAGCCAGACGGTTTAGATTGGAGGGCAGACATCCTTTGCATGTATGGGAGGATGGTAGAGTGAGAGTAGTACAACTTCCATCTCAGAGACTAAAATTGGTCCGTCATGCTCATGAGGAGCTAGGACATTTTGGAATAAAGCATACATATAGCTTACTCCAGAGTCAATATTGGTGGTGCGGTATGCATACCTATGTACAATAGTTGTTGCAAGATGTGTGGTTTGTGACCAAGTTAGAGCATCATGCAATGCTCTTACGCCACAATTACACCCATTACCTATCATGGGATTGGATTATCATTAGAGTTTGGACTTTGTTGGACCTTTACCGTTGATTGTGAGACATCATCGGTATGTTTTGGTGATGGTGGAGCACTTCTCCAAGTGGATTGAGTTGGTGGCACTTCCAGACAAGTCTAGTGAAGGGATGGCTTATTTGTTCCTAGATTGGATCCTTAGTCATTTTGGTGCACAAGCTGAGGTTTTGACTGATCAAGGTACAAAGTTCTTGGGGGAGTTTTAGGTCTTGTGTGACAAAGCTTTGATTGATCATCATACTACCTCCCGAGATAACCTTGAAGCAGATGGCTTAGTAGAGAGAGTGGTTCAAACAATGAAGAGAGGATTGCGGAAGTATGGTTTGCAAAGAGGCCACTTGGGAGATTGGGATCTTTGGTTGGCCATGGGCTATCGGCTCAACCGGCAAGCCTCTTTAGTATCCTTCTCTCCTTTCTTTCTATTCTATGGATGAGATCCAAATTAAAATGTAGCCATTTGTCAAGATACTATAGTAGTCTTGGACTTGGATGATCAAGAGGTATGGGTGAGCGCATGTTCTCAATGGGTAGAGATCTTTCGAAGAGTGATGTCGATGGCCTTTCAAAACTTTGCAATTGCTCAACATAGGGATACCTTACATTATGCTACTATTCAAGGAGGAGGTTATAAACCCTCAATCCATCGATTTAATCCAGGTGATTATGTATATCTACAATAGACAACATCAACGACACTTGATGTTTCGATAGGCCGCACTATCTTGTGAGTGCACGAGGTTTTGCCATCTAGAGTCCTTCTGTTGGAAGGACGTGATGGTGTTGTTTAGAAGGATCACGTGCACAATTGTGCGCCATGCCACCTCCTAAACATTGATTGTATTATGGACCCAAGCTTGGCTCTTGTACGGGCATGCTTGAGGTGTATGTTTTGTGGCTCTTTTGGTGGAGCTATTACTATGTTAGTGTGTGATAGCTATTCAAGAGGATGACATATGGCATGTATGACTCCTCTCATCATGGTGGTTCAGTGGTTATGTCCTAGATGTACTTGACCTATAGCTAGTTCATCCTTTATATGCTATAGATTGCATACAAGTGACTAACGATAGTGCTCAATAGCACACGGCCTCCTTATCTTTGCCCATCATAGGGTATACCATATACTTTGAGTAGAAGGGCTATCCAGAGTTAGAGGGACCTAATTGCTAGCTAGGGGGCGATTGTGTCACTTTAGAGTCTATGTATGACTTATGTGTGAGTTATGTGTCTATAGTGTTGATAGTGATGTATGTTATGTAGCGATGTATATACGCACGACAATTCCCCAACTGGGCTAGGAGATGAACATGGGCTATGGCCTGCACTAGGATGTCTGAAATGAAAGTACTGCAATAATCCTTGTATCCCAAAGGAGATCCCAAAACTCTCAAACCATTTATGGTGAATTGGAATCCTGCTGGGAAGTTAGAGGGAGTGAGGACCGTACTTGGGCTATTAGCAATTTAGCAAGGGACCAAGCTCATAAGCAATTGAAGGACTCCAAGTGAATGAGAATGAATCTATCTCAGGAGGTTCATTTGAAATGGAGCTAAGTTTTAATAATATTTGTAGGAGAAATCCGCCATGTAGCATCTAAAATTTATGTGATTTGTAAGAGGATCTACCCTATAGCATCTAAGATATCTGAGCTATACAAGTAGTTCTATTTTCAAATAACAAAAACATCCAAAGAAGCATCACCTGTGATTGTTCTCGTGTGAATTGCAACACCGTTTGAAATGGAAAGCAACTCGGAATGGATTGTTCTCGTGTGAATTGCAACACCGTTTGAAATGGAAAGCAACTCGGAATGGATGGAAGATATCTTATCTTCCTCTTATCCGCCAGAAAGGTCCAGTATCCATGCTTTTGACGCATTGCAAGTGCACTCACCTGTCCAGCGTATACTTCAAACATGAATCTTTGACCCCATAGTACAGGTTAAGAGCCAGAAAACATATTCGAGAGACGGGTTAAGGTAGAAAACAATGCCAATCTATAACCTATACGATACAAAGTGGTCAAAGATGAAAGGGTCAGGATTGAATTCAACTGTCGTCCAAAATACCCGTAACAATGCTAAAAATACGGTTATATACTCGTACCATAATGAAGTAGAAACACGGAATCTATGGGGCAATGCTGTAATTGGAATACGCATGATGCTTGGAAAGGCGAATGGACACACTACAGTTTGATATATTGGTTAATTGGATAAAGTGCCAATTTCTGCCTAAAAAGACACGGGAAACTGCAGTCGGTTCTGTTGAATAGTAGAAAAGCGATGAAAGGCGACCGCGTAGGAAAAACGAAGGATGGGACGACCCCATCAAGCCATACAAGGGAGAGACAAAAAAGGTAACATGGGGCTAAGCCCCAAGAAAAGCAAGAATGTCACTTACACAAATAGAACCTTGCGGTTTTTGTTGATAAGCTTTTAGTGATTTGCCTTTTTCGCGTTATTTAATAGAATAAAAGAATTGCAATTCACAAGACACTTTATGAACTTTTTGGGCTTCCAAATCCCAAGAGTCATGACTATGGAAAGCAGCCGGATAACCGAAATGACAAATGTTTTAAGTCAACTCTCTCAACCACAGAAAAAACCCTTTCCTCACCATACATCTCACATTGGCTCCGCCTTTTCTTCCTGTAAACAGTTGACAGGAACCGGGAGGGTACTGACATCTCGTCCACAAATTTATAAATTGACATCAAAAGGCAAATCTCTTGAGCTATGCAAAAGCAAAAGCTATTACGCACGATGGTGGATTCGAAAAAAGCTAAAAGCAGTCTCTACAGGGTTGGAACTCGATTACTTAACAACAATCAGTTTCCAGGGGCCCGAAATCTCTAGTTCTAATATACACCCGAAGTGAACAAGGACCTTGCCTACCCCATCTGGATGTTGTCACACGTGCATTCTATCCAACAAGCAAGCAGAGCCACGGTCAGATTGAAGGAGGAATGGCAGAAACTATTAAATTGATTTACCACGATAATGAGCGTCAATCAATCATTGGTATTAGAGGACATGGATCTAATTTTAGAGAATTTCGAACAAGGTTCTGAATCAAACGTCGTAGTCAAAAGATATATTCGCAGAAAGTGCGACATGCACTGCTGCTCAGGAAACGCCATCTTCGGTATCTTAATATATGAGATGGGTGGTAGCAGAAGAAAAGTCGGGCCAGTAGTTGCCGAGCACCTTGGCACATGTTCCGAGTCTTCAACACAGTAGTCGGTGTATTTGAGACTTCAGGCGATCGGGAATGTCCAAGTCGTGGTTTACGCGTTTAGGAGCACGGAATGGTAGGGTAGGGAACAGTACAGTAGGAGGGATATTTGTTGATTCATTCGGTACCTGGGTGGATAGAGATAAGAAGAATGGTCTTCCCGTCTGAGCTCGCCGGAGATGGACAGATAGGTTCACAGTAGACGCCGGGTTCGGCGCCGTCGAAGTCAGCCACACGTGATGAGTGTTCCTGTAGTAGACAGATGAGCCGGGGAGAGGCCTGTCCGTTGTGGCTGACGTTGACGAATATGGACCGCCTGAATGCTTCTTAAGGCCATCGGATTGCGAGTTTGGCGAAAACGGATCCCCGTCTGGAGCCCGTACGCGGCTTTGATATGCCGGGCAGGCGCATGCGCTGCCTAGGGTCCCCTTCCGTGTTTCTGTACAAGTATGCCGTCATGATGCGGTCCGACAAGTGTCAGAGAACGCGTTTTGCCCCCATCAACGAAGACCTGCCACGATCGGCAGAAAAGATACCTTTCACGTCAAGCCACATATCGTGCTGCCGACGATCATTCCGAAGGCAGCAGGCTCGGATGTGGTATGGCCAACTTATAAAGGGGAACCACCGGCGGCCGGTGCTATGGTGAAGGTCAGCGGGAAAGGGGAGAAATTCTCGGTGAAGTGAGTGGGACAGGGTGACCAACCAATAGAAGCCGCGTGGAGATTCACGCGTTTAGAGATGAGACCAGTCGTAAAGTACCGCGTCGACTACGCGGAATGCAATATAATGATTCCGCCACGTTACTTTGGCTTGATCCAACGGAGAGTATCAGCAATTACTGACAGACTGCGCACGTGGTGTTATTACTTCCTATCGCTCTCCTGTACTGTATCTGTCCGGCTAACGTCACTGTAACGTTCGATTATCAACTGTGGTTCAGCAGCAGCCAGTTTCTTGTCTTGCGACGGCCCCGCTAATCGTCCCTCCCACCCTCCGCGCCTTCCTCTTTCGAGCGCCGTTATTGGCATGTGTACATTTCGCGCCGATATTCTTGAATTTCTTGCCAATTTCTTGCCTTCCTCTTTGCTTACTTTTAATTTAGATCACGTTCCAACTGCGGGTTCATCCGGGTTGACCCGATCCAGCGTGACCAGCAAGGACAGGCAGGAAGGTCTTTCGCGTGATCAAACATTTTTGTAACCCTAAAAAAATTGTTCTTTTTGCCTGTCACCATATCCCGGTGACAGACAGTCAGGTCTGTCGTCGCAGCCAAGGATAGGTCCGGCTTGTGTAGCTCAATGATGTTCCAAGTTCTCTAACGTCCTTCTCTTCACGCACACTCTCTGCAGGACTGCAGATTGTCATGGTGGAAGTAGCCCAAACCGCACAAGGTGTTTCACTGCGATGGAACTACAGTTAGCTGGCAGGCAATAGATTTAGATTCTGCAGCCTCGATTCACGATCGTGCGATTTGAGAGGCGGGAACTATTGACCTCGGAGGTAACCCTGGTTGGTGAAGAATCCTCTCTATACTGCAGAAAGGGCAGATGGGAGGAATCGGATCCTCACAATCTCAATTAGCTGAAGGAAAAAAGTTCTTGTCGGGGGTACTGAGCACCAGCACTATAGTGGCTAGATCATGCTACATGCGCTTCTAACTACATCTAGGGTTCTTTCTTGTCGGTTCTAAAAGAGCTTCAGATCATGCCTTGTACATCTCGAACTGTTACTTCTTGTCGGTTCCTACAAATACTTACATCATGACTCGACTAGATCATGCTGGGCCTCTTCGAACTCTGGTTATCTTCATCCTTCAATTCACACTGTTCACTGCATACTAAATGAACGATTGTTCCAGGTTACCTTTCCTCCATTCTTGACGATATCTCCTACCGAAGAACTCTAGCCCATTCTACCTCTTTTGTCTCTCCCTTGTGGGACTTGATGGGGTCTTCCCATCCTTTTTGTTCTATCATCTATGAGGTCGGCTTTCTTGTTATCTATCTTTGATTGTTAATTGATGGAGAATCTCTAAAATACAGTGTTATATCAAAGGAAGCAAACCCGTTTACTCTTCATCCACGATTCCGGCAACGTGCCACAGAAGCCAAGGTTCCCATAGTGGGAATAGTGATTAACTATGGTCAACTTCCGTCCATCAACACGTAGAGTCCTCCTAAAAGAAATTACTGTATCCTGTGAAGCAAACTAGCCAGACTACAGTACTCTAAGGCCAACGTTCCTTTCCGCAACGAAGTATGATACAGGGCAAATCTTTCCTAATTGTAGCGATTCTGAACTGTGCCTATCTTTCTGCTACTGCTGATATTGATCGATCGAGTAATGCTGGAAGCGACTACTTTGTGAAGTACTCCAATTTACAGTTTTGTCCACTACTCACTACTCACTCTACAACCGTTATACCATGAGGCGAAATGTCCAAGAGTATCGATAGTGTAGTTCGAGTACCCAGGAATTAGTGCCTCCATGATATGTTGTTGTTGAGTGAGTAGTAGAATGCTGTAATGGACAAATTGCAAACGGTATATTTCTCACAAGCGTGGCTCAAGGGAAGGAAGATGGACAAATAGGGTGTATCTTCCCTCCATCAACAGATAGAGTACTACTGCGTCTTTGATACGCTCCAACAGCCTATCATAGACGCAAGAACCAGAAAAGTTGAACAAGATCAAAGCCGCCGCATATCTTCGGTTGTGAAATCTTTGTACCTCAATCTATATTTGGAACAAGAATGAGAAAAGATTTCTCGCTGAGAGCGGAGGGAGTGTTTCCGCGAAGGAACGAGCTCAGATGTCAAAAGGACGAGACGTTGACGGGTGATTTGGAATAATGATGCCTTTTCCATGCAGGAATGATATCATGTCAATCTCCTTACAGAGAGGAAGTAATCATCGCGTAAACAACCCGGAGCCACATTTGTTTTGCGTGACCCCCTAACGGTTGTTGGATCCGGTTACTGTATTTGATGGCTTGGTTACTGACTCCGGAGAGGTACTTTACTTCTTCTGTCCGGTTCTACTACCTACTTCAGGTCCTGGTTCGTACTTCTACTACTGGAGGGTGTCTCACTATAACTAGTTTGGTCTAAATGGGGTCCACCGAGGAATGGTACGCAACAGTGTAGATCTAGAAACCACTGCTGATTGGCGGAACGTAGTGGTTTCGCTAGTGACTGTAGGGCTCTTTTCTTCTTTCGGAAGCGGTTTGTTGGAGTCTTGCGTTCTCTGGCTAGGGTATTTGTTTCCAGAACTGGATCTGAGAATCATACTAGTCCTCCAAACTAGTCCTTTACTTCTCATAGCGCGCTCGTGGAACAGCATCAGCATTAAACTTTAGGGCTCCTCCTTACCTCCTGCAGTGCTGTGAGGAAGGTAAGAAGTCTACTCCACCCTCTATTTACTTATTACCATATCGAATACTACCTCGGCAAGGAATGACATCACCATACATACATGTGAGGCATAAGCAGGCGCGGGCTACTAGTAAGCAGGTCTTGGGAGAGGAGGATAGAGCAGAGAGGGGAAGAAGTCTTTTCCTGGGCCCCAGTCCTGTTGTCGCCTCGTTGTTTTGTCTGGTCTCCTCTCTTCGCGTCTCGTTGCAGCGTCCATAACATAACAGCTATCTCGCTTTCCTTCATCGTTCGTGTGTGCGCGTAGGAACTTGCAATTTCCCAGTCCGCGTGGAGTACGTGAAACTCGAACCACCTGCCTCTTTCCGCCAGTCCCAGCCAGTTTGCATTCTTGTCAAAATGGTAGAGCAGCTCACCGAGGAGCAGATTGCTGAGTTCAAGGAGGCTTTCAGCCTATTCGACAAGGATGGTGATGGTGCGTTATTCGACTCGCTCTCCCCCCCTCTCTCTCTCCTTGCTTGGTCGTTTCATCCATTGCTATCGTGTTGCTGTTGTCGATCTCTTGCCGAGACGAATCCTCTTTGCAACACCTCGGGAACAGCGGATGCGGCTAGAAGGATTCTTCTATCCTTGAGCGCGATCGAAGCTCTACATCGTCCATCCTAGTTTTATTGCTCTCTTTTATTACGAGTAGTATTCTGTTTTCTTGCCAATCTTACGATATGCAACTCCCTCTCAACCTCGCCAAGGACGCTGGTGGGAAGGCTTCGCTGGATGGTAGTTCTCAAACGGTCCCTGTGCCATTCCAATCGCAGGCAGCATTACCACCAAGGAGCTCGGTACCGTCATGCGATCGTTGGGACAGAACCCTACCGAGGCAGAGTTGCAGGACATGATCAACGAGGTTGACGCCGATGGAAATGGTACCATCGATTTTGCCGAGTTTTTGAGCCTGATGGCCAGGAAAATGAAGGACACTGACTCAGAGGAGGAGCTGAAGGAAGCTTTCCGTGTGTTCGACAAAGACCAAAATGGTTTCATCAGCGCGATGGAGCTCCGACACGTTATGACTAATTTGGGAGAGAAGCTTACCGACGATGAAGTCGATGAAATGATCCGTGAGGCAGATGTCGATGGGGATGGTCAGATTAACTACGAAGAGTTTGTGAAGATGATGATGGCTAAGTGATTAGCTTTAGATTTTTTGACAATCAATATCTTCTCAAGTTTAGTTACACCATGTTATATCTTTTGATGGTTAATCATTATTCCGTGTATAGGCTCTGCCTCCTTCTTATGCGGATAGACTACTGGAAGTTTCATTGCCGGTTTTTTCTGCCGATCGTGTCGATTTCCCTGCATCAAACTTATCTCCGCTAGCTTACCTTACTTCCTACCCTGCAGCGAAGAAGGTTCGATCTTTATTAGTACGGTTTCCGAAGGTGTGTTTTAGCCCTCGTCCTGTTTCATGTCGTGCTTCGTGCATCCGCTTTCATTCTCATTTTCTTATCGTTTGAAACCATCCGCACTCCTTTTTGTTCACGAGGAGTCGGGGACAAGGTCTGCCAATACCCAAAATCTATGGTTGACGATTTGACGGCATTTTTGTGATTTTCTGAGTGCCGCTCGTCGCAGTGTCATCCGTAAATAGCTGTCCGTTGTCCAGGTCCCGAACTCCGATCACCTGCTGTACAAAATACTTCTAAGGGTCATACGCACAAATAGTTGTTTACAGTGGGATGGTAGTTGAGTACTTGGTAGTTGCAAGTACTCTTAAGAGCATGATCAGGCCGTCCAGTTCGCAATGATAGCACCGGTAGGATGCATCGGAGGGATCGCCAGCCTTTCGATCTTCGGTCTGCTGCAGTATGACTACAGATGCATTCTGAAGGATGGAATTCGGTGAAATTTTGGATGTGATTTCATTGAGGACGTTCTTTATTTGCTCAATAAAATTGGGTCCAAGATTCATCAGTTTCTGAAAGTTTCTTCGATGTGTATCGTGGAGATACTTGTGATTTTCGTACGGAATGCATGGTTGTTGCACGGAATGCGGTTCTTTGACCTTCATGTAGTCTCCGGCGTCTGGCAAAGCTGCATGCAAGTAGATGTAGATTCAAAGGTGATCGTAAACGCACAGAGCTGTAGCGACTAACATGAAACAGCTATCGACGGGAGGAAAAACTTGAAATATGTGGACGTGATGACAGAATAGCAGTCTAATCGATCGCCGTATGTGTGTTTCGATTCCTGCGCTCACGCAACGATCTATTTTCACACATCCCGATTGATCCAAGGTTTCTAGAAAGCGTAATATTTTGATTGCTGCACGTGTAAGGGTGGTCCTTACTTTAGAAAGAGCTGCACCTCACGCTTCGCGTGGTGATGGAGAACGCGGTTTCTTAATATAGACGGTCCCTTTCAACTCCGCGTTAGGCTGGCGGCGAAGGACGAACGTGAGATGTCTATCACGGAAGAGTACTCATGAATGAACGAGTAATATGGTACTAGTCTCTGTACCAAACGGACGGCAAGTAAATCTGATGCGGAAAGTTCGAAAGGTCCAAAAATTCTTTGAGGATAGTATGGATGGCCGAAAGTTCTCGACAGCCCCAGAAGATTGAGTAAATCTCGACACACTTGGTGGACTTTGGTGCTCTATGAAATGTCGAACTCATAAATCTGACTGGCATAAACGGAACTAATCACTTTTAGCGAAGCTGATAACGCTAGATAGTTCGGTTCGAAACATTTGGTGACATCAGTCTATCTTCATCTTCCGCGAGCATTATGTCTAACTTGACGATCCATCTCAGGTTTCCTTGCCAGATTATCTGCAATCCGAGTGCCGTGCCGTCCCTATTTTCTGCATACGGTTGCTAGAACTCTTAAGTTATTTACATTTTCGAGGGGAGCCGTCTGTTTCTTTGTCTTCCTCTCTCCCCCTGTTTCTATCAATGCAAGCAGAGATTCTGTTAACATGCTCCATGCGTGCGGGACTGATTCCTGCCGGGTACAGTGCTGGTCGTTCAGTTGGAATCTTTTTTCCTATCGTTCGTTACTTTTGTCTCGACACTCTGATCTTATAGCTGCAGCCTGGAGACCGGATATGTCTGTCTGTACAGGTCAACTTTCGCGTAGGTCTTCGGTCCACAACCTTTCTCCTGGAAAGGCTACGGTAGTTTCGCATGTTTTACGTCCTCCATACAACGTCTGGTTCCTGCTACAACGTCTGGAGCCTGGATGCTGGCTGTTAACCGGGTTCATGTAAGTACCTTCTCAAGACTAATGAGGTTTTGCTTTGCCACCACCCGTAAGAGTAAAATGTATCCAAGTTCCATTATAATTTTGGAATGGGCATACTACCTACCACGACTTTGAGAGAGACCGTGACAAAGTTCCTCTACCTTCGGTTGTGGTAGATATATGCTTACGAGAGAATATTTCGTTCTACATTTATTACCTTATCAACTTTAGAAAAAGGCGATCGCATAGGAAAAATGAAGGATGGGAAGACCCCATCAAGCCGTACAAGGGGGAGAAAAAAAGGTAACATGGGGTTAAGCCCCAATAACCCCCTTGTCAATAGCCCCCTTGTCAACGAAGTGTGGATGTCTTTTCACAAGGGATTTTACAGTAAAGTATTTTATATGCCGCCTTCATCCTAAACTCTTGCACTTGCTTCTGAAAGTCACCTGTTTAATAGTTTATAGCACAAAAATCCAAAAAGAATCTACGACGGTTTCTACATCCTGTTCAAGTAGGATGTATGATGGATATGAAACGAAGCTTCATGATGGACAGGAAATGATCAACAACAATAACCAAATATCAAGTATACTAAAAGCAACATGACCATTGCTAAGTACACAACAGGGGGTTTCAGAAATAGTTTTATGAAGTTTCTAAACTTCTCATATAGATTGTTAGAAACTTCTCATATAGATTGTTACAAAGCTTGACTAAATGGGTACGGTGTGTGACCGGGAGGTAGAAAAGATATTGTTACGGAGTTTGGGCCAAGTTCCTTATTATTAGCACACTCTGTATGAGGTGGTTCGTAGAAAATAAGGGATAAGGAATTTTCATTATCACTCCGTAGTGCATTGATTGCACATTAGGGTTAATAAAGTTTTCATTTAGGGTTAGTGAAAGTGACGGCCACCAAAAGGAGCATTCGGAGATGTTCGAGAACACCCATGGAAATGAAATGACGAGCGGCAATTGGGCAAATTTTTACCACCAAGGAAGATTGGAGGGAGCATGAGTGGAAAGATTTGAGTGCATGCAAAAATTGACCACCTGATGAAGATTTGAGAGACCCATAGCACCGGGTAAGATTGGAGGAGCATGAGTGGAAAGATTTTAGGGCCGGCAAAAATTGACCACCCCATGAAGATTTGAGAGACCCATAGCCAAAGGTGGAATGGGGAGTGAATTTGTTTGGAGTGGGAAGATTTGAGTGCAAGCCTGTGAGAAGGTTAGAGTGAGGAGTGATTTTTTTTGAAGTGTTACTCTCGATTTCATTATTTTAAAAAATTGTCTTTTGTATGAGTATGAAATGTATACCTTTCTTCCCCTTGAGTAATGAAATGAAATTCATGAATTTGTTTTCTTGTTACAGAATGAAATTGATGAGATTGTTTTTTTGTGCGCACAGAGAAAAGAGATGTCCCTTTGCTGAAATTTCACAAGGAGAGGGAGATGCCCCTTTGTAGAGAAGAGAGACGCCCTTTGCGGAGAAGAGAGATCCCCTTCGTTGATAAGGAGTTATCAATGGTGATTAAAAATAGAGTAAAGTCATGCTGAGAGGGAGCACTCCTTTAGAACTAACCAGAAATACTAAAAAATGTATTCAATGGATGATTTGGTTAGATTTGGAGATATTGCTACCAGGATTAGAAGATGAAGATGAGGAATTAGGAGGAGATTTAGATATGCTAGAATGTTTTATTAGTGGATGGGACATACTCATCGATACTTGGACCCCGTGTTACTTACCCTCGTAGTAGAGAGTTTGTGAAGGAGTATTTTAGAATTCTAGATACTAAGGCCTTTTGCCAGCTTACTAGAATGGATGGGGATTCCTTTTCAACATTAGTTGATTTGATTAAGACTCACGATTTTTGAGAAAAGGTACCAAAGAGAGCAAACACCCGTGTGGATCCAAGTTGCCCTAGCATTGGATAGATTTGGGCATCACGGCAATGGAGCTTGTGTTGCACAGGGTTTAAATATTTGGGGCATTAGTGCTGGTTCAACAATTGCTTTTACTGATAGAGTTATGACAACCATATTAGATGTGATGAGGAGTCAAGTTGCTTGGCCCGAACTCGAGGAGAGAAAGAGGATATCCATTGTTTTTGCACAGAAAGGTTTTCCCGGTTGTGTTGGTTTGGTAGATGGAACATTGTTTCCTCTTGCAGCCCGACCAACTGTGGATGGGGAAATATATTTCAGCCAGAAGGGTTCATATTCTATAAACAGCCAAGTTATTTGTGATGATAAAAGGAGAGTTATACATTTTTCCGGAGGTATGTTTTATGTTATGTGTTCTTTTGTTAGGTATTTTTGCAATGCATTGGTGATCCTTTTTGTTTAGTTTACTAAAATTATGGCCTTTTTTTTGCAGGAATGCTAGGGTCATGTCATGATATGACTTGTTTGAAAAAATTGTCACTATGGAATGATTTGAACCAAAGAGGGAAGTGTCGCACTTTTGAGGCAAAGGAGTACCTTTTAGGTGATTTGGGTTATGTACCCATGCATCACCTAGTACCCGCTTTCAAGCAGGCTTGCTCAGAGGACAAGCAAGAGTTCAATAAATATTTAGCAAAGGCAAGAGTGATAAATGAGCATTGTATAGGAGTATTGAAAGCTAGATTTCATTCTCTTTGCGAACTAAGAGTGCAATTGAAAGACAATAGTAGAAATGCTTATTTTTTAAAGTGGGTACCGATGTGTATAATTTTACATAATTTTTTAATCAATAAGTCTGACCTTTGGTCAGAGGACGATGGTGGATTTACATAGGAGACTCAAATAAATTTAGAAATGTCATTTCATGGTATAGAACTTGGTAGAGAAGAAAGTAGATCAAGGATGATGCAACATTGCCTTGATTATAACAATGATGATATACTTGATTGATTGATTGAGATTCCATATAATAAAATATATATTTTCAATATTCATCTCATATCTCATAGTCTAGTAACTTAGACAAGAGTCTTTATCTTAGACCATGAGTGTATCTTGATGTAATATTGGGATAAGAACTTCAAAGGATGCAAAAAGAATTCTATGAAAGCTTAATTTGTACATTTGTAAGTCCTCCGTTTACACTTACAATATGTGGTGTTTATCAAGTTTACACTTGAAAGTCACTTGTCGGGTGCACTTGGAAAAAAATGAGCAGCTGTTGCATACACCGTGATATGACGCTCGTAGACGTTGGGTGCCGCTCACAAACTTAAAAAAGTCATCGAGTGGCGCTCATAGATGCTAGGGAGCGCACTCAAATATGCACACATATTACATGCACTCTTAGGTGCTGGTAGGCACCCACCAAGAATTATGCGATGCTTTCCTGTGCCGGTTGGCGACGTGGAGTCCCGCATGTTGCCGCTCGGGATTTGGGTTCTGTCGGTTGAAATTTTGCCTCCAAAGTGTACATTTTAGGATGTTTGGTATTGAATTTTTTTCCGACAGCCTGGGTTATATAAACCTTGTTCTTTTCCATTCCTGTCATTCCAGTGGGTGTGGATGTCTCGGAAAGCCTTATTCTCGAGTGTGTGGGGTGTTGGAAGCAAAATTTTGCAAGTGAGTAGTTCGAAGGAGAAAGGGCAATTTCGAGAAAGGGTCATTTCATGAGGCAAAGGGTGTGCGGGTGAGCCATTTTGAGAGAGGGTGTGCGGGTGAGGCATTTCAAGACTGGGGAAGGAAAGAGGCAAACTGGCTGGCTGAAGCACAACTCGAGAAGCAACAAGGAGTGATTGAGAAGAGAGAAAAGAGAGCATTCAAGAGACAAAGCAAATTCAATTTCAACCATGGCAGAAATATGGGGATACAAAAAGATAGTTGACGGGCCAAACATGAGAAATACTCAGGAAGGAGATTGGCTCATAGCATTCCATACCATTCAACACCCAACCAATTTCATCAAGTGGTGCTCGGTGGACAAACATCAGATTCGAACAGCTGTTTTGGGAATTTTGGAGATCGGTCTAGATGTAATGGGGCTGAACATAACTCTTGGACTTCATTATCTATGGCAAGAGGTATTTTTCAAACATTCCTCATTGTTTTCTTTTCATTCCATCTTGAGATGTTCATTTTATTTCTGGAAATTGCTTTCAAATTATCAGCCCCTCCCAGCATCCTCCCATGCCGTCCAGCACCATCCAGTGCCATCCCAAACCCTAAACCCTTGCACACAAGTGCCTTCCCCGCATGGCACCCAACAACCCCGTGCGGCACCCAGCGCTTCTGCGGGGCTGCGCAGACCTCCTCACGGCTCTCCTTCTCTTCTATCCCATAGCGCCTACCAGCCGTCGCGCATTGTCAAGCGTTGTCCAGCGGCATCTCCAGCCCCTTAACCCCTTGTGCAAGCGTCTTCCCGTGACCCCACGTGGCACCCATTGCCTCCGCGGGATTCCCAGCTAAACTCCCCACCATCCCACAGCGCCATCCAGCGCAGCTGCGCTTACGGGCACTGTCCACGAGCCCCCCCACGTGGTGTCGAGCGCCCTCCTGGCGCCCTACGGGCTCTGCCGGGGGTTGGGAGCGCGCCCCTCGTATTGTCACACGTCTCTCTGTTGCGGCTCACAACGGCGACCCGCGGCACCCTGCAACTCTTTAGAGTGTCAAAACTGTCTGTGAGCGCCTTCAAGCGGCACCCCTTGAGCTTGAGTCCTTGGGACAGAAGTTTGAGCTGAAAATTTTAGTGGGTTTTGCAGGTCATTCCATGTACAGAGTTTGTGAGTTCATGGGACAAGGTCTCTTGCACAAGTTTGGTAAGAGGTAGGCAGTTTCAATTGACTGCAGATATAGATAGAGATGCACTTGCCATGCCAAGGGAGAGAACACCAAGATGGAGGACAGTTCCTTACACAACTTTCTAAGACTAGTTTCCACAAAGTGACAGGGTACAAATAGATATCTTGCAAGGCAATGTGTATATCCTGCATTCAGAGCTTTCTTCCAGTTGATGGGTGCACTTGCTGCACCCACTATTAGGCCCAAGATTGTACATGGGCATTTGGTACTCAACACCAAGATCAAGTTGAGGAGATTTGGTGTGGAGGATTATGATTGGGGAGAGTTAGCTTTTAGAGCTATCATTGTGGAGGTGGGGAGTTTGCAAAGCCAATTGAGGAGTCCTAAGGGGCGTAGGTTCAGAGTCACCTTCCTTGGACATATACTCACTCATCTCTTTGTGGAGAGAGTTTTCATTCCAGAGGAGGACGTGATGTACCTAAGTGATGGAGAGGAGGAGATTATACACGAGAGATAGCATGGTAATGATCATGAGGATGCAGATAGCTTGGATGAGGACGAGACTATTGATGATGGGGAGGATGAGGGAGAGGATGAGGATGGTGAGTGATTGATTGATTAGGTTTGAGTTTTGTCATATATATATATATTCATATATTTGTATGTTGGAAAATATACAAAGTTCTTTTGTATATACCATTACCGGATTTAATAAATGAGTTCATTTAAGAAGCTTGAATTAATGAACTTGTGAACTTGTATATTTTTATATTCAAATATGAATTTGTACTTGATGGATAACTAAATGTACCACTTGTGAACAAGTGTTCAACAGATTCGTGTTGAGACACAACCCTTACCCTTTGTTGAGATAGCTCCTTTTCACTCTTCTTCCCCTTCACCACTTCCTCCATTTGTGGAGGGAGTTGGTGACCCCATGCATTTCAGAGTACCTTCACCTCCTTCTTGTTCAGTTGACATCACTCACATTTTAGATGATTGTGTTTGAGTGGCTTAGTGTAGAGAGAGAAATCTCCTTGAGCGTGAATGTAGACTAGAGAGTGTAGAGGAGAGAGAGAGATTAGTGCTTGAGCGTGAGAGTAGATTGGAGAGTGTAGAGGAGAGAGAAAGATTAGTGTAGATCAAGAGAGACTCCTTTGTGAGCAAGAGGATTTACTTGCTGCAAAGGAGGAGAGGCATCTGACCTTGCTTACTTTTGAGATGGAGAGAGAGCAGAGATTAGGTGACTTGGACATGGACATACTAGGTGCCGCTGCCATGGAGGAGGGTTACAAGCTCCAGTTACATAATCAGGCACAAGAGTTAGCATATGCTATAGAGAGGTGTGAGAGTGCACATGTTTAGGTAGAGGAGAGCGAGAGTAGTCTAGCTCAGATGAGAGCTCATGTAGAGGAGAGTGAGATTAGTCTAGCTCATTTGAGGGCTCGTGTGGCTTATCTTGGACCCATACTACGTACTATTGCTCACAAGACCCATACTCGTCATGAGATGTAGACCCAGACTGATGCCACCCATGTGTTACCTAGTGTGGAGACTCAGAGCACTCAAACTGAGTTTAGAGAGAGGATTTGTCTATCAAGAGAGTATATTCCAAGTATCCTCTTCCCCGGCTTCCTACGGAAGAAGATTATTATTATGGATGTTACTTGTATGTGTTCATTATGGATTCATGGTGCTATTGGTTTCCGTGCATGGGAGAGCAGGACGACATGCATGGTTGGTGCCCTCACACATAGTCCGGGCCTGTAGGGTGGGTAGCCCATCCTGGTGTTAGCCATTTCATCCAGTTCTGTTTGCTACGCTTTGAGGTTATCTTGTGGATAGATCTTACTCCGGATGGAGTGGAGTGGTTGCTACAGAGCATGTGGCAGTGGTCTGAACTCCCAGAGGGAGTTCAAATTGGGTCTTGCCTCATGGCATGTTTGTGTTCTAGAGATATACATCAAGATTTTGAGTCCAGAGGACTTAGAGTTAGATCATATGAGCATCTGACTTCATTAGGTTTACCTTCGTGATCTTTTGATCATAGATAGTTAAGCACTCTCTTATTATAAGAACCATCCACATGGTGCTATCCACCCTACCCACTTCCGTCCTTATAGGGTACATAGAGCATCATACACTTGGTCATTTGACCCTTTAATGAGTGCTTTGGACAGATTTGTCCATGACGATAGGCCTGCTATTAGTTGGGCAGAAGAGGAGTGGACATCAGGTAGATTGAGTTCTTA
This sequence comes from Lunularia cruciata, assembly GCA_948567375.1. Classification (NCBI taxonomy): domain Eukaryota; kingdom Viridiplantae; phylum Streptophyta; class Marchantiopsida; order Lunulariales; family Lunulariaceae; genus Lunularia; species Lunularia cruciata. Next base: position 22,833,546 of record OX419755.1, on the reverse strand, counting down.
TAGTTGTGACCCATATCTTCTTCTTGCTAGTGGTATCAGACATCAAGATTTGGATGAGAGAAAGTGGCCACTATGGTGGTCATTGGTCCATTTAGGATTCAACATCATGTATACCGTTGTAGACTTGAGGATGCAGTAGTAGCACTTAGACACCATAGTGCATCTCCCTCTTCTTCCTCACCTCCTCGACCTCCATAGTAATAGGTTTAGGCTCTATTGGCTGCCCATTTATATACATCTAATATTCATTTCTTCCCATGTATACATTTATGTTTTAGTTACACTTGTGAACTCTCATATTGTGGTCTAACTCTTGTATTTTCATGTGCTATATACTTAATTGTGCCTTTTGTATCCAATGTGTCATCACCTTGCAAATATAGGTGCCATTTCCATCTAAACCCTAAACAAGCGGCCCTCAGCATCCACGTGCGCCAGCGAGCACCTACAAGCCATGAATCCAAGTTTGCCAAGCGCCGACAAGTGCTTACCAAATTTATAAGTTTTTCCTACTGTCTCCGAGTGCCACCTAGCGGCCACAAGTGTCAACTAGTGCCTACCCAGTGGCCACGAGTGCCTACTAGCGCCCATTAGCTTCTACAAGCGCCCACGAGCGCCCATGAGCGCCCACAAGAGCCCACGAGTGCCTACGAGTGCCAAAGACCACTTGCTTGCCTTTATTCTTTTTCCGTGTTGCATTGAGCGGCGGCTAGCGGCAGTAGGAAAGACTTTTGGGTGGCTATGAGTGCCAACTTGTGGCATCTTGGGCTTATTGTGCAAGAAAGACATGAGAGGAACGGAGTGGTAACAACAACATTAAAAACTTGTGAGGAACTAAGTGGTAACAAGCTGCATCAAGCGGATACTAGAAGCAAATTTATCAAGTTTCCATAACACATCTTTATTATAATCATAATAAAGGTTACATGGTGGTATACTATTCACTATCAGTAGAGTATGATGGACGTTGAACCTGAGTGAGCACTTTAAAATAGTTACTTATTTCCTCAGGAGTTTTCCCTGCTTGTATGAGACTCATTTTGATTTCATGAGTGCGCTTTGATTCTAAACTCTTCTCCTTAAATTTGTGTTTGTCTGCCCTAGCTTTCCTTTTATCTGCACTCAATTTTTTCTCAATTTCAATTTTCATCTTCTTTGTCTCTAATCTAACACGCTCTACTTCCATTCTTATCATTTTTTTCTCTCTCTTCCTCATGTTGGTGGCTTCTAGTTCAGCTAGTCATAACCTCTCTCTGGATTCTATATTATCTGCCTTTAACATGGTAATTTTTGCTAAATCATGAGACAATGACATACTAGGTGACAACTTGGGTACCTTACTTGCAAATATTCCACCTTTCCTCCTCTTTGGGTCACGTTCCCCCTTCTTGGTCTGTACAATCAGATCCATCTCTTGTAGAAATTAAAGGCGGTGGTGGTGGTGTAATGAAAGGAAAGTCCTCCATTGGTGGAACAAATGGAGACTCATCCTCTAGTGATAGGATTCCATTCTCCATGCCACTTGCTAAACTTTCCACCCCTTGGGTGTTTGCGACCAACCCAGGGCCCGAGTCAAGAAGCACCACCTCTAGAGGAGATGAGAATTGGGAGCACTCCTGCGCACCTTCATGGACCTCCTCCTCGCCAACCTCGCAAATCTTGCTCGAATTAGGATTACAATCTCCTAAACTTACCATTGCTGGTAGACTTATGTTCGCTCGGGTCCCAAACATGGCTTCCATTCTTGCAAAATGTGAGCACATTCAATTTATCTTTTATAGTTCTCCACCCTTTGCCATAATCCTTCTTGGTGAGACCTTCTCCCATAGCCTTGTTCTTAAGCTCTCGAGTTTCTTTGTACTGTTTCATGTACCGCAACCATTTCTTGTAAAGTCTGTCACCTGTCATAGAAGTAGGAAATTTGATACCCTCTCTAATCAAAAAGGTTGGTGAAACTAAATGCGGTCAATTTCTGAATGGGCTTTTTGCAATTCCCACCATGAATTTGTGCAAAATGCTTGGGGTCCTCCAAATAATCCAGTATTTGGCTATAATGGTGTGTTGCCATGCAAAATCATTCATCCTCCTTGGTTTTGCCAAGCATAGAAGAAGCCATCCTCAATAAGTCTCCAAATTTCCCTAATGGTTGTTGAGGTTGCGAATCCACTCTATAGGTCCTGGATCAGCGTTGATAAGTGAGTCTCCTACACTAAAACAAGGTACTTGATCTCCCATTGCAAAAATTTTGTTGCACTCCTAGCGTGAGAATCGTCGCCCTCTAATCAATTTCTTGGTTGCCGCACGGTGGTGCTGATCATTTCCCACACCAATGCAAAACTACAAAACTGCCATTACTTGCCTGACAACTTGCACATTAGCTCCAGAGGGTGGTGAATTTGAGTTTACAAATTTGAATTGTTGGGCGGGGCCATTTTGGATCTTGAATACGGAAACCAGATCATCAATACGTGACTAACTGACCACGTGGCCACCCTCTTGAGGAAACACATCACTCTTTTTGACAATCATTTATTTAGTTATGACATTCCATCCGTAACATATGATTTGATTTTTATAAATGAATGAAATTTGCAAAATATATCCTTTAACTGAAGTTATAGAGCGTTCAGTTATTACAATCTTGTATCGTTACAGAGTTCACTAAAAATTATTATGAAGTTTGTTATTTATCCCGTAGACATCCGTCAAACCTATTTCTGAAACCCCCTAATGTACATCACCAGTATCACTAGTCGTAGCAGGAGAGAATTATTGAATCCAACGCCGGCATTTATATTAGAGAAAAGCTATCAAACATAGAAATTTTTTTAAACCTAGTCTAATATCTATTCTCATGAGATGTGAAGCTTATTACCACAAGAAATAGACTAATAAAATACCATTGGCACCGACCCTAATCTAGTCAAATCTTATCGGTGCAATGCCTCTTGTTCCTTAATGGGACTCATGAAAGCTTTGCATTGTTCATAACCTTTATAAGTGCAAGTCCTTGGACTTGTCCTTATCCATAGTCCTAACTTTGATAAGTGAAATATTGACTCTTTTCAAACGTAACAGAATATTAAATTATTCTTTTAAAGGTTTCATGACAATAAGAAAATTTAAGTCTAAAGACATTCAAGTCTATATAATCCAACAGGAGAACATTATATGAAAGAAAGAAAATTAAAAACTAGATAATTAAAAATATTTCCACTAAAAACACCACAGAACACAAGTGGAGAGGAAAAGTGCATTAAGGCCTACGCTTGTTAATCTCCGCAATAGCATGTTTTTTTTATTAAAGGGAGAAAGGTGACCGCATAGAACACATGAAGGATGGGAAGACCCCATGAAGCTGCACAAGGGAGAGACAAAAATGGTAAAATGGGGCTAGGCACCAATAGTATTGGTATGAGAAGTCTGACCTATCGCACCTAAGATAGCTGACTTATGCAAGTCATAAGGTCTACAAACTATTGGAGCATCCAAAGAAGCACCACTTAGAGTGATTGCTCTTTTAAGGATTGCACCGGCCAATGCTCTCTATAATGGACACACACTATCTAAAGTATGCTACAAATTATGAGAGTGAGAATGGTACCCTTGGCGTCTAATATGATAAGCTCTTGCACACTCCCTAACAAATGTGTCAAATGCCATGTCCATCGCTCCATATAACTCCAAGGCTAAAGGAACAAAGAGGTGACCTGCTGCATATCTCTATACTTGGAGACCTTGTGTGCTACTACTCCGCTCACTGCCCATTCCCCGAAGGATGAGTAATCACTCCTTCCAAAACTGCATCATGCATACGGTCTATAACCACAACATCCACCATTGTCACTTGATCATCTCGGACCAAGTACAAGTATGCTCTAACACATGTTGTTTGCAAAGAATATGAATGCTCCCTCCAAGCAATGTATCCATTCTCTCTTGCCATAGCAAACAATATATCCCTAATGGCATCATGGGTAGTTATCCTTTGTCCTCCAAAGGACATTGTGTCATATGGACCACTGCTGCATCTAGTGTAGAATCACACTCACAAGTGAGTAACAAAGATATAGATGTGTGGACCAAACCTAGGTAAAACCTCATCTTTGTAGAGAAGGTGGCTAGTGTGAGTCAGAATGCCCTAATGCACGGTCAAGCTAGGATACAAGAGCTTGCATTCTTGCTGGAGCAAGAGCAAAGATATGCTCTAGTGGCCCAAGGAATGAATGAGTCAACTAAGAGAGAATGTAGCATATGTTGACACTCTCGCTCCATCAAGGAAGATTGCAATCCTCTAGTCCAATCTGCTAGTAGTGAAGCAAAGTGTAGAAGGTCCTCCCATGCCGGTGGGGATAGACCATCTCTTGTATGCCGCAATAACACTTGGAGAGAAAAGGATCCTTCTTCCACTTTGATCACATGTATCTCCAAAACTAGCCTATCATCAACCACAAATTAGGAGGAAAGTAGGGGTGCAAAGAGAGCCCAACTATGCTATAAGTGCCATCTCCTCCATACATAATACCCTCTATATGAGATTGGTAGAGATGTTTGTCTATGTGCAAAATCTCTTATCATATATTCAAATGCACATGGTCCGATGATATCACCAAAGATCCCTATAATCCTCCTATCAAAAGCTCTTAGATGTGATACAAAATTCAAGGAAGGGGGGACTATGTAGAAAAGGTAAGTCAGTTGATGGGAAATACCAAAGGAGAATATACCAAATGCCACCTCCAAATCTCCTTGTAGAGGAAGGTCATCCACATGGAGAATATATTTTACAAGGATAGCATTTAAGAAGCATGTGAAAAAATCCCTTGATACTATTGGCACTCCAAGAATACATAGTCCATCTATAGATGAGACACATCCCTTAAGAAGCTCAAAGTAGGAAGGGATACCAAAAGAGGACCATGCTTTGCACTTTGACACCTTGACTCTCAATTCTACAAGATGTAGTTTGGTAGTCAAGTGACCAAAGGCTTGCCTAATCTGATCTATGGGGCTCACAATGTGTGTATTATCTATTAAGGAAGGAAATACATAACTTAGCATGGCCAAAATAGTAGAAAGAGAGCTCTAAAGTGAGCCATGGCAAACAATGGTTCCCCTAAAGGATCTCCTTGTTGTGTACCTACAATGAACTCCAAAATGATGACTCCCTCTTATAACCACCTGTGTTGGTAGTAAAAGGAAGGAAGAGGGCCATAAAACAACCACATAAAAGGAATGAGACTCTTCAAGAATCCACGGGCTTCCCTAAGCTCTTTAAAGATGGATGCCCAAGAGATGCTATTAAAAGCATTCTCAACATCCACATGTAGGACACCACACTCTGGACAGATATCTAGGAGCGCCTTGATGCTTAGGAAAATAGGCCCACAACCTCCAAGTGTAGCTACTCCAAATTGATATGGATTAAGGTGCTCTCAAAAGTGAGATCAATACTAAGGGACAATGGTGAGGCTAACCAAGCACAAAAAGATCTCTCCACTAGCAATTGGTCTAATGCTCCCTGTGTCCTTCTCCATTTGTCAGAAGTCTACATCTAATTGACATGAGAATATCTCTCCTTGCTATTGTTACAACCACCTAAAACAACTCAATAAATCCACTAGAAGGATCAGTTGCCTGAAAGCAATCTTTGAGATGCTCATATACCATCCCTTACAAGCCTCTTGAGGAGAGGTGAGGAGCAATGCACAACACTTGTGCAAAAAGTGAGCTATCAACGTAAAAGTTACTCAAGCTGATAATCTTAGACCTCTTATGGTAATGTAACACCCATTTGTGCATGTGTGTGGTATTGTGATATTTAGCTTGGAATTACAAGTACTTGAGAGATATTATTTATGTAGAGATAAAGGATGGTTCTACATTAGTCATGATTAGCTAAAGTTAGTCATAGCTAAGATAGAGGGGACTTTACTTTAGAGGAAGTGGAAATGATGAGCACCACTATTTTGGATTATAGTGCGTTGACTTGGTATTATTCCTAGGTGTTTGGCTTTGAGGAAAGAGTTGAGAACTCTTAGGCCTGCAAGCCTTTTTGTTTTGGATTCTTCTATAGTCCAAGGATAGCCCATGTGAAGGAATCCTTGACTTAGTGGTTGGGTCAAGATAAGATCACATGCTAGTGGAATATGCCTATGTGAATGGATATTCCTTTCTACTTTTTGACTTTACTTGACTTTTAGTCTAGTAACTTGAGTTACTACGGTAATAAGTAACTTTGGTACGTAACTATTTCACAAGAATATAAACAAGGGGTGAGGAGGTACTCATCATCCTTTCATTTGCAACTATATCTCTCTCATTGAGTTCTCTAGTGAGCAATGTCTTGAGTCTTGGAGTGTTAGCCTTGGAGGAGTATGATGGAGTTGGGGTTCCTTGCCTTCTTAGTCCATGGTGTGCTACCATAATAGCCATCAGAGGTTCATCTTGAGTGAGAGACAAGTTGGCTCACATTTTTGGTTCTGTTGTCGGGACCTCTCTAGAAGGCAAGATAATATTCCGTGTTCAATTTTACATTAGGCAAAAGGAGGCTATGAGAGCTCACTTGTAGAGAAAATTAAGAGAGGAGAGGGCTGAACTTATGTTAGAGAACCAAGATCCATTTGTATAACCTTTAGTTCATTATGATGTCTTTGAAGTGATTTTGTACATCTTGTATAGATGAGAGTGATTTGGTGGTGAAGGAAGATGTGCATCCTCCTCAAGGCTACAAGTATGGTGGAACTTCTGATACTTTGGTGGCAAGGGTTGCACCACAAGTAGTGGTTGCTCCAGTTCTTGCACCTCTACCAAAGGATCCACTTCAAACCATTACAAAACAACTTGTAGATCTCAAAATCAACATGGTGCAATTATGGGAGAAGAGAGAGGTGGATCAGAATGTGGGAAGAGGGCCTAGGAGTTATAGAAACTATCCATATAGAGGAGGCCAACCAGCCAAAAATTTCAATGTTAGAAATTGTTTTGGTTGTTGAGGAAGAGGCCATATCCAAAGGAATTGCCCAAATTCCACTTACCATGGAAGAAGGAGTTATGAGGGAGCCAATAGAGGGAAAGAGGGAGGTAGTGAAACCCAAGTGGCTCCTAATCCAAACAAAGTTAAGGGGATAGCATCCATAGATGTGGTTGAGAGCAAGTATGAGAAGGGAGAGTGCTCAAACTCCAAGGGTCTTAATTTGGAGCTTTTGGCACAAGAGAAGAAGAGAGCTCGTTTTGCAGAGGATGTTCACTCTTCTCAAGAATTTAGTCCAAGCAAGGATACTCCTATTTCTACTAGGAGCACTCTCACCTCAACACCATCAACAACAAAGACTTCAAGGAAGAAGTTGAGGATGGAGGATTTCTTGATTTCAAAGCAATAGTGGAACTACAATGTGTTGGAGGATGTTGGTAGCCATAAGGCTAGCATCATAGTGGGCCAATTGATTGGTTTGAACCTTACCTTGAGAAAATAGCTTAGAGGTGGTTTGAGTTCTACAAGGAGCAAGGGGAAGAAGAAGGCAAAAGCTCCAGTATCAATAGGGGTGGTGGATGCCAAGCCAACACCATGAGAGGCTTGTGAATATGCCTCCAAGATTGATGTGAGAGTGAATGGTCACAACATCAAGGATGCATTGGTTGATGGAGGATCAACAGTAAATGCCATGTCAGAAAGGTTGATGAAGAAGTAGGGTATGATACCCTCAAGACCTTCAACATTTGTGGTGAGCATGGCAAACAAACAACAAGTTGACCAGTAGGGGTGTGGATAAGGTGGTAGTTTCAGTTATGGGAGTTCAAAATCTTATGACTTTCCAAGTCTTGAAGGATTCAAGCTATGACTTACTTCTTGGGAGGCCATGGTTGAGAGCAGCATGCACAACTGATCGATGGCACAAGGGGTACTTGAGGATTGGGCCATCAAACCATAGAGTCATAGTTCCTGTGACTAACACCACCAACACTTCACATTTAGATACACCATCTTCTGGTTATTGGGAATCAAATTCTGAAGAAGGAGCTTCAGGTGTGGACAAAAGCATGGAAGAGGAGATTTCAACGGAGAAGGATGAATCTGAATCTGATTCAGATGTGTATCCTTTGTGTGCTATAAATTTTGCACCTAAGCTAGAGGTTTTGAAGGACCCAGATAAATCACCATTGAGAGTCATATGGTTGAAAAATGGATCTTGAAGACACCATATGTTTAAGCTTCTAGAATGCTTCTTCATGCTTGGTGGTCCACTAAAAGCTTTAGTTCTTCTCCAAGAGGTTGGTCAATGGTACAGCTTCATGAGGGAACCATTGGTAAAAACTTACCAATCCATTAAATGCATGTACTTCTATAGCATCCTTTGGAGTAGGCCAATCAATAATGGCCTTGATTTTCTTCTCTTCCATCTTGATCCTTTCCAATGAGATCTTGTGACCCAAAAATCTAACTTCTTTTTGCCAAAAGGTACACTTTGACTTCTTGTAGTAAAACTTCCATTAATGTAGTTGTCTTAGGACTTCTCACACTTGATTTATGTGTTTTGCCTCTATCTTGCTATAAATTAAAATATCATCCAAGAACACACCACATATCCATCCCATAGCCCATCCAACACCCAATGCATTTGATCCATGAAGATTATTGGATCATTGGTGAGCCCAAAAGGTAGAACTCTTCACTCAAAATACCCATAACTTGTACTTAAGGTAGTCTTTTGCACATCTTCTCTATCAATGGAAATTTGCCAATAGTTTCTTTAGAGCTCTAACTTGGAGAATTATTGTGCTCCACTCAATTGATCAAGCAAGTCATCAATTTGAGGCAAGGGATGTGCATTCTTCATTGTTTGTTTGTTAAGACTATGATAATCAATACAAAAGCAAAGTCCTCCATTATTCTTTGGCACAAATAGTACCGGTACTCCCCAAAAAGATGTACTATGTTGTATGAAATCCTTCTCCAATAGCTCCATAAATTTTATTCAAAGCTTGTCCAATTCCTTTGGTGAGAGCCAATAGATTGGTCTACTCACTAAAGTACTTTTTGGCAATAGCTCAATCTTGAAGGGCATACCATGATCGGAAGGTAATCCCTTTGGCAGATCATTCATAAACACATTTGAAAACTCTTGGACTACTTGATCAACCATTTCTTGATGAGGCTTTTGGTCTTCCTTGGATCCTCCATACACAATCAACTTGATCTACACTACAAAAATAGCTTATTCTTCCTCCAAAGCATGCTCTATGGTTGCTTTACTGACAAATTTCCCATCTTGGGATTTATCTTCCTTCAAAGCTTGCTCTATGGCTGCTTTCCTAATAAACTTCCATCCTGAGACTAACTATTCTTAGGTGTCTTACTCAAAGGTGCCAGACAAACTAACTGGAAATTCCTACCTTGGTGTTATATTTGAATTTGTCGTCAATTCCAATCAAATTGAACCTTATGACGTTCAAGCCAAGGCAAACCTAAAACGACATCAAAGTGTAGAGGTGCAACTACAAACCTCATACACTCCACATACTCCTTCCTTTCCCAATCTTGGATGTAATAGGGTGTGAAGTAAGGAATGTAGAACCCTTTCAACCTCCAGTCATCATCTATCTACATCCAATTACTAGCTTGATATGAATACTTAATTCCTTTGCTAACTGCATGGACATGTAATTCTTTGAACTTCCAAAATCTACCAAAATCCACCAAAATTCTACAACCATGATTAAATATTGTACCTTGAAAATGAAGCAAACTTACATAAGTCAAGCCTTCAATCCCATTAGAACTAAGAAAATTCCTAGTAGGTGGCTCAAAATCTCCTATTGGGATTCCTTATTTCCTAATCATTTTGCTTCACAACCTCTATCTGGGTGATTTGTTGAGGTCGTTCATTCTCGAGTGGACATTCAACAATTCAATGCCCAATTTGGCAACAATAAAAGTAATCACTAATTTTTCCTAGTCTTTCTCTATCTATAGTGCCAAGTGGTCTTCATTGGATGGTATCAATTTCCATCGGTGTTGGCTCCTCCACCCATGTGTAGTGTATTGGTAGGTTCTATGGAGATCAAGGTTGAGATAAAGTTATTGCAACTAAGGAATCAAAACACTTAGCCTACTACATGGCATCTTTCAAGTATTTTTGCTCTTACATAGTCACCTCTAATTTGGTTTGTGACTTCAAGCTCATTACAAATTGATCCAAAGCTTCACTTTCCAATATATCAAGAATTTGCATGATGGTGTTTTGGAATTATATGATGTAGCTTCTTAAAGAGCCAATCTACTTAAACTCTACTAACTTATCTCCTGCAGCTTGTGTAGCATTTATAGCTTGGAATGGATCAATTATTGAACTCTTGAATTCTCCCCATGTCAAAATTGGTACAAATTTTTTTTCCATTCAGCTTGCTTTACTTGAAACCACCACCATAGCTTTGCTACTCCATCCAGTTGGTTGGAAGCCAAGATAATCTGTTTCTATTCATTGTGAAGATTTGTAGCTTTGAATAACATTTGCAATCAAACAAAAAGTTCTCTATTGCACCCAAGAGATTCTTACCTTAAATACCTTGGGCTTTGGAAATCAGATTTATTCTTCTCCTTCTTGAATTGGTGCTATCTCTACATGCTCTTGTCATTGATATTTGCTCTTCTAACAATCAAGTAAGGTGTTCAATTTTTTGTTGTATGGCAATGATAACCTCGGGTATTGCCTCCATGACTACTACTCTATCAAATTACCTAATAGTTGATCTAAGTTAACATGTAGATTGGAAGTACCAAGGTTTCATCAAACAAGGTGATCACATTTAGAGAATTTTACCCAAAGCATGAGATGATGAACTGAGTGAAATGATGCTTGGGTAGTATATGGACATAAAAATCTCAATGGTTTGGTGGAAATGGATTTGGTGGTCCATAAATTCCATCCATCCCATTCTTGTTCTGATACTAATGTTATCAATTGAGACCAAGAAGAGAAATAAGAGAATGGAATATCAAAGTGGAAGATCACATTGAGACTCTTGACTGAGTGAAACTCCAAATGCCTAGCATGAACTTGGGTTTTGGTATTTATAGACAACATACAAGGGTCTTGATAAGCTTCTCAAAAAGCTTCCTAGAGCCACCTTCTTGGAGTGCAAGCCAAGTTAACCAAGAATCTTCTCAAGAAGTTTCCTTCTAGAAATTGTCTACTTAGCGTGCAAGCTAAACTTGTTGGAAACTTCCCAAGAAGCTTCCTTCTAGAAGCTACCTACTTGGGGTGCAAGCTAAGCTACTTGATAAGCTTCCCAAGAAGCTTCTTCTTAGAGTTTGTCATTGTGCATGCACGTTACCCAACACTTGGAAGGTACCAAATAGTTTCCTATATAATTTTAGAATTTCTAGGCTCATTTGGCATATTTATTACTTTGTTAACTTTGACTAACTTATCTGTAAACTCTATATTGTTACAAGAATCTTCTCAAGAGCCGTGTATATTCTTTATAAATACCATAGCCCAGGCGTTTGGAGTTTTTCTTATTCAAGAGTCCCAATGTGATCTTTCATTCTGATATACCATTCTCCTATTTCTCTCCTTGGTCTTTTACATAGTCCTACTGATGAGACTATCTCTTCCTTAAATCACTACATCTTATAGCAAGAGAGGAAGTACCATTAGAGGTCTTAGATTATCAACCTCAGTAACTTTTATGTCTTGATAGGTCATTTTTTGCACAAGTGTTGTATATTGCCCCTTGCCTCTCCTCAAGAGCCTTGAAAGTGATGGTATATGAGCATCTTAGAGATTGCTTGAAGGCAGATTATAACAATATGGAGTTTACTAATGAGTTAGTCAAGACTAACAAAGTAGCAAATAGTCCAAATTAGCCAAGAATTATAAGAATATTTTAGAAAGCATTTAAGAAGCTACTTGGTCCCTTCCAAGTATTGGATAATGTGTATGCCAAGTAATGATTTTTAGGAAGAAGCTTCTTTGCTAGCTTAGCTTGCACGTAAAGTAAATGGCTTCTAGAAAGAAGCTTATTGGGAAACATCTCAACTAGCTTAGCTTGCATGTCAAGTAGATGGCTTCTAAAAGGAAGCTTTTGAGAAACTTCTCGGTTAGCTTGGCTTGCACTCTAAGAAAACAACTTTTAGGAAGTTTCTTTAGAAACTTCTCAAGAGCTTTGTATGCTTCCCTATTAATAAAATAGCCTAAGCTCATGCTAGGCATTTGGCGTTTCACTCATTCAAGAGTCCTAATGTAATCTTTCACTCTGATCTTCCATTCTCTTATTTCTCTCCTTGGCCTTTTACATTGGTATCAAAGTAATAATGGGATGGATGGAATTTATGGACCACCAAATCCAATTTTGCTAAACCATTAGGATTTTTGTATCCATATTCTACCCAAATATCATTTCACACAGTTCATCATCTCATGCTTTGAGCAGAATTTTTTGAATACAATCACCTTGTCTTATGAACCCTTGGTACTTTAGATTGTAACTTATGGAGAATGATAGATGTTTTGAATCTACATGTTAACTAAGATAAATTGTAGGTAGTTTAATAGAGTAGTAATTATGGTAGTAATGCCCAAAGTTATGATTGTTATGCAACAACAAATCAAGCACCTTACTTGTTTGTTGAAGAACTAGATCATCAATGACAAGAGCATGTAGAAAGAACACGATTTTGAGAAGGCAAAAAGCAAGTTTGATATTCAAAGCTCAAGGTATGTGAAGGCAAGAACCTCCCATGCATAGTGGAGAATTTCTTATTTGATTGTGAACATTATTTTGAAGCTACAAATCTTCAAGATGAATGGAGACAAATCTCTTGGCTTCAAGCCAATTGGATGTAGTGGCTAAAATATGGTGGGGATTCCAAGTAGAGCAAGCTAAATGACAATTTGTTGCACCAATCTTGCCATGGGAAGAATTCAAGAGCGCAATAATTGGGCAATTATAAGCGACACAAGCTATACAAGATAGGTTGGCAAAATTAAAGTAGATTGGTTTTGTAAGAAGCTACATCATTCAATTCCAAAACATCAGTATGGAAATTCCTGATATATTAGAAGGTGAAGCTTTGGATCAATCTGTGAGGGGCTTGAAGTCACACACCAAATTGGAAGTGACCATGCAAGAACCCAAACACTTGGAGGAAGCCATGCAATTGACTGAGCATTTTGATTCCTTGGTTGTAGTAACTTGGTCTTGACTTCAACCTTCACATAATGTAATACTCCGAGGACAAGAGAAGAGAGAAAAAACAGATTACACACTCAAACATTTGATGCCCCAAAGGAGCACCTTCTCTTTATTATATAGACAAAGAGGATCTCTTCCAAGGAAGCTCCACCATAGGATTAGGCACATAGATACGTGACGTGTCAGCAAGCTCCACCCTTGGATTACTTACTTGGATGGGTGACATGTCTGTTCTAGGTCCTATCTGGTTGGTTAAACAAGCTTTGACCAAAAGGAAATTTTTAAGGAATCTTCTTGTAGGAATCTTAGAATCACATGAGTAAGGTACCATTGGAAAGCTCTCGACAAGACAAAGCAAGGGAGAGGGAAGGCCAGCCTTTCCTTTGGTGGGGGAGGGGGAGTTTATACAGTTTTTAGGCCTAATTCATCCATTTAGGCCTTTGAAATTGCCTCCAAAGATTTCAAGCATATTTTGATTCCTACTCTATTAGTAGAAGTCCACTTTTGGTGATAACTCTTTCTGATCTGTTTAGTTCATCATGTGTAACATCCTTCCAGATGTTACCAAACCAATTCTCACCTTTCAATCATATGTCTAGCTATTGGTTCTAAGGTTCTCAAGTCTATTTTGGTTTCTGCCTTATTTGTAGAAGTATTGTTTTGGTGATACTTGTATCTGATCTATTTTGACCATTATTTATAACATCATTCTAGATGTTACCAAACCAAATTTCATATCTAGATCATATGGCTAGCTCTTGGTATTACACATAACCTGCCTATACACTACACACAATGTCATGTTGTGGTTTGCATAGCCGTAAAATAGTAACTTATCATAGTTTATCCTCACATTAGTGGAGTAGGTGGTATGATAGATCTGATGGATAAGACGTTACCATGTGAGAAATCTATATACATATATGTGATTGGCCATGTGGGTTTAATCTTATCATGTTTGAGGGCTCTAATGGATATAGGTGAGGGAGAGTAGAGAGACGTGTGTGTTGAATCGAGGAGTCTTGAGGAGGAGGAGGACATTGGGATTGAGAGTTGTAGCAAAGCACGAGTGTTAGAATATTAGAGGAGGCATTTGAGCATCAGATGTCCCATGCTCCCGATCTACCACTCCAAATACTTTCCTCATCAGACTTCAGATTTTACACCAAGACGGCTTACAAGACTAGATGGTAACACATTTTGGGGCGGTATTCATGGAGTAGGTGGGAAATCTGGATCCTATCATTCTTAAGATGCTTACTTATGAACATGTCTAAGACTTGAAAATCTATGTGCTTCTTTAGTTGGGGAATGCCTGAATTTTTGCTCATAAGCTTCAAGGTGGAGTTGTGGGGTCCATTTGTCAAAAAGTGAAGAAACTAAAGGATAAATTTCCAAGAGATTGGGTCACAAGAGAAGGAGTCTAAAGTTTTTGACCATTGGGGGAGTTCAGGGAGGGAATTCAAAGAGAAGATACCATGGTTGGAGAGAGGGGCTGACAGGCTACAATCTGGAGAGTGAAATGAAATGATTTGAGTAGATTTTGAGAGGGATATCATCAATTGAGTCTCAAGGGGTAGAATTCATACCCAAGAGCAGAAAGTAGGCAATTGAGAGAGCTTCTTGACACATTTTCATAATTTTTTGGTGTGGTTTGAGAGTATGCAAAGTTCTTATAGCTTTGATTACAATAAATTTTAATTTTGGATCAATCTTGAATCAGATCTGAGTGATTGAAGTTGAAGCTTTTGAGATGTAAGGTGATGGAGAAGAGCTGATGATCAGGTTTGGAGTTTTAGTCACTCGTCAAGTCATGGTTGGGGATACCTTATGAAAATTTCCAATCTTTTTGTTGGTTAGGGTTTTCACTTCTATGAAAAAGTTCCATGTGAATTCTTGAAATAGAGAATTCAAGGTCTTAGATCAAGTATACGTAGGTCTGTAGAGCTCACAAGTTAGCCTAGCTCAGGAATTGATCCACATCTAGGGATTGGGATTGGATTAGGCTACAACATTTGCTGGAGTTCAGAAAATGACACAAATAGCTACTTTGAAAAGTTTGGTTAGCCCTAGAACTATGGAGAGTGAGATTTGATGCAAACATTCTATTGCAAATACTATCATAAGTTTGGTAGAACAGTTTTTATCTTCCATCTTGATTGGATGTCAATTCTCATATCTTGTGACTATGATTGAAGGTTTGAGATTGCCAGATTATTTTTTAAGGATAAAGTGTACTTTTGAATCAAGAATCTGGGGAGAAGTTGCCAAGAACCAAGAGCAAACCCTAAAATAGGGGTTTTGAAATTAGGGTGAAAGTTGCAAAAAACCTAGCCAAATTTTAGAGGTTGTCAAGGGAGTTGTAGTAACTTGATTGAGACCTATTTTTTATCATTGGAAAGCTTATCTCACAGGCTTTCTATTGAATCTTAGAAAACTTGAATCTAAACTATACAAAAAATTTATGTTCATATAAGTTGCACAGAGTTTTCTCCATCAAGAAGACATAGGAATACTCCACTTGGAGTAGAAATTTGTTGAAATTTGAAGTCTAGATTGGATGAGACTTGGAGTATAGATTGAAATGGGCTTGATGATAGAGCAAGAAGGCTCTGAAGCTCTTTTTGACAAAAAGCACAAAGAGTTGTATTCTTGTGATTGGATCCTCTCTATGCTTGCATGCCTGTTTGTATGCCTAGTTGGCTTGGATTGGTGGGCGGGTATTGCACTTAGTTTGTTTCCTTCTAAGAATGTTGTGTATTTCTCCTTGGTAATGCTGGAAGTGATGACCAATAGACCATTAGTGTGAGTTGTGATGACAAGTTAGGTTGCTCATCACTACCCTTCCCAATAGCAAGAATATTAGTTACAAAGGAGGGTTCCAACGGTTGGGTCACATGCGTGTTCAGTCCAGTAGTTACAATTTACCTCTAGCCTCTGATCTGTAGTCTCCACAGTTAGGCACCATGTGTGTTCCCAAAGAGAGAACAGAAAAGTACAACAATGAGTGGAGGAGTTGGCACCAATGGAGATTGATACTATCTTATAGGATCCACTTGGCTCTATTGATAGAGAAATATTGTGACAAAAGGTGGTTGCTTTTCTTATTGCAAAATTGAGCATCACATTATTGTATGTCCACTCAAGCATGGACAACCTTGACAAATAGTCCAAATGGAATTCATGGAATGTGATGATCAAGAAAACAAGGAATCCCAATAGGAAAACTAGAGTTATCTACTAGGAACTTGATTAGTTTCAATGGGGTTGAAGGCTTGACCTATGCAAGTTTTCTTCACTTGCAAGGTATGCTATCTAATTGTGGTTGTCAAATTTTGGTTGATTTTGGAAGTTTAGAGAATTGTATGCTATGAAATTAGCAAAAGAATAGAGTACTATCAAGCCAATAATTAGAAGTAGATTGATGATGGTGGATGGTAGGTTTTGCATTCCATATCTCACATCTTGTTACATTCAAGATTGGGAAGAACTATTTGGAGTGTGTGAGGTTTGTAGTTGCACCTCTACACTATGATATCATTCTAGGTTTACCTTGGTTTGAACATCATAAGGATCAATTTGATTGGAACCAAGAATAAATTCAAGTATGACACCAAGGTAGGAATTATTGATTAGGTTGTCTTGCACCTTTGAGTAAGATACCTAAAAATAGTCAACTCCCAAGATGACAAGTTTGTTAGTAAAGTAGCCATAAAGCAAGCTTTGGAGGAAGATAAGCCTATTTTGTAGTGTGAGTCAAACTGATTGTACATAGAGACTCTAATTAAGGCCAAAAGACTCATCAAGCAATGGTTGATCAATTAGTTCAAGAGTTTGAATATGTGTTTTTGGATGATCTGCCAAAAAAATTACTCTCCGATCAAGGTATGCACTTCAAGATTGCGTTATTGCCAAGAAGTACTCAAGTGAGTAGACCAATTATAACAATATGGGGTTTATCGATGATTTAATCAAGGCTAACCAAGTAGAAAATAGGCCAATTAGCCTAAAATATCTAGAAGTATCTAGGAAGCTATTTGATACCTTCCAAGTATTGGGTAAGAAGCATGCCAAGTGGTGACTTCTAGGAGAAAACTTCTTGGCTAGCTTAGCATGCACCCCAAGTATGTAGCTTCTTGGGAAGCTTCCAACTAGCTTAGCTTGCATGCCAAGTAGGCGGCTTCTAGTGTCACGCTATTTGTAGTGTTGCATCTAGATACCTCGGACATTGGAGTTGCAGTGATAGTAGTTAGAGTTATTTCACCAGTTTCTCAAAGACTACTTTCCCATAGTCAGATTTTGTGTTTGGGGTATTGACTTCACGATGGGACTCACCATCACTTTGCACCGTGGAGTGTGCTGTCAGTAGGACCGTTAGGGTTTCAGACCTAGCTTGAGTCTAGGGGTATACTTTCAAAGTGCAACTCCAGAGAGCTCACTTCTCTGATGTTGAGCCTTCGAGTTCTTGGCTATGGTGGATAGAGACCGGCAAGCGTCACCTGGATTCTCTTAGCTAGAGTGGGTGTGGCTTGACTATAATCAATGCCCAGTTGTTGGCAGTTTATAGAGTGATAGATCAAGTACTGATCTAAGTTGAGTGTATTTGAGAATTATAAACAATCTGATTACATCAAAGAAGTGAAGTCAGGGGGAAATTGGGTGCAGGAACTTTGAGTGTTGGTGGTATCTCCAAGCTACATGGATTGTTGGTAGCTCGATTGAAGTTCAGTTTTTCCCTAGTGTGCAGAAGCTCGTTCAATTAATGCAAATTTGACAGTAAGGCACAAAGTGTGCGGAAGTGCTGGCTAATTTTCAAGCACAGAAGGAGCAATTTTTGAGTAGTGGTTGTGATTTTGAGCTCAAGAAATGAAGGTAAGACCAATTTGTTGTGAATTGGACTCAAAAAGTAAAATTGAAGGTGGAGTTGGAAAGCTATTCACATGAATTTGTGATTTGGAGAAACCCATGTTTTCAATTTGGCTCAAGTGAAGAGTTAGTAGGAGATTTGGCAGTCAGCCAAATTTAGGATTTACGTCAAATTTTAGCTGGATTTTATGTCAAATTTTGGCTAGATTTAGAGGAATTTTGCGAGTTTGGAGGACTTTTGCAAGTTTAGAGGAGTTTCACCAAATTTTGGAGGAGGTTCAAACTGGCAAGAAGAAAGCCCTCATTTAGCGTTTAGAGGATTTGAGGCATAGGGCTATGGGCTATGAAGGCCTAGAAGGGCCAGCTTGCTGGCGTGAGGCTAGCTAGTTTAGAGTAGATCTTGGTCATTGGTTGGCAAAATCTGCCCATCCTGCTAGATTATGCGCAATAAGGTTTGACCTCTAGATCTCTTGTTCCTAGACTAATGCCCTAGCTAACTGGTCCACCCTCACTTGTTGTCCTAGTGATTGTGCAACTATTATCTATACACTTGTAGCTTTCACTAGGAGAGGTAGTTTGATCCCGTTCTTGGTGATCTTGGTAGCTTAGGACTTAGATACAAACTTCTCTTATGTCAAATGCCAAATAGTGGGAGAGTTAGTCTTGTGTTGTTTTATGAGATGGAAGGTCTTTGTTTAGATTTCTTGTGATTGGACCCCCTCCATTCTATGCTTCCTATTTGTGCACCACATTTGTGTGAGGTGCCCTGACTTTTGAGCGTTTGTGCTCTTGCGTGCTCTTGATAATGAGGTTGGAGTGATGACCAATCAAACTACCTTGTTTCTCACTAGTGAGGCAAGAAGTGATGACCTACAGACCATGAGAGTGCATGTTGTGATGGCAGGTTACAAGTTGCCCTAGTGTAGTTATATTTGTTAGAGTTACATTAGTGGGTGGTGTTCCGTGGGTATTGGCACTTGGTGGTGTTGGCACTTGGTGGGGTACTTGCGGTTACTTTGTCACAATGGAGATTGTTGGGGATTCTAGAGGAGTTAGCCCTGCAATACATAGTGGGTTTACTCGGAGTGGTACTTGGTATCAACATGTATCTCAGGTCCCAATGAGGGAGGAGATTGACTCTGAGTTGGAGTTTGACACAAGAGCTGATTCAGTTGAGAGTGCACTTGGTGTGTTTGCACTATTGTCATGGGACATGGACAAGATTTATGGGGCCTCCAAAGGCCCTAGGCATTACTTTGGTACAATGGGTACCATTGAGTTGGATGACTTCATCTAGGAGTTTGATAGTTGGTGTGATATGCAATAGATGCAAACCTTGACTTTGTTTAACCCTTCATGGCATACAAGGGGTTGTTTCAACATCTGGAGGATCCATTGCTGGATGACTACCATGAGTTTAGTAGAGCTCATTTGGAGGAGATTGAGCTATGGAGACAGTATTGGTCTCCAAACTATGTCTTTATCACTTCAAGGTTGGTGGCCAGGAGTAGATTTGCTATACCTATGAGTTCTAGCTCGAGTAGTATTGGTGGAGCTAGTGGAGGTGCACTAGCTAGAGATAGTGCTACTACGAGTGGAGGTACCATTGCAAAAGGTGGTGTAATATGGGTGTTTAACCCCATGGTAGAGTTCTTCCAATGTTTGAAGTAGAAATACCAGGGAGTGCGGACTGTAACACCCATTTGTGCATGTGTGTGGTATTGTGATATTTAGCTTGGTATTACAAGTACTTAAGAGATATTATTTATATAGAGATAAAGGATGGTTCTATATTAGTCATGGTTAGCTAAAGTTAGTCATAGCTAAGATAGAGGGGACCTTACTTTAGAGGAAGTAGAAAAGATGA
This sequence comes from Lunularia cruciata, assembly GCA_948567375.1. Classification (NCBI taxonomy): domain Eukaryota; kingdom Viridiplantae; phylum Streptophyta; class Marchantiopsida; order Lunulariales; family Lunulariaceae; genus Lunularia; species Lunularia cruciata. The sequence continues at coordinate 22,813,616 of OX419755.1, read as the reverse complement.
GCACCACTATTTTGGATTTTAGTGTGTTGACTTGGTATTATTCCTAGGTGTTTGGCTTTGAGGAAAGAGTTGAGAACTCTTGGGCCCGCAAGCCTTTTTGTTTTGGATTCTTCTTTAGTCCAAGGATAGCCCATGTGAAGGAATCCTTGACTTAGTGGTTGGGTCAAGATAAGACCACATGCTTAGGGGAATATGCCCATGTGAATGGATATTCTTTTCTACTTTTGACTTGACTTTTAGTCTAGTAACTTGAGTTACTACGGTAATTAGTAACTTTGGTACGTAACTATTTCACAAGTATATAAACAAGGGGTGAGGAGGTACTCATCATCCTTTCATTTGCAACTATCTCTCTCTCATTGAGTTCTCTAGTGAGCAATGTCTTGAGTCTTGGAGTGTTAGCCTTGGAGGAGTATGATGGAATTGCGGTTCCTTGCCTTCTTAGTCCATGGTGCGCTACCATAAAAGCCATCAGAGGTTCATCCTGAGTGAGAGACAGGCCGACTCATAGGACTGACAAGCTGAGGAGCTTGTAGGAGTTCCAGTGGAAGGCTGGAGAGAGCCTACGCAAGGTATACACTTGCATGAGGCTGTTGATCAGTTTCACTCTGGGAGTTACTGAGGCCCAAGCAGTCCAGTTTTGGTATGGGATACTAGACAAGGAGTTGTGACGTAGAGTTCGTGATGCTACATTGTTATAGCTACTTTGCTTACATTGGCAATAGTCTTTGGTTTGGTTAAGCATATTGAGCTCAACATGGTAGAGGAGAGGGTGGTGACATCTGGATTTGGTAGGGAGACCTCATCCACAATTGTTACTTCTTCTAAAGTGCAGTAGAGTGCACCATGCCCAGTTGGTTTTTGAGGACAGGGTAGATAGCCCAAATCTTATGGAGCAAGTGGAGGGCCTAGTGGAGCTAGATCTTTACCTTCATTTTTGGGTCAACAACAACCAATGAGTAGTAGTGTTGTTTGTTGCACTTGTGGTGGACCTCACCATAGGAGAGAGTGTACTCAAGGCAGCGGACTTGATACCTTTGGTGCATCACAGCCAGCACAAAGGCAGTGTGAGCATTGCCATAGATTTTGTCACACTAGTGACCGATGCTTTGACCTACACCTAGAGTTACGGAGTGGTAGGGCTGCTATGGCAAGTAGTAGAGGAGCTCCAATTCATGGAGGATGAGGTGGTGGTAGAGAATCTACACCTAGTAGAGGTGCAGTACTTGCCCTTACTTCTGATACAACTATGGCTACTCGGATTGAGCAGTTGGAGCATAGATTGTCTAGTATAGCCATTGCTTAGAGGAGATCAGATTTGGGTGTTGAGGCTTCCACCTCATATGCTGGTGATAGAGATGCTTTGGACTTCATGTGCGGAGCAACTTAGGTAGATGTATCTGCAGCAGTGACTAGGAGTGCAGTACGTGCTCTAGAGCCTAGAGGAGCATCAGTGGAGTTGGACCCATAAAGAGGAGAGGTTGGGAGACAAGTCAGACTTCCCCAGTCTTTCATGCTATTTGAGGCATTGTAGACAACATCCATGGTTCCTAGACGTCCCAGTTCAAGTGTGGTAGGTAGTGATGGAGTGCATGATGGGTTACTTGCTAGTCAGCTACCTGCTACTACACAGACTAAGTCTAGCACAATGTTAGGGGCGGCTTAGCTGATTATGCGGTGCTCTTTGTTTTCAACCAGTGACATGTTTACATTGGGAGTTGACCTAGCCCTAGTGGTCCGGTTTGCTACCACACTTTATGAGAGTATGGATGATGCGGTTTGTACTACTAGAGCAAAAGTGGTTGGTTGTGGAGCTAACTTAGTTGAGGAGCATGGGATCCATTCAATGACTAGTGGTTTATGGCAGGCAACAACGGCCAGACTAAAGGAATTGCCAGCTAGACCAGCCTTTGAGAGAGTGCGGTTCACACCTGGTGTTGTCCTATTGGATAACCAAAGGGGGATTTTCTGCTTGGTAGTACCTTCAAGGAAGGTCTATACACCATAGAGAGTCTTGTTAGACTTTGGTGCGCAACCCCTTATGTTGGGAAAGGCTGCAATAGTTGGTTTGGAATTACAGAAGACCGATGTGGAGAGGTGTATATTTCAGATCCATACATCTCTAGGTGGTGGTTTGACATAGTACATCACATGTGGGGAGCTTGATCATCCGTCTGATAGCTCGGTGGTGAGAGCTCAGGCTATTGCGACAATAGCTGAGTCATATGATGTGCTAGTTGGTGGAGCAGTGTTATACCCCATGGGTTTCAACATTGACTATTGGGAGGAGACAACCTCATATAGATCAGGTTGGCAGTCTGGTGAGGGATGGGTATGTCGCCTACCAATATGCTTTAGTAGTGGTAGTCTTGGCTCACTATAGTCCAAGACCATAGCAACATCAATTTTAGCTTTTAGTGGTGCAGTTACTTGGCTTAGTGACCTGTTGGAGGAGAATGCCCATGCAGAGGATACTCCAGTACCAGAGGAGATCACTCAGATTTGGAGTACGAGAAGGATTGTTCCATCCACCTTGGATATTCCATTGTGGAGTTCAAAGGAGGCATTGCAACAACATGCAGATAAATTGGTGCAACAAGCTTGGAGTGGAGCCTTCATACCATCCGGAGATGAGTGTGAGGATGAGCCTCTAGAGTTGATTACTTTGACACCTTTGGATACCTCACTCATTGCTTGTTAGTATCTAATAGAGAGGATATGTCTATTGGAGTTGTCCGGTGGGATTAGAACCGGACTAGCTATGGTATTATAGGTGGGTATACGAGTACAAAGGTACTTGTATGTAGAGAGAAATGAGACTGCTAGGCAAGTCTCTCTACATCAAGTGGCACACTTGGCCTATCGGTATTCAGAGTTATTACCAATGTCAACAATCAGAGGTTACTAGAAGGCCCTACCAATAGATATTTCCTTACTGGGGGCGCATTACTGGGCCTATTCACTTGGTGATTTCTAGATGGCCATGTCAGGGACATACACATGCTAGCCAAGGTTTGGGTCTTCAAGATCCTTGTTCTGGTGTGTTTTGGAAGATGTTACAAATACTACGACATCTCTAGGTTCATCAGTCTATTTCTCCAACTTACCTTTTGGAGAATGTTCCTTTGATGGGTGATTTTTGCACCAAAGTGGTGGTGAGTACACATCCGGTCCATTCTTGGATGGGACCTACTGTATTGTTGGATGCAGCCAGAGTGGGATCACGGGCTCATCATCTTTGTCTTTGGTGGACGAATGTCTTACCTAGAGAGGTTTTACAACGTGGTTATGATGGGATTCAACAACTTGACCACATCCTTGTTGATGATATCTTGGATGTTGGGCGTCAGTCTCAGACAGTGGTAGTGGCTGATAGGTCGTCTATGGCAATGGTGAACCTAGTTGGACAGCCTAGAGCCGCATTTCCCACACTCATGAGTTTCCTAAGCTCTCATGCTTTTTGAGAGGGAGGACCTGGACTTGTTTGGGACTCACAGTTATAGTAGTTGGTGGAGCCCAATACTGATGAGAGAGAGCGGGTGATGGGTTTTTGCACTAGTATTACCATTGTTCTAGTAGTGTCAAAGGCATCTAGGCATCAGGTATTAGGTCAGGCTATGGACCTAAACTGTTTGACATGGATTATGAGCCTTGGCTTGGCAGAGTAGCGTATGATGCGCTTGATAGGCATCACCACTCAAACACTTGTGACCCTTGTGCCGATTGAGACAATTCAGGCACATGTTGGGGATGATGGACCGAGTGGACATGGTATTCTTGGGACACAACCAGTAGCTACTGAGGAGAGTGGTCTACTTGGAGTCCATCTAGGTGAGCATGGGCTACTTGGATTACACCCTTGGTCCACTTGGGATGCAGCTAGAGGACATGTGGAGCTTGCAGCCAGAGTGGAGGGAGTTTTTCACACAGAGGTTGAGACCTCTAGTGGTCGGGAAGATGACACAATTGCTCCCAAGGGCCCAGTTTAGCAGCCAGTCAGTACGTCTTCCACTCCTATGATAGTTTTAGAGGATAATTGGGAACCAGATCTTGGATCTGAGCTTACTGGAGAGGAAAGACGGAGGGTTTGGAGGTTCTTGAGGAGCCACATGAGTTGTTTTGCCTTTAATATGAAGGATTTGGGTGCTATGAAGGGACTTGGTATACAGATTGAACTGACTAGCAATACACTAGTTTTCCAATGTCCTTATTGATATAGTGATATGGAGAGGACATTGATTCAGAGCCGGAATAGTGATCTTTTTGAGGTTGGTTTGGTGGAGATCTCACACATGGAGAGTATGCATCAATGACAATGATGCTAGCCAAGAAGGATATGCATGTCAACTACAAAGATAGGCGGATGTGTGGAGATTATTGTCCTATCAATAGATAGACCAGGGCTGATTGGTATGCCATGCCTACATTGGAGGAGATTTTTGATGCAATTGGGCATGCAAAGATCTTCAGTACTTTGGATCTTTAAGCGGGATATCATTAGTTGCCAATCAAGGAGGATGATAAGTCCAAGACAACATTTTGGGCTATTGATCCTCACGGAAAGGATGTGTTATATCAATGGGAGGTTCTTACTATTTAGGTTAAAGCATGCTCCTACTGAGTTCCAAAGGGTCATAGATAGGATCCTAATTGGATTGGATTTTGCTCGTTGCTATATTGATGACATTTTGGTCTATAGCACTACTGTGGAGGAGCATGAGAGATAGTTGTTGGAGGTGTTTGAGAGGTTGAGATCTCATGGACTCAAATTACATTGTGGGAAGTGTAGGTTCTTCCATGAGCAAGTTGAGTATTTGGGTCAGACTATCTACCCCAAAAGACTTGGTGTTCAGCAAACCAAGGTGGAGGCTATTGCACGTATTCCTTGGCCTATGGATATGAGCAGAGTGTGAGCATTTCTTGGGTTGGCAAACTTCTATTGCCACTATGTTAGAGGATTTAGCGCCATTGCCAAGGCCTTGACAAAGCTGACCAAGCTTACACAATAGTGGTGTTGGGGAGATGAGCAGGAGAGAGCTTTTGTAGAGCTCAAAGAGAGGTTGACATTGCTCCTATTTTGAGAAGACCGATCAAAGGATGACCATTTCAGGTTCATACTGATTGGAGTATGTTGGGGCTTGGAGTGGTGCTCACCCATCATGATGATGAGAGGAAGGAGTTTGTGGTAGCCTATGCTAGTCACTCCAACAATTCAGCGGAGGCAAAGTATAGTTCATATGAGGGAGAGTGTTTGGCAGCAGTTTGGGTTGTAGCACATTTCCAATGTTACCTATTTGGTAACCACTTCACTCTCATCACTGATCATCAACCGCTAAAGTGGTTGATGGAGTTTGACAAGCTTTCAAGGAAGCTTGCATGATGGGCTTTGATATTACAGGAGTATGATTTCATGGTTGTTCACAGACTTGGAGTGGTGAACCGTGATGCAGATGGGTTGAGTAGAAACCCATGTCCTAGCCAACAGGATCAGACCAAAGCACGTTGGCATGGTGAGACAAATGAAGAGATTGTGCTAGGTTGGCATACATATGCCTTTATCTGTATATTTTTTGAGGCTTTGGTGGTATCTCTTAGAGCATACAAGAGGAGTTATTGAGGTCATAGATCTAGAGAGTGAAGATATTGGTATAGTTCAGCAAGACATTCATGATGATGTCTTACTGATGGACTATCTTTGTATTGGTGTTGTGGGTGGCATAGTTGGGGCCAAGGAGAGAGACTGTGTTCTTCAGCGAGCCAAACGGTTCAGATTGGAGGGCAGACACCTTTTGCGTGTATGAGAGGATGGTAGAGTGCAAGTAGTACCACTTCCATCTCAGAGACCACAGTTGGTCCGTCATGTTCATGAGGAGCTAGGACATTTTGGAGTAAAGCGTACATATAGCTTACTCTATAGTCATTATTGGTGGCGCGGTATGCAAACTGAGAAATAGCAGTTTGTTGCCAGATGTGTGGTTTGTGACCGAGTTAGAGCATCATTCAATGCTCTTATGCCACAGTTACACCTATTACCTATCATGGGATTGGGTTACCATTGGAGTTTGGACTTTGTTGGACCTTTACCTTTGACTGTGAGACATCATCGGCATGTTTTGGTGATGGTGGAGCACTTCTATAAGTGGATTGAGTTGGTGGCACTTCCTTACAAGTCTAGTGAAGGGACAGCTTATTCATTCCTGGATTGAGTTCTTAGTTATTTTGGTGCACCAGTTGAGGTTTTGACTGATCAGGTTATAGAGTTCTTGGGGAAGTTTTAGGTCTTGTGTGACAAGGCTTTGATTGATCATTGTACTGCATCCTGAGATCACCTTGAGGTAGATGGCTTAGCAGAGAGAGTGGTTTAGACGTTGAAGAGAGGATTGCAAAAGTATGTTTTGTAGAGAGGCCACTTGGGAGATTGGGATCTCCAATTACCTTGGTTGGCTATGGGCTATCGGTTCAGCCAGCAAGCCTCCTTAGCATCCTTCTCTCCGTACTTTCTACTTTATGGATGAGATCCAGATTTACCTACAACTATTTGTCGAGATGCTATTGTAGTCTTGGACTTGGATGATCTAGATGTATGGATGAGTGCATGTTCTCAACAAGCAGAGATCTTTCAGAGAATGATGCCAATGGCCTTTGAGAACTTGGTGATTGCTCAACAAAGAGATACTTTACGTTATACTACCATTTGAGGAGGAGGTTATAGACCCTTGATTTGTTGATTTCATCCAAGTGACTATGTATATATATAGAAGACAACACCAATGACACTTGATGTTCCAACAGGCGACACTATCTTGAGAGTGCGTGAGGTTTTGCCATCTGGAGTCCTTGTGTTGGAGGGACATGATGGTGTTGTTTGGAAGGATCATGTGCGCAATTGTACGCCATGCCATCTCCCAAAAATTGATGGTACTATGGACCCAAGCTTAGCACTTGTGCGTGCAGGCTTGAGGTGTATGTTATGTGGCTCTTATGGTGGAGCTACTATTATGTTAGTGTGTGATAGCTATTCAAGAGGATGGCATATGGCATGTATGACTCCTCCCCTCACGGTGGTTCCTCAGGGACAATGGTTATGTCCTAGATGTCCTTGACCTATAGCTAGTTCATTCTTTATATGGTATAGATTGCAGACAAGCGACTAACAATGGGTCTCCATAGCACCCGGCCTCCTGATCTTTGCCTTTCATAGGGTATACCATATACTTTAAGTAGATGGCTATTTGGAGTTAGAGGGACCTAAGCGCCAGCTAGGGAGGCGATTATGGCACTTTAGAGTCTATGTATGACTTATGTGTGAATTATGTTTCTATAGTGTATGATGTTGACAACGATGTATGTTGTGTTGCAATGTATATAGGCACGATAGTTGTCATGCTATTTGTAGTGTTGCATCTAGATTGCTTGGATATTGGAGTTGCAATGATAGTAGTTAGAGTTATTTCCCTAGTTTCTCAACGACTACTTTCTGATGGTCAAATTTTCTGTTTGGGGTCATGACTTCACAATGGGACCCACCGTCATTTTGCACCATTTGCACCATTCAGTGTGCCATTAGTGGGACCATCAGGGTTTCAGACCCAACTCAAGTCCAAGAGTATACTTTTGAAGTGCAGCTCTAGAGAGCTCACTTCTCTGATGTTGAGCCTTTGAGTTCCTGGCTATGGTAGACACAGGCCGGCAAGCGTCACTTGGATTCTCTTAGCTAGAGTGGGCGTGGCTTGATTGTAATCAGTGCCCAATTATTGGCAGTTTATAGAGTGATAGATCAAGTACTGATATGAGTTGAGTGTATTTGAGAGTTGTTAACAATCTGACTATTATGGCACTTTAGAGTCTATGTATGACTTATGTGTGAGTTATGCTTCTATAGTGTATGATGTTGACAGCAATGTATATTGTGTAGTGATGATATACGCACGACATTAGAAGGAAGCTTCTTGAGAAGCTTCTTGGTGTAACCTTCCGAGGATAGGAGACCTGAAGAGAAATACAAAAGAAGAAACACACAATTTCACATTCAACCTCCGATGCCCCAAAGGAGCACCTTAATTGTATTATTTAGCAAAGGCGACTTCCTCAAAGGAAGCTCCACCCTTGGATTGGATACATGGATTGGTGACATGTTAGTGATCTCTACCCTTAGATTAGTTGCATGCATGGTGCTCATATTAGTTCTGATCCTATTTGGTTGGTCAAACCCTCTTGACCAGATGGAATCCTTAAGGAATCTTCTTGTAAGAATCTCCAAATTGCATGGGTGAGGTACTATTAGAAAGCTCTCAATGAGATAAATTGGGGGGGGGGGGGGGGGGGAGGAAAGCCAATCTTTCCTCCATTGGGGAAAGGAGGGAGGTACTGCACATTTTTAGGTCTACTTCATTTGTTTAGACCTCCAAAATTGGCTCTAAAAATTATGTTATTTTTTACTCTTGCTTTATTAGTAAAAGTATTCTTTTTGTGACACCTCTATCTGATCTACCTAGCCCGTCATATATAACATCCTTCTAGATATTACCATGCCAATTTTCACCTCTGGATGATATGTCTAGCTTTTGGTATTACAAATTGAGGCTATTTTTAGCTCTTACTTATTAATAGAAGTACTCTTTTGGTGACACTTCTATCTAATCTACCTAGCCTATCATACATAACATTCTTCTAGATGATACCAAGCCAATTTCACCTCTATAATATATGTCTAGCTGTTGGTATTGCAAGCGGTTAACTTGGCTTGCACTCCAAGAAGATGGCTTTAAGAAACTTCTCAAGAGCTTTGTATATTTGGTATAAATACCAAAGCCCAAGCTCATGCTAGGCATTTGTAGTTTCACTCATTCAAGAGTCCCAATGTGATCTTTCACTTTGATATTCCATTCTACTATTTCTCTCCTTGGTCTCAGTCTTTTACATTGGTATCAAAGCAAAAGTGAGATGGATGGAATTTGTAGACCACCAAATCCATTTCCACCAAACCATTGGGATTTTTGATATTTATGTTCTACCCAAACATCATTTCATTCAATTCATCATCTCATGCTTTGGGTAAATTTTTTTGAATGTGATCACCTTGTCTGATGAACCCTTGGTACTTTTGATTGCAACTTATAAAGAACGATGGACGTGTTGCATCTACGTGTTAACTTAAATCAACTTTAGGTAGTTTGATAAAGTAGTATCCATGGCAGCAATGCCTAAAATTATCATAATTATGTAGCAACAAACCAAGTACCTTACTTAATTGTTGGAAGAGTGAGATCATCAACAACAAGAGTATGAAGAGAGAGCACAAATTCAAGAAGAGGAAGATTAAATCCAATTTCCAGAGCCCAAGATAATTGAAGGCAAGAATCTCACGAGTGTAGTGGAGAATTTTATATTTGATTGCAAATGTTATTTCAAAACTACAAATCTTCAAGATGAACGGCAATAGATTCCCTTGGCTTAGCCAATTGGATGGAGTAGCAAAGTTATGGTGGCAATACCAAGTGGAGCAAGCTGAATGACAATTTATTGCACCAATTTTGACATAGGAAGAATTCAAGAGTGCAATAATTGGTCAATTCTAAGCTATAAATACCACATGAGCTGCACGAGATAAGTTGGCAAAGTTGAAACTGATTGGCTCTATAAGAAGTTACATCATGCAAGTCTAAAATATCATCATGCAAATTCTTGATATACCAGAAGGTGAAGCTCTGGATTGATTTGTGAGGGGCTTGAAGTCACAAACCAAATTAGAAATGGCTATGTGAGAGCCAAAACACTTGAAGAAAGTCATACAATTGGCAAAGTGCTTTGATTCCTTAGTTGCAACAACTTGGTCTCAACCTCAACCTTCACCAAATATACCCACACACCACACATGGGTAGAGGAGTTGGCACCAATGGAGATTGATGCCATCCAATAAATACTACTTGGCATTGTAGATAGAGAAAGACTATAACAAAATAGTAGTTGCTTTTATTGTTGCCAAATTGTGCATTGCATTGCTAAATGTCCACCCAAAAATGGGTGACTTTGATAAATTGTCTAGATGGAGGTTGCGTAGTAGAATGATCAAGGAAACAAGGGATCACAACATGAGATTTTGAGCCACCTATAGAGAACTTGATTAGTTCCAAATGGATTGAAGGCTTGACCTATAAAAGTTTGCTTCACTTGCAAGATATGATACTTAATCATGGTTGTAGGATTTTGGTGGATTTTGGTAGATTTTAGAAGGTCAAAGAATTGCATATCCATACAATTAGCAAAGGAATCAAGTATTCCTATCAAGCTTGTAATTGGAAGTAGATTGATGAAGGTGGATGTAGAAAGGGTTCTACATTTTGTACCTCACACCTTGTTACATCCAAGATTGGAAAGGAGTACGTGAAGTGTATACAAGTTGTAGTGGCATCTCTACACTATGTTATCATTCTAGATTTGCCTTAGCTTGAACGGCATAAGATTCAATTTGATTGGAACCAACAACAAATTCAAGTACAACACCAAGGTAGGAATTATTGATTAGGTTATCTAGCACCTTTGAGTAAGACACCTAAGAATAGTCAGTCCCCAAGATGAGAAAGGCAACCATAGAGCAATCTTTGAAGGAAGATAAGTCCCAAGATAGGAAATTTGTTTGTAAATCAGCCATAGATAAAGCTTTGGAGGAAGATAAATATATTGTTGCGGTATGCATCAAGCCAGTTATGCATAGGAGATCCAAGGAGGACCAAAAGCCTCATCAAGCAATGGATTATTTAGTCCAGAAGTTTTCAGATGTCTTTTAAGATGATTTGTTAAAGGAATTATACTCCAATTGTGGTATGCTCTTCAAGATTGAGCTATTGCTAAGAAGTATTCCAATGAGTAGACCAATCTATCGGTTCTCACCAAAGAAGTTGGACAAGCTTCAAACAATGTTGATGGAGTTGTTAGATGGAGAAGGATTTCATACAACATAGTACATCTCCTTGGGGAGCACCAGTATTATTTGTGCCAAAGAAGGATGGAGCACTTTGCTTTTGTATTGATTATTGTGGTCTCAACAAACAAACAATGAAGAATACATATCTCTTTTCCCATGAATTGATAACTTGCTTGATCAATTGAGTGGAGCATAATACTTCTCCAAGTTGGATCTCTAAGCGGCTATTGGCAAATTCCCATTGATAAACAAAATGTGCAATTGACTACCTTTCATACAAGGTATGGGCATTTTGAGTGGAGAGTTTTACCTTTTAGGCTAACTTATGCTCTAGCAGTCTTCATGGATCAGGTGCATCAAGTGTTGGATGGGCTATTGGATCAATACATGGTGGTGTTCTTGTATGATATTTTAATCTATAGCAAGATAGAGGCAAAACATGCAAATTATATAAGAGAAGTCCTAAGATGAGTACATCAATGGGAGTTTTACAACAAGAAATAAGTTTTAGCAAAAGGAAGTCCTCCTTGGGTCACAAGATCTCATTAGAGGGGATCAAGATGGAAGAGGAGAAAATCAAGACTATTATTGATTGGCCTACTCCAAAGGATGCCATAGAAGTATGGGCTTTTAATGGATTGGCAAGTTTTTATTGACAATTCATCCATTATTATGCTTATGTGGTTGCACCATTGACTAACCTCTTGGAGAAGAACTCAAGCTTTCATTGGACTACCAATCACAAAGAATCATTCTAGAAGCTGAAACATATGGTGTCTTCAAGACCCATTCTTCAACCATATAATCCTAAACTACCTTGTGCGGTTGATTTCAATGCTTCCAATTTTGCAATTGGAGTCGTGTTACAACAAGAATTCCTACATGAGTTACATCCTATTGCCTTTTTGTCTCACCAACTAAATATCAGAAAAAGGAACTACTCTACTTGAGATCAATAACAACTTGCAATAATATATGCCACCAAGGTATGGAGACAATATTTCTTGGGGGAACAAATGATCATGCAAATTGATCATAAACCCTAGTTGCAGACATTACATTTAGAACACATGAAGAGTCAACATTATTGATGGGAGGAAGAACTACAATTGTTTGACATCAAACTTGAGTACAAACCTGATCTGTTCTATGTCATCCTTGATGGCCTGTCACAACAACTTGATTTGAAATCTCTTCCTCTCATTACGATAGCAATTACAACGGTGTCAATTGACTCCAAAGTCCAAATTGAGTTTAGGATAGCTTTACAAGATCTTTCCTTTCAGATGGTACAAGGTCATCTTGCAACATGTGACAAGAAGTACAACACTTTTTTCTTCAAGCAAGGCCTTCTATTTTGTGAGAGCAAGATATATGTTCCAACCAAGGATGATATCCAACTTATGTGCCTTCAAGAAGCCCATGACTAACCAATTGTTGGTCACATGGGTGTGGACAAGACCTTGGATACCCTCCAATAACAATGGTGGTGGCCCAACATGGCATGGGATGTTGAAGAGTTTGTCCGGCCTTGCAAGAGTTGCCAACGCAACAAGGCCAACAACCAAAAAATTGAAAAATTTGAGTGGACTCCTTCAACCACTCCCCATTTTATCTACTCAATGAGAACACATGAGTTTGAATCTCATCACATCCTTGCCCAAGACAAAGCAAGATCACATAGCAATCATGGTGTTTATGGATAAGCTTAGTAAGCAAATCCATCTGGCACCAAGCTTTGGTACAATGGATGCTCCAACATTGGCCTAGATCTACTTTGACAATGTCTTCAAGCATGATGGGATGTCTCAAGTACTCATCTTTGATTGTGATCCTCAATTCATTGGAAAATTTTGGAAAGCACTTTTCCATATACTAAGTACCAAGCTTGCTTTGTCCATCTATTATCCTCAAACTGATAGACAAACTGAAGATGAAAATGGCACCTTGGAGGATATGCTTCATGCCTTCTTTGATGTTCACTATATCAATTAGAATGAATGTCTTGTAGTTGCTAAGTTTACATACAATAATTCCAAACATGCAAGAACTAGATTCTTTCCTTTCTTCCTTAATTTTGGCAAAGACTCACTTGTTCTAGATTCCCTTCTTGCTCCTCCTCCATCTCATGTCTCTCATACTTCCACCTTCTTGACCACCATATCCCAATCCTTCCAACAAGCTAAATCACATCTCCTTGTTGCTCAAAATTGTCAAAAAAAAATATGTGGACCACCATCATTGTGATCTCCACTTTCAACTTGGTGATAAGTCCAAACTTACTCCTAATTGGATATGACCTTTTGATATCACCCAAATCATTTCTCATGTTGCTTATTGACTTGACTTGCCTTGCCTTGTCATATGTGCATCCACACTATCTTTCATGCTTCCAAGTTGAAACCCTTTGTTCTTAATCCATCTTCTTTTTCCTCTTGTGTCCAACCTCCTCCTCCTCTTCATATCCCTATCAATGATCATGAGGAGTATGAAGTTTATCATGTCCTTACACATTGCCACATTCAATGAAGATACCAATAACATATAGAGTATAGAGTCATTTGGAAAGGGTATTGCTTTCATGATGCCACTTGGGAGCCTCTTTCTCATCTCCAAAATGCACAAATAGCCATTCAAGAGTTTGAAGCTTTAATGGTGATGAAGACATCATCAACTAGCGATGAGAGAATATGTAACAATGTAAAGTTTATTGACAAGTTAGTCAAGGCTAACTTAACTTAGCTTGCATTCCAAGTAGATAGTTTCTAGAAGAAAGCTTCTTGGGAAGCTTCCAATTGGGTTAGCTTGCATGCCAAGTAAGCGGCTTCTAGAAAGAAGCTTCTAGAGAAGCTTTTTGGTTAACTTGGCTTGCATTCCAAGAAGACGGCTTTTAAAAAGCTTCTTGAGAAGCTTCTTAAGAGCTATAATATTCCAAGCATAGCAGAGAAACACAAAAGAGAAAACATAGGTTTCACACTCAAATTGCTATACCCCAAGGGAGCACCTTCTCTTTATTATATAGCCAAAGAGGATCTCCTCCAAGGAAGCTCCACCATAGGATTAGGTACATGGATAGGTAACCTGTCAGTGAGCTCCACACTTAGATTACTTGCTTGGATGGGTGACATGTCGGTCTTGGTCCCATCTGGTTGGTCAAACAAGTTTTGACTAGAGGGAATCTTTTAGGGAATCTTCCTATAACAATCTCAAAATCACATGGGTGAGGTACCATTGGAAATCTCTCAGCAACACAAATCAGGGAAAAAGGGAGGCTAGCCTTTCCTTTCCTGAAAGGAGGGAGGCATTTGCATATTTTTGAGGCCAAATTCATCCATTTAGGCCTCCAAAATTACCTTTAAAGTTTAAGCTTATTTTGGTTTCCGCCCTATTAGTAGAAGTGCTCTTTTGGTGATACCTATACCTAACTTACTTCTCCATTATGTGTACCATCCTTCTAGATATCACTAATCCAAATTATACCGTTAGATCATATGTCTAGCTATTGGTTCTAAAGTCTTCAAGCATGTTTCGGTTTCTGGCTTATTAGTAGGAGTACTCTTTTGGTGATATCTCTGTCTGATCTACTTAGTCCATCATATATAACATCCTCCTAGATGTTACCAAACCAAATTTCATCTCTAGATCATATGTCTAGCTATTGGTATTACACTATATTAGTGTTTGTGAAGTGTGACTATATATAAAAATTCTATAATATGCTTTATCTTGACAAAAAAACACCTTCAACTTATCCAAAGAGATTTGAGGCTCTCAAGAAATTGACATTAAAAATATTTGCTAATACTTTCCACAAAGTCTATTATGACAATTAAAAAAAGTTTACAAATGTTATTACCTTGGTGAATAAAATTGCCACCATAACATCACATAAATTGGATGATTTGTATCCATATCTTGGTTAATCATCCTGTTGCATAAAAATCATGTAAATAATGTTACTAGATAATCATGTTGATTTATAGTTGTGGTTTTTTCAATAAATGAAGTCTTCTTCATGAAGCCACAACCTTGTTGGATAATAAAAAGGATCAATCTACTATTCATTTTATCTTTGATTCTTTTTCTAGTTTAAATTTAAGTTATAATTATTACATTCTCTCCACTTCCATCTTCCTTCTTGTCTTTCTCTTGCTCTTTTTCATTAATTTCTAGTTGAGCAATTAAATATTCCTTGCTATATTTTTGGAATGTTTTTTATCTACCTTGCTTAAGATGCTAGAGAAAATTTAGATAAACTAGCTAGAAATACATTAACTCATAGAAGATTCTAAGAAGATAACCTATCACATTCAAGTTGGTTGAGTTGGTAATGGGCTGATACCTAATGGATATCTAGGGCTTTGGGAATTATCTTTGGTGGCATCTTGGATAATTCACTTTGTGAGCTAGATCAAGCCTTAACTCTTGATTGGATAACTAGAAGTGGTCTCACTCAAGCTTGGCTCCTAATTCCACCCCTTGATCAGATGACTAAAGGCAATCAGGCTGGAGCTTAGCCTCTATAAAACCTATTCATAGTTGTAGATAGAGGGCTTCATCAATTCTATCATGTACTCAACTATCTGCTAGATTTGTGTTGCCACTGCGTACATATGGGTCTGATCAAGCTTATTGTCAATTATTGAAGCCTTCATTTGACTTTCTTTGGTTATCAAATCATCATTGATTCCCTATTGTTGAACCCTCACCGGTTCTTTGTTGCCAAATCTTCATTGATTCCATTTGATACCTCACAAGAGGTTAGTATGTTACATTTTGATACTATAGTACCTATCGTAACACTATTTGACAAAACACACATTGGTTTTAGGCAGAGTGCATCAATCCACCAACATTGGTTAGGGAAGGTGGTCATCAATCTACCAATATTGGTTTAGCAATGTTCAATACAACCATCATTGGAAAAATACATGTGTACTAATTACTCATACATAGAAGTCACCTCCAATAGGTGCCAAAGTTATAGTATTACACTATAGGAATAGAAGACTATAATGCATCCAAGGTTGTACAATCTCTAACAAAGTCAATATGGATAGGATTATTGATATAAATGATAATAATTTACCATCTACCTTAATGATCAAGGTGGTACAATTTGCAAATGGTGGGATACAATGAGATACTATCAACAAGGAACGACAAATATTCCTCTTGAACAAAAGAATGTGCAAAGATAATGCAATAGCAATGATGGTAATTATTGGCAAAAGAATTTGAATCTATTTGCCATAAAGAGACACTTCCTCCCTCCTCAACACCATAAATCCCCTCACATGCAAACACACTAGTTCCTACAACTCTAGGCCTGCTTCAATCATAAGGTTTTGCATGATGATATCTTTCCTCCCCAATCCAAGCCGTTCAATGACACTCAAACCCAATAGAAGAGCTTTTGCCAAAGTGCCCAAGCAAAGGTCCAAGTTGATGGAGAGGTACTGGGCTCAAAGATGGACCAAGTGGACTATTGTATATCATTTGGAAGGAAAGGCAACCCAAGAAATATTTCCTTGGCTCAAGAGAACTTTGGTTGCTTCATTATGAGCCTTTTGGGAGCACATGGATAAGAATTATAGTGACTTTCATCTAGAGCCAAGGGCATTGGACAACCTTCCCTTGATAAAGCAAGATGGCCATAAAGATATTCATGATAACCTGTCAAGGTTTGAAAAGAATTTCATAGAAGCAAGAGCTAATATGAATGATGCAATGAAGATATTGATCTTCACTAAGGACTGTAGATCCAAACATAGAAGGATAGTGCAATGGTCAAGGTGAAGAATTTTGATTATTATTAAATTAAAGCAACCTGCATTCAAGATGAACACAAGCATATTGGATATGCTAGCAATATTTTGTGGCCATACATTGACAAATAAGGCTACATTCTCAAGAACCTCTTTTGGAATTAATGTCATGGATTGGGAGCCAACCAAGGTTGGAGCAATTCAAGCTGGCTTCCCACTGTGTTTCCAAAGGGCCAAGTGGCTCTTGGAGAGGAATTGAAGCATCAACAAAAAGATAATCTCTACTTAAGATATGGCTTGGACAACCACTATATGAAGGACTATTTGTAGTCACCAGCTTGGAAGTCCTAGTTGACAAAACCAACAGTAGCTATAATAAATATGAGAAGACCCAATGAAGATGATGAAGTTGAACTGGACTCAAAAAACAAGTATATCTTGTGCAAAGTCACCAATAGGAGCTTGATGAAGAAAGCACTAGACTAATAAATGAATGGTGTTTACTTAAAAGAGAACACATGAAGATCTCTTTACTCTTTGTACATACATTAATCAATCAACTCACTTTTCTTCATCATTGATTAATAGTGGTTGCTTAATATATGTGCTTATGAATGAGAAATTTGTCAAGAAAGCAAGACATTAGTGCATTAATATAAGCACCAAGTAGTCAAAGGAGTTGAAAGGAAAGCAACACCAATTCAGAAAAATTCACTAGTAGTCATTGGTTGTGTACCAAGAAATACCATACTCACTTGGTGTGCTGCTCCCAACATATGCTTGATAGGCATAAAGCTCACAAGTGTTGGAGTGGTGATGCTTGCCAAATGTATCATATGTTGCTCAGCCAATCCAAGGCTCACAATCCAAGTCAAACAATTCAAATCCATAGCTTGACCTAACACTTGATGCTTGGATGCCTTTGACATTGCTAAAATGGTGGTGATATTGGTAAGTAAACCCATCACTTGCTCTTGCTCATTAGTGTTGAGTTCCACTAACTATTGTAACTATGAATCCAAACAAGTCCAAAACCTACTTCTTGATAATCATAAGATGTTGGGAAACTCATGAGTGGGAGCAAAGCAAATTTGGGTTACATTGCAAGGTTCACTTCTACCATAGGTGATCTATCAACCACTCTCACCCTTTGAGATTGGTGCTCAACATCCAAATTTTCATCAATAGTATGGTGTGCTAGTCGCTTAATCCTATCATATGCACACTATTAAACCTCTCTATGTAGTAGGTCCATCCACCAAAGATAAAGATGATGTGCTTGAGATCCAACTCTAGTTGCATCTAACAACATTGTAGGACCAATCCAAGACTGGACCTTATGTTTAATCACCATTATCTTTATGCAAGAGTCACCCCTCCAAGGTATGTTCTCTAAATGTATGCTAGAGAAGCTACTTGCTGAACCAGGAGATATTTAATTGTACATAACATTGCCCAAAACATGGATTCTATGAACCTTATCCTCAGCCAACACATATATTTTCCTAACATGGCCATCTAGAAATCACCAAATATATAATACCATATATCTCCAAATCTTGTACCCATAGCATGGAAAACTTTGATGGTAGAGTCTTATAGTAACCCCTTGTAACAGTCCAAAGATATAAGTACACAAGATTGGACTTTTTAAAAACTCCGATGCTCCAAAGGAGCACTATGTCTTTATTATATAGCAAAGATGATCCCTTCCAAGGGAGCAACACCTTTAGATTAGATATATGGATTGGTGGGTATGTCAATGAACTACATCATTAGATTATATCATGGATTGGTGATATGTCAACTTTAGTTCCATGTGGTTGGTCAAACAAGTTTGACCAAAGGGAATATTTTGGGAATTTTTTTGTAGGAAGTTCAAAATAGCATGGAAGAGGTACCATTAGAAAGATCTTGGTGAGACAAATTGATGAGGGAGAAGGCAGTATCTTTAGCTTGAGGAGGGAGTAAAATTCCATTTTTTGAGGCCTAATTCTTTTATTTAGGCCTCTAAAATTGGCTCTAAATTATTTGGTGTGTTTTTTCCTTTGCTCTAGTAGTAGAAGTCCTCTTTTTGTGGATGCTCTATCTGATCTACTTAGACTATCGTGTAAAAAATCTCTTAAAATATTACCAAGCCAATTTTGACCTTCAAATAAATTTTCTAGCTAATGGTATTATAGAATTCCTCTTATTTAAGACACAACATACTCATGGTGAAGTTGGTACTTAAACTATTGCACTATTACTAATGCATTGGTCAAGTTAGTTGTGAGCTCTCAAGTTGCCTCATACAATGAATATCCTTTGTATTGTACAAGATATTCCACACATTGATGGTGGGTACCTTGGATACATTTCTAGAGAGTGAGCTCTACTTTTTATTCCTCCATTCCATCAATGAGTGTTGGACAAGGTCAAGATTCTTGTATGGAAATAAAATGTGGAGGTAAGGATACATAACACCATAGCAAAGAAACATGGAACATTGGATGGATCTTCATGTATGAAGGTAGCTTGAGGTGATATGTCACTACTCTGACTTGTTGGATGATGGGAAGTGGGCCAATAAAATGAGGTTTGAACTTATAAGGGCCAACCAACATAATCTTGGTTATGAATAGCCTCACTTGATCCTTGACTTCAAACTCCATATTCTAGTGATGTACATCTGCATATCTTTTTTGGCAACTTTGGGCTATTCACAATGGGTTCTTTGCATTCTGCATGCCTTGTTGGATTCTGAATAAAAGAATTGATAGTATCAAATTTTATAACCACATGTTTGACCTTTACAAGGCTTGAAAGTGTGAAAATGTATTCTCTATACATGAGGAAGAATGTTGTGATCTTTGTAGATGCATTCACCAAATTATGGTAGGAAAATTCCACCAAGGGAAGAAGTGTGTCCTAACTTTCTTGCTCCTCTAGAGATGAAGGATAGCATGTCCTTGATAGTGCAATTGGCCAACTTTTTTTGTTCATAGGTTTGTGGATGGTATGCCATGAGCATTGCAAGTTTGGTTTTGAAGACTCCAAAGAGTGTTCTCCAAAACAAACTAGTAAATTGAGTGGCATGATCTGTAATGAGCACTCAAGATAGTCCATGTTAAAAATAGACCATAGCTAAGTAGAATTGACCCTATTGTGGCACAATCACATCCTTGGTTGTAAGACATAAATGAATCATTTTGCTCAATTGGTCCACAAAGATTGCAATCAAAACATGAGGTAATCTTGGGCAATTCATAGACTAGATCTTATGCTAACCTACTCCTAATGTTTTGTAGGGTAGGAAAAGGGTTGATAGAGACCTAAAAAATTTGATTAGGCCTTTATTTTGTTGATAGAGGTAGAAAATTTCAACATACTCCATCACATCTTTGCCCATCTTGAGCCAATAGTAAAAGCATTTGACTACATCTAAGGTTTTGTCCACTCTAGCATGACTTGCAATGGTAGAATCATTCAGCTAGAATGGTAATTTTTAGGCTTGGAGCATCAAGGATTCATAACTTACCATCTAGAAAGATGAGAGTCCTTCAGTATTGGTTATGCCTTTAGATGATTGAGTGCCTACAATCTATGGGTCAATCTTTGTAGCATCAAGAATCCTCATTTAAAACATTTTGGGTTCATCTTGACCTTTACAACTAGATTCTTCACCTTAGGCATCCAAATGAATGCATTTGCAAGTTTCTTCTTGCCCTCCATATATATGATAATCATGCTAAATTATTATTTCCACTCTATATACCAAATTTGTATATAAGATTGGTCTTTTTGTATCTCTAGGTAGATTAATGGTTTGTGATCTATCTCAACTACAAATGCTTTCTTGCCAAGATAGTTCTTTTAATGCTTGGTAGAAAAGACAATTGTTAATTCCTTTCATTTGATGGTGTGATAATTTTGCTCCACCAATAACAATTTTTGAGAGAAATATGCAATTGAGTGCCATCTATCCTCCCATTCTTGTTGTAGAACTGATTTTATTGCAATGCATGATGCATATATAGCCAACTTAATTGGACATTTAGGATCATACCATTTTAGGATTGGTCCATATAATAATACATCTTTCAATGCTTGAAAGTTAAAACTATGTGCGGTTCTCCACATCCATTTCTTTTCCTTGTCATGTAATGACATTAGGAGTTGTAAAATCTTGGAGAAGCCCTTGACAAATCAACAATAAAACCCAATTAATCCCAAGAAATTCTTGAGTTGAGTCTGATCCTTTAGAGCACCCTACTTTTGAATGACTTCTATTTTATCTATTAAAACTTGGATACCTTTTGCATTTACTCTATGATCCAAGTAATCTACTTCAAACTTGCACATTGAGATTTTGGTATATAATTGATTCTTTCATAGAACTTGGAGAACTTTTCATAGGCTCTTTCATGTCATATTGTAGACTAAGATATCATCTAGAATAATGATAATAGACTTATTCAAGTATGGGTGAAATATCATTCCTCAAACTCATGAAAATGGCCAGTGCATTAGTATATACCATTAGCTATAGGTGAAAATGGGCTTAGTAATATCTTTAGAGATGTTATACATGATGGTCTAAGTAGATCAGATAGAAGAATCTCCAAAAGAGTGCTTCCGCTAATAGAGCAAAAGCCAAAAACACACTAAAAACTTTAGAGCCAATTTTGGAGATCTAAACAAAAGAATTAGACCTCAAAATCAAATTTTTCCTCTCTTCTTGACAATATAGGTGTTTCTGTCCCCTTTGTTGGTTGCCATTGAGATCTTTCTAGTGGTACTTCTTCCATGTTGTTTTGAGCTTCCTATAAGAAGATTCTCCAATGATTCCCTTTGGTCAAACTTGTTTGACCAACCTAATAGAACAAGGATCAACATGTCACCAATCCATACATCTGATCTAAAGGTGTACCTCCCTTTGAGGAGATTTTCTTTGTTATATAATAAAGACAAGGTGCTCCTTTGGAGGATTGGAGTTTTTTGAGAATTCCAATTTTGTGTGCTTTTGGATTCTAATCTGGTGTACTTCTTGTGCTATTACAAGTGGTGAGGCCAAATGGCATCACTAGGTACTCAAAATGACCATACTTTATTTGAAAGGTAGTTTTGTGCACATCCTCCTCTATAATCTTGATTTGGTGATAATTGCTCCACACATCAAGTTTGTTGAAGTATTTTGCTCCATTGAGTTGATCAAATAGGTCATCCATTTGAGGTAATGGATATTTGTTCTTCATTATTTGTTGATTTAGGGCCCAATAGTCAATTCACATCCGTAGCATATCATCCTTCTTCTTTATAAAGAATGTAGGAGCCCCAAATGGTGATATGGTGGGTTGGATGTAACATTTCTTTGATTTGAGCCTTGCACTCCTCTAACTTATCAAGTGATAGTCTATATGGAGATTTATAGGGAGATATCTTCTCCTGAAATGTCTCAATTTTATGATCTGTTCTCTTTTTTGGTGGTAATCCTAAGGGTAAATTGTTAAAAGACACATCTTTAAATTCATTTACCACATCTTTCAAATTTTCAAGAATTCGTCTATCAAGTGTTACACTCTAGATTCTCTTATTAGGACTAAGAACACCTATTATCTTACCAATAGTTGTTGTCATTATGACAAAGAGAAGCAATTCTTGCCTTCATGATTTTATCTTATCTCTAAATATCTTCCAGACTTCTCTTATAAGGTCCAAGAAAAATATATTTATCTTATCCAAGAGAGGCAATTCTTGGCTTCAAGATTTTATCCTATCTCAAAATATCTTCCATTAGCTAGTTTCATTATTTTAAATTATTTTAAATTATTATACTATATTATAATTAATACTAATTATTATTATTATTATTATTATTATACTTCATAATTATCTTTCACTCATTGTCATTATTCCATTATCAATTCATTATGATTATTCATTATTTTCATAATTATTATTTTCTTTTGCCAATCTACTATGCAATTACATTGCTTCATCCATGGCATACCAAGATCACATAATAATGAGCTAATGTATGATACACCATTTAATTTCTTCTTTATACTCTCTTATAGAGAATGTTATCTTTCTAGATAACAATTCAATCCTCTTTGTTTGACCATTAGATATAAATCTACTTCTTCACTCTCATCCTTCTCTTGTTCCATCCTCAACTTTATAACAACTATTGTTATAGAAGAAGATAAGAAATTCATTGTTGTTCTAAGATCTATCAATACTCTCATTTGATTGCTTTTAGGACTCTATCTATGACAATTAATTGTGTGTTTGGTTGCCCCAATCTTTGTGCACTTGTCCTTTTCCTCCCTCCTCTTTTACTCCTTTCTTTTTAGCCAATAAGGCCATGAGATATATTATTGGTGATCTTTTTTTATGGGATTCCAATATCCTCATCTTTGATTTGTCCCTCCAGATTGTTCAAAGGTTGCTTGTATGGAACCAAGGATCCCTAGGAAACTAGACACAACAATTGAGGATTGTGTGCCTAATTGATTTCAGTTGTAGCAAAGCCATTGTTTAGCTCAAGCCCCTTCCCTCTTTTCTTTGACACGTCCTTGTTCTCCTTGGAATGATCAAGTTGCTTGGTCTCAAAAACAACTGTTGCACAATTCTATAGGAATAAATCCACCAAAATGTGGTGTTTTAGCCTAATAGTTTTTGTTGGAGCTACCACTTCACCTCCTCCAAGTGCTCTTGCTTATTCTTTGAGCACATGCAAAGGTTTAAAAATTTGTGTGAGGATTTTGTACCATTGCTTCTTGTTAAATTTTCTGTTTTAACCCCAATTTGAAGTTTTCAAGAGCTTTTATTGGTTTCATATCAATTTTAGAAACCTATAGATCAAGAATTACATCTATATATTCTTGTATTTTATTCTTTTGCTTCAACTTCCATAGTTGGGTTTGAGCTATCTACACAAAATCCATCAATTGGAAATGCTTCAACAAATCTTCTTGCATTGTTGTCCAAGTGATTTCTTTTCCTTCTACTAACATTGATCATTTCTAAGCATTGTACCAAGTGAGAGCTTTATCAATCAAGTACCCATATGCAAACATACTTTTAGAATGATCTATGATGTCTATTATGGATAATCAAAAGTGTTAATTATGAATAATCAAAAGTGTTAATTCTCAAGATATAATTTTCCACTACTCCCATGGAGTGTTGTCCTTTGTATGTTGTATGTCTTTTCATCCATATTAATATTGTGGCTTCATTGTTGACCACGGTCTATGCTATCATTGTGATTGACTCTATAGGTACTTTGGCCACTATCATTGGGTTTTGGGACAATCCTTCTTATTGCATTACATTATCACTCTTGAAATTAAGTACTTGAATTTCTAATGCCTCTATTATCATCTTAATCTCTTTAAACTCATTCAACATTCCCTGCATTCCTTGCATCAGATCCTCCAACTATGGCTCCATGATTCATACACATGATGGACTCTAAATTGATACTTCCTACTTCAATATATGATTAATATGGTCACTCAAGAAGGAGCACAAACTATCAAGACTATCATTGGGATCTTAGAGACTATCACTTGTTGATAATACTCTCACCAAAATTGCAAACTAGAAAATCCCTAAACACCAATTTTAGCCTAACTACATAACGAATTTCTACTTGAGTGTTGCAAGGAAAAGGATTTTGTATATTCAGATCCATTGCATCATAAAATAATTTGAATCATCAAATTCCACTCTTTATTATATATCACAATAAGTAGAATCATAGGATTTGGCAAATTCATTATTATGTCTATGAATTTTGCTCCAAAATGATAAACAAGGTGCATTCTCACTTGCTTGCATTGGATGTACATAATATTGATGTGGAAAGGATTAACAAACGGAAAATTAGGTGTTGGAAACTATCCTCTAGGAGGATTCATCTCATCCTCTTTCCAAAACACCCAACCTCTCAATCTACATTACTCTTTCTACTCTTGGAATTACTCAATTCAGTAGCTTGTGTTCCTCCAAGAGGGGTGATCCACTCACTTGGATAAGAAAACCTGATTTGATACTATTGTAATAGTCTGAAGATAGAAGCACAAAATATTAGAATTCCCAAAATACTCTAATGTCCCAAAGAAGCACTCTATCTCACTCTTACTTTTATAGAGAAAAGGATCTCCTTTGAGGGAGCTACACCTTTAGATAAGAGACATGGATTGATGATATATCAATGAGCTATACCCTTAGATTAGATATATGGATTGGTGACATGTCAATCTTAGTTCCATTTGGTTGGTCAAATATGTTTGACCAAATGGAATATTTTGGGAATATTTCTATTAGAAACTCAAAATAGCATAGAAGATGTATTGTTGGAAGATCTTGACAAGACAAACCAAGAATAAGGGTGAGATTTTATTTTTCAAGGTCTACTTTTTTCATTTAGGCCTCCAAAATTAGCTCTAAAGTATGATGTGTTTTTGGCCTATACACTTTTAGTAGATTCTTCTTTTGATTAATCTTCTTTCTTATCTACTTAGATCATCATGTATAACATCTCTAAAGATATAACCAACCCAGTTTTTACTTTTAGATAATTTGTCTAACTATGATATTACACCTCTCAATTGGTAATAACTGTCATATGTCATATGATATAGAGAGACTAATCTAGTAGTCTCATCCCTCTCTACATACAAGTAACTTTGAACCAATAATGCTTAACCTTGTAATATTGCAATTGGTCTAGTATTGATCTTACCAGAAAAGTCCAATAGGCATACTCTTCCTATCAGATATTGCCAAGCAATAGGTGTGGTATCGAGAGATGAGAAGGTAAAAAACTCCAAAGGATCATCATCAAATTGGTCCATTGGTGGTACAAAAGCTCCCCTCTAAACCTATTGTACCAACTTATCTACATGATGTTGCAACTCCCCAATGGAACATTTAAGGTGGATAGAACAACTCTACTCATACTTCAAATTTTTATGATCTCCTTCAGAATTGGACTATCCTTTGCATGGGCATTTTCCTCAAGTAATTCACTAGGTCAAATAATAGAACCATTGAATGTTGATATTGATGCTATGTTCTGTAACTATAGTGAGAAAAGACTCTCGCTACTAAGACATAAAAGTAACCAACATACTCATTCCTCACTTGATTGCCAACTTGGCCTATAGGAAGTTGTCTCCTCCCAATAGTCAATATTGAAACTCATGGGGTATAATACTACTCCACAAAACTACTAAATCATATGACTTTGTTATTTTTGCAATGGCATGGGTTCTCATCATAGAATTATCCATCAGATTACTAGACTAAATTTGGATAATGAGCTCCTCATTTAGGATATATTGTGTAGAACCACTCCCTAGAGATGTTTGGGTCTAATATGGACATAATGTATCTTCCATATCCCTAGAAAAAGAACTATAGCCATCTCCAACATAAGGTGGTAATCATTAGAGTCTAATTGCAATCAAGAACTATAATAATATCTAGCATCTAGTAAGTAGTCCCTAAATAGCTACAAATATAAAAATGATTGGAAAAAGTATCACAATCTTAGCAAACTAGCTTTGGTGTTGCAAATGTTATGAAAATCCCAAGATGGGAAGTTTGTCAATGTAGCAACTAAAGAACAAGTTTTGGAGGGAGATATTTTTATTTTTGTTATGTAGATCAAACCAATAATGCAAGGAGAATTTGATAAGGATAATAAACCTCAAAAAGAAGTGGTCAATCAAATAGTACAAGAGTTTTCAAATGTGTTTGTTGATTATTTCCAATAAAGGTTACTCTTTTATCAAGGTATGTCCTTCAAGATTGAGCTATTGCCAGATAATACTCCAATGAGTAGATCAATCTATTGGCTCTCACCAAAGAATTAAAATAATTCCAAGCAATATTGATTGAGTTGCTAGAGAAGGATTTCATATGACATAGCACATCCTCTCAAAGAACACCATATTTGTACTAAAGAAGGATGGAATGCTTTGATTTTGTGTTGATTATCTTGATTTTAATAAATAAACCATAAAGAATATGTATCTCTTCTCTTCAATTTTTGGATCAACTAAGTGAAGCATAATACTTCTCTTAGTTGGATCTTCAAAGTGGTTATTTTTAAATTAAAATTGATGAAAAAATATGCACAAGATCACCTTTTGTATAAGGTATGGGTAATTTGAATGAAGCGTGTTACCTTTTGGGCATACTAATGCTCCAATAATTTTCATGGATCAAATACATTAGGTGTTAGAGGGGCTATTGAGTTGATATGTGGTATTGTTCTTGGATGACATTTTTATTTACAATGAGATGGAGGTAGCACACAAGAATCGCATACAATAAGTTTTGAGATAACTCCCATAATGAAGATTCTATTGCAAGAAATTCAAGTGTGCTTTTTGGAAGAAAGAACTTACCTTCTTGGGCTATATGCTTTGAATATAGTGGATCAAGATAAAAGAGAGAAAATCAAAGCTACTACCAATTGGCCTAATTTTAAGGATACTATAGAAGTCCAAGGATTTAATGGATGGTAAGCATATACCAATTGGTCATCCACTATTATGCTCATGTTGTCACATTGTTAAGTGATCTCTTGGAGAAAACAAGAAGCTTTGAGTGTACAGTCAAGCAAGAAGAAGCATTCAAGAAACTTGAGTATATGGTGTCTTCAAGATCCATCCTCCAACCATATGATCCTAAACTACCTTGTGTGGTTGATTTTGATGCTTCTAACTTTGCAATAAGAGCTAGGTTGTAACAAGAATTTCTAGATGATTTTCATCCCACTACCTTTATATCTAGATGACTAAATGCAACAAAAAATTCTTCTTAAGATCAATAGAAACTTGCAATAGTATATGTAGTAAAGGTATACAGATCTTATCTCTTAGAGAAACAAGTAATAATATGTACCACTCACAATTTTTATTACAAACCTTACAAATGGAGCACATGAAGAGTTAGCATTATCAATGGGAGAAGAAAATATAATATTTTGGTGTCAAGCTTGAGTACAAGCCAAGAAAGTTCCATGTCATTCTTGATGCCTTGTCCTAATAACTTGATTTGAAGATTTTTCCTATATCTCTCATAACAACAGCAATTACCACCATCTTGACTTGCTCAAAGGTCCAAATAAAGTTCTAAACTCCCAAGTTCTTTTCTTTCATCTTGTGTAAGGAAAAAGTAAAATACATTTTCCTTTAAGGGTCTTCTATTTTATTAGAACTAAATCTACATTCAATTATGAGGAACTTACAACTTGTGCAACGTAAGGAGACGCATGACTTACTAATCATTGGTCACACAGGCATAGATAAGACATTTAGTAACATGTAATGTTTATAGTGGTGGCCAAATATGGCACTAGATGTTTGAGAGTTTTTTCATCTTGTGAGAGTTACCAATGTAAAAAGATAAGCAACCAAAGATTAAGTAGATTACTTCAAGCACTACATATATTGTCTACCCAATGAGAATAAGTGAACTTAGATCTCATCACATCCTTGCCAAAGTTGGATCAAGGACATATGGTAATTGTGATGTTTGTTAATAAACCCAAGAAGCATGTTCACTTGGCACTCACCATGGATACATTAGATGCTCCAATGTTGGCCTAGAATTACTTTCATCTGATCTTCAAACATCATGGGATGCCAAGGGTTCTCATCTCAAATTATGAACCTCAATTCACTAGTAATTATAGAAAGTAATTTTTGGGATACTCTACACCAAGATTAAATTATCTATAGCCTATCACCCTCAAACTAGTATGTAAATAGAACAAGTTAATTGTACCTTGAAAGATATGCTACATACCTTTACCAATGCTCATCACACCAATTTGTGTACTTTTCTTGTGTCTTGTACTTGCCTTGTGGCTACCTATAATAATTCCAAATAGGTAGGTGTATGATTCTCTTTCTTCTTCCATAGTATATATAAGATCCACTTATTTCATATTCTCTATTTATTCTACCATCCTATCATATTCTTCATACTTCTACCTTCTTGTCCATGTTATCTACGTCCTTACACCAAGTCAAGTCTCATCTTCTTGTTGCTAAAAATTTAGAAAACAATATATTGATAGATATTGTTGTAATATCACCTTTCAAGTAAATGATATATTCATGCTTCCCTCTAGTAACTTTCCTCTCTCTCTCTCCCTTGATACCCAAGTTTGTACACTTGCTCCTAATTGTATAGGTCTATTTTATATTATTGATATCATTTCTCCAATTTCCTACAAACTTACACTTCCTATTCACATGAAGATCTATCATATCTTCCATGTCTTGCAATATCTTCTTTTCCAACTTGTATATAACCTCTTCATCCTCCAATCTCTACTAATGACCATGAAGAATACAAAGTCTACCATATCTTTGCATGAAGAGATATCCAATTGACCACCAATAAAAAATCAAATGATAGGTCATCTAAAAAGAGTATCTCATTCATAATGCCACACGGGAGCCTCTTTCTCATCTCCAAAATGCTCAAGCAGCCATGCAATATTTCAAAGAATCCAGGAGATGATGACATCAACAACTAGCAATGGAAGAAGATGTAATAATATCAAGTTTGCATAAGTTAAGTATAGCTAAAAGGAGGTAGAACTAGCATACATCTAATTACAAGAAATTTCTTGAAGTATCTACAAAGCTTCTTGGTGAGAAGCTTCTTAAAGATTGAGTAGCTTGTACACCAAGTAAACAACTAGCTTAACTTGTACTCCAAGAAGGATGGCTCCTAGAAAGAAACTTCTTGGAAAGCTTCTTGTGGACTCTTGTACTAAGTGTACTTATCTTTATAAATTTCAAAGCTTGAGCTCAACTAGAGCATACAAATTTTCCTTGAGTTGAGAGTTCTCAATTTGATCTTTCATTCTACTTTATCTCTCCTTGGTCTATTATAGTTGGGATGGTTACTTGGTAGAAAAATTGATTAAGAATATGAAATGGTGTTTGGCACATTATAAAAGGAGAGGGTAAGGCAAAGGCTTGAACTTTCAAACTCTAATATTTGATAAATGGTAGATAATGGCTTGGAGTGAGCTTTTCCAAAACCCCACCTTATGTTCCAACTATGAGATTGGAATTTACATCAATGAACATTGCCCAAGAGATGTAAATTAGGAAAACTGGAATTGAGACACTCTTTAAGGTAGCCCAAAGGATTGGATTAAAGAGCATTTGCAACAAGAAATTGGTAACAATGCAAGAGAAGATAAGGATATATCTTTGATTCTCAATATGTTTAGATGGGGAAGTCAATGCTCAATTGAGTCAATCCTTTGTCTCTTATAGGTTACCAAAGAAAAAATAGTCCTTAGCCTACTGCCAAGATCCAATAAATAAGGCCATTTTCTTAGTAGTGATGAAGCTCTTCTAACCACAAAGACAATTTACTTGCCAACAAACTAGGCAATTTTCTTTTAAACCTGTTTGCAAGGGAG
Source organism: Lunularia cruciata (assembly GCA_948567375.1). Classification (NCBI taxonomy): domain Eukaryota; kingdom Viridiplantae; phylum Streptophyta; class Marchantiopsida; order Lunulariales; family Lunulariaceae; genus Lunularia; species Lunularia cruciata. The sequence continues at coordinate 22,783,467 of OX419755.1, read as the reverse complement.
GTGGATGACCAAACATGCATTTTCCATGATTACACCCAAAAGATGTACAATGTTTTGGCAAGAAGGGACTGCACTACTTGGTGCAATTTTCCCATTCAGTTTTACGTAAGGATGGGGCTACTCACCACCAAAGAATATGAGGTTTTTGGAGATCATTATATATTGGATAGGTATTTTGTGACCCAACTAGCAGGAAATGAGGTTATTTAAGCAATCAAGGAGTAGACAAAGAAGGAAAAATATTTAACATTATACTAAGGAGGAAAGTGAAGTTTCTTATATGGAAGTATCAAGGCCAAAGGACAATGTCTAGACTAAGGAGTTGAGCAACTATAACTTAGTTGAAGATCAGATATTGGATTTTAACCAAAGATAGAGTTTTGCAAGTCACTAAGCATACCATCATTGTAAAAGGCAATGACAAGAAGATAGAGAAGGAGCAATCATCAATGGTGCAAATATCTCTTGTGGTGTCAATTGCAAGGTACAATGGTACCTAGAATATATTGAGCATTGGCCAAACATTGAGTACTATAAGGAAGCCCATAATAATTAAAAGAATTGTATCCTTCAAGAGAAAGACACAATTCTTCTAATTATTAATCTTTTGGACTTATTTTACCTTGAATATATTGAGCAATGGCCAAACAATGAAACTATAAGGAGATGGTGTGGAGAATGCATATGGGTCTCTATCTACAAGACCAATGCAAAGAATTCAAAGAAGAAAGTCAAGCAATTGAAAGAATAAGAGACAATTGATTGCATAGTTAGATTACTTTGCCAATCTATTCCTTTTTCAAGAAAATAATTTTCCATTGTAGTTAATTAGTTTAATAGTTCAAAGCAGTTAGTTAATTTCCTTAGTATAAAAAATTGATGGTTGGCTTAGCTATGTAAGATACCAACTTTATAGTTACACTTTTGGATTCAAAGTTTAAGAGAAGCAAAAGGAGAGAACTCCCACTCATTTCAGATTCCTTTGTGAAGTTATATGTGTTTGCAATGACATGAATCTTGACGGATCTTCATGAAGTGATCATGAATTAATGATAACTTGTGTTTTTTAATCATTGGTACCTTTGATGATCTTCTTCAAGTAATGTCTTATTGGGACATTTCATTGTAGCTTTGATAGTAGTCAAAAAATTGCATACAGAGACAATACCTTTGGATGAAGTCATTCCTTTGTGAAGACATTTCCTTTGATGTAAAGAAGTGACAAGTTTTATAAGAAGTAATTTTATCTTTTAAACTAAAACATCACTCTCAAGTGTTAGCACATCTATATATTTTTTTATTATGAATCTCTCTTGCACATTTCTATAATTTTCCTTTCTTGGTGAAATTACACTCTTCTAGGACAATTTTTGCCCAAGAGGTTAAACAAAAAAATTAAAAGAATTCTTGGGTGATAATTTCCTTTGTAGCTTTTCATTTCTCATTTTCATCCTATATTTTACTCAAGTACTTCATTTGGATCATCAATGAGTTCTTAGATTTTTATTTCTCATTTGCAAATCTGTGATCTCTTTCCTCCTTTGCAAGCTCTAGTTTGCAACTTTGACAATTGATCAGATCTCAAATTCATTTCTCATGTTTGACCAAAACATATTTTGTATTTTTCTACTACAAAACTCTATAGTGCACTTGCTAAGATTTTATATCTCTTTTGAGTTTTTTATTCAAAATTGTGTCCTTTAAATTTCAACTATATGGGTATAGTTTGCCAAAGCTTTAAATTGGCTTAGAGCCTATGCATTTTTATAGCAATTCACAAATTGAGCTAACTATATCAACAAGATTGTGCTAACACTAGGAATTATTCTACAATATCTAATATTCTCTCAAATAAGATAGTCTCCTCTTCCTTACTTTGAAAGTTTTTATATGTATTTATGCTTAGTAATACTATTTGCCAAGTAATAAGTATGGTAAGCTACTCTTCATCCACTTCTACACAATGAGTATAGTGATGAATTAGAAAAGATGAAATCAAGGTAGTTCTTCATTGTTACATTTCCTCTACAAGGTTGTTAACATGATTATATATGAGCTCCACCCAATATATTTAGACTCTCTATCTATATAAACAACAAGGCCATCATAGATCCATGCAAATTCTAACATTGAGTTGGCTCACTTGTTATAGTAAACAAGTCCTTAGATCAAATTATGGTAAGATAGTACTCCAAAACCAATTTTAAACCATGATGGTTTTGCAACTTATTTGTTGGGTAAAAATGATACTTAAATGTGCTCTTTAGGTCTAGATTCATCATAATGCATCTTTTCTGCAATATGTGATTTAATTTTTGTATGGTGAAGATAACCTTGAACAGTAATTTCACTTAGTGTCAAGTTTAGTTCCATCCATTCTGGTGAAGCTATATTCCAATCACATATGAAATTTTTATTAATTTTCTTGATTCCAATTCTTCTAAAAATTTTAGATCCATAAGAGAATCTTGAAAATCAGTTAGCTGGAAACCATCTTTGAGTTGGATACAAGATAGTATACGCTTGAATAAGATATTGTAAATATAGAGCAACAATTAAACAAACATTATTGAATGTGAGCTATAAACAAGAATAATATCATGCTTGTCTCTCACCCAAAGGATACCTCTAGTGACAACTCAAATTTGCACCATATGTTAGAAGTAAGAAAATTTTGATACAAACACCATTCAAGGATAATAACTTAAAAGGAATCTATCAATCACTCTCCCAATCTCTCAGTCTTTTCCAAATCATAGAGTTTTTGGCCTTATGTACCTCTGTTGGAAGCTTTTAAGTATATTTCTTATAAATTCAAGACTTTCTCATAATTAAGCGTTTAGTATATTACAAGATCAACTCAAATCTACTAAATTTAACATACCTCTATTGCTAAATTTCATCTAACTTGTTCAAACTAATAAGGTTTGAACAAGTTTACATTTCTTGAATATCAAGTCAATTTGACCATACTACACCCAAGATGCAAGTCCCATTCTAATATATTCTAATTTAAATTTCAATGAATGTCCATGAGTCCAATACTTAAATATTGGATCTTTCTTTTTAATTAGCTATACCAACTTATAGCTAGCTAGTCCCGCACAAAACCTAGCACATCTATATATAAAGTGTGTTTCTTGCCATACATAACTAGTTCTTTGTAATTATTTCCTAGTTTCTATTACTTAGTGGGATGTTTCTCCAATTTCAAATTTCAAAATGTTTTCCTTGTCACAATATGGTTTAATTCAACATATTTACTTACATAATCTATATAATTCTCCTATATACTCCAAAAAAGATTCCATTGTAAAAAAAGAAGATATTTGTAAATTATTGTAAGTTATCATTTTAATTAGCCTTTCTTTGTTATAAGTTATAGCATATTATACAAAAGCAAAAGCACAAAACAAAAGCACATTATAACATGCTTTTTGTCACCTAGATAAGTAGTATATCAAAGTATAGTCAATAACTTCTTCTAGATTGACCTTTTATCAACTATATATTATAATGCTATATATGATTATTGATGTATGATATTGTTGTATTATTTAGTAAAGATGGCTAAGGGTTTTTAAGAGAGCATATACAATATCAACTATATTTCTAGGTTGAACTTTTTCTCAATCATCTAATTATTATTTATTAGCAATGATGCTCAGTAATGTTGATATCCATAACTCTTATATTCTCTTTCTTTGATACTTTAATTTCTCATATTTGCAAAAAAATTAGTCATATCTCTTTTCCTTTTTTAGATAATTAGTGTTCTTCCAAATTGATCTCTTGATCCACACAGTATATTTTACTACAATGAATCAATCGAACATTTAATGAGTTATCATGTCATATAATCAACTACTTGCATTACTAGGATTTGAATAATACATCAATGAAATTGAAAATCTAAAGGATATCCTTCAAGAATTTCCTACCATCATATAAGAATCTTCTTAGATACCTTGAAGTGTTTTCTTAGATAACATGACAATTTAGACAATCTTTAGAATATTCTCTATGTCAGCCATCCGTCTTTGAGCAAGATGCATAAATGGGCATAAATGGGCAGGCCTATAAACAGATGTGGAATTGGCCATGAATGCTTATTGATAAAACTCTATATTTTATGTAGGTATATGAATTTATCAATTTGGTATGTGAATTTATCAGTTCCCATCGTCTAATCGCTACTAATATATTAGCAATGATGGTAATAATTGTTATTTTCAGAACTCTTATACTTTTCAGTTTCTCTGAGATATATTCATTTCTCGAATTTGTAGAACTTTTGATTATATCTCCAAAACAGATTAGTTTTGGTAAATTGATCTCTTTATTCACACACTGAATTTTACTATAATGAATCACCTAATCATTTATTAAGTTATCCCGTCATATGTTATATTTCTATTTATTAACGTTGTCGGCAAAGTAACAACTGGATTTTCTCAAATTCGCGAATAAATGACTTGACATAAAATTGAGAAAATTAGATTGGGGTCAAACTCGCGACTGCGGTGAGTATGTTCAAGGGGAAATGACGATATTTAATGCGGTGGGTATGTTCAAGGGAATATGATGATATTTCATGATTTACTCTGAGATTTACTAGATTATTAGACGATTTTAATGATTATTGGACTTACTAGATTTACTCTAATGATTTGGTCAACGTCGGAAGGCCACCTCTGGCGTTAAGGAGTTTCTTCTGCGAACGCGCTATAAACTCACACAAGGTCATTTTCGGTGTGTTGATGGGATTTGCAGAACTCGTGAATAATCACCTCACACTTGCAGAATATTCACTCCCTGCCCCTGAGTTTAAGGTGTGTTTGGGGACTTTGCGGACAACGTTTTTGAATACCTCTAACTCCTCTTTCGAGTTTAAGGTGCGTTTAGGGACATTGCGGACAATGTTTTTGAATAACTCTAATTCTCTAGATCCAAAAAACTTAGTTTCTTCATTTAATTAAATTTCATTATTCACTTGTGAAGGTGATTTTACACTAGAGACAATAATTGTCCCTACTAACACAATGTCTTTTTGGATGATAAAAAGTAGTTACTCATGATCTATTAAATATATAATGTTTACTATAACCCGACAATGAATATTTGGCTTGGAGAGAACATCAGTATGTTTTGCAAAGAATGAATATTTGGTTTGGAAAGACCGTCCGTATGTTTATATGTCCGTAGGTTGCAGACATGTGTCCAAGGCAAATTTATATATGATCCAAGATGATAAATGACAATAACGGATGTGATGGTCATGGACGCTATACGAGGTATTATTTCAGAGGGAATGATTGCCCATTCCCCAAGATGTGCGACGAATTCAAAAACAAATTGAAAAGTTTTCAAGTATATAGATACTTAGCAAGGTCATCTCTTTGTTCTTCTAACTTTAAGAGTTATATGGTTCGATAGACAAAACATCATTTGTCGGAGAATACACAAGAGTTAACAGCCAAGGGACACCATTTTCACTCTCATACTTGACATATTTTAGACTCGATGTGATTGATCTAATCCATGGGAGAACAATCACATTAGACGATGAATATATATGACGAGGGTAGATCCCTCAGACACATTCTATTGGAACCTAACCCCTATTTTACCTTTTTCATATCTCCCTTGTATGGCTTGATGGGGTCTTCCCATCCTTCGTGTTCTCTACGCGGATGCCTTTCTCTTACTCAAGATTGTAAACGACACTCAAATGTCGTTAGTTGGATAAAGTCTGTTAAAATTTGTTAAAATTTAAAAGATAAAACTTTAAGAAAAACGATAAAGCAGGCTTCTAAAAGAATAAACTGTTGACTAGTGAAGTATTGACCTTTAGACTATGCATCTTCATGCTGTTAAATGCCTTCACCATGTTACACTTCGGCCGCCATCTAGATTGCAGTTAAACATTGGATCGAACCCCGCTGTATGGCTTCTGTCGGTCCTTCTACGAGTTCAGCTATGCGGACCTCAACAACATTTCCACCTTTAAACTACGCCTCTTTCACGTTCAAATATACGGCAGAGTTCAATGCAGAGTTAGCTTATCGGAGGAGTGATCTGAGTAAACAATGTACCATCAAACCCCACCACTTCCACATATAGATGAACACCTAAACGCTCTAACCCACGCGCTCTGATGCCTGACAGTTCCTTCCCGCGAATATACATGTAGCTCAGCTCTGGTAGCTGTTCGGTGGTCTCCTTGATCTTGAAAGAGAGATGAAAAACAAACTCTCAATTCCTTGTTTCAAAAAACTTTACAAGCTCTTGACGACATACATATAAACAGTCTCCACATTGCCAGTGTGCAAGATCACAACACAACTCATGAACGGCTTCATACTCTTAGGTTTCGCAGGGCTGGGAGGCCGCAGAAGAGTGCATTGATCAAAGATGGTTTGACACCAAGAAAGTCGAGTTGAAGGAAACGTTAAAACTGTGATGCTACCCGATCTTCCACCTTTCGAGACCCAAAAGCCAGCACCTAATCTCAGTACATATTTGACCACTGTTAAGGCCAGAGACCAGAAGCTTAACCAGCTTTTCTGGAAGCTTTATGTTGGACGCATATCCTTCCTATTGTACATTAGGCTAAATGTCTCAAAGTAATTTCTGTAGTTTGTTCGCATTGGGTGCAAAACTTGGACTTGCCTGTAAGTGAGGCATGATAACTAAAAGAGGGGACAAAGCTAGGACAACGCATAACATATCTACAGGGTGTCCGTACTCGTAATTCAGTAGGTAAAAACCAACAGTACATATGGTGGAGATCTTTCAACCTCAATCGCACATAACCCACTTACAATTGCATTGGTGGACAACCGAGTCTTGCCCCGGCCACGAATGGCTCTTGTTATGCGATCTGCTTTTAGTTCGGCATGTCAGTATAAGGACCACAGACGTCGGGTCCGTCACTTTCACAAACATCCGTCATCTCTCAAGAGTCACTTGTAAGAAGTAAACACCACTGAGAATTCAAGTATGCTTTCTAATTGATGGGAGGCAACAGCACACAACATGAGACACATACAAGTGCTGCAAAAAAGAGGGTAGGAGGAAAGCCCGCTGGCCCACCACCCCTACGTCGTCCACCGCCCCCACCACTGCCCCCGGTTGATCCAGGGGGCTTATTAGAAAGCCTTCGTTTATATCTCTTCAACACTGAAGCCAAATTTTCCTTCCCTTTAGGGAATGCTATGTCTCCAGCAGCCGTGCCTGTTCGCCCTTTCCGGGAACCAACAGCTGCTTCCACCTCTTTTATCCTCTCTAAAAATATCGAAGCACTTGCCCCCTTCCCTTTCGTACTACTCGTATTACGACCCCAGGGCCATGGATGTGGGTAGCTCGGAATAGCAGAGCTTGCAAAATCCCCACTGCCATAGTCGCGGAAGCTTCCTTGTCTACTGAGAGAATTTCTGCGCTTGATACCATCAAACAACACCGGATCATTTATACACCGACAGGACGGGGGCACGAACCGCGGTTTCGAGAATGCAGGCTCTAGGATACCCTGCAAATACCGCCCAACGAGTTGTAAGCGATCCACGAACACAAGAGACATAGGCATGCTTTCGACTAGTTGGGGACAACGTACACGCGCAAGTCAGGTGGGCACATAAAATTCCGGACTAGTGACGATGGGATGAGCGCACTTACTATATCTTAATCTATTCAAGCTTCTCAACGACCACAAGCTCGGTCTAAAACCAACTATATGAATAGAAGTAGATATTTTAGAACATACGCACGACCGTTTGAATATTCCTAGAGCAAGAACCCTTCCGATAGTCAAATTGGTCATCACGGTGACCTGTAATAACCTGAACAATGGTACTTTTATGTGCATGCCCTCAGACGTTCCAATACCCTCTGTGCACAAGGAGAACAAAATTTACCTGAAGGCGGTTCAGCACAAAGGTATACTTGCCCCACAACTCTGGTCGACTCTCCATAAGAGACAACTCCAATACCCGATGTACACACCATACGCCAAAGCTGATGATCAGGGAACTATTCCACACACAACCCTCACCACAATTGGGAATAGGGTTGGACACCCTTGCTGATGAGAAAATATCATTGCTGCCTTTAAAAGATCGCGTGTGATTGTCCCACGTATGCGGCTCCATCGTACCAAACAATCGATATGAGTCTTGCTTCTCGGCCTCCATAGAAGCTCGCTCCATTAAACCGACAGCAGCAATGAGATCTTCATCTGCCCCGTTGTCCGGACGGAAAAGCCAGTCTGAGCCCTCTAGCCTAAGAAGCTTCGCTATGCATATTCGAAGATTCTCAAGAACGTCAGCTTCAGGATCTCGTTCTCCACCATTCATCACGGGCGTGGCTGAGGCAAGTGTTGGCATTGGTCGGGTGTTACTCTTCCTCCCACCTGATTGGGCACTGACACCTGCAACATCTGTACCACCAAATAGTTGTTCAAAAGGTTGCCTGGACCATAAAGAGTGGTTTTCAGGACGAGAGACTGCCGTCTGAATAGAGAAACCATCTCTGTGTGACTGTGATGGGGAAAGCTCGTCAAAAACCAACGGTGCTCTCTCCACGTGGTCACCGTCACCACTACGACCGATTGGGGAATGCCCAACTGAGGCAGTGCGACCAAGCCCTCCAGTACGAGGAATTCCCATGTCTAATTCACCTGTTGCTCGATAGACAAGTGGGTTCCATCTCCCCGCAGCTGATTTGTAAACAAGGGGATCCCATTGAGAAGAGTCGTAGCTAGACGTTTCAGAGGGACCAAGATGCTTCTCGGTTTGAGTTAGCAGTCTGTCTAAACCCTTTGTATCGATTGAAGACCTAGTACTTGCAGGGATACTTGACCACTGCGAGGTGAGCAACGGTTGGGTCGAGCTGTCGAAGGAATTTTGTCGTTCTTCTCGGTGTAGACTTACATCAGCTTCTAGCTGGTGTCCCTCGACGGCTGGAGAGCGCGCTCCAAAGAGATTCACGTCGAGGTGCAGGGGTCTAAGTCTAGGACCAGCGGAGGGTGTGCTTGTTCTCCCCGAGAAAGACGGGCGATAACCATGGATAGTGGCAGGTTGATCATAATAGTCCTCATGGTAGCTTGGAATTCGCATGCTGGAATACCGACGTTCACCGTCATAACCCGAGGAAATTCCGTACTCCTGAGACCAGCCTGGTGTCAATGCGGATGAAGTCGACGCAGTTGCATGTGTTTGTGCTCGGATGTAAGCATCCATACGGCCACTTTGGGCGGTCATGCCGTTCGGATTTTGCCAGGACCACTTCTGCTTTGATTGTGATTTCGGACCGTCAACTGCATCTTGAGGAACAGACCGCCCAATTGAATTGACATCCACATACGAGCTTCTCGGGGCAGGCAAAGCAGCTTGAATTTTGGAAACGATAGGTTGACCATGATAGTCAAAAAGATTTCCCCAAAACTCTTCAAGAATTACGGCAAACTGTCGTCGTGCAGCCCTCCCTAATCCTGAAAGCCTTGACAAGCTTCCGCTCCCGCTTCCGTTCGCACTACCTTCACTGGTGTCACTTCGGACGCTCCTCCCGGATGCAGGCCCGTCGTACATTATGGAACTGGCACTATTATTCACATTTGAAACTAGGGCTCCCACGAGCACGTCATCTTGTTCCAGGTTCTCCCAAGTGTCTATATCCTCTTCATCTTTTCCAAGCACCTCAGTGTCGGCATCCGCTTCAGCCTCCGCTTCCTTCAAGGCATAAGCCTCCCTGTCCTCCGCTGTAGGTACTTCCACGATACTAAATGGCGCAATTACATCCACGGGGGTAGAATCTGATTTCGGTGAAGAAGCTGCGAATGGAGAACCAACAACCGAAGAGGTGCTTGGAGAGGACAATGGATCCAGCAGCGAAAGATCTTCACTGCTGCCTGCAGAAACCACTTGAGGTTTCTCCTCGGTTTCGTGGGCTGTAGCTCTTTCCTCTTCTTCTGCGCCTTTATCTTGTTTTGCGGCTTCATCTTGAACTTCAGTCTCATCTGCTTGTTTTGATGCCTCTGTATTCTCTTCTTCGCTGTCGTGATGAGGACTATCAGTTGGAGATGATTCGATAACGACAGCTTCCTGCAAATCCTTGCTGGGGAAGAAAGTATTGCCGAAAGTATCCAAAAGAGACTGCGAGTCCTCATAGCTATCAGCCGGAGTCACCACGGCGAGCTGACGGTATTCTGCTTCCTTTCGCCTCTCATAAGCTTCAACCCACAAGGTACTTGTCGGATACTGGGTATCCAGTTGCAAGGGGGTAAAGATCAACCAGACCAGAAAACCAAATGACAAAGTCAATCCTACGCATATGGTGGCAAAAAGCATCCCTTGAAGTGATTCACCCCACATTCCCTGTATCCATTCAAAGCCCGCCAAATACTCGACTGCATAAGCGGTCCCCTCCTCAGTTTCTCCAAAGACCAGATCTAGAATGAGCCAAACGTTCCCCGCACAAATAGAAGTAACAGCCAACCATGCTAAGGTCTCCAAATACCAGGAATTCTTATGATGCCCCATAATCCTTTCGGATGACGTGATCTTGATAAGAGGAGCAAGAGTAAAAGGGAGCTGAAGAGCCAAAATGACTTGCGAACACACAAGCATTTGGTAGGTGCCCTCGTTCCCATATCTCCAGAAGCAGATGGCAGCTGGAACTATTGCTATGCCACGAACAATGAGTCGATGCAACCAAGGACGAATTTTATAGCTTAAATATTCTTCCGACACCATCTGCCCAGCAGTACTTCCAGTCAGGGTGGAGAGTTGACCCGCGCATAGCAGGGCCACACCAAAAGCTGCCGGGGCAATTGAGTTGTTCAGGACCTGCAAAGGATCACACCTCGAGTTAAAGACGGAACTTATTGAGTAATGGAATATAAAACCCGTTGTAAACAACCTAGTTCCATATCCACGTCTGATCGACTCTGACAGTTGACAGTAACATGGTAAAAATCTTCATGACTGTCAATTACATATGTCTGCATAAGGTGGCTAGTAGCATGATGCCTGTGATGATTATCTGAGGTGTAATACATTTGTACCTGCAGAACACGGTTAGTGCGAGTAGTGAAACCTTGAGAAACAGCAGAACGTTTTACACCATCATAGTGTTAGTGTACAGGATATATTGGTATATGAGAGCAGAAGCCGTTCTGGGAACGTGATATCCAGAACTCATGAAGTGCAAATAATCAGTAAGCAAGATGTACATGATTCACAATGCTAGAATAGTGAGAAATCCATGAGGTAGACTGCATAGAATGTAACTTGAAGCGAAGGCATAATTGAAACAAATTGAGAATAACCTATGGCTAACAGACTAGTAAACAACCGTGAAATTGAGAACTCTATGCAACGACTGCGAGAAATAGGAAACGCTACGTAAAAGACTGCGAGTAAACAGTGCATGAATGATAAAAATTAAAAACGTGGGCTGGAGTCGGGTAGGAACACTGTATACACGAGAGGTCGGACCCAGGAATCAGTAAGAGCGAAGGAAAAATAATAGGGAGGGAATTAGCTGGGGAATGGAGGAGTGGAAGAATGCGAGAGCTATAAGATGGTGTGGCTGCAGAAACTTGTCGAAGTGTGACAGGGTAACGAGAGCGAAGCGAAATAGGCCAGGATATAAAGTATATCGCAACATGCGCTATGGACGCTTGAGTCCTGAGACGCTAAACAGCAAAGGGAAGCAGAAGGTGGCCATAGCAAACCTTCACGAAAACACCTGCGGCTTCATCAGTGCCTCACGCAGTGCCGAAGTAGCTGAGCAATTGTCAGTACCCCTCGTACCGAGTTTCTGCTCGAAAACTCATGAGTGCCAAGGCAGTGTACCGAGTTTCTGCTCGAAAACTCATGAGTGCCAAGGCAGTGTACAGGATATATAGGTATATGAGAGCAGAGAGCCGTTCTGGATATATTGGTATACGAGAACAGAAGCCGTTCCCAGAACGGGTTATCCAGAACTCATGAAGTGCAATGATCGATAAGCAATATGTACATGAATCACAATGTGAGAGTAATGTTAAAGCACTAAGGTAGGAGGCAATGAATGTAACCTGTAGCAAAAGCATCATTGAAACAAATTGAAAATAACTGATGGCCAACAGACTAGTAAAGGACATTAAATCGAAGCATCTATGCAAACGATAGCAAGGAATAGGAAACCATGATGTAAGAGGCCAGCAGTAAGCAGTGCGTAACGAGATGAAGAACGAGATGAAGAACCCACCAGTAAGCCGTGCATGAACAATTAGAAAGAACCTGCCAGTAAGCCGTGCGTGGAAAACTAGAAAGAACGTGGGCTGGAGTCAGGTAGGAACACTTTAGGCATGAGAGGGTGAAGCAGGAAGCAATCAGAGAGCGAAGGGTGGGAAAGTACTATGGAGGGAATTAGTTGTGGAATGGAGGAGTGGAACAAAACAAGGGGTCTCAGATGATGTGGCTACAGAAATGGGTCGAAGTGTAAAAGGGAAGGAGAGCGAACCGTAAGAGGACAGGATATGAAAAATATCACAACCAGCACTATGGACGCTATGAAAAATATCACAACCAGCACTATGGACGCTGGAGTCCTGAGACGCTAAACAGCTAAGGGAAGCAGAAGGCTGCCATAGTAAACCTCCACGAAAGCACCTGCGACTTCATCAGTGCCGAAGTAGCTGAACAATTGCCAGTACCCCTCGTTCCGAGTTTCTGCTCGAAAACTCATTAGTGCCAAGGCAAACTCTATTGCTCCCCTTAAGTGCCCCCAGAAGTAGTGAGAAACAAGAAGCATCAGCGAAAGAAACCTCCTCGCAAAAAAATCGGCAAGAAAAATCGGCGCTGCACGGGAAGGGACCAGGGGGGAGCCAAGAAACTGCAATGCTACACAAGAAAGGACTAGTGGGAGAAACCCAAGCCCGTTCTATATATATATAAAAGTGCCGCTCAGAAGTAGTGAGAAACAAGAAGCATCAAGCATCAGCGAAAGAAACCTCCTCGCAAGAAAACTCAGCGCTGCACGGGAAGGGACGAGGGGGGAACCAAAAAACTGCAATGCTACACAAGAAAGGACTAGCGGGAGAAACCCAAACCAGTTCTGGATTAATACATATTTTGCTATATGAGAGCAGAAGCCATTATGGGAACCGGTTATCCAGAACTCATGAAGCGCACATATCCGCTAAACAACATGTACTTGAATCACAATGCTAGAGTAGTATTAAAGCTTTAATGCAGAATGCATCGAAAGTAACCTGCAGTAAAGGCATAAGTATATATAGATGTTGGTAAACGATAAATGTATAGGTATACGAGAACAGATGCCATTCTGGGAATGGGTTATCCAGAACTCATGAGGTGCAAATGATCGATAAGCAAGATGTACATAATTGACAATACTCGAATAGTGAGAAATCCATAAGGTAGAATGCATCGAATGTAACTTGAAGCAAAGGCATAATTGAAACAAATTGAGAATAACATATGGCTAACAGACTAGTAAACCAACACGAAATTGAGAACTCTATGCAAACCACTGCAAGAAATAGGTAACGCTATGTAAAAGACTGCCAGTAAGCAGTGCGTGAACGATAAAAATAAAAAACGTGGGCTAAAGTCGGGTAGGAACACTGTATACACAAGAGGTCCCATGAATCAGGCAAAGAGCGAAGGAAAAATAATAGGGAGGGAATTAGCTGGGGAATGGAGGAGTGGAACAATGCGAGAGCTATAGGATGGTGTGGCTGCAGAAACCTGTCTGAACTGTAACAGGGTAACGAGAGCGAAACGAAAAAGGACAGGATATAAAGTATATCACAACAAGCGCTATGGACGCTTGAGTCCTGAGACGCTAAACAGCAAAGGGGAAGCAGAATCTATATATATATATATATATATATACAAGAACAGATGCCGTTCTGGGAACGGGTTATCCAGAACTCATGAGTTGCAAACGATCGTGAAGCAAGATGTACATGGTACGCAACGCTAGAGTAGTATGAAATCCCTAAGTTAGAATGCATCGAAGGTATCCGACAGCAATGGCATAATCGAAGCAAACCTATTGGAACAACTACATATATAGAGAAGAAACATCAGCAAATGAAAGGCGAAGTAAATGTCATTGAGAAACAGTAGATAGCAATACGCATATTTGAGAGGCAGCCATCAAAGAAGCGGATGCCGACCTCCCACATCAGTAGCGAAAAAATACATCAGGAATAAACGGCCAACTTAAACGGTATAAATAATAAATATATATATAGGTATACTAGAACAGATGCCGTTCTGGGAACGGGTTATCCAGAACTCATGAGGTGCAAATGATTGATAAGCAAGATGTACATAATTGACAATGCTAGAATAGTGAGAAATCCATAAGGTAGAATGCATCAAATGTAACTTGAAGCAAAGGCATAATTGAAACGAATTGAGAATAACATATGGCTAACAGACTAGTAAACCACCATGAACTCGAGAACTCTATGCAAACAACTGCGAGAAATAGGTAACGCTACGTAAAAGACTGCCAGTAAGCAGTGTGTGAACGATAAAAATAAAAAACGTGGGCTGGAGTCGGGTAGGAACACTGTATACACAAGAGGTCGCATGAATCAGGCAAAGAGGGAATGAAAAATAATAGAGAGGGAATTAGCTGGGGAATGGAGGAGTGGAACAATGCGAGAGCTGTAGGGTTGTGTGGCTGCAGAAACCTGTCTAAGTGTAACAGGGTAACGAGAGCGAAGCGAAAAAAGACAGGATATAAAGTATATCACAACAAGCGCTATGGACGCTTGAGTCCTGAGAAGCTAAACAGCAAAGGGGAAGCAGAAGGCGGCCATAGTAAACCTTCACGAAAACACCTGCGGCTTCATCAGTGCCTCACGCAGTGCCGAAGTAGCTGAGCAATTGTCAGTACCCCTCATACCGAGTTTCTGCTCGAAAACTCATGAGTGCCAAGGCAAACTCGGTTGCTCCCCTAAAGTGCCGCTCAAAAGTAATGGGAATGTCAAAAAGAACAGGGGTGGAAGTGTGGAAAGCAAGGGCAAGCAAAAGTGCAGGCATGCACTTAAGCGCTGGAGTCTTAGCCGCATAATGAGGATCAGTCCAGAAAGAAAAGAATCCACATGAGTAAGATGAGGGAAGAAATCGAGACATGCCTGATGGATCCCTGAAATCACAAACATTCATTAGTAGAGAGAAAGTCCAGGACACAACAATGGGAAAGAGTCAAGCAGAGGTTCCCTAGTGATACGAGAGTGGAGCAAGAAAACTTCAGCGCTGCACGGGAAGGGGATGAGTCAACTGAAGCGGGAAAAGCAGAGGTGAAGTGAATGAAGGTGAAGGTGAAGTATACAGTATATATAGGTATACGAGAACGGAAGTATACAGTATATATATGAATTCAGAAGTCAAGAAGGACGCCCAAACAACACTATGGTATACAGGCCTCCGGGAAATATATATATATGTTGGTATACGAGAACGGCTGCCGTTCTGGGAACGGGTTATCCAGAATATATATATATATAAGAGTGCAGAAGCCGTTCTGGGAACACGTTATCCAGAACTCATGAAATGCAAATGATCTGTAAGCAAGTTATACATGATTCACAATGCTAGAATAGTGATCAATCCATAAGGTAGAATGCATCGAATGTAACCTGAAGCAAAGGCATAATTGAAACAAATTGAGAATAACATAAAGCTAACGGACTAGTAAACAACGTGAAATCGAGAACATCTATGCAAACGACTGCGAGAAATAGGAAACGTTATGTAATAGACCGCCAGTAAGCAGTGCGTGAACGATGAAAATGGAAAACGTGGGCTTGAGTCGGGTGGGAACACAGTAGACGCGAGAGGTCGAACCAGCAATCAGGTAAAGAGCGAAGGAAAAATAATAGGGAGGGAATTAGCAGGGGAATGGAGGAGTGGAACAATGCGAGAGCTTATGGATGGTGTGGCTGCAGAGACATGTCGAAGTGTAATAAGGTAACGAGAGCGAAGCGAAAGAGGACAGGATATAAAGTATATCGCAACAAGCGCTATGGACACTTGCGCTGGATATACATATACCTCAACTCTACAAATGGAGAATAATTTAAAAGTTCCAGGAGCGAGTGTATGCGAAAAGACGTAACTTGAATGCGATAAATTAGTCTTATTAGCTACACAAGCTCGGTACATATTCAACTGAAGTAAGAGATCAGTACAAGGTGTTCCCACAAGATTTCCATCGTACTTGATACGATGGCAAACTGGAAATATTAAACCCTAACATCTATTTCAAGACTTTTCAGCCATATGCTGTTCTCAGGCAGTCAAAATAAGTTTTTAATCGTATCTGGGAACATAGAGGTCCGATAACTTAGTCCAGTTCCAGTGTCTAGAGGACAGGCAGAAAAGCCACCAGACCTGCGCAGAAACCGGTAAGGTTGACATCTCAAGTTTAAATTTTATTTCAATACTACGAGTAGGTGGTTGGCCCTTCATACCTGCTCTATGAGAGCCTGAGCATCCTGAAGTGTAAGGACGACGAGTCCAGCATTGTGGAAAGTAGTAACAGCAACAATCAGAACAGTTACGTTCACCACCAGCACAGCGCTGAACGAAGATACAGTGTCCAAGAGGTGATAGTGGCAGGCAGTATCCACTGAATCACTTGCCTCCGTTTCTCCCTGCATTGAATCAATATTCGCATTGGAAATCAGCTAAAAGTTCAAATTAGGCATCAGCGTAGAGATCATATACTCTAGTCATTGGTTATCCTTCTTAGTGATTAACAGAAGAAAGAGAGCTTGTAGTTTGCAACATCGACTCCGCGAGTCACCAAAGCTTGAGAAGCGAGTGTACCAAGACTCAGACTTCCCTGTGGAAAAAAAATGACGTCTGTGCTGTGCAAGCTGCCACAAGAAGACGAGGCAATAAAATGGAAACTCAGGCTGTGGCAGTCCAGGTACTCATTTGCGCCCGAATATTGAGTAACTGAAATAGAAGGAATCATAACGTCTTCAAGACGTTTTGATTCAAATCACCTTTGATTGGATTTTGCATGGTTTGTAAAGATGTACATTTCAATCTAAAACGCAGCAGGTACATCAAATACCAGCTTTGTCATCTAAGCAGCTTTACACTTTGTACAAAATTTCTTGGCATTTTTCGCGGACTTCTTGACCAGAAGTTTCCGGAGAAGCCGCATAATTATGTGTACATTTTTCAGGTGAATAACGCCATACAGAGAATGAGCTTACTTGAACAAGAGCCGAGTGGAGATAGAAGTTGTGAGGCATGACATTCGCACCCAACAGACTCATAGCTGTGTATAAAGTCTCATGCCTAAGCTTGGGCAACAAACCGACGGCCACGGAGAAAGGTGGTGGACTGGTAACGATGCTGTCGAGCAGAAAGCACAGCAATACCATTGCCACGACAAAGATAGTGACCACTTCCGCTTTTTTGATTTCCTATGAAAAGAATCAGTGATTAGATCTTCATCAAAACCTATCCGGCACTGCTAATCAGGCGTCAAATCAAGCATCATGAATAACGCAGGATAAGTTCACGTACCATGAGAGGCAGAACTACTATGAAAAGTACCGAATCAACAACCATGAGAAAGAGACTTGGCAGAATGGGCATCCGGAGTAGAACGTTCAGGCCAATAGCTGTTCCCAGAACCTGCGAACAAATTAATCAAGCATTTTAGAGTGCTGCATGACTTCGACACCACTACATTTCGATGTCTTCCTAGTGCAAAGACCTCTAAAGGGCAGAGTTGATCGCATATGGATGAAGACTAAATCCGAAACAGTGCATGCATCCAGGTCTCGACTTCTTCTTTCTACTACAAGGAGTTTCACTGACTACATTTTCAACTGGTTTCAGAGTTTGGAAGTCCAGGACTTGACTCGCATTGACGGACACTAGATAGAGTTCAAGTTGAACAATCACCCGCAAGACAAACTTACCATCGTAAGGTCCAAAGTTATGATGGATATTTCACAAAAAAACCACAGGGCAACGCATACTGCCGGCGGGTACTCCTCTCTGCAAATCTGCGCGTCAGGAAGAAAGAGTCACGCTCCAGCTGTACCTCCACGAAGCGGGAGGAGGGCAAAAGAACGCAGTCACAATGTACAGGAGGATGACATGGGGATGACAAGAGGGGCACAAATGTACGAAAATCAGAACAACAAATAAGCATATCACCACTACAAATCCTCCCACCAGACTCTTCATTAACGAGAATGATCCGTGGTGTCCAACGAACTCCATGCGGGAGCAAAAAATTTTGTTTCTCCATTTGTCGGCTGCTCATACAGCAGAATATTAGGACTCTAACGTACTTCCGTCGACAACTGTAATGTAAGAATCCAATTCCAGACCAAGGTGAAAAAATGGGAATGGTAAGAGGTGAATCATAACCAAGGTTGGCATAGAGTCAACTAGTGGTCGTGGTCAGAAGGGCTCACATGATTTTAAGGGGATGTACGCTAGGGCTATGGGGCCTTACAAGCGAGAGAGAAATACATTGGCCTCAAATTCCGCCTTTACTCACAGTACATCCTATTGTACCCTGTATACGGCGATCAAGTGTCCACCTACGCTGTCACATGTTGCCAAAATTACGCACTTTGGACCGCAAGGGATCCGTGCATCGGGATGCACGGATCCACTAAGACAATCTTGTGAAGCTTAAATTGAGTACTGTATGGTTCAACACACTTGAACCGAGGGATCCTGAAGGCTAAAGAGATGCAGCCCAGGGTATCGGGACTAACGACGAAATAGATCAATGATACTTGTTCGACTGGAGACGCTGGGAAAGCCTTGCATGTTACAGGTCAAAATCATCCACTCTTCCTTCCCATCATCTGTTGTACTTTTCAAGACCTCATGCAGGGGTAGAACCAGGTGTCCACTTACCAAGAGGATGAAAACAGCCTAGCCTAGTAGGTAGCTCTCCCGCATCAAGATGAATGACCAATAGAAGTGAGACCCAGAGGAGTGACCAGGATATTCCCGTACCTGGGCAAGATGCTTCCCAGAAATTACACCCAGGCGTGCTGACAGAGTTTGAAGAAGTACCGCTATAAAATTCGAGAGCACCACAACCCACAACAATTCGTAGCCAAACCGTGATCCTCCTTCAATGAGTGTCGCCCAATTTCCTGGGTCCATAAACCCTACTGCTACAATAAATGCTGGACCAACAAAAGGTATAAGCTTCCCCATGATTGAAAGGCCTTGAGTGGTAATCCTGGCCTTTCAGTGCTATCTCTCAATCTGGTGGAAAGCTTCTTGATAGTTCAGGAATCCCACGCACGTCCACCGCGCTAAAAGGGAACTCTCCTTGACATCCGAATCATATTTATCCGTGTCTATGAAGCCTATCTGGCGTCAACTTGAGCTATATAATTAGTCGATATATGTTGTCCACGACAGTTTTCAACCTAGCCCGTGTAGTTCTGGACGTCTGAGTTATCCAACTATTCTTCATGTGGTACTCCGATCTGTTGCTAGTCTTCCCTCGGTTATGATCAAGGGTTGCATCCCTGCGCGGA
This sequence comes from Lunularia cruciata, assembly GCA_948567375.1. Taxonomy (NCBI): domain Eukaryota; kingdom Viridiplantae; phylum Streptophyta; class Marchantiopsida; order Lunulariales; family Lunulariaceae; genus Lunularia; species Lunularia cruciata. The sequence goes on along the minus strand of OX419755.1, from coordinate 22,763,897 downwards.
CATTCCCAGCTTCATACAAACTAAAGTCGTCTTTAGCTCATCCGAATCTCGACACCGTGCCACGGTCTTCGATCACCCAAGTTTAACCTCTCTATAGTACCCGTACTTCTCACTTGCTGTCAATGATCGCGTTCCAATTTGAGTTTTTGCTCCTTTGAATATCCCGAATAGCTTCTGCTCCTTGCCCTCAACCACGTTTATCATCAAAGTCCTTACAAGTCCTACGCCTTCAATTTCGCAATAACTTTCCATCACTAAGCAACTCTCACGAACTCGTTTCCACTTGCAGCTAATCCAAGATGTGCAAAAGATCTTCCGGCTCCATGACGGACATCCATGTAGACCTGATCGGGAGCAAGAGAAGGTCATTCCGAAGTGATACAAGCAAAGAAAATACGCGAAACTTCGTCATTCATGGCTGAACATGAGTGGAAACTGAAGAGGACGAAATCTTGGATGGGAAGGTGCATTGATTCTTTACAGGAAAAAGAGGACTGTGAAGCTTTGAACGGAAGAGAGGAACATACACAATTGACAATACTCCCTCTACCACCTAAACGGTAGTTCTCCGCAGTGCCAAATGTATGCAGGTTAGGGCAAGAGGGACATTGCTAAAAGGCACAGACTGGTGTGTACATCGTGGCCTGGTAGAAAGAGGAAATGGAAGACTAATCTTAGCATAGGACTCTCAGCTACACTTACCTGCAAACACGGAGGGCGACCAGCAGATGAGGTATGGAATTGCAGATGTCTTCGACAAGCTTCTGACGAAGGTCGGTCGAGAAATGGCGGGTCCTGTCGACGATGAAGCCGTCCGATTTCTCCGCCATCAGCTACCCTCCTCATTCAGCTCATGAGAACTCCATCGGATGGAGACACCCCCTGCAAAAATCTGAAGAGCCGTGGCTCGCCGGCTCCCTTTACAACATCTCGATGCTGTTGTAATCCAGAATAGACGACCTACGACTGAGAGAAGCGATGGAGGAGGAGGAGCTCTAAGCTTATCGTAGTGAGTCCGAACCTCTTGGTTCTAAGGAGGCGAGGTGATGGAGGCAAGAAGGAAGAGAGCCACATGGAAAGATAGACGAACCCGACCCGACCCGACCCGACCCGACCTGACCCGACCGACAGTTCCCTATGCCACTTCCTCCTGCAAGGTCCAGAGCGACGATCACACTGCTGCTCGACTCCTCGAGGGGAGGGAAGACCGAACATCCGGAGGAGGGACCCGAGAAGCCGTAAAATTTGATCAATGCGAAACTAAATGAAGCACAAACCCGACGCAATGCGGGTTGTGGCTCGCACGCCGGCGCGTGGCCTCCGCTATTAAAAAGTGGTAGAGGCGTATGAGTGAAAAGTTCAGTCGGTCCTAAATGAGATTAATGCCAACAGGCAAAAGACGATGCGGAAGAACTAGCAACAACAACCGGTCCGCATGATAGAAAACCTGCGGCACAAGGCCATTCCCGGACAGAGGGAAAAAAAAAAAAAGGAAAATTTATTGTGATCCTCTGTAAAGGGGGGTAAGCAAGCAGTAGTGGAAAGCACTTCTATAATCAACCCGCGAAGTACTACAACCCCTCTCCCGAGCATGACAATTATTTAATCCCCTATCACACAGTACTTACCTTGCTTGTTACAACAAAGAGAACAGTGAAGTGACGGCTGACCGGACTGGATTAACTAGGTGAGGTTGCAGGTCATCCCCAATACAGAATTGCGATCAAAGCTGCAAAGATCACATGGCGTCCTATTTGGACGGGCTACTGCGTACAGAGAGGAAGATATACAAACCTAGAAGAATCCTGCCCTTCCTTCCCGTCCCCCGGAAGAAACTACCGCACCCTATCTGGAACAAACAAAAACAGTGAAAGCCGGGCGGAACTGGCTACTAGTCGCTTGACGGATAGATGGGAAAAGAGGATGCTGTTAAAAATAGTCGAGGTGGAAATTTCAGCAGCTGGTGGTGACTAGCAGCGGATAGATCACACAAGAACGGCGCAGCTGCTGCAGCCTTCCCTCGAATTCCTTCGTAACACTTTCTATACAGCGAATGGCACCAGCTGCATCAGAAGGGCAGGCGCTTATGCAAGACTGACGTGGCAGCCCGACCTCTCGTTCTCCACCGGCATCCACCTGTGTCCAAACTGCGTGCACAATCATCCATCATTTCGATTGCTCGAAATGATTGTCCAAACTCGCGCTCGGCAATGCTCTCTTTTTCAAGAAATAAAAGGAGTTACAAATTTATATTTAAAACTATTTAAATACCGTGATTTGACTGCCGCCACGAATCTACTCGATTCATGCATCCGATTGCATAACCCGGCAGTTTCTTGCAACGTCTCAAAGTTTTTAGACGCCTCTTCCCACGACGGCCCGTGATAACCTTATTAAGGATCTTCACGGAGAAATAGTAAGATATTTCCGCTTCTCTCCTCCAATCCCTCTCTTCCTCCACTGCACTATTTTACTCTTTTCCTATAAATGGGTGAACACGATGCCTACCTTACGGTACCCCCTGCTTCCTTGCATGACGTATGGACCGTACACATTCCTTTCCTCCCATTCCGCGCAGGGCAAGTCTGAAAAAGGCGTCTCCACCCTAACTAGAGTTCATTTTATCTTTCACTCGGGCTACAAGGTGGTAGAACTGTGTACGGTTAGATTTGATGCATACAGAATAATCAACTTCATCTACAGTAAGGTAACTGAAGCTAAAGTTGAAAGTCAGAAGGGTAACTTAAATTGCGCGGTCAAGCCTACGAGGAATTCCACGGCGCGGAATCGGCCATTAACGCCGTAGACATTCCCTTCTCGACGAGGTTCCACAACTCGTCCTACGGTAGGCTTTCTGGTATCAATGTCCCCTTCTCCTCCGGTTAACTCCATGGTAACCATTCCCACCTCGTGTTAATGCCTCTTCGTACATGCACGTCGACAACAGAATCTGATACAGTATGCCCTATACACTGGTTTATTGTAGATATTGTGTAAGGAAACAAGGAACACCTTTACCCTAGTTAAAATCTCCTCACGCTACACGAGGGTATTAAAGACGTGTAGGTTAAGATCTGATGAACAGTCCCACTTTCAATTACCGGTAACCAACTTATTCAAAAGCTCCAGACTTCATTAACATGCCTTGGTTCTACAGTACCATTAGAGCACATGAACTCTATCCACCATAACGAATTGACACCGGTTTTTGAGTGAGCTTTGTTGAACTTTGTTCATTGCGAACATAGCTATCCGGAGTAAGATTCCTCAAAGTATCGAACCCACTTACCGTACACGAGTGAAGAATCTTGTTTGGATTGATATTTAAGTTATTTAGGATGATTGGGAGACTTTTACTAGTGCTCCAGAACTAAACTACGTCTATCTCGTGTCGATCTGTTAGGGTGAAACTGTTTTCGATCTTGTCTACAGTGAACCATACTATTAATTTCTTCAAAGATTATCCACGTGAAGGTGAAAAGTCGTAGAATAGGGTCACAAACTCCTTATATAGGCTCCTTCAAGCAACTCCCCATCCAAAATATATTTGTATATATACCCCCACCAGAAGGCATATATAGATATAAACGTAATACCTCGAAGGAAAGGAATTCAAAGCACCCCCAAATGCAAAAGGAAATAAAGAGCACGAGGCGCAACAATCTCAAGCGACCAAGAAAACAAGGCCCAAAGGCACACTTAGGACAAAGTGTGCCAACAACAAGGACCAAAGCTATTAAGAAGAGTATAGTCTACTCTTGAACGGGTACTCCAATAATATATCTGGTAGATGGGGCTGGGAAGGAGGACCTCGGCCATGCTAGGTGTTCTTACTCCAACTACTCCTCAATGAAGATCCAAAGGTTGAGCTTGTTGTGAAGTGATACAATTTTTCTATAATAGGCTAAGTGCATGGTTGGGAAGAAAACCAACGTCCCTCTCCTTTGCAAGAAATTTCATACTGCCTCCTTGAGAAGATTGTCTAAGTGGTGATTCAAGTGCATAAAAATCTCAATTGCCAAAGGAACAAAAATATTTAAGGATAGTTGAACTGCATAGTGTTCCCCCTAAAGGCAATGGTAGTAAGGTTTGCCACCACCACATCATGCAAGATGCAATGACCGTCCGTGAACATAACAATATCTGTTTGTACTTGATAGATATACGATCTAGGTAGATTCAACCATTGTTCAATCTAAAGTTGGGCATGTGTAGCTCATAAGATTTGATCCATTGTATCATGAATGGCATCATGGACTCTAGTGTACTCTCTACCTACTACACATCATTTGAAAAAAAAAGTACAAGGCATCAAGGAGTACAAAGGAGATAGAGAGCATGGGATTGATGAAACAAAGAGGCATAAATTGAAGCACAACCATGGTCCATGGAAAGGCCACATAGCAAACTACACTAAAGAAACAATATGATTTATTGTTGGACTTTGTGATAGAGCTCTTCTTATGGTATATTTGGTAAGAGTGATAGTGTACTAAATGAAATAGGCATATCTATTGTTGTTGTTCATCTATGAAGACCCAAAGCTTGCAAACACTATCATGCATATATACATCATTGTAGAATATACATCATTGTCAACATCATACACTATAGAAGCACAACTCACATAAGAAGTCACACACAAAGTCTAAAGTGCTATCATAATCAAAAATCATAACTCCAACTTAATACACTCTGCCAATAGGCATCAATTACACCATCAAGACACCCACTCTAGCTCAAAGAATACAATTTGCACTCGCTAGCTTCAATCCACCATAGGCAAGAGCTCAAAGGCTCAACATAAAAGAAATGAGCTCTCTAGAGCTATGCTTTGAAGTATATCTCCATGGAGTGGCTATGGAGTCCAACCTCAATAGCACACTCAATGGTGCATTTGATGGTGCAAACAATGGTTCTAATTGTGCCATCAAGAACCCTAATGTAATATCAACTACCATTAAGTAGTCTGTTGTGCATATATACATTGCTACACAACATACATGTTGTCAACATCATACACTATAAAAGCACAACTCACTTATAAGTCATGCATGAACTCTAAAGCACCACAATCAAATCAGTTCATGTTTCCATTTGAATAATACTCAAATCAAATTTGTACTTGATTCTCCATTCAACACTTTGCCAACAATAAGGCATTGATTACAATCAAATCATACTCACTCTAGCTAAGAGACTCCAAGCGATGCTCACTAGCCTCTATCCATCATAGCCAAGAATTGGAAGGCTCAATATCAAAGAAGTGAGCTATGTGGAGCTACATTTCAAAAGTATACTCCTTTGCTTGACCTAGATCTCCAGTTCTAACTTTGGCGCCATTGATTGCACATTTGATGATGTAAATGGTGCAAGTGATAATGGGTCTCACCATGTGATCATTAGCTCTAACATGACATATGGCCACTATGAAGTAGTCCATGAGCAACTATCAAAATAACTATGACTATGTACATTATCACTCCAATGTCCAAGCAAACTAGCTTTAGTGCTACAACTGTCATGACAAGTCCTTGAGTAGCTATGGATATAATGGTGACTTCCAAGACTATCACTCTAGCATCCTAGTAAACTAGCTTTGGTACCACAAATTTTGTGACCACTATTGTGCATATATAGATCACTACACAATATACATAATTGTCGTTATCATGCATTACACAAGCAAAACTTGTATACAAAATCACACATAAATTCTAAAGTGCCACAATTGTCTTCTAGTTGGTGGTTAGATCCTTCTAATTCTAGATAGCCATCTACTCCAAGTATGTGGTATGCCCGATAGTGGGCAAACATTAGGAGGTTGGGTGCTATTTTGCCCATTATCAATTGCTTGTATGTCATCTATACTACCTAAGGAGTGAACTAGATAAGGTATCAAGCACATCAAGGACATAGCCACTACCCTTGAGGAACCACCATGAAGAGAGGAGTAAAACATCCTATATGCCATCCTCTCAAACAAGTATCACACACTAACATAGTAGTAGCTCTACTAGTTGAGTCACATAACATACAACACAAGCCTACCCGTACCATTATGAAGCTTGGGTCCATCATGCCATCAATGTTTGGGATGTGGCATGGTGCATAATTAGGCACATCATCCTTCCAAAAAAACACCATTATGTCCTTTCCACATGATGACTCCAAAAGGCAAAGTCATGCACTCTCAAGATTGTGTGGCCCATAGTCATATCAAGAATTGTTCATGTGGTTTGATGTAGATATACATAATTACCAGTATGAAACTAATAGATTGAAGTTCTATAATCTTCCCTTTGAATAATGGTATAATATAAGGTATCCCTATGTTGAGCAATTGCCAAGTTCTCAAACGCTATTGATATTTGTAATACCAAGAGCTAGCCATATGATCTAGATGTGAAATTTGGTTTTGTAACATCTGGAGTGATGTTATACATGATGGTCACAATAGATCAGATAAAAGTGTCACCAAAAGAGTACTTCTACAAATAGGGCAGAAACCAAAATAGACTTGAAAACTTTAGAACCAATAGCTAGACATATGATTTAAAGGTGAGAATTGGTTTGGTAACATCTAGATGAATGTTATACATGATGGACTAAACAAATCAGAAAGAGGTATCACCAAAAGTGGACTTCTACTAATAGAGTAGGAACCAAAATATGCCTGAAATCTTTAAAGGCAATTTTGGAGGCTTAAACGGATAAATTAGGCCTCAAAAATGTGCAGATCCCCCCCAACCAACAATGAAAAGGCTTGCCTTCCCTCCCCCTTGCTTTTTCTTGTCAAGAGCTTTCCAACGGTACCTCACCCATGTGATTTTGAGATTCTTATAGAAATATTCCCTAAAAGATTCACTTTGGTCAAAGTTTGTTTGACCAACTAGATAGGATCAGGACCGACATGTCACCCATCCAAGTAAGTAATCCAAGGGTGGATCTTGCTGAAATATCACCTATATGTGTGCCTAATCCTATGGTGGAGCTTCCTTGGAGGTGATACTCTTTGTCTATATAATAAAGAGAAGGTGCACCTTTGGAGTATCGGATGATTGAGTGTGAAATTTGTGTTTTCTCTCTTCTCTTGTCCTTGGAGTATTACAATGATATCAAAGTGAGTGTTTTAGTCCAAGAGAGTGGATTACTCCTCTTAGAAGAACACGAACTACTAAAACTAAGTAATTTGAGGTGGAGAACATAGAGTCATTGCTAAACTTAGGAAGGACTTTAGAGAGCGGATGGGATGGATACACCGGGAGGACAATTTCCCGCACCTAGCTTTCCATTCTTGAATCCATTCCACATCAAGGGTATGTACATCCAAGGTGAGCAAATGAGAGTATTGCTAGTTTATCACTTTGGAGCAAAATTCATGGACAAGGTGATGAACTCACCAAACCCGATGATTCTACCTATGGTGGTATATGACAGAGAGTGGGATTTGACAATCTACATTCTATTATGGTGTTATGAATATGAATGTCTAGAATCTTCTCCCTTTCAATACTCAAGTAGAAATTTATTAAGTTGTGAGACCAAAAGTGATATTTAGAGATTTTGTGGTTAGGAATTTTGGTGAGGAGTATTATCAATGAGTGATAGCTTTTGAGGTCCCAATGGTAGTTTAGATAGTTTGTGCGCCTTCCTAAGTGATCATATTGACTTTGTATGGAAGTAGACATTAGCAATTGAGTGTTGCAAGAACTATGGATCCGCAATTGCAAGAGTTGGTGCAAGGAATGCAAGGATATTGAATGAATATTGAGAGATTAAGATGACCATGGAGACATTACAAAGTCAAGTGCAGATCCTCATGAATGATCAAACAATGCAAGAAGAAGAGTTGTCTCAAAACTTAGTACCTGCGACTAAAGTACTTGGAGAAGCACCCGTGCCTATGAACCTTGTCAATGATGAAGCCACATTGCTACTCCAATGAAGAAGACCTGCAACATCAAGCCTTACAAGGAGCAACATACGATGGGAGTAGTGGAAAATTGGATCTTGAGAATGAATTGATTCAATTATTCACAATAGAGATCATAGAGCACGTTGCAGGCTTGTTTGCATGTGGGTACTTGACCGATAAAGCCTTCATATGGTACAATGCTTGGGAACGATCCATGTTGGTAGAGAGAAGGGAGGTCACGTGGATAGCAATGCAAGAAGGATTGTTGATGAATTTCCAATCGGTGGATTCTGTGCAAATGGCCCAAATCTGACTACGGGGATTGAGACAGAAGAATAGCATACAAGAGTACATGGAGGTATTTCTTGATCTACAAGTTGCAATAACCAACATGAGTCCAGCAAAGGCTCTCAACAATTTCAAATGAGGGTTGGAGGAGCGGATTTGCCAAGAAGTCATGGTGCAAAATCCTTGCACGGTATTTGAGGCCATTGCTTGTGAGCAGAGAATAGTAGGAGCAGTTCTACCATTGAGTGGAGGTGAAGGAGTAGTTCCACCTCAACATTATCAAGCAAAAATGCCACACATGGGTGGACCAGTACCAATGGAATTGGGCAACCTTTGATTTCAAGATCAAGGAGCACAACCGCTTCAAGGAGAGCGTGGACGGTTAGAAGAACAAAGAGATGGAGTCCCATGAGGAGAAGGAACTTGAGGAGAACAATGCCGTTGTTACAATTTTGGCCGTATTGGGCACATATCTACCAACTATTGTGCTTGTTTCCCTAGAGGCCCTCGGCCTTCTTACAAGTAATCTTTGGACAACATAGAGAGGCGCACTAAAGAGGAGGAGGTGGAAATCACCTTGGAAAACAAAGATCACCAATAAATGTACCTCATTGCCTTATTGGCTCAATAAGGAAGCAGAGAAGTTGGGGAAGGAAGAAGACGAACATGAAAAGATCCTAAAAGGCAACCTCACAATTGATTGTTGTGAATGGAGTCTTAGAACGCAATCAAGTGAGAGTATTAATAGATCCAAGAGCAATAAAGAATTTCTTGTCTAGCTTTATTATGATAAGATTGGGAATGGATCTAGAGAGTGATGAGAGTGAAGAAGTAGAGTTACCTAATGGGCAACCAGAGAGAATTGAATCATCACTTAGACGAGTAACACTCTCCGTTGGAGAATATCAAGAAGCAATTGAGTGGCAAGTAGTACAATTAGCTCGTTATGATGCAAGCTTAGGCATGCCATGGATGGAGCATTACAACCCTATGGTAGATTGGAGAAAGAAAGTGGTGAGAACCCACCAGTGGTCAATCATTGGGGTCAAAGAAAAATCACATAGGCAAGAATTGCCTTTGTATGTCATAAGGATGGCAATTGTCTATAAGACCGATAGATGTTTCATGGCTCTAATAAGAGAAGTCTAGAGTGCACAAATTAATGGAAAAATTCCTAAGAAATTGAAAGATGTGGTGGATGAGTTTCAAGATGTCTTTCTTGATGATCTACCTTCAGGATTACCACCAAAAAGGAAAGTAGATCATAAAATTGAGACACTCGCAGGGAAGACACCTCCTTGTAAGGCCCCATATTTCCTATCACCTCATGAGATTGGAGGAGTGTAAGACTCAAATTGAGGAGATGCTACAGAAAGGGTTCATCCAACCTAGCGTATCACCATATGGAGCTCTTGTTTTGTTTGTGAAGAAGAAGGACGGTACAATATGCATGTGCATTTACTATCGGAGTCTCAATCACCAAATAGTGAAGAAAAAATACCCCTTACCTTACATAGATGACCTATTTGATCAACTCCATGGAGTAAGATACTTCACCAAATTGGACTTGCGAAATGGTTCCAATCAAATCCAAATTGCAGAGGAGGATGTGTACAAAACTGCCTTTTGAACCAAGTATGGCCACTTTGAGTATCTGATGATGCCTTTTGGCCTCACCAATGCACATGCCACTTTCATGAGTCTAGTGAATGACATATTTTTTCCATACTTAGATAAGTTTATTATTGTCTTCTTGGACAACATCTTAGTATATAGTAGCATGATGACGGAACACAAACAACATCTATGAGAAGTCCTCTAGATTCTAAGACAGAATCAATTGTATGCCAAAATCTCAAAGTGCAAGTTTGGCTAGTCTGAAGTAGACTACTTAGGGCATAGAGTAAGTGCAAAGGGCATTCAAGTATTGATGGGTAAAATTGAGGCCATTCAAAAATAGAGTGCCCTAGAAGATCAGACTCAACTCAAGAGCTTCTTGGGGTTGACAAGATTCTATCATAGATTTGTCAAGGACTTCTCCAAGGTTGCATAGCCTTTAATGGCACTACTTGGCAAGGGGAAGAAGTGGACATGGAGAACCGCACAAGAGTTGACCTTTCAAGAATTGAAAGTTGCCTTGCCACATGCACCAATCTTAAAGTGGTATGACCCAAAACGTCCAATCAAGTTGGTTACAAATGCATCAAGCATAGCAATAAGAGCAGTCCTACAACAAGAGTGGCATGACAGATGGCATCTAATTACATATTTCTCTTGTAAGTTGTTACTGGCAGAGCGCAACTACCATACCACATAACAAGAAGAGTTGGCCATTGTTCTTGCAACCAAGCATTGGAAGCACTATCTAGGCAAGAAGGCATTTGTAGCAAAGATAGACCATAAACCTCTAGTCTACCTTGAGATGCAGAAGGATCTATCTTGTTTCTAGATTTTGTAGGAAAAGTGGTGAAAACACTTCAACATGACAATCACTTACGTGAAAGGTAAGAAGCAACTAGCGGATGCATTCACCCGCATGCCAATGGCAAACAACTTAGTGGTAGAGGTTAAGATTAACCTTGAATTCTGGCAAGAGATTCTGGCTGCTACAAAAACTAATCTATAGATTGTAGAGGCACAATCATCTAAAGGCGTCACTAACACCCAAGGACTCACCTTTCATGATGGTAGATTATGGATCCCAAATGTCTCAAAATTATGCACCACCATTCTAGCAAAATGTCATGACTTGCAATTCAGCCATTGCAAGTCATGTCAAAGTGGACAAAACCTTGGATGCAATCCAACGCCATTACTATTGGCCCAAGATGGGGCAATTACGTAATGGACTACATGCACAGCTGCCCACTTTGTCAACAAAAAAAGCTTCAAATCAAGCTCCTACAGAGCTCCTTCAACCTCTCTCCACTCTTGCCCAACATTGGGAACAAGTAAGTATGGATCTCATTTGTGAATTACCCAAGACTACCTTAGGGTTTGACTCCATCATGGTCTTTGTGGACTGGCTTAGCAAAATGATTCATGTACGCCCTACCACCAAGGATGTGACCACCCCACAAATAGCTCAATTATACTTAGATGTTATCTTCTCTCACCATGGCTTGTCACAAGTACTCATCACCGATAGAGGTACTCAATTCACTAGTTTGTTTTGGCAAACACTCTTTGGTTTCTTCAAAACCAAGTTGGCCATGTCCATAGCTTACCACCCACAAACAGATGGACAAACAGAGCGGGCTAATTGCACTATTGAAGACATGTTACGCGGTGTCACCTTAGAAGAGCAAGAGAGGTGGGACACCCTACTCCCGTTGGTGGAATTTGCATACAACAATTCAATGAATTCATCCACCTAGGTCACTCTGTTCTTCCTCATGTATGGTGAACATCCCTTCACATCTTCTAGTTTGATGAAGATCTATCTAGTGGCTACCAAGGTTGAGGCAGTCAACACATTTGTTTTTAGAATCCAGTAAGGTGTGGAGAGCGCCAAACACAGATTACAAATTGCACAAAAGCGACAAAAGTAGTATGATGATGCACACCATACACACATGGAGTTCAATGTTGGGGATCAGGTGTGGCTATTGACAACCAACCTCACATTAGTTGGACCTCATAAACTCAGACCTCATTTTATTAGGCTTTTCTCAATTCTTCATTGAGTCGGCGTTGTGGCCTATCACCTCAAGCTACCACCACACATGAACATCCATCAAGTGTTCTATGTTTCCCTACTACATAGATATGCTCTCCGATCAGGCCAATGTCCTTCCACACAAGACATTCTACCTTGTCCGACACTCATTGATGGCATGGAGGAATATGAAGTGGAGCATATTCTCCAAAAATTCAGATGCGGTACTTGCTATCCGTGAGTGGACTATCTAGTACAATGGAAAGGTAACCCTCTCTATGAAGCAACATGGGAGCCGGCTGCCAATTTGACACATGCATCGGTGTTGGTGCAAGCATTTGAGCAATAGTTGCACAACGAGGATGTTGCGTCTTAAAAGAAGGAGGTCTATAATACCAAGAGCTAGCCATATGATCTAGATGTGAAATTTGGTTTGGTAACATCTGGGATGATGTTATACATGATGGTCAAAATAGATCAAATAGAAGTATCACCAAAAGAGTACTTCTACTAATAGGGCAGAAACTAAAATAGACTTGAAAACCTTAGGAACCAAAATATGCCTAAAATCTTTGAAAGTAATTTTAGAGGCCTAAACGGATGAATTAGACCTCAAAAATGTGTGATATCCTCCCCCCCTCCAACAAAAGAACCCTAAACCCTAAACCCTAAATTCCCCCCTCCCACCAACAAAGGAAAGGTTGGCCTTCCCTCCCCCTTGCTTTGTCTCATCAAGAGCTTTCCAATGGTACCTCACCCATAAGATTCTGAGATTCATGTCACTCATCCAAGTAAATAATCCAAGGGTGGAGCTTGCTGACATGTCACCTATTGGTGTGCCTAATTCTATGGTAGAGCTTCCTTGGAGGAGATCCTCTTTGTCTATATAATAAAGAGAAGGTGCTCCTTTGGGGCATTGGATGATTGATTGTGAAATATGTGTTGTCTCTCTTCTCTTGTCCTTGGAGTATTACAATATCACTCTCCAAAAGATCCTTGTTCATTATAAACATGCACTCACTCATACATCTAGATAATTAAAATCCAAAACTAGAATAACATTACAAAAAATATCTACAAGTAAATTTGGATCTCATCCATAGATTAAGAAGTAGGGAAAGAAGGATACTAAGGTTGTTTTCCATCTAAATAGATAAACCCATAGCCAACCAAGGGAACTAGAGATCTTGATCTCCCAAGTAGCCTTTCTACAAACCAAACTTATGCAATTCTCTCTTCATTGTTTGAATAATTCTCTCTACCAAAGCATTTTCCTCCAGGTGATTTCAAGATGTAATACAATGAACAATCAACGCCTTGTTCCACAACTTTTAAAACTCTCCTAAGAACTTTATATCTTGATTAGTCAAGACTTCAATTAGTACACCAAAATGACTAAAAACTTGATCAAAGAACAAATAAGTTGCCATCTCCCTAGACTTGTTGTGAAGTACCACCAACTCAATCAACTTAGAGAAGTGTTCCATTATACCCAAAATGTATTGATGATATCTCATAGTCTACAATAAAGGTCTAGTAAATTCCAAACTCCAAAGGTAACCCAATCTATGATAGGTAGTGGATGTAATTGTGGCTTGTGAGTATTGAATGATTCTCTAACTCAATCACAAACCATACATGGGGCAACAAGCTATTACACATTAATTTGCATATTGTGCCACCAATAATGACTGGAGAATAAGATATATGTATGCTTCGCTCCAAAATATCCTAGCTCCTTGTGAACATGACTATAATACCATTAGTTAGATATATTATCTAGAGGTGGAAATTGGCTTGGTAATATATGGAGAGATGTTATATATGATAGTCTAATTAGATAAGATATAGATGTCACCAAAAGAGTACTTTTACTAATAGAATTGAGGCCAAAAACACCCTATAAACTTCAAAGCCAATTTTGAAAGCCTAAATAGATGAATTATACCCCCAAAATGAAAGACTCTTTACCTTCAGGAAAAAAATTTGTTGCCTTCTTCTTTGTTGTTTGTCTCATTGAGATCTTTCCAACAATACTTCACCCATGCTGTTTAGAGCTTCCTATAAGAAGATTCCTCATATATTCTCTCTGATCAAACTTGTTTCACCAACCAGATAGGACAAGGATTGACATGTTACCAATCCATAAAACTAATTTAATAGTAGAGATCATTGACATATCACCAATCCATGTATCTAATCCAAGAGTGAAGTTCACTTTGAGTGGAGCTTCTTTATTATATAATAAAGACAAGGTGCTCCTTTGAGGCATCTAAGTATTGAGAGATGAAGCCTTGTGTTTCTCTTGGGTGTTCTTCTATTCTTGGAACATTACAATGATGTACTAACTATGGTCTTTGAGATGGAAGGGTTACTACCTATACTCTATCATCCTCCCATATTCAAAGAAGATGTTTTCTCTCCAATACAAACCTCCTAGATTACTGAAGGACATGAACTCTCTCCTTGGCACTAATTGTACCACTTAAAATACTAGTGCAAGGATAATCCATCACCAAGACATCATTATGTATATCTTGCTAACCAATACACACATCTCTACTCTTTGGATTTGAGACCTCAACAACTCCTCTTGTCAATATTGATAGAGATATCACCAAAGACCTTATCAATATATACAAAAAGGCAAATATATACTAACATGGCACAATCTTCTCATCTATCTCACCATGCCAATGTGCTCTTATTTGATTATGTCAGTTTGTACATGAGTTTCTACTCCACCTATCTACATTGTGGTTCACCACTCTAAGTCTATAAAGAACTATGAAATCATACTTTTATAAAATCAGAGTCTTTTGTGTGAGCTTCCTTGAATTCTTGTTAGACTCGGTTAACAATTCAATGGTTGATGATCTTTGATTAGAGTGAAAGGATTACTAAACAAGTAACATCAAAAATATGCTATTGCCTATATTGTGGCTAAACAGTCTCCCTCATAGAAATTGTACTTGGCCTCCATTGAAAATTTTATAGCAACTAGTGTAGGTTACCACAAACTTCTTCATATCATCACTTGTTGGATGAGCATTGCTCAAAGCTCCAATATATTCCAAATGGTATGAACCTAGAATGAGCATCCTTTGATTAGTCTCTTGAGGACATGTAAGGATATCAACTTCTCTTTGAACTCTACAAAAGCTTTCTCTTGCTCATCTCCCCAACACCACTCATTTGTAAGCTTGGTTAGCTTTTTCAAGCCTTAGCAATTACATTAAATCCTTTAATATATCACTAATAAAATTCTACAAATCTAAGGAATGCTCACACTCTACTTAAATCTATAAGTAGAGGAATGCATGCAATAGCCTCCATCTTGGTCTATTGAACACCAAACCCACTAGGGTAAATAATGTGACCTAAATATTCAATCTACTCTTGAAAGAATTTACACTTCTTGATATGTAATTTAAGTGCATTAGATCTCAATATCTCAAATACCTCCAAAAAATGTCTCTCATACTCTAACATAATAACATTATAGACCAAAATTTCATCAAAATAATATCAAGTAAAATCAAATCTCATTAGGATCATGTCCATGACTTTATATAACTCAATAAGAGTGTTCTTTAACCCAACTGGTAAGAACCACCATTAATACAATACATCCTTGTTGTGAGCATAAATAGTCCAAAATGTTATTATAGACTTGTTCTCCTCCTTGATTGGCAATTTATGATTGCTTGCTCAAATATCCAAAGTACTAAAGACCTTTGCATATCCAAGTGCATCAAATCTCTCCTCCAATGTACACATAGCATATCAATCAGCCTTAGTTTGATTGTTGATATGACAATAATCTCAGGACATTTCCTTATCCATGTAGTTCTCATGCATATCTTTCTCAAATAGTATCATTATGGCTGAAGCATACTCTCTATGTGAAAAATCCACCAAACTAGCCTCAATAAGGTCTCAAATCTTATTATGAATCAAGGCTCTTTTTAGGTCACTATATTTATAGGGATCTCAAAAAACTAATGTATCATTAGTTAGCTCAAATAACATACAAGAGCACCAAAATCCTTCATATTGAATGCAAAACAACTTGTGTAACTCCTTAAGAACCTCCAAATCTCCATCTTTCCCCTCTTGTAAGATTGGGTCTAATGTTTGACTCCCAAGTATCCTCTATAAATACTATGGAGGTAGAAATGCATTGAATTATTACTACATTGAGACCTTAGGAGAAACACTATCATGCTCCTCATTGCTAGAGACCACAACCTCAAAGCAGAAAACTCCTATTTTGGTCACAAGTTCCACATATCTTCTAGCTACGTCCCAAGTAAACCATACTTACCTAGATATACCCAAGTAGACCACTTTTTTTGGTAGTCACTAGTTGTGTACCAAAAATATCATCCCACTCATCCTATTACCTCCATCATGTGCTTGAATTACCTTGATAGGTACAAAGTTCACACAATCATCCAATTGGTGATGCTTGTCAAGTACATCCTATGTTGCTCAGCCAATCCAAGGCTCACAATTTAGGTTAAAAAATTCAATTCAATAGCTTGACCTAACACATGATGCTTGAATGCCTCAAACACTCCTAAAATAATGTTGATATTGGTACAAAAACTCAATGCACGCTCTTTCTCCTTGGCTTGGGCTCCACAAACTACACTAACTATGAGTACCAAACAAGTCTAAGACCTCCTCTTGGGTAAGCATGGGAAGTTAGGAAACTCATGAGTGTAGGTAAAGCGTCTTTGGGCTACTCTATAAGCTTCACCGTTGCCATATGTGACCTATTAGCTACTCCTACCATTTAAGACTAGCATCAATGTAAAAGACCCAAACGGAGGAGAGAAATAGGAGAATAAAAGCTCACATTGGGACACTTGAATGAGTGAAAAATCCAAATGCCTAACATGAGCTTTGGCTTTGGTTTTTATAGATAACATACAAAGCCGTTGAGAAGCTTCTCAAGAGGCTTCCTTGAGTCACTTTCTTAGAGTGTAAGCCAAGTTAACTAGGAAGCTTCTCAAGAAGCTTCCTTTTAGAAGCCGCCTACTTGGTGTGCAAGCTAAGCTAGTTAGAAGCTTCTAGAAGCTTCCTTTGAGAAGCTACCTACCTTCCCAAGAAGCTTCTTAGATGCTTTGAGAATATTCTAGGCTAATTTGGTTTATTTTTACTTTGTTAGCCTTACTAACTACATCATTAAACTCCATATTGTTACATATTCCCCCACCGCTAGTTGCTGATGTCCTCGTCGCCATTGAAGCTTCAAACTCCTGGATAGCCATTTGTGCATTATGGAGGTGAGAAAGAGGTTCCCATGTGGCATCATGAAGGGGATACCCTTTCCAAAGGACCTTGTACTCCGTAGGTTGTTGGCGTCCTTGTTGGATGTGGCAATGCGCAAGGATATGATCAACTCCATAATCCTCATGATCATTGATAGGGATAGGGGGAGGAGGAGGTTGGACTCAAAAGGAAAAATAAGAGGGGTTAGGAACTAAGGGTTTCAACTTGGAAACATGAAAGAAAGGATAGATGCGCATATGAGAAGGCAAGACAAGTCAATAAGCAACAAGAGAGACAATTTAGGTGACATCAAAAAGTCATATCCAATTAGGGGCAAGTTTACAACTTGGGTATCAAGTGAGAGGGATTGATTACTAGAAGATAGCATAACTTTATCACCAACTTCAAAGGTGAGATCATGATGATGGTGGTCCGCATATTGTTTTTGATGATTTTGAGCAACAAGGAAGTGAGATTTGGCTTGTAGGAGAGATTTGAATATGGTGGTCAAGAAGGTTGAAGTATGAGGGACCTAAGCCAGGGGAGGAGTAAGAAGAGAATATGGGACAAGCAGATCTTGGCCAAAATTGAGATAGAAAGGAGAGAATCCGGTGCTTGCTTGTTTAGAATTGTTGTATGCAAACTCCACAGTTGCAAGATATTCATCCCAATTGGTATGGTGAATGTTGACAAAGGCACAAAGCATAACTTCCAAGGTGAAATTTGCACATTCAGTTTTTCCATCAGTTTGAAGATGATAGGTTGTGGACAAAGCAAGTTTGGTGTCAAGTATTTAGAAGAAGGCTTGCCAAAACTTTCCGGTGAAACAAGGATCATGGTCGGAGATGAGTACACATGGCATCCATGATGCTTGAATACATTATCAAAGTAGAGTTGCACCAAGGTTAGAGCATCCACAATATCAACCATTGGTGCCAAATGGATTTGCTTACTAAGCTTATCCACAAACACCATAATTGTTGTGTGACCTTGTTGTGTCTTGGGCAAGGAGGTGATGAGATCTAAGCTCACATGTTCCCAATGAGTAGTTGGAATGGGAAGTGGTTGAAGGATTCTACTCGGCTTTTGGTAACTGGCCTTGTTGCATTTACAACTCTCACACAATTGAACAAACTCCCAAACATCTTGTGTCATGTTAGGCCACCACCATTGGCGTTGGAGGGTACCCAAGGTCTTGTCCACCCCCATGTGACCAACTATTGGTAGATCATGGGCTTCCTAAAGGCGCACAAGTTGGAGATCACCTTTGGCTGGAGCATAGATCCGGTCCGCATGGAATAGAAGGCCTTCCTTGAAGGAGAAGGTGTTGTACCCATTGTCGCCTGCTGATAGACAACCATGTACCATTTGGAAGAAGGGATCTTGTTGTAGAGTTGACCAACACTCGTTATGGAACTTGGGGTCAATTGACACCATCGTAATTGCCGCCGTGATGAGAGGGAGAGACTTCAAATTAGGTCGTTGTGATAGAGCATCAGGGATGACATGGAACAGACCTAGTTTGTACTCAAGTTTGATGTCAAACAATTGGAGTTGCTCTTCCCATTGATGATGTTGACTCTTCATGTGTTCCAAGTGTAAGGTCTGCAACAATGGTTTGTGATCAGTTTGCATGATCACTTGTTTCCCCAAGAGATAATGCCTCCATACCTTGGTGGCATATACCATTGCAAGTTGTTCCTGATCTCAAGTAGAGTAATTTCTTTCAGCTATATTTAGTTGGCAAGACACAAAGGCAATGAGATGTAGTCCATTTGGGAATTCCTGCTGCAACACAACTCCAATTGCAAAGTTAGAAGTATCAAAATCAACCACACAAGGTAGTTGAGGATCATATGGTTGAAGAATGGGTCTTGAAGACACCATATGCTTTAACTTCTGGAATGCTTCTTCATGCTTGGTGGTTCATTGGATGCTCAAGTTCTTTCCCAAGAGGTCAGTCAATGGTGTAGCCACATGAGCATAATAACGGATGAACCGTCGGTAAAAACTGGCCAATCCATTGAATGCTCATACTTCTGTAGCATCTTTTAGGGTAGGCCAATCAGTAATGGTCTTTATTTTCTCTTCTTCCATCTTGATCCCCTCTGATGAGATCTTATGCCCCAAGAAGGTAACCTCCTTCTGCCAAAAGGTACACTTTGACTTCTTGCAATAAAATTTCCATTATCGTAGTCGTCTTAGGCTTCTCGCACATGACTCACGTGTTCTGCCTTTATCTTACTATAGATTAAGATATCATCCAATAACACCACCATGGACTGATCCGATAGTCCATCTAACACCCAATGCATTTGATCCATGAAGACTGTTGGAGCATTAGTGAGTCCAAAAGGTAGAACTCTACACTCAAAATGCCCATACCTTGTGCAAAAGGTAGTCTTTTGCACATTTTCTTTATCAATAGGGATTTGCCAATAACCTTTGTGAAGATTCAACTTGGAAAAGTAGCATGCTCCACTTAGTTGATCAAGCAAGTCATTGATCCAAGGCAAGGGATATGCATTTTTCACAGTTTGCTTATTGAGCCCACGGTAATCAATACAAAAATGAAGTCCTCCATCCTTCTTTGGAACAAATAGTACCGATGCTCCCCAAGGCAAGGTACTATGTTATATGAAGTCCTTCTCCAACAACTCTATAAGTGTTGTTTGCAACTCCTCCAACTCCTTTGGTGAGAGCCAATAGATCTGTAAAAGACCAAGACTGAGGAGAAAAATAAGAGAATGGAAACTCACATTGGGACACTTGAATGAGGGAAAACTTTGAATGCCTAGCATGAGCTTTGGCTTTGGTATTTATAGGTAATATACAAGGCCTTTAAGAAGCTTCTCAAGAAGCTTCCTTCTAGAAGCCACCTACTTGGCGTGCAAGCTAAGCTAGTTGGAAGCTTCTAGAAGCTACTTACTTGAGGTGCGAGCTAAGCTAGCCAAGAAGCTTCCCAAGAAGCTTCCTAGGTACTTCCGGAATATTCTAGGCTAATTTGTCTTATGTGTTACTCCGTAAGCCTGACTAAATTTGTCGCTAAACTCCATATTATTACATATTCTCCCACTGCAAGTTGGTGATATCCTCGTCGCCAGTGAAGCTTCAAATTCCTAGATGGCCGTATGTGCATTCTGGAGGTGAGAAAGAGGTTCCCATGTAGCGTCATGAAGGGGATACCCTTTGCAAAGGACCTTGTACTCCATATGTTGGTGATGGCCTTGTTGAATATGGCGACGCACAAGGATACGATCAACTTTGTACTCCTCATGATCATTGATAGAGATAAGAAGAGGGAGAGGTTGGACTCAATTGAAAAGGAAGAGGGGTTAGGAACAAGGGTTTCAACTTGGAAACATGAAAGACATGATGGATACGCATGTGACAAGGCAAGGCAAGTTGATAAGCAATAGGAGAGACAATTTGAGTGATATCAAAGGGTCCTACCCAATTAGGGGCAAGTTTACGAACTTGGGTATCAAGTGGGAGAGGGAGGTTACTAGAGGATAGCATGACTTTATCACCAACTTCAAAGGTGAGATCACGACGATGGTAGTCCACATATTGTTTTTGGCAATTTTGAGCAACAAGGAGGTGAGACTTGGCTTGTTGGAGACATTGGGATATAGTGGTCAAGAATGTCAAAATATGAGGAACCTGAGATGGAGAGGGAGAAAGAAGAGAATCTAGAACAAGTAGATCTTGGCCAAAATTGAGAGAGAAAGGAGAAAATCCAATGCTTGCCTGTTTGGAATTCTTGTAGGCAAATTCTGTAGCTGCAAGACATTCATCCCAATTGGTATAGTGGACATTGACAAAGGCACGCAATATATCCTCCAATGTACAATTTGCACGTTTGGTTTGTCCATCAGTTTGAGGATGATAGGCCGTGGACAAAGCAAGCTTGGTGTCGAGTATCTGGAAGAGTGCTTGCCAAAACTTCTCGGTAATCAAGGATCATGGTTGGAGATGAGTACACGTGGCATCCCATGATGCTTGAAGACATTGTTGAAGTAGATTTGTGCTAAGGTTGGAGCATCCACGGTATCAAAGGTTGGTGCCAAGTGGATTTGCTTACTAAGCTTATCCACAAACACCATGATTGTGGTGTGTCCTTGTTTTGTCTTTGGCAAGGATGTGATAAGATCCAAGCTCACATGCTCCCAACAAGCAGATGGAACGGCAAGTGGTTGAAGTAGTCCACTCGGCTTTTGGTTGCTGGCCTTGTTATGTTGGCACTCTCACACAATTGGAGAAATTCTCAAACATCTAGTGTCATGTTGGGCTACCACCATTGACATTGGAGTGTACCCAAGGTCTTGTCCACACCCATGTGACCAGCGATGGGTAAATCATGTGCTTCTTGAAGGCAAACAAGTCAAAGATCACCTTTAGCTGGAACATAGATCCGATCCTCATGGAATAAAAGGCTCTCCTTGATGGAAAAGGTGTTGTACTCCTTATCGCATGCAATAAGGTAACCATGTACCATTTGGAAGAACGGATCTTGGTGTAGAGCTGATTGAAATTTGTTTTTGACCTTGGAGTCAACTGACACCATTGAAATTGCCACTGTGATGAGAGAAAGAGACGTCAAATCAGGTCGTTGTAATAAAGCATTAGGGATAACATGGAACCGACGTGGTTTGTACTCAAGTTTGATGTCATATAGTTGGAGTTGTTCTTCCCATCAATGATGTCGACTCTTCATGTGTTCTAAGTGTAAGGTCTACAATAATGGTTTTTGATCAGTTTGCATGATCACTTGTTTCTCCAAGAGGTAATGCCTCCATACCTTGGTAGCGTATACCATTGCAATTTGTTCTCAATCTCAAGCAGGGTAGTTTTGTTCAGCCGTATTGAGTTGGCAAGACATAAAGGCAATGAGGTAGAGTCCATCTGGGAATTCTTGTTGTAGCATAGCTCCAATTGCAAAGTTAGAAGCATCAAAACCAACCATACAAGGTAGTTGAGGATCATATGGTTGAAGAATGGGTCTTGAAGACACCATATGCTTTAACTTCTGGAATGCTTCTTCATGCTTGGTGGTCTACTAGAAGCTCAAGTTCTTTCCCAAGAGGTCAGTCAATGGTGCAGCCACATGAGCATAATAATGGATGAACCGTGGGTAAAAATTGGCCAATCCATTGAATGCTCATACTTCTGTAGCATCCTTAAGAGTAGGCCAATCAATAATGGCTTTGATTTTCTCTTCTTCCATCTTGATCCCCTTTGATGAGATCTGTTGACCCAAGAAGGTAACCTCCTTCTACCAAAAGGTACACTTTGACTTCTTATAGTAAAATTTCCATTTTTGTAGTTGTCTTACAACTTCTTGCACATGGTTCACATGTTCTTCCTCTATCTTGCTATAGATTAAGATATCATCCAAGAACACCACCACGGACCAATCCAATAGTCCATCCAACACCCAATGCATCTAATCCATGAAGATTGTTGGAGCATTAGTGAGTCCAAAAGGTAGAACTCTCCACTCAAAACCTACCCTTTGTGCAAAAGGCAATCTTTTGCACATCCTCTCTATCAATAGGAATTTTCCAATAGCCGCTACAAAGATCTAGCTTGGAAAAGTAGTGTGTTCTACTTAGTTGATCAAGCAAGTCATTGATCTGAGGCAAAGGATATGCATTCTTCACAATTTGCTTAATGAGCCCACAATAATCAATATAGAAACAAAGTCCTCCATCCTTCTTTGGAACAAATAGTACCAATGCTCCCCAAGGAGAGGTACTATGTTGTATGAAGTCCATCTCCAACAACTCTATAAGTGTTCTTTGCAACTCCTCCAACTCCTTTGGTGAGAGCCGATAGATCGGTCTACAAACTGGAGTACTCCTTGGCAATAGCTTGATCTTGAAGGGTATATCTCGATTGGAGGGTAATCCCTTTGGTAGATCATCCGAAACACGTCCGCAAACTCCTTAACTATCCAATCAACCATTGCTTGATGAGGCTTTTGACCCTCCGCAGATTGTTCTTATGCAATCGGCTTGATCCACACCGTAAGTACAGACTTATCTTCCTCTAAAGCTTGCTCTATGGCTGCTTTACTAACCAACTTCCCTTCTAGGGACTCATCTCTCTTCCAAGCTTGCTCCCTGGTTGCCTTCTTGGCAAACTTCCCATCTTGGGATTCATCTCCCTACCAAGTTCACTCTATGGCTACCTTCTCAACAAGCTTCCCATCTTGGGATTGACAATTCTTAGGTGTCTTACTTAAAGGTGCCAGACAACATAACCTAAAATTCCTACCTTGGTGTTGTACTTGAATTTGGCATCGGGTCTAATCAAATTGAACCTTATGATATTCAAGCCAAGGTAGACCCAGAATGATATCATAGTGTAGAAGTGCCACTATAAACCTCATACTCCAAATACTCCTTCCAAATCTTGAAGGTAACATGATGCGAGGTGCAGAATGCATAACTCTTTCTACCATCCGCCATCATTAAACTTCTTCCAATCACTAGCTTGATAAGAATACCCAGTTCCTTTGCTACTTGCATAGACACTCAATTCTCTGAACTTCCAAAATCAATCAAAATCCTACAACCCTAATTAGATATCGTACATTGCAAGTGAAGCAAACTTGCATAGTTCGAGCCTTCAATCCCATTGGAACTAATCAAGCTCCCAATAGGCGGCTCAAAATCTCCTACTAGGATTATTTGTTTCCCTAATCATTCCACTCCACAACCTCCACTTGGGCAACTTGTCGAGGTCGTCCATTCTTGAGTGGACATTCAGCAATGCGATGCCCCAATTGGCAACAATAAAAAGAACCATTATTTTGTTGTAGTTTCTCTCTACCTGCCGTGCCAAGTGGTCTTTGTTGAATGGCATCAATCTCTATTGGTGCTGGCTCCTCCACTTGTGTGTAGTGTATTGGTAGGCTCTATGGAGGTCAAGGTCAAGGCCAAGTTGTTGCCACCAAGGACTCAAATGGCTTGATCCACACCATGAATACAGAATTATCTTCCTCCAAAGCTTGCTCTATGGCTACTTTACTAACCAACTTCCCTTTTCGAGACTCATCTCTCTTCCAAGCTGGCTCCATGGTTGCCTTCTTGGCAAACTTCCCATCTTGGGACTCATCTCCCTTCAAGGTTTGCTCTATGGCTACCTTCTCAACAAACTTCCCGTCTTGGGACTAACTATTCTTAGGTGTCTTACTCAAAGGTGCCAGACAACCTAGTCGGAAATTCCTACCTTGGTGTTGTACTTGAATTTTTTGTCAGGTCCAATCAAATTGAACTTGTGACGTTCAAGCCAAGGTAGACCCAGAATGATATCATAGTGTAGAGATGCCACTACAAACCTCATACACTCCAAATACTCCTTCCCAATCTTGAAGGTAATAGAATGTGAGGTACGGAATGCAGAACCCTGTCTACCATCCGCCATTATCAATCTACTTCCAATCATTGGCTTGATAGGAATACACAATTCCTTTACTACTTGCATAAACATGCAATTCTTTAAACTTCCAAAATCAACCAAAATCCTACAACCCTGATTAGATATTGTACCTTGCAAATGAAGCAAACTTGCATAGGTTGTGCCTTCAATCCCATTAGAACTAATCAAGCTCCCAATAGGCAGCTCAAAATCTCCTATTAGGATTCTTTGTTTCCTTGATCATTCTATTCTACAAACTCCATCTAGGCAACTTGTTGAGGTTGCTCATTCCTAAGTGGACATTGAGACTTCCAACTTGGCAACAATAAAAGCAACCTCCATTTTGTTGCAATCTTTCTCTATTTGTTGTACCAAGTGGTCTCCGTTGGATAGCATCAATCTTTATTAGTACCGGTTCTTCCACTCATGCATAGTGTACTATTAGGCTTTGTGTAGGTCGAGGTCAAGACCAAGTTGTCACAATGAGATGTCCAACTTGGCAACAATAAAAGCAACCTCCATTTTGTTGCAATCTTTCTCTATTTGTTGTACCAAGTGGTCTCCGTTGGATAGCATCAATCTTTATTAGTACCGGTTCTTCCACTCATGCATAGTGTACTATTAGGCTTTATGTAGGTTGAGGTCGAGACCAAGTTGTCGCAACCAAGGAATCAAAATGCTCAACCAATTGCATGGCTTCTTCTACATTTTGTGACTCTTGCATAGTCACCTCCAATTTGGTTTGTGATTTCAATCCTCACACAAATTGATCTAAAAATTCACCTTATTGGATATCTAGAATTTGCATGATGATGTTTTGAAATTGTGTGATGTAGCTCCTTATTGAGCCAATATGCTTCAACTCCACCAATTTATCTTGTGCGGCTTGGGTGGCATTTATAGTTTGAAATCAACCAAGTATTGCATCCTTGAATTCTGCCCATGTCAAAATTGGTGCAACAATTTGTCGTTCAGCTTGCTCCACTCGGAATTGCCACCAAATTTTTACCACACCATCCAATTGGCTAGAAGCCAAGAGAATTTATTTACGCTTATCTTGAAGATTGGTGGCTTTAAAGTAACATTTGCAATCAAATACAAAATTCTCTACCATGCACAAAAGATTCTTGCCTTCAAACACCTTGGGTTTCAAAAATCAAATGCTATCTTCTCCATCTTGAACTGACGCTCTCTCTATATGTTCTTGTCCTTGCTGGTCTTGTTCATCCAACAATCAAGTAAGATGCTCAATTTGTTGTTGCATTGCAAGGATAACATCCGGTATTGCCGCCATAGGTACTACTCTATTCCACTACCCTCAATATATCTAATTGATTAATCCATAGATACAACACGTCCACCATTCTCCATAAGATACAACCGGAAGTATCAAGGGTTCCTCAAACATGATGATCATATGCATAAAATCTTGCCCAAAGCACGAGGTGATGAATTGTGTGAAACAATGCTTGGGTAATATTTAGATATGAAAATCCCAATGGTTTGGTGGAAGTGGATTGGTGGTCCATAAATCCCATCCATCTCATTCCGACTCTAATACCAATGTAAAAGACCAAGACCAAGGAGAGAAATAGGAGAATTGAAGCTCACATTAGGACGCTTGAATGAGGGAAAACTCTGAATGCCTAGCATGAGCTTTGGCTTTGGTATTTATAGGTAGCATACAAAGCCCTTGAGAAGCTTCTCAAGAAGCTTCCTTGAGCCGCTTTCTTAGAGTGCAAGCCAAGTTAACTAGGGAGTTTCTCAAGAAGCTTTCTTCTAGAAGTCACCTACTTGGCATGTAAGCTAAGCTAGTTAGAAGCTTCTAGAAGCTTCCTTCAAGAAGCTACCTGCTCAAGGCACAAGTTAACTAGTTGGGAAGCTTCCCAAGAAGCTTCCTAGGTACTTCTAGAATATTCTAGGCTAATTTGGTTTATTCTCTACTTTGTTAGCCTTACTAACTATGTCACTAAACTCCATATTGTTACATCCAACATCTAAAATATCATCAAAAAGAAGGTTGTTAAGTACCATCATAAGCACACTATAAAACCTCTTTGGTAAGAGGTTTTTGCACCAAAGACAAAAAAAAATATACCCAAGATCTAAAAAGTAATACAAAGCCAACCCAAGACCAGACATGAGGTATACTCACCAATACATGTGTGTGAGAGTCACCTATCTAAGGGATGTTCTCCAAAATGTATGTTGGAGAACTACTTAGTAAATCCAGAGATGTTATGTATACTATACAATCTATAACATCTCCCAAAACATACCAAAATAAGGATCTTGCAAATGTTGCCCTTAGCCATCACAAGTATGTCCTTGACATGACCATCCATAAATCACCAAATCTGTAATACCATATCTTTCTAGATCTTATGTTCCTAGAAAGGAAATGTCTAATAGTAAGGTCTTTTATAACCTAATTGTTGACATTGGTAATAATTCAAGATACCAATATGCTAAGTGTGCTACATGATGTAAAGAGACTAGTCTAGTAGTCTCATCTCACTTCACATAAAAGCACATCTTTACCCATATGCTTGCCTACAATATTGAACTAGTCCAATATTGATCCCACCAAACAAATCCAATATGCACACTCCTTTTACCATATCCTACCAAGCAATAGTTGAGGTCTCTGCAAGTGACAAGGTAATAGATTCCAAAAGATCATCATCATCAATTTGGTCCATTGGTGGTACAAGGGCTCCACTCGTCTAGGCTCAAGAGCATGTACTATACTCATAATCATTAAATTAGATGCATCTACCTATATTGATCCCCAAATGAAGTAAGGATATCTTTTATCACCAACATAAGAGGTGGAAGCCTTAGCAATTGAATTTGATCTCCTTTGAGCAATAACCATGCTAGCTAATCTTTGTTCCAATTGCTCAATCCAAGTACCCATGGTTGTATCAAAATCAAGGCAAGAGTTGTACTCCTACCATATGTAATTTCTTTACCACTTTGTCCTCCATGACTCGTGGCTCCTTTACTCCCTACCATAGCATCTCTATTATGCCAAAAACTTTAAGTGTAAGTCAAAGCCTTAGTCACTAATATGGCCAAATATATGGCAATGATCACACTATCTATAGGTTAGATATGATAATCTAGAGTTATCATACTCACTATCTTGGGTACAATCTCTCTTGTGTGGAGGTCTACCATAAGTCCAACAAGTAACACTACCATTTTTGACTATTGTTGACTCAAAAATAAGTGTAAAGATCTATGTGTATTAGGTCCTCTACTCAATCCATAAGATTTAGGTTGTACATTCTACTCTTGAAATTCAACATAATGTGGAGTACTTGGTTGCACTATAGAAGAAGTAACTATTGCAGATGAGGTTTCCTTACCAAATCCAGATGTCACCACTCTTTCTAACACCATGTTGAGCTCAATATACTCTACTCAACCAAAGTCAAAAGCCAAAGTCAGAGATGTTGCCTTTAATAAGATAACATCATACACTCTATATCTCAACTCTTTATCTAGTATCTCATACCAAAACTAGACCTCTTAAGCCTTAGTAACCCCTTGAGTAGAACTGATTGACCATTTCATGCAAATGTATATATTGTGTAGGCTCTCTCCAACCTTCAATTGTAACTCCTACAAGCTCTTCATGTTGTTAGTTCACACTCCTTGGTAGTTTTACCTCAAGCATTGAAAAAATTCTACCATGGAGTTAAACATCAATACCCCACCACCTCTTGCAATAATACACCACTCATAGTAATAGCATCTCTAATAATAGCAACCACCATTGGATGCACCAATGCTACTAGAACTAGAACTAGAACTTGTGGGTATTGCATTTTGACCTTTAAAACTTGAGCTTGAAAATTGAGCTTGAGGTGACAAAGAAATAGTTTCAAGACCAATAATGTCTCCCACAAATCAATCTCTTCAAAATATGATAGCTTGAACTTATGGTAGTCATCCATAGGCAAAGATCTTCCAAGTTTTGGAAAAATACTTTCCATACCATGAAAGGTATAAACAACATCAACTTTCACATGTACTTTAGATCATAACAACTTTTGGATGATATCATTTAACTCAATGATATCCATTATACCAAACTAATGTTTGGGGCCTTTGGAGGCACCTTAAATCTCATCCATATTCCATAACAATGGTGTGGACACACAATGTGAACTTTGAGCTAGATTAGCTTCTATGTCAAACATACAACTATAATCAATCTCTTCCCTCACTAGGACTGTGAGCCGGCCTGTCTCTCACTCAAGATGAACCTCTGATGGCTATTATGATCGCACACCATGGACTAAGAAGGCAAGAAACCCAAACTCCATCATACTCTTCCAAGGCTAACACTCCAAGACTCAAGACATTGCTCACCAGAGAACTCAATGAGAAAGAGATAGTTGCAAATGAAAGGATGATGAGTACCTCCTCACCCCTTGTTTATATAATTGTGAAATAGTTACGTACTAAAGTTACTAATTACCATAGTAACTCAAGTTACTAGACTAAAAGTCAAGTAAAGTCAAAAAGTAGAAAGGAATATCCATCCACATGGGCATATTCTCCTAAGCATGTGGTCTTATCTTGACCCAACCACTAAGTCAAGGATTCCTTCACATGGGCTAACCTTGGACTAAAGAAGAATCCAAAACAAAAAGGCTTGCGAGCCCAAGAGTTCTCAACTCTTTCCTCAAAACCAAACACCTAAGAATAATACCAAGTCAACACACTAAAATCCAAAATAGTGGTGCTCATCTTTTCTACTTCCTCTAAAGTAAGGTCCCCTCTATCTTAGCTATGATTAATTTTAGCTAACCATGACTAATATAGAACCATCCTTTATCTCTATATAAATAATATCTCTTAAGTACTTGTAATACCAAGCTAAATATCACAATACCACACACATGCACAAATGGGTGTTACATTTACCCCCGGACTAAGTTTTCACTTTGTCCTCAAAGTGATGGTCTCTCTACCTTCTATGGTACATCTTCAACTTATCATGGTTAATCCTATCAAAGTGTCTTCCTCCCAACTCCTTGAGATCATAGGTGTAATTGCCCCACACCTTCTCCACTATGAAAGGTCCAAAGTACTTAGGCAAAAACTTCTTTTGCACTCTCTTGAATCAAATGGAATCAAACAACATTACCCAATCACCTTCTTTGAAAGTCTCCACCTTCTTCTTGCCTTGCCTCTTGTCATAGCTCTCCTTTTTTTCCTTTGGGCTTGCTCCACTCGAACCATAGCAACTGCTCTTGCCTCTTCCAACTCCATGAGTTGATCATTCCTTGACTTCTCTGCATCACCTCCTTGTGCTTTCTTCAATCTCCTATGAATGCTTTGGAAGGTAAGAAGATCAAAGTGAATAGGTAAGGTAGACTCAATACCATACAACAATTGAAATGGAGAATATCCGGTGGAAGTCTTCATGGTTGTCCTATACTCCCATAAAACTGCATGAATCCTCTTGTCCCAATGATGTTTAGCCTCCTCCATTTCTGCATCTTTGGCCAACATCATGCACAAGGTCTGATTGGTTCTCTTTGCCAAGCCATTGGAATTTGGCTTATAGGATGTAGTTACTCTATGTATGATAGAGAAATGTCATAGCATGGTTGTAGTAATGCTTCTTGTAAACTCTCCTCCTCTATCAGAAACCAACTCCAAAGGGCATCCAAACCTAGTGATAATGCATTCATAAAGAAATCTACCCACTTCATCTTCATTCTTGTCCCTCAATGGTCTAGCCTCAACCCACTTGGTAAGGTAATCAGTAACTACCACAATGTACCGATTGTTCCTTAGGGTTCTATTGAGAGGACCTACAAAATCAATTCCTCACTTCTCAAAAGGTCCTAGCAATAGAATTGATCTAAGTGGTGGATTGGATGTAGACTTTCTAGCAAAAGCTTGACAAACATGACAAGTTTTGCAATAATCAAGACAATCCTTGAAAATCCCTCTCCAATAGTAACATGCATCTAGAATCTTGAAAGCAGTCACCTTTCCTGCAAAGTGTCCTCCACATACTAAACCTTCATGAAACTCCTTTATGAGTAGGATAGACTCTTCCTTACCCACTGCTCTTCAAAGTAGACCATCTGCTCCTTGGTGAAAAAGAATATCCTCCACCACTGTGTAAGGTCTAGATCTTGCTGCAAGGACCTTCCTCTCCCTAGCATGCATCCCTTTTGGATAGTTACCTCTTGTCACAAAATCCACAATCTCCTTGTACTCCATTGGAACCTCTTGAGTGACTGAGATTGTTATGAGCTCCTCATCTGGGAAGGAATCATCCACTGACTCATCTCCATCATGATCATAGGCTCTAGGTAAAAAATCAGCATTTGCATGTTTCTTTCCTGGCCTATCCTCAATGGTGTAGTCATACTCAAACAAGAGTATCATCCACCTTGCTAGTCTCCTTTCAACATTAGGCTTGTTGAAGATGTACTTCAAAGCCTTGTGATCCGTGACAATGGTGGCTTTCCCTCCAATCAAGTAGTGTCTAAACTTCTTGAGACCAAAGATCACTGCCAACCCTTCTCTCTCCATGACAGAGTAGTTCTTCTCTGTTGAAACCATCTGCCTACTAGCATAAGCTATTGGATGATCATGCCCATCTTGGTCTAATTGACTAAGAGTGCATCCTATAGCTACATTAGAAGCATCAGTGTAGAGGATGAAAGGCTTACTCTAATCAGGTTTAGCAAGAATTGGAGCTACAACAAGGGATTTCTTGAGCTCCTCAAAAGCTTTGAGAGCCTCCTTGTCCTCCAAAATCACCATGTAATCTACACCCTTCTTCATGTAGATGGTCAATGCATAAGCCTTGTTGGAAAATGAGAAGATGAACCTCCTATAATATCCAACCATCCCCAAGAATTGGCGTAACTTTGTCAAGCTTGAATGGAATGGAAGGTCTGAGATTTTCCTCACCTTCTCAGGATCAACTGCTATTCCATCCTTGGAGATGATGTGCCCCAAAAGTAGACCTTCTTCACATCCAAAAATGCACTTCTTTGGGTTGAGTGATGCATTTGCCTCATCCAAGCATTGCAAGACTTTGATTAGGTGCTCAAAGTGCTCCTCCTTGCTTCCATAGACACAAAAGTCATCAATGAATCTCACAAAATTTCCCAATGAAAGGTTCAAATACCTTGTTCATGAACCATTGGAATGTGGCTAGAGCATTGCAAAGCCCAAAAGGCATGACCTTGAAAGCGTAAGTTCCCCAAGGTGTGGTGAATGTGGTGAGTTGTTGATGCTATGGTGCAATCTTGATTTGATTATATCCACTATAACCATCTCCAAAACTGTACCTCTCATGACCTGCAACCTCCTCCAAGATCTCATCAATGAATGGCAATGGGTACTAGTCCTTCTTGGTAACATCATTGAGCTTCTTGTAATCGACACATACCCGAAGCTTACCATTCTTTTTCTTCACAATGACAATTGGAGACACCCATTCTGTATTCTCTACCTCAAAGATAAATCCAACTTCCTTGAGCGTATCAATCTCCTCCTTCACAACCAAAGATATTGGTGGGCTAATGTGACGTTGCTTTTGGCAGATTGGTCTTGCATGTGACTCCACCTCTATCTTGTGCTCCTCTAAGGTGACTTCCTTCAAATCCTTATAACTAAAAGTAAACACATGGATGAACTTGCGGAAAATCTCCTCAAATCTCACCTTCTCCTCCTTGGTAACATTTGGGCCATACTTAAGGGTAGCTAATCTTCTCTCTACCTCCTCAAGTGTCAATGGTAATTTCTCGGGGTCCTTCAAAACCCTTGGCTTAGGTGCAAAATCTATAGCACACAAGGGATACACATCTGAATTAGATTCAGATTCATCCTCCTCTGTGGAAATCTCCTCCTCCATGCTTGTGTCCACACCTGAAGCTCCTTCTTCAGAATCTGATTCTCAATAATCAGAAGATGGTGTATCTGAATGTGAAGTGTTGGTGGTGTTAGTCACACGAACTGTGACTCTATGGTTTGATGGCCCAATCCTCAAGTACCCTTTGTGTCATCGATCAGTGGTGCATGCTGCTCTCAACCATGGCCTCCCAAGAAGTAAGTCATAGCTTGAATCTTTCAAGACTTGGAAATTCATGAGATTTTGAACTCCCATAATTGAAACTACCACTTTATCCATCACCCCTACTGGTCAAACTTGTTGCTTGTTTGCCATGCTCACCACAAACGTTGAAAGTCTTGAGGGTATCATACCCAACTTCTTCATCAACCTTTTTGACATGGCATTTACTGCTGATCCTCCATCAACCAATGCATCCTTGATGTTGTGACCATTCACTCTCACATCAATCTTGGAGGCATATTCACAAGCCTCCCATGGTGCTGGCTTGGCATCCACCACCCCCATTGATACTAGAACTTTTGCCTTCTTCTTCCTCTTGCTCCTTGTAAAACTCAAACCACCTCTAAGCTCCTTTCTCAAGGTAGGGTTCAAAGCAATTAATTGGCCCACTGTGATGTTAGCCTTGTGACTACCGACATCCTCCAACACATTGTAGTTCCATTGTTGCTTTGAGATCAAGAAGTCCTCCATCCCCAACTTCTTTCTTGGAGTCTTTGTTGTTGATGGTGTTGAGGTGCGAGTGCTCCTAGTCGACATAGGAGCATCCTTGCTTGGAGTGATTCCTTGAGAAGAGTGAACATCTTCTGCAAAATGAGCTCTCTTCTTCTCTTGTGCCAAAAGCTCCAAATTAAGACCCTTGGAGTTTGAGCACTCTCTGTTCTCATACTTGCTTTCAACCACATCTATGGATGTTATCTCCTTACCTTTTTTGGGATTAGGAGCCACTTGGGTTTCACTACCTCCCTCTTTCCCTCTATTGGCTCTCTCATAACCCCTTCCTCCATGGTAAGTGGAATTTGGGCAATTCCTTTGGATATGGCCTCTTCCTCCACAACCAAAACAATTTCTATCATTGAAATTGTTGGCTGGTTTGCCTCCTCTATATGGATAGTTTCCATAACTCCTAGGCCCTCTCCCTACATTTTGATCCACCTCTCTCTTCTCCCATAGTTGCACCACATTGATCTTGAGATCCGCAAGTTGTTTTGTGATGGTTTGAAGTGGATCTTTTGGTGGAGGTGCAAGAACTGGAGAAACCACTACTTGTGGTGCAACCCTTGCCACCAAAGTATCAGAAGTTCCACTATACTTGTAGCCTTGAGGAGGATGCACAACCTCCTTCACCACCAAATCACTCTCATCTCCTTCCAAACTCTCCTCCATACGAATTGTGATCTTGATAGCTTCAACCTTGGAAGAAGGTTTCTCATATCTCACCTTGCTTCTAATTTGTGGTCTCAACCCTCCCACAAAATTCTTGGTGAGCATGGCCCCTATGCCAATCATTGTAGTCTCCACATCATCCCCACCCTTCCTCAACACTATGCGAAATCTGGACTCTAAATTTTCCACTCTTTCCACATAGACTCTCACTTTCTCTCCTTCTCCTTGCTTGAGAAATGTAACCTCACTCATCAATCTCTCATAACTCTCATCAGGAAGAAAGTTCTCAATGAGTGATGAAGTCAAAGTCTCCCAAGACTCCTCTTCCCCATCTCTCCTCTCTCTCTTTTGGTATTCTGACTCATACCATGTAAGTGCTGCATCCTCAAAGAAATCTAGTAATAATGAAGCCCACTCATTCTTCCTCCTCTCATTGTTTCTTATGCAAGCTCTCTAGAAGTCTCTCACAAAGGTCTCCACATCTTCTCCATCCTTGCCAAAGAAAACCGGAAGTTTCCCCATCTTAACCTCTCACTATCTTTCTTTCTCTCAATTTTTTTTCTCTCACTCTATTATTAATAGAGTATATACATGACTAACACCATTTGAGAGTAATCCACCCTAGGGAACACAAAAGGTTCAAGTTGCTCCAAAATTTCTATAGCAACTTCAAATCCTAGAGTGCATATTAATCTAACTCTCATGGATAATTTATCCATAAGTTGAAAGATTATCTCCATCACTAATCTTGAGAACTAGCTGATGAAGGTGGTAGAATTTCTATAGTTGTACTAAGATTCTTTCCAAGATCCTTCACCAAAGTCTCCAAAAGTGCTTTTACTCCACTACACTCATGTCCTTTTGGAAGTCCTTTCACTCCACAAACCTCACACAACTCATTGGTCTTAGATCTTCTCCCTCCTAATCTTGGTGAAGAAGGTCCAACATGCAAACCCAAGTCAAGTAAGCCTCTCCTTTCCCTCAATCTCTTGCTCTCAAAGGTCAATGGACATGAACTTGCCTTATGTCCCTTCTCTCCACATAGAAAGCACTTAGATTCACTCTTTCCTCCAAGTGGTGTAGGTTTTTGGATCCTCTCAACACTCTCTTCAAATTCTATTGTAAACTCTCTTTTCCTCAAATCCACCCCTAAAATCACCTCAAACCCTTGGGGAACCTTGTACAATCTCAATTTCCACTCTTGATGACCCTCCATGTTCCCAAGATGAATCTAAACACTCAAACATGCTTTTTGTTGATCTCAAACTCCTCATGCATGAGATCTCTACTCTGCAGAATTGACCCTTCCTCACAATGTTGCTCAAATCTCCCAACCAGTGTCTCACAATCCTCTGAAATTTTTAACACTTGATCACAACTCTAGGGTGTCCCTCCCTGCAAAATTTCAGATATTTTCATTGAGCTATTTGGTCTAGACACCTTTCTATTCAACACATATATTTCAGATTTGGTCTCAAAACCACCCCCCTCCTTTCCAAAACTCATAACTCCCTGAGAAAGAACGATCTCTCTCTAATTTTTGTGACAGCAGGTAGGATAAAATGCACTTAATTTTCTTGGAAATTTTCAAGACAATTCATTGAAAATTGAAGAAATGGCAGACTCTATAAAATTTTCCAGAGAGCATGCAGTTGCAGGAGCACTTTACCCTATCAACTTTAAAAAATTCTAGCCCAGTGCGCATAGTAGCTCTCACAATAATTTCAAGTGTTCTTACTGAAAGATAACCCAAGCTATCATGTGTAGAAACTTCAAGTCCAAATCTCAAACTTGAGATTTTGCCCAAAATCACCTTAATCCCCGAAATCTGCAATCCACCTCACACAATCTCTCCAATTCCCCTCATGTGTACAAGATATACAAAATCACCTCAAAGACATCATAATGAACTACAGGGTATACAAATGGATCTTGGTTCTCTAACATAAGTTCAGCCCTCTCCTCTCCTAATGTTCTCTCCAAGTGAGCTCTCATAGCCTCCTTCTGCCTAATGTAGAATTGAACGCGGAACATTATCTTGCCTTCTAGAGAGGTCCCGGCAACGGAACCAAAAATGTGAGCCGGCCTGTCTCTCACTCAAGATGAACCTCTGATGGCTATTATGGTAGCACACCATGGACTAAGAAAGCAAGGAACCCGAACTCCATCATACTCTTCCAAGGCTAACACTCCAAGACTCAAGACATTGCTCACTAGAGAACTGAATGAGAGAGAGATATTTGCAAATGAAAGGATGATGAGTACCTCCTCACCCCTTGTTTATATACTTGTGAAATAGTTACGTACCAAAGTTACTAATTACCATAGTAACTCAAGTTACTAGACTAAAAGTCAAGTAAAGTCAAAAAGTAGAAAGGAATATCCATTCACATGGGCATATTCTCCTAAGCATGTGGTCTTATCTTGACCCAACCACTAAGTCAAGGATTCCTTCACATGGGCTATCCTTGGACTAAAGAAGAATCCAAAACAAAAAGGCTTGCGAGCCCAAGAGTTCTCAACTCTTTCCTCAAAGCCAAACACCTAAGAATAATACCAAGTCAACACACTAAAATCCAAAATATTGGTGCTCATCTTTTCTACTTCCTCTAAAGTAAGGTCCCCTCTATCTTAGCTATGATTAATTTTAGCTAACCATGACTCATATAGAACCACCCTTTATCTCTATATAAATAATATCTCTTAAGTAATTGTAATACCAAGATAAATATCACAATACCACACACATGCACAAATGGGTGTTACAGGACCTAAGATACTTGTAAATGTCATGTGCTACTCTACATGAGCTTGTTGCATATGTGAGCTAGTCTATCTTTCACTTGTGATGAACCTTTGATTGCTATTAAGGTTATGCAATATGGACCAAAAAGGCAAAGAACCAAATTCCATCACACTCTTCTAAGGCAACTCCAAGACTTAAGACATTGCTAATTGGATAACTCAATGAGAGAGATTGTTGCAAATGAAAGGATGATGAATATCTTCTTGCTCCTAGTTGTATACTTATGAAATAGTTACATAGAAAGGTTAATAATCACTAGAATTACTCAAGTTATTTGGCTAAATGTCATATAAAGTCAAAAGTCCAAGATAATAATCCCCTAAGCATGTAGTCTTACCTTGACTCAACACGTAAGCCAAGGATTCCTTCACATGTACTATCCTTGGACTATAGAAGATTTGTATCAAAAAGACTTAAAGGTACAAGAGTTATCAACTTGTTCCTCACAGCCAAAAATATATGAATTATACAAAAGGCAATAAATGAGGATCCAAAAGAGTGATGCTCATTCTTTCTACTTCCTCTAAAGTAGAGTCATCTCTTTCTTGGTTATGACTAACTTTAGGTAATCATGTCTAATTTAGAAGCTTGGTTAAACTCTATATGAATAATATAATTTAACTACTTGCAATACCCAACTAAATTTCCTATAGGGCATACATATACCAATGGATGTTATCATAATTGTAAAAGACCGAGGAGAGAAATATGAGAATGGAAAGTGAAAGATCACATTGAGACTCATGAATGAAGGAAACTTCAAATGACTAGCATGAGCTTTAGCTTTGGTTTTTAAAGGAAGCATACAAGGCTCTTGAGAAGCTTCTCAAGAAGCTTCCTTGAGCCACTTTCTTGGAGTGCAAGCCAAGGTCACCGAGAAGCTTCCTTCTAGAAACCGCCTACTTGGCATATAAGTTAAATAAGTTGAAAGTTTCTTGAAATTTCCCTCTAGAAGCAACCTACTTGGGTGCAAGCTAAGCTACCCAAGAATCTTCCTTCTAGAAGTCACCACTTGGCATGCATGTTACTCAATCCTTGGAAGGTACCAAGTAGTTTCCTAGATATTTCTAGAATATTCTAGGCAAATTTGCTACTTTGTTAGCCTTGACTGATTTTGTTGCTAAACTCTATATTGTTATATATTCCCCACCACTAGTTGGTGATGTCCTTGTCGCCATTGAAGCTTCAAACTCTTGGATGGCTGTTTATGTATTTTGGAGGTGAGAAAGAGGCTCTTAAGTAGCATCATGAAGGGGATATCATTTCCAAAGGACCTTGTACTCAATATATTGTTGATGGTCACATTTAATGTATTGATATGCAAGGATAAAATCAACTTCATACTCCTTGTGATTGTTGATAGGGATGGGAAGAGGAGGGGATTGGACATGAGAAGAAAAAGAAGATGGATTAGAAATAAAGGGTTTCAACTTGGAAGCATGAAAGATAGGGTAGATTTGCATATGAGAAGGCAAGACAAGTCAATAAGCAACAAGAGAAACAATGTGGGTGACATCAAATGGACATATCTAATTAAGAGAAGATTTACAAACTTGGGTTCCAAGTGGGAGGGGTAGATTACTAAAAGAAAGCATGATCTTATCACCAATTTTGAAAAGTGAGATCATGATGGTGTTGGTCCGCATATTGTTTTGATGATTTTGAGCAACAAGAAGATGGGTTGTAGAGATTGGGATAAGGTGGTCAAGAAGGTAGAAGTATGAGGAACATGAGATAGAGGTAGAACAAGAAGGGAATCTTGAACAAGTAGATCTTTGCCAAAATTAAGGAAGAAGGGAGAGAATCTAGTGCTAACCTATTTGGAATTGTTGTAGGTAAACTCAAAAGCAACAAGATACTCATCCTAGTTGGTATGGTGAACATTGATGAAGGCACAAAGCATATCTTCCAAGGTGTGATTTGCACATTTGGTTTGCCTACTATTTTGAGGATGATAGGCAATGGATAGGGATATGATAAACAACCCTAAGCTTGGTACCAAGTATCTAGAAGAATGCTTGCCAAAATTTTATGATGAAATGAGAGTCACAATTGGAGACAAGTACATGAGGCATCCCATGATGCTTGAAGACATTATCAAAGTAGATTTAGGCCAATAGTGGAGCATCCATTGTGTCAAAGGTTGGTGCCAAATGGATTTTCTTACTAAGTTTATCCACATACACCATGATTGTTGTGTGACCTTGCTTTGTCTTGGGCAAGGGTATGATGGGATCTAAGCTCATGCATTCCCATCAAACCAATGGATTAGGGAGTGGTTGAAGGAGTCCACTTGGTTTTTGGTTGCTAGCCTTGTTGCATTGGCAACTCTCACATGATAGTACAAAATCTCAACCATCTTATGCCATGTTGGGCCACCACCATTGGCATTGGAGGTTACCCAAGGTCTTGTCTACACCCATGTGACCAGTGATTGGTAAGTCATAGGCTTCTTGAAGGCGTATAAGTCAGAGATCACTCTTGATTGGAACATAGATTTGATCCTCATGGAATAGAATGCCTTCCTTGCTCCTTGTTGCATATTTCAAGATAGCCTTGTACCATCCAAAAGAAGGGTCTTGTTGTAGAGTTATCCTAAACTCAATTTGGACTTTGGAGTTGATTGACACCATTGCAATTGGCACCGTGATGAGAGACAAAGATTTCAAATCAGGTCATTGTGATAGGGCATCAAGGATAACATGGAACCAACCAGTTTAATACTCAAGTTTGATGTCAAATAATTAGATTTGTTCCTCCTATCAATGATGTCAACTCTTCATCTGTTCCAAATGTAATGTCTGCAACAAGGGTTTATGATTGGTTTACATGATCACTTGTTTTCCCAAGAGATAATGCCTCCATACCTTGGTGATATAAACCATTGCTAGTTGTTCTTGATCTCACATAGAGTAATCCCTTTTTATGGTGTTTAATTAATGAGACACAAAGGTAATGGGATGTAACACATCTGGGAATTCTTACTACAATAGAGCTCTAATGCCAAAGTTAGAAGCATGAAAATCAACCATACAACGGGTCATCTGGTTGAAGAATGGATCTTGAAGACACCATATGTTTCAGCTTTTGGAATGCTTCTTCATGCTTGGCCATCCATTGAAAGCTTGAGTTCTTCCTCAAGAGGTTGGTCAATGGTGCTACCACATGCACATAATAGTGGATGAACTATCAATAAAATCTTGCCAATCTATTAAATGCTTGTACTTCTATAGCATCCTTTGGAGTAAGCTAATCAATAATGGTCTTGATTTTCTCCTCATCCATCTTGATTCCTTTTGATGAGATCTTGTAGTCCAAAAAGGTAACTTCCTTTTGCCAAGAGGTACACTTTGACTTCTTGCAATAAAACTTCCATTGACGTACTCGTCTTAGGACTTCTTGCACACAATTTGCATGTTTTACCTCTATCTTGCTATAGATTAAAATGTCATCCAAAAGCACTACCACATACCAATCTAATAGTTCATCCAACACTCAATGCATCTGATCCATGAGGATGGCTTGAGCATTAGTGAGCCCAAAAGGTAGAACTTTCCATTCAAAATGCCCACAACTTGTGTGAAAGGCAATCTTTTGTACATCCTCCTTATCAATGGAGATTTTCCAATAGCCGCTTTGTTGTGCATATATACATTGCTACACAACAACATTATTATCAACATCACACACTATAGAAGCAAAACTCACACATAAGTCATACATGGACTCTCAAGTGCACAATTGCCTCCTAGCTAGCAATTAGGTCCCTCTAACTCCATATAGCCATCTACTCCAAGTATAAGGTATACTTTATGATGGGCAAAAAATCAAGAGGTTGGGTACTATCAAGCCCTATAGTTAGTTGCTTGTTTGTAGTCTATACCATATAAATGATGAACTAAGTATAGGTCAAGTACTCTAAGACATAACCATTTGATCTATCACTCAATAATCTACCAACAACTAGGTACTAATTACAATCAAGCCACACCCACTCTAGCTAAGAGAATCTAGGTGATGCTCAACATCCTTTTTCCACCATAGCCAAGAACTCAAAGGCTCAACATTAGAGAAGTGAGTTCTCTAGAGCTGCACTTCAAAAGTATACCCCTTGGTCTTGACCTAGCTCTCCAACCCTAATGGTCTCACTAATGGAACATTTGACAATGTGCATGATGCAAGTGATAGTAGGCCCCACCATGTAATTAGTACCTCAAATACAAAATTTGACTATCAACAAGTAGTCTATGAGTTACTACCAAAATACCTTTGACTACCAATACTACTACTCTAGAGTTTGAGCAATCTAGGTGTGATGCTACAAATGGCGTGACAACTTTGAAGGTCCAACTTGGAAAATTATTGTGCTCCACTCATTTGATCAAGCAAGTCATCAATTGGAGGCAAGGGATATACATTCGTCATTGTTTGTTTATTGAGCCCATGGTAATCAATACAAAAACAAAGTCCTCCATCCTTCTTAAGAACAAATAGTACAGATGCTCCACAAGGATATGTACTATATTGTATGAAATCCTTCTCCAACAACTCCAAAGTGTTGTTTGCAACTCCTCCAACTCCTTTGGTGAGAGCCAATAGATTGGTCTACTCACTAGAGTACTCCTTGGCACTAACTCAATCGTGAAGTGCTTATAACAAGCCAAGGGTAATCCCTTCAGTAGATCATCCAAAAACATTCTACAAACTCTTGAACTATTTGATCAACCTTTGCTTGATGAGGCTTTTCATCTTCTTTAGACTCTCCTTGTACAATTGGTTTGATTCACACCATGAAAATAAACTTATCTTCCTCCAAAACTTGCTCTATGGCTGATTCACTGAGAAATTTCTTATCTTGAGACTTATCTTCCTTCAAAGCTTGCTCTATGGCTGCTTTCTTCACAAAATTCTCATCTTAGGATTTACTATTCTTAGGTGTCTTACTCAAAGGTGCCAAATAACCTAATGAAAAATTCATATCTTGGTTTTGTACTTGAATTTATCATCAGGTCTAATCAAATTGAAACTACGATGTTCAAGCCAAGGCAGACCCAAAATGACATCATAGTGTAGAGGTGCCACTACAAACCTCATGCAATCCAAATACTCCTTCCCAATCTTGAATGTAATAGGATGTGAGATACAAAATGCAAATTATTTCTACCATCTGCCATCATCAATCTACTTTCAATTACTAGTTTGATAGGAACACATAATTCTTTTGCTAATTGCATGGACATGCAATTCTCCAAAATCAACCAAAATCCTACAACTATGATCAAATATCATACCTTGCTAGTGAGGCAAACTTTCATAGGTCAACACTTGATCCCATTAGAACTAATCAAGGTCCTAATAGGTGGCTTGAAATCTCCTATTGGGATTCCTCATTTCCCTGATCATTCTGCTCCACAAACTGCATCTAGGTAACTTGTTGAGGTCACCTATTCTTGATTGGATATTCAACAATGTGATGTCCAATTGGTAACAATAAAAAAACCACCATTTTTTTGCAATTTTCTCTATCTACCGAGGCAAGTGGTCTCCATTGAATGGCATCAATTTCCATTGGTGCCAACTCCTCCACCCGTGTGTAGTATATTGGTGTAATACCAATAGCTAGAAAGATGATCTAGAGATGAAATTTGGTTTGGTAACATCTATAAGGATGTTACACATGAGGGACTAAGTAGATAAGCTAGAGGTATCACCAAAAGAGTACTTCTACTAGTAGGCCAAAAATCAAAACATGCTTGGAAACTTCAAAATCAATAGCTAAGCATATGATCTAGAGGTGAAACTTGGGGTAGTGACATCTAGAAGGATATTACACATGATGGAGAATGTAGATCAAATAGACGTATCACCAAAAGAGCACTTCTTCTAATAGGGTAGAAGCCAAAAATAGCCTAAAAACTTTCAAGCCATTTTTAGAGGCCTAAATGGATGAATTAGGCTTCAAAATTAGAAAAAATTTCCCCCCTTAAATAATATTAGGCTTGCCTCCCCCCCATGATTTTTCTCATCAAGAGCTTTCCAATGGTACCTTACCCATGCAATTTTGAGCTTCTTACAAGAAGATTCCCTAAAGATTCCCTTTGGTCAAACCCATTTGACCAACTAGATAGGACAAGGATTGACATGTCACCCATCCAAACAACTAATCCAATGATGGAGCTTGCTGATAGGTCACCAATCCATGAATTTGATCCAAGGGTAGAGCTTCCTTTGAGGGTGTACTCTTTGCTATATAATAAAGAGAAAGTGCTCCTTTGGAGCATCAGAGGATTGAGTGTGAGATCTATGTTTGCTTCCTTGTATCTCTCTTGAAGAGTTCTCTTGTCCTTGGAATATTACAATCAATAGGTCCTATGGAGGTTGAGGTTGAGACCAAGTTGTTGCAACCAAGGAATCAAAGCATTTGACCACCTGCATGGCTTCCTCTAAGTGTTATGGCTCTTGCGTAGTCACGTCTAATTTGGTTTGTGACTTCAAAAATTGATTGAGTTTCACCTTCTAGTATATCTGGAATTTGCATGATAGTGTTCTAGAATTACATGATATAACTTCTTATAGAGCCAATCTACTTCAACTTTGCCAACTTATTTCATGTAGCTTGTTTGGTATTTATAGCTTGGAATTGACCAATTATTGTATTCTTGAATTCTCCCAAAGTCAAGATTGGTGCAACAATTTGTTGTTTAGCTTGCTCTACTCGGAATTGCCACCATAGCTTTGCTACTCCATCCAATTGGCTGGAAGCCAAGAGAATTTGTTTTTGTTCACCTTGAAGATTGGTAGCTTTGAAATAACATTTGCAATCAAATATAAAATTCTCCACTACACTCAAGATATTCTTGCCTTCAAATACCTTGGGTGTTGGAAACTTGATTTGTTCTTCTCCTTCTTAAACTGGTGCTCTCCCTATGTGCTCTTGTCATTGATGATCTAGTTCATCCAACAATCTAGTAATGTGCTCAATTTG
Organism: Lunularia cruciata; assembly: GCA_948567375.1. NCBI lineage: Eukaryota > Viridiplantae > Streptophyta > Marchantiopsida > Lunulariales > Lunulariaceae > Lunularia > Lunularia cruciata. Next base: position 22,720,251 of record OX419755.1, on the reverse strand, counting down.
TTGTTGCATAGTATGATAATCTCAAGCATTGCCACCATGGCTACTACTCTATCACACTACCTCTAATTTATCTAAATTAACACATAGATGCAACATGTCTACTGTACTCCATAAGTTAAAACCAAAAGTACCAAGGGTTCTTCAAACAAGGTGATCTCATTTAGAAAATCATGCCCAAAGCATGAGGTGATGAACTATATGAAATGACGCTTACATAGTATGTGGACACAAAAATTCCAATGTTTTGGTGAAAATGGATTTGGTGGTTCCTAAATTCCATCCATACCCATTCTATTATCAATGTAAAAGATCAAAGAGAGAAATAGGAGAATGGAAAGTGAAAGATAAAATTAGGACTCTTGAATGAGGAAAATTCCAAATTCCTAGCATGAGCTTTGGTTTTGGTATTTATAGGGAGCATACAAGGCTCTTGATAAGCTTCCCAAGAAGTTTCTTGAAGCCGCTTCCTGAAGCCACTTCCTTGGAATGCAAGCCAAGTTAATCGAGAAGCTTCTAAAAAAATAAATTTCTAGAAGCCGTCTACTTGGCATGCAAGTTAAAATAATTTGAAGCTTTTAGAAGCTACATGCTTAGGGTGCAAGCTAAGCTAGCCAAAAAGCTTCTTAAGAAGCTATCTCCAAGAAGTCACTACTTGGCATGCACGTTACTCAATACTTGGAAGGTACCAAGTAGTTTCTTAGATACTTCTAGAATATTCTAGACTAATTTGGCCCATTTTTTACTTCATTAGCCTGACTAATTGTGTCAATAAACTCCATATTGTTACAATAATGCAACAAAGTCCTCTCTAGAATCCAAAAAGAATTCCATCATAACAATACACCCCAAATACCATAGTCATAATCACCAAGTACCACCACCAAATGGTACCCAATAATAACCAAACATCACCTACTAGTGCCATCTAGGTACCTTTAACAATGTCAAATATAGTATGGGAAGGGCAACTTATAACCTACCATAAGAACATGCACTCTCAAGATCTATAGTTCATCACTTCTTGTCCCATCTAAGAGAAACAAGGTATTTTGATTGTACATGACTCCAATCTTACTACCAATAGTACAATAGAGTACAAATGCTCCAAATATCATGGCACCCACACAAACATGATGCACAAATTAGAAGTAGAAAATGGAGGGATCTAATTACAAGAAATCCAAATAATAACCTTTCAACTCACAAAACTACATGGATTAACTATGCCACAATTTGGCATTTGGACATAATAGAAGTATCTATCTACTCCTACCTTATTAGGATCACTAAGGATGAGATCATATCTATTCTCTTAGCTAAAGCTACACAAGTATAGATATAGTCAAACAGTCTCTAATCTAACAAATAGAAGTAGACCAATTGGCTAAGGAGCCAATTTAGGAATTAGAGGTCTATTGTAATACTCTAAGGATAGGAGAAATATCCAAGAGAGATACAAGAGAGAGAAATTTAACTTCACACTTAATACTTTAATGCCCCAAAGGAGTACCTTCTCTTTATTATATAACAAAGAGGATCCTCTCAAAAGAAGTTCCACACTTGGATCAAATACATGGATTGATGACATGTTGGAGAGCTCCATCCTTAAATTAGTTGTCTAGATGGGTGACATGTTGATCCTTGTCCTATTTGGTTGGTCAAATAGGTTTGACTAAAGGAATCTTTAGGGAATCTTCCTATAAGAATCACATGGGTGAGGTACCATTGGAAAGCTTTTGATGAGACAAAACTTGGGGGAGAGAAGGCTAGCCTTTCTTTGTTTGGAGTGGGGTTGACACAATTTTGAGGCCTAATTCATCCGCTGAGGCCTCCAAAATTGACTCTAAAGTTTTTAGGCTATTCTCAACTCCTGCACTATTAGTAGAAGTACTTTTTTGATGATATCTCTATCTGATCTACTTAGTCTATCATATAAAACATCCTCCAAACCAATTTTCACCTCTAGGTAATATGTCTAGCTATTGGTATTACATTTATGGTTCAACATTTTTGGCTTCTTGGCCTTTATAGCCTCTCTAGTCTATAATCGAGTACTAAAACTCAATATTGATTTCAAGAAATTTAGGCAAATTTATACAACATATGCACATGGTCCACCTAGCCTAAATTTGGCCAATTTTATTCTCAATTTGTGCAACATCTACACATGATCTATCTTATTGCTAAATCTCAAACAAACTCAATTGATTGTCAAATCTCCAACAAACTCACCAACTCTTCAGCACACAAACATGATCAAAGGAAAAAAATTTAGCCTAAATGTAGGGAATATCTACACATGGTCTATCTAATTTCCAAATCTCAAACAAACTTATTTGATTGTCAAATCTCCAACAAACTCAACAACTCTTCCACATAGAAACATGATCAAAGGTATTTCCAACATAACACTTGTCAAATCTATAACAAACTCAATAATGCTTATGCACCCAAACATAATCAAAGGCATCTTCAACAAATTCAACAACACTTTTGCACACAAACATAATTAAAGGTTGACAATTTCCAGCAGACTCAACAATTTTTCTACACAAAAACATGATCAAAGGTATCTCCAACAAACTCAACAACAATTCCACACAAAAACATGATTAAAGGTATTTCAAACAACTCTTCTGCACACAAACATGATCAAAGGTATTTCCATCATGACAATTGTCAAATCTTTAACAAACTCAACAATTCTTTTGCACACAAACATGATCAAGGTATCTCCAACAAACTCAACAACACTTTTGCACACAAATAAAAGGTATTGCACACAATCACTCAACAACAAACATGATCAAGGTATCTCCAACAAACTCAACAACACTTTTGCACACAAACAAAGGTATTGCATACAATCACTCAACTATCAAACCATTAGTAAAATTGAACAACATGATCAAAGATTTTCTCCTCTCACTCTTTGTAAACAATCATTAAACTATCTAACCATTAGTAAAATTGAACAACATGATCAAAGGTACCATCTTTTTTCCCCTCTTACTACATGATTAAAAGTATGATCTTGTTTTCCCCTCTCAATTTATGTCCTTTTCCTTTCTTACTTCTTTTGTGTAGTCAATGATCAAAAATCATAACTCCATCTTAATTTTCTCCTCTTGTTTCTTTTGTATCATTAATGATCAAAATCATAACTCCATCTTGTTTTCTCCTCTCACTTCTATGTAATGAATGATCAAAAATCATAACTTTAACTCAATACACTATCCCAACATGCAATGTTTACACTGTCAAGCCATACCTACTCTAGATTACACTCACTTGCATCAATCCACAATAGCCAATAGCTTAAAGGCTCAGTATAGAAGAAGTGAGCTCTTTAGAGCTACACTTTGAAGTATACCTCCTCGGAGCGGCCAAGGAGTCCAACCCTAATTGCACATCTAGCGGTACTAACAATCTAAATGGTGGCTCTAATGGTGTGATCAAGAACCCTAATGATCAAGAATACGGCCACCACTAAGTAATCCTTGAGTAGTTGATAAAAAATCATAACTCCAAGTCCACACTCTCCCAATAGACATTGATTGCATTGTCAAGCCATATTTACTCTAGCTTAGAGAATCTAGATTGCACTTGCCAACTTTGGTCCACCATAGCCTAAGAGCTCAAAAGCTCAACATAATAGAAGTGAGCTCTTTGGAGATACACTTAAAATATACCTCCTTGGAATGGCCAAGGAGTCCAAACCTACTGGCACACTCAATGGTACATCTAATAGTACTAATGATGCAAATGGTGGCTCTAATGGTAAGATAAGAAAACCCTAATGATCAACAATCTGGCTACCACTAAGGAGTCCTTGAGTAGTTATGGATATAACAGTGACTGCCAAGACTATCATTCTAACATCCTAGAAAACTTCCTTTGGCACTACAAATGTTATGATGGCATCAAAAAGTGATTGATACTCTTTCTCTAAAGTAGGAGATGAGCATGGTAAAAAAGACCACCATAACTCCTCTCCTTGCAAGAACACTCATGCTTCTTTCTTAAGTAGTCGATCAAAGTGGTGATGAAGGTACCCAAAGATCTTAATAGACAAAGGAATAAAGGTATCAAAAGAGAGCCATGGTGCATAATGGTCCTCCTTTCCTCAAGAAATAATAGTCATTGCTACTCTTGCTTGAATACCAACTCATGCATGAGTCTTTATAAGTAGAACCCCTAGATCAAACAAAGTATACCAACCATCCATGAAAGTGAGAACATTTTCTCTTATCCAACGAGGAGATGGTCCTCATAGGTCAAACCAGTACTAAATCTATATCAAGGACTATGTAGCTTAGGGGAGTTATGCCATTATATCTTGGGTGGCATTAGGAACTTTGGTAGTTTATTTACCTTTTAACTCTATATATATACACCGTGTGTGTCATATGAAGAACCATATGTGCATTGGTCTATAAGCCATAGTTGGGCTAGATGTACAAGGCCCAAATGCAAGTAGAGTGCATCAAAAACTCCTGAAATGTGAGATGAAAATCACCTATCACAAGGGATATATAGAGCTGAGCTTTGAAGCCTTTCTCTCCATAGGAAATAATCATAGCTTATCATATAATGATATCAATGAGGATGCTAGCAAGGATGTGAATGTATATATATTTTTGATATATGCATGATTTTCCTAAAGTATAATTATACAAAGTCAACAAATGTTGGGAGTGTTGTGTATGTAGGGCCTAGGAAACAATCAATAGCTAGTTGAAGATATATCTAGAAGTTGTAAGTGCCTAAATCCAATGTCTTGATAGATGCCAATAGAAAAGTACAATCAGAACCTATCAACTAAGAAGAAGGCCATTAGAGCTCATGCATCTTATATAAGTGCTCATATAAGTACTAGTCTTGTTGCGTTAGAACACATCCTCCCATGGCTGTAAATAGAGCTATTTGTAGCCTATAACATTCCTTTGAAAGATATGGGAGAGTATCTTGCTCCAAAAAAGTAGAGAAGGTGTGGCAAATGGTGCTCTAAAACATGCATAAGTAGAGTAGGTGTATGTGTGCTAAATATGAGGCTTTGGAGAGGCTTTAGGAGCACATTAGAATAGACTAAACCACTTTGTGTGTTCTTTAATTGAGGGATAAAATGAGCATAGGCTATGGCCTAAACTAGCATGTCAAAGATGAATGACCTGCAAAAATCATCCATCCCTAGTAGACACTCCAAAACCCTCATGCGTCTAATTGGCAATTGAAACCTTTTTGGAAAGTTTTAGGGAGTGAGGATTGGAAATGGAATCCATACCTTTCATTTAGGAGTCTAAAGTCATAAATATAAGGTCACTAAGCTACATGTGCAAGCCACCATAGCTTAAACTACATCCTTTAAAGGGCCCAAGATATAAGTATCATTTGAGAGGGATGGAAAGAGACATGATGGAAAAGCAAGTGCAATATCTCACAAATTTGTATAGTGAGTTATAGCAAATAGTGGTCCCTAAAGGGATCCTCTTGGCATGTCCTCCCAATAGATGCCAATTGTGTGAAATCTCATATAATAGTGTGGTGGTTATATAATAAAGGTGTCTCTCTACCATAGAAAGCTTAGATAATTGAGAGCAAAGATAAATGGTGTAACAATATGGAGTTAATAGACACATTAGTAGAGACTTACAAGGTAGAAAATAGCCCAAATTAGCTAAGAATTCTTGGAATATTCTAAAAGTATCTAGGAAGCTCTTGGTACCTTCCAAGTATTGTATAATGTGGATGATAAGTAGACAACTTCTACAAGGAAGCTTCTTGACTAGCTAAGCATGCACACCAAGTAGGTGGCTTCCAAAAGGAACCTTCTTGGGAAGTTTCTTGATTAGTTTACCTTGCACGCCAAGTAGTTGCTTCTTAGAAAGAAGCTTTTGAGCTTGCTAAGCTTGCATTCTAAAAAGACACCTTCTAGGAAAATTCCCTTAGAAGTTTCTCAAGATCCTTGTATGTTATCTATAAATATCAAAGCCCAAGCTCATGCTAGGCATTCAAAGTTTCCTTCATTCAAGAGTTCCCAAATGATCTTCTACTCGGGTCTTCCATTCTCTTATTTCTCTCGTTGGTCTTTTACATTGGTATCAAAGTAGGAATGGGATGTATGGAATTTATGGACCACCAAATCCACTTCTCCCAAACCATTTGGATTTCCATGTCCATGTACTACCCAAATATCATTTCATGTAGTTCATCATTTCACATTTTAGGCAAAATCAATTAAATGCAATCACCTTCTCCAATGAACCATTGATACTTTGGATTGTAACTTATGAAGAGTGGTTGATGTGTTGCATCTATGAGTTAACTTAGATGATTACAAGTAGCTTGATAGAGTAGTAGCCATGGCGGTGATGCCCAAAAATATCCTTGTTATGCAAGAACAAATTGATCACCTTACTTAATTGTTAGCACAGAGATCATCAACAATAAGAGCATGTAAAGAGAGGTCTCTTTTAAGAAGGAGAAAAACAAATCTAGTTTCCAAAGCCTAAGGTATTTGAAGGAAAAAATTTCTTGGGTGTAGTGGAGAATTTTTTGTTTGATTACAAACATTACTTTGAAGCCATAAATCTTCAAGATGAATGGAGCTAAATTCTCTTAGTTTCAAGCCAATTGGATAGAGTGGCAAAACTATAGTGGCAAATTCTAGTGGAGTAAACTTAATGGTAATTTTTTGTACCAATCTCAACATGAGAAAAATTCAAGAGTGCAATAATTACAAGATTCCAAGTTGTAAATGTTACACAAGCCGCACAAGATAGATCAAAAAAATTGAAGGAAATTGGTTCTATGAGGAGCTAAATTACTAAATTCTAAAACAACATCATGCAAATTCCAAAGATACTAGATTGAAATCATTCATCAAATTAGAAGTGACCATGTGAGAACTCAAAATCTTGAAGGAAACCATGTAGTTGGCTAAGCAGTTTGATTCCCTGATTGCCACAACTTGATCTTGATCTTGATCTTCACAAAACCTGCCAACATACTACACATAGGTGGAGAAGTTGACATAAATGGAGATTGATGTTGTCCAACAAAGGCCACTTGGCACTACAAACAAGGAGAGAATATGAAAAAATGGTAATTAATTTTATCCTCACCAAATCAGACATCACATTGTTGAATGTCCATTCAAGAATAGGTGATCTTGACAACTTGCACAAATGGAGTTTGTGAAGCACAATGATCAAGGAAACAAAGAATCTCAATAGGAGACATCGAGCCACCTCCTAAGAACCTGATTAGTTCCAATGGAATTGAAGGCTTGACCTAAACAAGTTTGCTTATAATACTTATAATGTATGATATCCATTCATGGTATTAGAATTTTGGTTGATTTTGGGAGTTCAAGAAATTGCATATCATGCAATTAGCCAAGAAATTATATAAACAAGCCAATACTTGGAAATAGATTGATGATAGATGGTAGAAATAGATATGAATTCCATACCTTATCTTGTTACATTCAAGATTGGGAAGGATAATTTGAAGTGTATAAGGTTTGTAGTAGAGTCTATAAACTATGATGTCATCCTAGGTTTGCCTTGGCTTGAATATTATAAGGTTCAATTTGATTGGACTTGATTACAAGTTCAAGTACAACATCAAGGTAAGAATTATTGATTAGGTTTTTTGGAATCTATACGTAACATACCTAAGAATAATCAATCCCAAGATGAGAAGTTTATAAATAAAGCAAACATTGGAGGAAAATATTCCTATTTTTGCAATGTAGATCAAGCCAATTATGTATGGAGAATCAGATGAGAGCCAAAAGCCTCATCAAGCAATTATTGATCAGATAGTTCAAGAGTTTTTAGATGTGTTTCTAGATGATCTATCCTTTGATTGCGGTATGCACTTCAAGATTGAATTATTGCCAAGAAGTACTCCAATAAGTAGACCAATCTATCGGCTCTCACCAAAGGAGTTGGAAGATCTTTGAATAATACTAAAAGAGTTGTTGGATAAGGATTTCATATAACATAATACATCTCCTTGGGGATCACTAATACTATTTTTCCCAAATAAGAATGGAGGACTTTACTTCTATATTGATTACAATGGTCTTGATAAACAAATAGTGAGGAATGCATATCTTTTGCCTCAAATTGATGACTTTGCTAGATCAATTGAGAAAAACTTGATACTTATCCAAGTTGGATGTTCAAAGCAATTAGTAGCAGCTTCTCATTGATAGGGAAGGCATGTAGAAGATTTTTCTTTTGCACCAAGTATGGGCATTTTGAATAAAGAGTTTTACCGTTTGTCTTCACTAATGCTCCAATGATCTTCATATATCAGATGCATCAAGTATTGGATAGGCTATTAGATTGGTACACGGTGGTGTTCTTGGATGAAATTTTAATATATAGCAAGATGTAGATAAAACACATGAATCACATATGAAAAGTCCTAAGATGATAACGTGAATAGAAGTTTCACTACAAGAAATCAAAGTGTCTTTTGGTAGAAGGAAGTTACCTTCCTAGGTCATAAGGTCTCATTGAAGAGGATCAAGATGGAAGAGGAGAAAATCATAGCCATTATTGATTAACTTGCTTTAAAGGATACTAAAAAAATATAGGCATTTGATGGATTTTCAACTTTTTACCAACAAATCATCCACTACTATGCTCATGTAGCCATATAATTGATCAAATCTTAGGGAAGACCTTAAGCTTTCAATGAACCACCAAGAAGCATTCAAGAAATTGAAGCATATGGTGTCATAACAATAATTATAATAGTGTAAATCAACTCAAAGGTCCAAATTGAGTTTAGAATCACTTTACAACAAGATATCTTCTTTCAATAGGTACAAGATGACCTTGCAATATAAGACAAGGAGTATAATAACTCTTTACTCAAAGATAGACTTCAATATTATGAGAACCGCATCTATATTCCAACTATGGGTAATCTATGTTTGGCACAACTTCAAGAGGTGCATGAATTAATAATTGGAGGACACATGAGAGATAGATAAGACCTTGAGTAGTCTACACCATAGCATGTGGAGCTCAAGACTTTCTTTGATCTTGTGAGAATTGCCAATGCAACAAAGTTAGTACCCCAAAAATTGAGCAGACTACTCCAACAACTTCTTATCCTATGTGCTTGATGGGAACATGTAAGCCTATATCTCATCATATCCTTGAAAAGGATGAACCAAGGTCAAACAAAAATTATGGTGTTTTTTGATAAGCTTAGTAAGCAAATCCATTTGGCACCAACCTTTGATTGTGTAGATGCTCCAATGATAGCTTAGATCTACTTTGATAATTTTTTCAAGCATCATGTGATGCCTTGTGTCCTTATTTCTAATCCTGATCCTCAATTCAATGGTAAATTCCTACAAGCACTCTTCAAGCTACTTGGTACCAAGTTTGCTTTGTCCACCGACTATATGTAATACCAAGAGCTAGCCATATGATCTAGATTTGAAATTTGGTTTGGTAACATCTAGAATGATCTTATACAAGATGGTCAAAATGGATCAGATAGAAGTAGCACCAAAAGAGTACTTCTACTAATTGGGCAGAAACCGAAATAGACTTGAAAACCTTAGAACCAATAGCTAGACATATAATTTAAAGGTGAGAATTGTTTTGGTAACATCTAGAAGAATGTTACACATGATGGACTAAACAGATCATAAAGAGGTATTACCAAAAGGGGACTTCTACTAATAGAATAGGAACTAAAATATGCTTGAAATCTTATAAGGTAATTTTGGAGGCCTAAACAAATGAATTAGGCCTTGAAAATAAGAAACTCCCCCAACAATGGAAAGGCTGGCCTTTCCTCTCCCTTGCTTTGTCTCATTGAGAGCTTTCCAATGGTACCTCATCCACGTGATTTTGAGATTCCTACAAGAAGATTTCCTAAAAGATTCCCTTTGGTCAAAGCTTGTTTGACTAACCAGATAGGACCTAATAAAGAGAAGGTGCTCCTTTGAGGCATTGGATGATTGAGTGTGAAATTTTGGTTTTCTCTCTTCTCTTGTCCTTGGAATATTACACTATAATCCTCAATTGATGGTCAAACCAAACATGAAAATTGCACCTTGGAGGATATACTTTATGCATTTGTCAATGTTCACCATACCAATTGGGATACTTGCCTTGCAATTGTTTAGTTTGCCTATAATAACTCCAAGTAGGCAAGTATTAGATTCTCTCCCTTCTTCCCTAATTTTGGCTAAGACCCATTTGTTCCAAATTCTCTTCTTACTCTCCTGCCATCTCACATTCCTCATACTTCTACATTCTTGTCCACAATTTTTGTAATACCATTAGATGGACAAATTATTTGGAGGTATAAATTACCTTAGTAGTATCTTGAGTAATTTTATATATGATGGTCTTAAGAGATTAGATAAAGGTTTCACCAAAAGAGTACTTCCACTAATAGGGCAGAGGTTGAAAACACCTTGAAAACTTTAGAGCCAATTTTGAAGGCCTAAACAGAAGAATAAGGCCTCAAAAAATAACCTAAACAAATAAATTAGGCCTAAACCCTTCCTTGTTTGTCTCATTAAGAGCTTTCCAACAATACTTCACCCATGTTATTTTAAGCTTCTTATAAGAAGATTCATAAAATATTCCTTTTGGTAAAAAAAATTTGACCAACCAAATAGGACAAGGATCAACATGTCACCAATCAATGCAAATAATCTGAGGTTAGATCTTGTTAACATGTCACTAATCCATGTGTTTGATCCAAGGGTGTAGCTCCTTTTGAGTGGATCTTCTTTGCTATATAATAAAGACAAGGTGCTCCTTTGGGATATCAGAGTATTGAGGGATGAAATTTTGTGTTTCTTTTCTTGTATTTCTCTTGAAGTTTCTCCTATCCTAAAAAAATTACAATATCTCACTCCTTAAAACAAGCCAAATCTCATTAGCAAAAGCAATATGTGGATCAACATCATCATGATCTCACCTTTCAATTAGGTGATAAAGTCATGCTTTCTTCTAGTAACCTACCCCTCCCACTTGATACTCAAGTTTGAAAACTTGTTTCTAATTGGATAGGTCCATCTGATATCACCCAAAATCATTTCTCCTATTGTTTATCAACTTGCCTTGCCTAGTCATATGCACATCACCTTGTCTTTCATGTTTCAAAGTTGAAACCATTTTTTTCTAATCCATCTTCCTTTCCCACTTATGTCCAACCTTATCTTCCTCTCAATCCTATCAATGATCATGAAGAGTATGAAGTTTATCATATCTCTGCATGTTGCAACATCCAACATGGCCACCAATTACATATTGAATACAAGGTCCTTTGGAAAAGGTATTCCCTTTTTGATGCCACAAGGAAGCCTCTTGCTCATCTCCATAATTCCCAAATTGCTCTCCAAGAATTCAAAGACTCCTTGGTGATGAGGATGTCACCAACTAGTGATGGGGGAATATGTAACAATATTTAGTTAACAAAAAAGTTAGTAAAGACTAATGAGGTAGTAAATAACCCAAATTCACCAAGAATTTGAAGAATATTCTAGAAATATCTAGGAAGCTTCTTGGTACCTTCTAAGTATCAAGTAACATGGATGAAAAGTAAGCTATTTCTAGGAGGAAGCTTCTTTGCTAGCTTAGTTTGCATGCCAAGTAGGTGGCTTCTAGAAGGAAGCTTCTTTAGAAGTTTCCCAACTAGTTTAGCTTGCATGCCAAGTAGGTGGCTTCTAGAATGAAGCTTCTTGAGAAGTTTCTTAGCTAATTTAGCTTGCACTCTAAGAAGGAGGTTTGTTGGAAGTTTCCCTTAGAAGCTACTCAAGAGCCTTATATATTCTCTATGAATACCAAAGCCAAAACTAATGCCATGCATTGGAGTTTCTCTCCTTCAAGAGTCTCCATGAGATCTTCCACCCTGGTTTTCCATTCTTGTATTTCTCTCCTTTATCATTACAAATGGGATTTTGAGCAAAGAGAACAAAACAAAACTAGACAACAAATGATATTAGAGACTTACCTTTAGAAAACTACCTAATTGTGATGGATGTCCAAAGATGCTCTAATGCAAACATTAACTATCTCTTAGCCCCTTGGAGTGGCAACAACAAGCATACCTTATCTTCTAATTTACTGAATCATAACTTACACTACACAGGCCTTTCTTTGCTCTTTTCTCTTACCATAGGTATAGGTACTCAATCCTAACTCTAACATGCATTGGTGAATTCTCACTTACATTAGCTACTTTCTTTCCAATATTGAGGTTTTATATGGGTATGTTCTACCCATCTACATCCTATCAATTTAGTTTTATCCTGAGTGTAGAAGCAATGTATATGCTCTTTTAGAGTTAGAGGACTGTTATATATGATAGCATGAAGGATGATTTTGTGATGGTATAAGAGAAAATTGTATACTTGATAAGAAACAAAAGTATTGGTACATCTTATAAGTAACACAAGTTAGTATTAACGTACAAGTAATTCAAGATACCATGTTATAATGGTGGATATTGTGGTTATCAATCCCTCACCAAATGTCGTTTTACCACAAGTAATTACACATTCCCTTGGATGAGTAAGAAGAATTGTGATTGGTAAATGTTATAGTTATTATACTCTTTCTAGATGCAAATGTGAACCAAATGATTACATATCTTCTTAGATGAGTGGCAACAACCAAGATCTCCAAGTACAAGGAGATATTACAAGATCATCTCTTTATTCTTCTAGCTTTGGAGTTATATGGAGCAATGCATGATAAGGTTTTAAGAGCTTATTATTCTAAGTGATAGTGATTTCAATATGTTACTATTTTATGGCTTAAAACTTAAGCAATGGATAACTATTGTCTGAATAAGAGTACTTGTTATATAATACAAAAGAGAAAAATCAACCTAGGTGATATTTCTTTTGGTGCTCTAGTGGTATGTAATAAGACTTAGATAATTATTATATGCTAACTATAGGAAGATATAATAGTGATGAAAAATTATATAAGACTAACCTAATGTTATCCATTTGGGTGTTCCTTCCAAGGCTTGACTTTGAAGTCATAAAGTACTATGTATAGGTGTTAGCATAGACTAAAAACTACCTATGTTAATCTTTAGACCGTCCATGGATGATCTTATATTTATACTTCTATGGATAATCCTCCAAGCATAGGCCTTTCTTTAATTTTTAGTACTTCCTCAAGACTACATCCATTTATTATCACTTATTCTTACTAAAATTTTGCAAGGACAAGTGTTTTACTCCATCATCAGCCTAAAAATTTTTGTCTAGATTACTCCATCATCAGCCTAAACAATTTTGTCTAGATTACTCCATCATCAATTCATATAGTCTTATCAAGATTTCATTAGGTGTGAGTAGGATTTAGCATGACATAAAAGGAGATGTACATAAAAGCCAATGGCACATCTCTTCATATTCTGCAAGATCTTTACATATAATTATTATTTCTATTAAAGCTCCTCTAGAATGCTACTCATGGTTATATTCTCTTGATTATATTAAAGGTTTCCATTTTGGCTTACTTAGACCACATATATACCTAAGGATTCCTAGGTCCTTGCACTATTTAGGCTTTCATAATACTATGAGGTATATTGTCAGATGCCTTTAGTAGATTTTATTCTTCTTAAACAACATTAGTCCTCTCATGATAAACCTTATTCTTACTAACCATGGAGGTGCTTCAAGATAGAAAGAGATTGGCTTTGAAGATTCAAAGGTTTTTATGAGAGGTTAATTATGTTTAAAAAATGAGTACACCATATGTATCCAAGTAAGAACCCTTAAGCTAACCAAGGCTACAAAGTCTTATAATGCACTTTAAGAAGATAGTTGATATTAAGGATATTGAAAGAAATTGCACTTGGATTTAAGAGAGCAACATGAATATGAATCTAGCTATTCTATGGAGCAAAATTCATTCATCAATCTGGTTAAGAAAAGCATGCATAAATATTACACAAATTTCATGTGGTTTAGCCAACATCTACCTATATCCACAATTACAAAAGATTGTTTTATTGAAGAAATATCCAACTCACAATTGATTTCCAACACTAAAATTATATGCACTTGCCCATATCTAGTTCTAGAATTTGTAGTGTCAATAGATCTCCTATCTAGCCCTAGATTGTCTGGTACTAATTGATACACATCACCCCACAAAGTTCCACAAGTGGGATCCATTCTTGATAACTACCTGTAGGGTATAGTGCCATAACTTTTCTTGTTGTTGCCATTCTTGTGGTCCTACAATCCTTCCCACATGAGCAATACCCATAGCTCACACAATCTTGCAACCTTCTCATAGCTATGCAAGACATATTTGTCCTAAAATTCAAGTGGACTTAACTTTTTTTTAGATATTTTTTTACCATGATCTTCATCTTTGTGGATAGCTCTTGAGAAGATGCTTCTAATGAAATAAAGCACACCTCATTTGCATATGCATTCACAAACAAATTAGTTCTGACATGAATTGCCTTTCTATGCACTTCCATCAATAGAATCTTGTAGTTGAAGATCTATCTCATATTGACACTTCTACGTTCCTATAGTAGATTTATCTCATATTGACTCCTCAAAATTCTATAGAATATTCTTGTAATTCATCAGACTATACACTTCAACAATCTTTCACTTGGAGTTTAACATTATTTGTCACTCTTTTCAATTAACTTTGAAGTCCAACTACAACTATGCATTGCTTAAGCTTCCCAATAGTGACTATCTTGGTAAAAATTTATGTGAAATTGCTGTAATACCAAGGGTTAGCCATATGATCTAGATGTGAAATTTGGTTTGGTAACATCTAGAATGATTTTATACATGATGGTCAAAATAGATCAGATAGAAGTATCACCAAAAGATTACTTCTACTAATAGGGTAGAAACCGAAATAGACTTGAGAACCTTAGAACCAATAGCTAGACATATGATTTAAAGGTGAGAATTGGTTTGGTAACATCTGGAAGGATGTTCCACATGATGGACTAAACAGATCAGAAAGAGGTATCACCAAAAGGGGACTTCTACTAATAGAGTAGGAACCAAAATATGCCTGAAATCTTTGAAGGCAATTTTGGAGGCCTAAACGGATGAATTAGGCCTCAAAAATGTGCAGATTCCTCCCCCCCAACAGAGGAAAGGCTGGCCTTCCCTCCCCCAAGTTTGTCTTGTCGAGAGCTTTCCAACGGTACCTTACTCATGTGATTCTGAGATTCCTACAGGAAGATTCCCTAAAAGATTCCCTCCGGTCAAAGCTCGTTTGACCAACCAGATTGGACCTAGACCAGACAGGTCACCCATCCAAGTCAGTAATCCAAGGGTGGAGCTTGCTGACATGTCACCTATCTATGTCCCTAATCCTATGGTGGAGCTTCCTTGGAGGAGATCCTCTTTGTCTATATAATAAAGAGAAGGTGCTCCCTTGGGGCATCGGATGTTTGAGTGTGCAATCTATGTTTTCTCTCTTCTCTTGTCCTCGGAGTATTACAATGGTATCAGAGCGAGTGTTCTAGTCCAAGAGAGTGGATCACCCCTCTTGGAATAGCACGAACTACTGAAACTGAGTAATTTGAGGTGGAGAACATAGAGTAATCGCTAGACTTAGGAAGGACTTTAGAGAGCGGATGGGATGGATGCGCCGGGGGGACAATTTCCCGCACCTAGCTTTCCATTCTCAAACCCATTCCACATCAAGGTTATGTACATCCAGCGTGAGCAGATGAGAGTATCGCTAGTTTATCACTTTGGTGCTGAATTCATGGACAGAGTGATAAACTCACCAAACCCGGTGATTCTACCTGTGGTGATATATGACAGAGAGTGGGATTTGACGATTTACATTCTATTATGATAATATGGATATGAATGTCCCAAATCCTCTCCCTTTCAACACTCAAGTAGAAATCCGTTATGTAGTGAGGCCGAAATTGATGTTTAGAGATTTTGTGGTTAGGAATTTTGGTGAGGAGTATTATCAACAAGTGATAGCTTCTGAGGTCCCAATGGTAGTTCCGATAGTTCGTGCGCCTTCCAGAGTGATTATATTGACTCTGTATTGAAGTAGACGTTAGCAATTGGGTGTTGCAGGCACCATGGATCCGCAGTTGCAAGAACTGGTGCAAGGAATGCAAGGGATGTTGAATGAATTTTGAGAGATTAAGATGACCATGGAGACATTGCAAAGTCAAGTGCAGATCCTCAGGAACAATCAAGCCATGCAAGAAGAAGAGCCGTCTCAAAACCCAGAACCTGCGACTGAAGTACTTGGAGAGGCACCCGTGCCTACAAACCCTATCAACGATGAAGCCACATTGCTACTCCGGATGAAGAAGACCTGCAACATCGAGCCTTACAAGGGGCAGCGTATGATGGGAGTAGTGGAGAATTGGATCTCGAGAATGAATCAATATTTTCGATTGTTCTCAACAGAGATCACAGAGCATGCTGCAGGCGTGTTGCATGTGGGTACTTGACCGATAAAGCCCTCACATGGTATGATGCTTGGGAACGATCCATGCTGGCAGAGAGAAGGGAGGTCACATGGACAGCAATGCAAGAAGGACTGCTCAAGAATTTCCAATCGGTGGATTCTGTGCAGATGGCTCGAACCCGACTATGGGGATTGAGACAGAAGAATAGCGTACAAGAGTATGTGGAGGCATTTCTGGATCTACAAGTCGCAATTACCGACATGAGTCCAGCAAAGGCTCTCGACAATTTCAAATGAGGGTTGAAAGAGCGGATTCGCCAAGAAGTCATGGTGCAAAACCCTCGCACAGTATTTGAAGCCATTGCTTGTGCGCAGAGAATAGCCGGAGCATTAGGTGGAGGTGAAGGAGTAGTTCCACCTCAACATTATCGGGTAGAAATGCCACACATGGGTGGACTAGTACCGATGGAATTGGGCAACCTTCGATTTCAGGATCGAGGAGCACGGCCGCTTCAAGGAGAGCGAGGACGGGTAGAAGAACGAAGAGATGGAGTCCCACGAGGAGAAGGGACTCGAGGAGAACAACGCTGTTGTTACAATTGTGGCCGTATTGGGCACATATCTACCAATTGTCGCACTCATTTCCCTAGAGGCCCTCGGCCTTCGTACAGGCGATCTTTGAACAACATGGAGAGGCACATTGAAGAGGAGGAGGTGGAAACCACTTCGGAAAACAAAGATCGCCAGTAAATGTACCTCGCGGCCTTACTGGCTCAATAAGGAAGCAGAGAAGCGAGGGAAGGAAGAAGAATAATGCGCAAAGATCCCGAAAGGCAACCTCACAATTGATTGTTGTGAATGGAATCCTAGAAGGTAATCAGGTGAGAGTATTAATAGATCCGGGAGCAACAAAGAATTTCTTGTCTTGCTATGTTGCAATCAGATTGGGAATGGATCTAGAGAGAGATGGAAGTGAAGAAGTAGAGTTACCAAATGGGCAAACAGAGAGGATTGAATCATTACCTAGACGGGTAACCCTCTCTGTAGGAGAATATCAGGAAGCAATTGAGTGGCGAGTGATACAGTTAGCCCGTTATGATGCAATTTTAGGCATGCCATGGATGGAGCAGTACAACCCAATGGTGGATTGGAGGAAGAAAGTAGTGAGAACCCACCAATGGTCAATCATTGGGGTTAAAGAAAAATCACACAGGCAGAAACTGCCTCTATATGTCGTAGGGACGACAACTGTCTGTAAGACCGATAGATGTTTTTTGGGTCTAATAAGAGAAGTCCAGAGTGCACAACTCGCTGGACAAATTCCTGAGAAATTGAAGGATGTGGTGGATGAGTTTCAAGATGTCTTTCCCGATGATCTACCCTCAGGATTACCACCTAAAAGGCGAGTAGATCACAAAATAGAGACACTCCCGGGGAAGACACCTCCTTGTAAGGCCCCATATTGCCTATCACCTCATGAGTTGGAGGAGTGTAAGACTCAAATTGAGGAGATGCTACAGAAAGGGTTCATCCAACCTAGCGTATCACCATATGGGGCCCCTGTCTTGTTTGTGAAGAAGAAGGATGGTACAATGCGCATGTGCATTGACTATCGGGGTCTCAATCAGCAAATAGTGAAGAACAAATACCCCTTACCTCGCATGGATGACCTGTTTGATCAACTCCATGGAGCGAGATACTTCACCAAACTGGACTTGCGGAGCGGTTACAATCAAATCCGAATTGCAGAGGAGGATGTGTACAAAATTGCCTTTCAAACCAGGTATGGCCACTTTGAGTACCTTGTGATGCCTTTTGGCCTCACCAATGCGCCTGCCACTTTCATGAGCCTAATGAATGACATATTTTGTCCATACTTGGATAAGTCTATTATTGTCTTCTTGGATGATATCTTAGTATATAGTAGCACAATGACAGAACACAAACAACATCTATGAGAGGTCCTCCAGATTCTAAGACAGAATCAGTTGTACGCCAAAATCTCAAAGTGTGAGTTTGGCAAGTCTGAAGTAGACTACTTAGGGCATAGAGTAAGTGCAGAGGGCATTCAAGTATTGACAGATAAAATAGAGGTCATTCAAAAATGGAGTGCCCCCGAAGATCAGACTCAACTTAAGAGCTTCTTGGGGTTGACGGGATTCTATCGTAGATTTGTCAAGGACTTCTCCAAGGTTGCACAGCCTTTAACGGCACTACTTGGCAAGGGAAAGAAGTGGACATGGGGATCTGCACAAGAGTTGGCCTTTCAAGAATTGAAGGCCGCCTTGCTACATGCACCAATCTTGAAGTGGTATGACCCAAAACGTCCAATCAAGTTGGCTACGGATGCATCAGGCGTAGCAATAGGAGCAGTCCTACAACAAGAGTGGCATGACGGATGGCATCCAATTGCATATTTCTCTCAAAAGTTGTTACCGGCAGAGCGCAACTACCACACCACAAAACAAGAAGAGCTGGCCATTGTTCTAGCAACCAAGCATTGGAAGCACTACCTGGGCGAGAAGGCATTTGTAGTAGAGACAGACCACAAACCTCTAGTCTACCTCGAGACGCAGAAGGATCTATCTCGTCGCCAAATTTGGTGGGCAGAGTGGCGACAACGCTTCAACATGACAATCACCTACGTGGAAGGTAAGAAGCAACTTGCAGATGCGTTCACCCGCATGCCAATGGCCAACAACTTGGCGGCAGAGGTTAAGATTAACCCTGAATTCTGGCAAGAGATTCTAGCTGCTACAAAAACTGACCCACAGATTGTAGAAGCACAAGCGTCCAAAGGTGTCACCAGCACCCAAGGACTCACCTTTCGAGAGGGCCGATTGTGGATCCCAAATGTCCCAGAATTACGCACCACCATTCTAGCGGAATGTCATGATTTGGCCATTGCAGCTCATGTCGGAGTGGACAAGACCTTGGAGGCAGTCAAGCGCCATTACTATTGGCCCAAGATGAGCAACGACGTGATGGACTATGTGCGTAGCTGCCTACTTTGTCAACAGAACAAAGCTTCTAATCAAGCTCCTGCAGGGCTCCTTCAACCTCTTCCCACTCCTACCCAACATTGGGAACAAGTGAGTATGGATCTCATCTGTGAATTACCCAAGACCACCTCAGGGTTTGACTCCATTGTCGTCTTTGTGGACCGGCTCAGCAAAATGATTCATGTACGCCCTACCACCAAGGAGGTGACCGCTCCACAACTAGCTCAACTATACTTAGATGCAGTCTTTGCTCACCATGGCTTGTCTAGAGTACTCATCACCGATAGAGGCACCCAATTCACTAGTTTGTTTTGGCGAACACTCTTTGGTTTCTTCAAAACCAAGTTGGCCATGTCTACAGCTTACCACCCACAAACAGATGGCCAAACAGAGCGGGCTAATCGCACGATTGAAGACATGTTACGCGGCTTCACCTTAGAAGAGCAAGAGAGGTGGGACACCCTACTACCGTTGGTGGAATTCGCTTACAACAATTCAGTGAATGCCTCCACCTAGGTCACTCCGTTCTTCCTCATGTATGGTGAGCATCCCTTCACACCTTCTAGCTTGATGAAGATCCGTCCAATGACTACCAAGGTTGATGCAGTCAACACATTTGTTTCTAGAATCCAACAAGGTGTGGAGAGCGCCAAGCACAGGTTACAGATTGCGCAAAATCGACAAAAGCAGTATGCTGATGCACACCGTAGGCATATGGAGTTCAATGTTGGGGATCAAGTGTGGCTATCGACAACCAATCTCACATTAGTTGGATCTCGTAAGCTCAGACCTCGTTTTATTGGGCCTTTCTCGATTCTTCGTCGCATCGGCGCTGTGGCCTATCACCTTGAGCTACCACCACACATGAAGATCCATCCAGTATTCCATGTCTCCCTATTATGCAGATATGCTCCCTGATCAGGCCAAGGTACTTCCACACAAGACATTCGACCTTGTCCGACAGTCATTGATGGCACAGAGGAATATGAAGTAGAGCGGATTCTCCAAAAGCGCATGCGTGGTACTCGCCATCCGCGGGTGGAATATCTAGTACAATGGAAAGGTTACCCTCTCTATGAAGCAACCTAGGAACCCGCTGCCAATTTGGCACATGCACCGGTGTTGGTGCAAGCATTTGAGCAACAATTGCACAACGAGGACGTTGCGTATTAAAAGGAGGGAGGTCTGTAATACCAAAGGTTAGCCATATGATCTAGATGTGAAATTTGGTTTGGTAACATCTAGAATGATGTTATACATGATGGTCAAAATAGATCAGATAGAAGTATCACCAAAAGAGTACTTCTACTAATAGGGCAAAAACCGAAATAGACTTGAGAACCTTAGAACCAATAGCTAGACATATGATTTAAAGGTGAGAATTGGTTTGGTAACATCTGGAAGGAGGTTTCACATGATGGACTAAACAGATCAGAAAGAGATATCACCAAAAGGGGACTTCTACTAATAGAGGAGGAACCAAAATATGCCTGAAATCTTTGAAGGCAATTTCGGAGGCCTAAACGGATGAATTAGGCCTAAAAAATGTGCAGATTCCCCCCCAACGGAGGAAAGGCTGGCCTTCCCTCCCCCTTGGTTTGTCTCGTCAAGAGCTTTCCAACGGTACCTTACTCATGTGATTCTAAGATTCCTATAGGAAGATTCCCTAAAAGATTCCCTCCGGTCAAAGCTTGTTTGACCAACCAGATTGGACCTAGACCAGACAGGTCACCCATCCAAGTCAGTAATCCAAGGGTGGAGCTTGCTGACATGTCACCTATCTATGTCCCTAATCCTATGGTGGAGCTTCCTTGGAGGAGATCCTCTTTGTCTATATAATAAAGAGAAGGTGCTCCCTTGGGGCGTCGGATGTTTGAGTGTGCAATCTGTGTTTTCTCTCTTCTCTTGTCCTCGGAGTATTACAATTGCTTACTCCAAAAATCTTTACCAAAATCAATACTTCACCATCTATTAGCTCACAAATGAAATGACCTCAATTTAATGTGCTTTGTCTTGGATGAAACACAAGATTCTTTGCAAGATTGATATCACTCTGGCTATCACTATAGATACTATTATCATCTTGTTCTTGCCTAGCTCTACCATAAAGTTTTTCAACCAAATCACCTCTTTGCTAGCCTTTGAGATGGTCATGTATTCAAATTTTGTAGTAGAAAGAGCAACATTATTTTTTAATTGAGACATCCAATTAATGGTAGTACCACCCAATGTAAACATGTACCTTGTTGTGTTCTTTCTGTTATCCAAGTTTCCTTCCAAATCTGCATTAGTGAAACACTCTAAAATAACTTCTATTTGCTTTAAGCAAAGTGCCTTATCAAATGTACCTTTCAAGTAGCATAACAACCATTTTACTACTTCCTAATGCTCTCTTCTTGGGTTTGACATGAATGTATTTACAACTCCCACTACATGAACAATGTTTGGCCTAGTGCATACCTTTTTATACATCAAATTTCCAATTATAGATGCATAAGTACTTTCTTAATGTACTCTCCCTCTCTATTTGCATAAATTCTTAGTGATTGCTCCTGAGAGTTTGAAGTGACTTTCCAAGGGAGTGATTCAAATAATAGCATTCTAAAGACCAAATCTGTCCACCAACTTCTTGATTTACTACTCTTGAGACAACTGCAAGATACTTGCAAGTCTCCCTTTGCTAATCCTCATTCCGAATATCTATTGTGAAGGACCTAGATCTTTCATTTCAAATACATTAGATAATGTGCACTTTAGTTTGTTGATTACCCTCATGTTGAATCCACAAACCAATATGTCATCAACATAAAGCAAAAAGATGATATATGAATCAAAAAATGATTTAATGAAGTAACAATGATCTATTTTGATCATTGTTACTTCATTAACCATTGCTAGCCATAAAGCCTTCAAATTTCAAGTACCATTATTGATGAGCTTTTTTCATACAATAGAAGCTCTTCAACAACTTGCAGACCATGTCCACCTTGTTATTGATTTGAAATCCCTCTAGTTGTGCCATATAGACATCTTTTTCAAGGTCTCCATGTAGAAATGTTGTTTCACATCTAGTTGCTCCAGATGCAAATCCTTTCCAATCACAAGACCCAAGACTAATCTAATGGTAGTCATCTTAACTATGGGAGAGAAAATCTCATTGTAATCTATACCTTTAGTTTTTTGAAAACCTTTTTCCACAAGTTTCATCTTGTTCTACTTGTTCTACTTGCTTCCATCATGGTCTTCCTTGATTTTGTACACCCATTTGTTTTGCAATGCATTCTTTTCCCTTTGGCAGCTTGGTCAATGACCAAGTCTCATTATTCTTTAAGGATGAGACCTCTTCCTTCATTGCAAGCTCCACTACAATCAATCCTCCTTTTCCATTTCCTTTGAGTAGCACTCAAGTTCACCATTTTTTGTTGGGAGTAAGTAATACATGGATACAGAATACCTCTCTATTACTTCTTGCAATCTAGTAGATCTACTCCAATTATTGTAAGCATGATTGGATCTTTGTAATACAATTAGCTAGATAAATTACCTAAAGGTGAAAATTGGTTTGGTAATATCTCTAGAGATATTATGCATGATGGTTTTAGTAGATCAAATAGAAGAGTCACCAAAGAGAGCTTTCACTAATAGAGTAGAGGTAAAAAATACACCAAAAACTTCAAAACTAATTTTTGAGGCCTAAACAAAAGAATTAGGCCTTAAAATGGATTTCACTCTCCTTTAAAGAGATTAGGTTTGTCTCATTGAGATCTTTCCAATGGTACTTCTTCTATGTTATTTTTAGCTTCCTACATAAATATTCCCAAAAGATTCACTTTGGTCAAACTTGTTTGACCAACCAAATGGAACTAGAGCTGACATATCACCAATATATATATATATATATATATATATATATATATATATATATATATATATATATATATATAATCTAAGGATATAGCTTCCTCAAAGATGATACCCTTTGCTATATAATAAAGACAAAGTGTCCCTTTGGGGGCATTAGAGTTTTTTGAAAATTCCAATCGTGTGTGCTTTTGTTTTTTGAATGTTACAATTTGGTATGAACTCTCAAATATCTACTAACTCCCTATTTTGTACACCATCATTCTTTGAA
This sequence comes from Lunularia cruciata, assembly GCA_948567375.1. Taxonomy (NCBI): domain Eukaryota; kingdom Viridiplantae; phylum Streptophyta; class Marchantiopsida; order Lunulariales; family Lunulariaceae; genus Lunularia; species Lunularia cruciata. The sequence continues at coordinate 22,696,672 of OX419755.1, read as the reverse complement.
ATGTCTTCCAACACTACTTGTGCTTGTTCTTTTTAAACCTCAGAACATGATCCAAGCTTATCTTTGTACATAACATTCTCAAGGAAAATAACATCTATACTTTTAGCACTTTTCCATCATCTTCATTTTAGAGATGATAACCATGTCATCTAATCTGTATCCAGTGAAGAAATACTTCTTTAATTTTGAATCAAGCTTGTCCCTATCACTATCTTGAATCCTTGCATATGAGACACAATCTAAGGTTCTCAAGTGTGAGAGATTCACTTCCTTTCTTGATTCCTCCTTAAGGATCTTGAATCCAAAAGGGACGGAGGATCCTTGATTTATGAGGTATGTAGTTGTGCTAATTGCCTCTGCCTAAATTTTTTCGGTAACCCTACTTGTAGTCTCATGGATTTAACTCTTATTGAGAGTTCTATTCAAGCATTCAATGACACCATTTTTTTGTGGTGTCTAAGAGATAGTTTTGATCATTCTTATCCTATTCTTTGCACACTACTCTCTAAACTCATTGCTACTATACTCTCAACCATTATCAAATTTCAAGCATTTGATTTTCAAACCTGATTGGTTTTGAACCTCAGATTTCTATTGCTTGAAAACATTGAATACATCTGATTTATTTTTCAAAAAATAAATCATATTTCTGTGAAGGTGATATAGTAGCAAGATCCTGCACGTGACTTGACTGAAGTTGTGCCATGCACATCTATTTGTATAAATTCTTGCTTTCATGCTTTTGGTACTCTTGTGGCCTTTGTGAAGGTAACTCAATTTTGCTTTCTCAAAACACATGGTTTACAAAAGCCAAGTTGAACAATCTTCAACTCTTTGATCTGGCCATTGGCAACTAACTGCTCTATATCCTTCTCACTCATGTGACCAAGTCTTTGGTGCCATAAGATCAAAGAAAAAATTGCATTAGTGGTTGTCATCAAATGGTCTAATTTTCCTGTAACATATAGGGTTCCAACTTTTTGTCCTCAAACCAAAATCAAATTTCCCCAAGTAGGTTTCCATTGCCCACTTTAAAAGGATGTTTGATATCCTTCTTCATCTAGCTGATCTATGCAAATCAAATTCCTCTTTTGTTGGATATTGGATATCTGTCAAGGTCCATATTGATCCTTGGGAGGTCTTTAATTCCACATTGCATTTTCCTTTGATAAATAGGGATTTCTTTTCAACAAGGTAACCGTTCCAAGTTTTCTTATAAAAAAATTTTGCATCAACTCTTTACATGAAATAGAGTGCAAAGATGCAACAAAATCTATAACCCAAGATTTTATGGGACACTTTACATAACAAACAAGTGCATCTTTTTTTTGTTTCTACATTCACAAGTTCTCCCTCTTCTTTGGACTTTTATATTGATTCTTGAAGTAACTAGGCTTATTGCAATTTTAGCACACAATTTCTTTACATAATTCCTTATGGCTTATTGACTCAACTCTTGTCCTTAACTTTGATCTACCATTTCTCTAACTCTGACCTTACTTAGGTCTTTTATTTTTGCTTTCCATAAATAGTACCGCACTTGATGATTTTGAAAAATTATGTATATGAATGTCTTCATTCACTTCATACTCTCAAACTTGAAATTCCTTATCTTGATGAAAAAATAAATGCTATGATTGCTGCTACTCAACTATCAAGTAATGATGATAGTAAAAAATCATCCTTGAACTTCATCATCAAAGTTGATCTTCATAGATTGCAATCTTGAAATGTATAAAAGATGGAAGAGAGAAATAGGAGAATGGAAGATAATAGTGGAAGATCACATTGGGACTGTTAAATGACAGAGATTTTGAATGCCTAGCATGAGCTTAGGCTTGGTATTTAGAAGAAATATACAAGGCTTTTGGGAAGTTTCATACTAGAAGCTACCTTCTTGGAATGCAAGCTAAGCCATTTAGGAAGCTTTGTCTTAAGAGCTATCTACTTGTTATGCAAACTAAACTAGCTAGGAAGCTTCCAAGAAGCTATCAATTGGCATGCATGCTACTTGATACTTGGAAAGTACCAAGATGCTTCAACAATATTCTGAGAATTCTTGGCTAATTTTCTCTATTCTCTAACTCATTAGCATTTACTAACTTGTCTGCTAATTCCATATTTTCACATATTCCCTTTTGCTGGTTGGTGACGTCCTTGTTACCATGGAATCTTTAAACTCCTAGAGGGCCATTTGTGCATTTTGGATATGAGAAAGATGGCTCATGTGGCATCATGAAGGGGATACCATTTCCAAAGAACTTTTGTACTTAATGTGTCAATCGGTGCCATGTTGGATGTTACAACATGCAAGGATATAATCAACTTCATACTCCTCATAATTGTTGATAGGGATGGGAGAAAGAGGGAATTGGACACAAAAGGAAAAGGAAGATGGATTAGAAACAAAGGTTTCAACTTTGAAACATAAAAGACATAGTGGTTTGTATATGACTAGGCAAGGCAAGTCAATAAGCAACAAGAGAAATGATTTGGGTAACATCCAATGGACCTATCTAATTAGGAGTAAGTTTATGAACTTGGATATCAAGTGAGAAGGGTAGATTTCTAAAAGAAAGAATGACCTTATCACCTAGTTGAAAGATGAGATCATGATGATGTTGATTCATGTATTGCATTTGCCAATTTTGAGCAACAAGTAGATAGAATTTTTCTTGCTTTAAGAAGTGAGATATTGTGGAGAAGAAGGTGGAAGTATGAGAAATAAGAGATAACAAATGAGCAAGAAAAGAATTTGGAACAAGTGGATCTTGGCCAAATTAAGGAAGAAGAGAGAGAATTTGATGCTTGTATGCTTGGAGTTATTGTTGGCAAACTTAGCAATCATAAGGCAAGCATCCCAATTGGTATAGTGAACATTAACAAAGGTTCAAAGCATATCCTCCAAGGTGCAATTTGCAAGTTTGGTTTTCATATCAATTTGAGGATGACAAGCCATAGACAAAGCAAGCTTAGTGCCAAGTATATTGAAGAGTGCTTGCCAAAATTTACCAATGAATCAAGGATCATGATTGGAGATGAGACTTGAAGATATTGTTGAAGTAGGTTTGGGCCAACATTAGAGCACCCACTATATCAAAGGTTGGTCCCAGATGGATTTGCTACTAAACTCATCAACAAACACTAGGATTATTATATGACCTTGGTTTGTCCTTAGCAAGGCTGTGATGAGATCTAAGCTCACATGTTCTTATTGACCAGATGAGATGGGAAGTGGTTGGAGTATCTACTTGGTTTTGGTTTTCAGCTTTGTTACATTGGCAAATCTCACAAGATTGGGCAAAGTATTGAAGTTTGTGTGCTATGTTTGGACACCACCATTGTCATTATAGACTACTCAAGGTCTTGTCTATCCTTATGTATCTTGCAATTGGTACGTCATGTGCCTCTTGAATTTGCACATAGTGTAGATCACCTTTACTTGAAACATAGATGTGTTTCTCACAATACATAAGTCCATCTTTGAGTGAAAAGGTATTGTACTCCTTGTCATATGATGCAAGATGACCCTATACCAAATGAAAGAAGAGGTCTTGCTATAAAGTGATTCTAAACTCAATTTGGACCTTTGAGTCAATTGATAGATACTATTATTATTGTTGCCATGATTAGAGATTCAAGAAGATTTTTCAAATCAGATTGTCATGATAGGGTATTGGGATGATATGGAACTTGTTGGGCTTGTACTCAAGCTTGATGTCAAACAATTATAGTTGTTCCTCCCATCAATGACATTGACTCTTCATGTGCTCCAAATGTAATGTCTACAACAAAGGTTTCTAATAGATTCACATGATCACTTGTTTCTCCAAGAGATAATGTCTCCATTACTCGGTGATATATCCCATTGCTACTTGTTTTCAATCCCAAGCAGAGTAATCTTGTTTATGCAATGCTTAGTCAATGAGACACAAAGATGTAACCTATTTGGAAATTTGTATTACAACATAATCCAATGACAAAGTTAGAAGTATCAAAATCAATGACACAAGGTAGTTGATGATCATATAGTTGAAAGATGGATACATATGCTTTAGTTTCTTGAATGTTTCTTTATGCTTGGTGGTTCATTGAAAAATTGAGATCTTCTTTAAGAGATTGGTTAATGTTGCGGCCACATGAGCATAGTAGTGGATAAACTATTAACAAAAACTTGTAAATCTATTAAATACCTACAATTTTGTGGTATCTTTTGAAATAGGCTAATCAATAATGCCCTTGATTTCTCCTCTCCCATCTTGATCTCCTCCAATGAGACCTTATGACCCAAGAATGTATCTTCTTTTGCAATAAAATTTCCATTAACATAGTCATCTTAGGACTTCTTGCACATGATTCATGTGTTCTATCTACATCTTGCTATAGATTAAGATATCATCAAAGAACACCATCATGTATCAATCTAACAACCCATCCAATACTTGATGCATTTGATCCGTGAAGACCATTGAAGCATTTATCGTTTATGGTCTCTTACCACCAACTATTTCCTTTATTTCTCACTTATTTATCTACAAATAAGGATATATAACTTGAAATTTTCTTTTTTCCATATATATATATATATATAATATCTCCATTTTCTATGTTTCTTTATGTGTTGGTTGATATGTTTGGTTAGTGAGCACCTAAGTGAGTTAATCTCAACAAATAACCTTCTTACTCACTTTTTGTCTTTTTCTCTTCTTTTGTAATATTTGTTGATGCATGATGGCTAGTTTAGTACTACTCAAAGTTGCATAATTTTTGAATGCTTCATTCTCTTTGAATTCTCAAGGAGATCTTTAGGATCTATTGTAGTGTTATTGAAGATATTTCTTTAAATTTATTTTCACATACTCTTTGTTTAAAAAATTGATGGTCTTTTTAGTATGCTTATGTACACATAAATTCCCAATTATAATAATATGGAGTAAGAAACTAGTTATCAAAGGCTAATGAGTTAGTCAGATAAGCCAAATATAGTTAGAAATTCAAAAACATTCTAAAAGAATCTAAAAAGCTTCTTGGTAGAATGTTCTAGAAGCACTTAGGAAGCTTCTAAATACCTTCTAGGAATTGGGTAACTTGCATACCAAGTTAATAGCTAGCTTAGCTTTTATACCAAGTAGATTGCTTTGAGATGGAAGTTCTCAAGAACCTTATATTCTTTCACTATAAATACCAAAGCCCAAGCTCATGCTAGGTATTCATAGTTTCTCTCACTTGAGAGTCCCATTATAATCTTCCACTCTAGACTTACATTCTCTTATTTTTCTCCTTGGTCTTTTGTATTGGTATTAAAGTATGAATGAGATGGATGGAATCTATAGATCACAAAATCCATTTCCTCCAAACCATTAGGATTTTTGTGTCAATGTACTACTACAACATCATTTCTTGCTTTGGGCAGAATTTTTTGAATGCAATCACCTTCTCTAACGAACCATTGATCCTTCAAATTATAAATTATGGGGATGGTGGACATGTTGCATCTATATGTTAACTTAGATAGTTGCACATAGATAGTTGGTAAAGTAGTAATCATGGTAATGATACCCAAATTTATCATTGTTATGGAGCAACAGATCAAGCACCTTACCCAATTATTGAAAGAGAGAGATAATGAAAATCAACAATAAGAGCATGTAGAGAGTCTAGCACTTTGAGAAGTAAAAGAGCAAGTCCAATTTCTGAAGCTAAAGGTATTTGATGGTAAAAATCTATCCAGGATAATAGAGAATTTTGTATTTGATTGCAAATGTTATTTTGAAATCGTCAATCTTTTAGATGAACAAAGACAAATTCTCTTGGCTTTGAGCAAATTAGATGGAGTGACCAAGCTATAGTGGTAATTTTAGGTGAAGCAAACTCAATGGCAATTTGTTACTCCAATCATGATATGAGAAGAATTCAAGAGAGTTAATAATTGAGAGATTCCAAACAATGAATGCTATAATAGATTGGTAGAATTGAAGCAAATTGGTTTGTGAAGAATTATATCACACCATAATGTAAGTTCTAAAGAAAATAGAATGTGAAGCTCTAGATCAATTTTTTAGGGGCTTGAAATCATGCACCAAATTGGAAATAACCACACATGAGCCTAAACATATGGAAGAAGCCATGTAGTTGGCTGAACATTTTGATTCTTTGGTTATCATAACTTGGTCTTCATCTAGACCTTCACAACACCTACAAACACACCACACATAGATGGAGGAGACAACACCAATGGAGATTGATGCCACCTAATGGAGACCATATGGCATTTGAAATAGAGAAAGATTGTGGTAAAACAGTTGTTATTTATTGCCAAATGTCCAACTAAGAATTGAAAACCCCAACCAATTGCCCAAATGGAATGCATGGAGCACAATGATTAGGAAAAGAACGGATCCTAGTAGGAGATATCCAGCCACTTATTGGGAACTTGATTAGATCCAATAGGATTGAAGACGTGACTTGTGCAAGTTTGATTCACTTGCAAGGTTTAATATTTGATTATGGTTGTAGGAGTTGGTTTGGGTTGATTTTGAGAGTTTGTAGAAGTACATGTCTATGCAATTAGCAAAGGATTTATGTATTCCTATCAAGTTGATATAGGGTAGCACATTGATTGTAAAAAACCAAGACCAAGGAGAGAAATTGGAGAATGGAAGACCACAATAGGACATTAGAATGAGAGAAAACTCCAAATGCCTAGCATGAGCTTTGGTTTTGGTATTTATAGGTAGCATACAAGGCCCTTGAGAAGTTTCTCAAGAAGTTTCCTTGAGCCTCTTTCTTAAAGTGCAAGCCAAGTTAACTAGGAAACTTCTCAAGAAGCTTCCTTCTAGAAATTGCCTACTTGGCATGCAAGCTAAGCTAGTTAGAAGCTTCTAGAAGCTTCCTTCTAGAAGCTGTTTACTTGAACTGAAAGCTAAGCTAGCCATGAAGCTTCCCAAGAAGCTTCCTAGATACTTCCGAAATATTCTAGGCTGATTGGTCTTAATTGTTACTTTGTTAGCCCTACTAACTCGTCGTTAAACTCCATATTGTTACATTGACAATAGTGGATGGTAAAAACAGTTTCACATTCCATATTACACATCTTATTGTAGTCAAGATTTGGAGTGAATATTTAGAGTGTATGAGATTTGTAGTAGCTATTCTATACTATGATATCATTCTAGATCTTCCATGGCTTGAACATCATAAGGTTCAATTTGATTGGTCCAATGATAAATTAAAGTACAACACCAATGTAAGAATTATTGATTAGGTTGTGTGGCACTTCCAAGTAAAACACCTAAGAATAATCAGTCCCAAGATGAGAAGTTTATAAATATAATAATTGAAACGTAAGCTTTCAAAGAAGATATTCTTATTTCTGTAGTGTGGATTAAAATTGTTGCACAAAAAGAATCTAGTGAGGATAAGAAGCCTCATCAAGTAGTGGTTGATCAAATAATTTAGGATTTTGTAAATATATTTTTAAAGGATTTTCCAAAAATATTACCCTATGATCATAGTATGCTCTTCAAGATCAAGCTATTATAAAGTAGCAATCCAATGAGTAGATCAATCTATTGACTCTCAAGGGAGGAGTTAAAAGAGCTTTGAATGACGTTAATTGAGTTGTTGGATAAGGATTTCATATATAACATAGTACATCTTTCTAGGGAGCAACAATAAAATTTGTACCAAAGAAGAATGGAGGATTTTGCTTCTATATTAATTAATGTAGTCTCAATAAATAACCTATGAAGCATGCATATCTCTTATCTTGAATTCATGACTTATTATATCAATTAAGTGGAGCTTGATAGTTCTCAAAGATCCTTTGAAGCGGCTATTGGCAAATTCCAATTGCTAAAGAATATGTACAAACATTACCTTTCATACAATGTAAAATATGGAGTTTATCAATGAGCTAGTCAAGACTAACAAAGTAGGAATTTTGCCAAATTAGCTAAAAATTATAAGAATATTCTAGAAGCATCTAGGAAGCTACTTCGTATCTTCTATGTATTTGGTAATATGCATGACAAGTGGCAATTTCTATGAGGAAGCTTCTTGGGAAGCTCTATAGCTAGCTTAGCTTGCATGCCTAGTAGGTGTTTTCTAGATTGTGAAGCTTCCCAACTAGTGTAGCTTGCACGCCAAGTAAGCAGCTTGTAGACGGAAGATTCTTGAGATGCTTTTAAGTTAGCTTGACTTGCACCCTAAGAAAGTGGCTTGTAGAAAGCTTCTTGAGAAGCTTCTCAAGAGCCTTGGATGTTCCCTATAAATACCAAAGCCCAAGCTCATGATAGACATTTGGAGTTTCCTTCATTCAAGAGTCCCAATGTGATCTTTCACTCTTATCTTCCATTCTCCTATTTCTCTCCTTGATCTTTTACATACAAAGTATGGGCATTTCAAATTGAGATTTTTACCTTTTGGGCTTGCTAATGCTCTATTAGTCTTCATGGATCAAATGCATCAAGTGGTAGATGGGCTATAAGATTGACATGTGATAGTGTTCTTGGATGATATTTTGATTTATAGTAAGATAGAGGCAAAACATAAGAATCATGTCCGAGAAGTCTTGAGAAGACTACACCAATAGAATTTTAGTACAAGAAATCCAAGTGCATCTTTTGGTAAAAGATCTTACCTTCTTGGGAGAGAAGGTTTTAATAGATATGATCAAGATGGAAGAGGAGAGAATCAGGGCCATTATAGATTGATCTACTTCTAAGAATGCAATAGAAGTTCTAGGATTTAGTATACTAGCAAGTTTTTATAGACAATTCATACATTGTTTTGCCCATGTGGTTACACCACTAACCAAACTCTTAGGGAAGATAGCAAGATTCAAATAGAATATTTAAGCAAGAAGAGGCATTCTAGAAGCTTAAGGATATGGTGTCTTCACGACCCATCTTCCAACCATATGATTCTAAACTATCTTGCTTGGTTGATTTTGATGCTTCTAACTTTGCAATCAGAGTTGTGTTGCAACAAGCCTTCTTGGATGTGGATTGCATCCCATAGCCTTTGTATCTTGATGACTAAATGTAGCAAAAATGAATTATTCTTCTTGAGATTGAGAAAAATTGGCAATGGTGTATGTAACAAAAGTGTGACACTATTATCTCTTGGTGAAACAAATGATGATGCAAAACAATTACAAACCCTTGTTGGAAACCTTACATTTGGATCACATGAAGAGTTGAAATCATTGATGAAATTTTTTTGACATGAAGCTTGAATAAAAACTTGGAAAGTTCCATGTTGTTCTTGATGCATTATCATGATGACTTGATTTGAAGACTCTTCCTAAATCTCTCACAACAATAGCAATTTCTATATATAGATTGACTCAAAAGTTCACATCAAGTTCAAGATTAATTAATAGCAAGGGCCCTTCTTTCAATTGGTAAAATTTATCTTGCAGCACACAATACGGACTACAACACATTTTCCTTTAATGAGGGCCTTCTATTATATGAGAATAGGATCTTTGTTCTAACAAAGAGTGATCTTAAACTTTTGCGGCTTCAAAAGGCACATGAATTACCAATTGCGAGTCACATAGAAGTAGACAAGACCTTGAGTACTATAAAAGACCAAGACCAAGGAGAGAAATAAGAGAATGGGAGATCACATTTAGACACTTGAATGTGGGAAAAATTTTATTGGATAGCATGAGATTTGGCTCTTGTACTTATAAGGAGCATATAAGAATCTTCAGAAGCTTCCTTAAGCTGCTTTCTTGGAGTGCAAGCCAAGTTAACCGTGAAGCTTCTCAAGAAGCTTCTTTCTTGAAGCCGCCTACTTAGCATGCAAGCTAAGCTAGTTAGAAGCTTCTAGGAGCTTCCTTTTAGAAACTATCTACTTGGGGTGCAAGCTAAGCTAGTGGGAAGCTTCCCAAGAAGCTTCCTAGATACTTCTAGGATATTCTAGATTAATTTGGCCTATTGATTACTTTGTTAGCCTTGAATAACTTTGTTGCTAAACTCCATATTGTTATATATTCCCCCACCGCTAGTTGGTGACGTCCTCATTGCCATTGAAGCTTCAAACTCCTAGATTGCCATTTGTGCATTATAGAGATGAGAAAGAGGCTCCCAAGTGGCATCATGAAGGGGACAACCCTTCTAAAGGACCTTGTACTTTGTATGTTGTTGGCGGTTATGTTGGATGTGGCAATGTGCAAGTCTAAAATCAACTTCATACTCCTTATGATCATAGATAGGGATAGAAGGAGGAGGAAGTTGGACACAAGAGGAAATAGAAGATGGATTAGGAATAAAGGGTTCTAACTTGGAAACATGGAAGACAAGGTGGATGCACATATGACAAGGCAAGGCAAGTTGATAAGCAACAAGAGAGATAATTTGGGTGACATTAAAGAGTCCTATCCAATTAGGGTGACTTTACAAAGTTGGTCATCAAGTAGGAGGGGAAGGTTACTAGAGGAGAACATGACTTTATCACCAATGTAACAATATGGAGTTTAGTGACGAAGTTAGTTGAGCTTATGAAGTAGAGAATAAGACAAAATAGCCTAGAATATTCTAGAAGCATCTAAGAAGCTTCTTAGGAAGCTTCCTAACTAGTTAACTTGTGCTCTAAGCAGGTAGCTTCTAGAAGGAAGCTTCTAGAAGCTTCTAACTAGCTTAGCTTGCACGCCAAGTAGGCGGCTTCTAGAAGGAAGCTTCTTGAGAAGCTTCCTAGTTAACTTGGCTTGCACTCCAAGAAAGCGGCTCAAGGAAGCTTCTTGAGAAGCTTCAAGGGACTTGTATGATACCTATAAATACCAAGGCCGAAGCTCATGCTGGGCATTCGGAGTTTTCCCTCATTCAAGTGTCCCAATGTGAATTTCCATTCTCCTATTTCTCTCCTCGGTTTCGGTCTTTTACATTGGTATCAGAGCAGGAATGGGATGGATGGAATTTATGGACCACCAAATCCACTTCCGCCAAACCATTGGGACTTTCATGTCCAGATATTACCAAAGCATCGTTTCACACAGTTCATCACCTCACGCTTTGGGCAGGATTTTCTACATATGATCACCGTGTCAGAGGAACCCTTGATACTTCCAGTTGTGACTTATGGAGAACGGTGGACGTGTTGTATCTATGTGTTAATCAACTAGATAAATTGAGGGTAGTGGATTAGGGTAGTAGCAATGGCCGCAATACCGGATGTTATCCTTGCAATGCAACAACAAATCGAGCATCTTACTCAATTGTTGGATGAACGAGACCAGCAACGACGAGAACAGATAGACAGAGCGCCAGTTCGAGATGGAGAAGATCACATTTGATTTCCGAAACCCAAGGTGTTTGAAGGTAAGAATGTTCCAGGCACAGTGGAAAATTTTGTGTTTGACTGTGAACGTTACTTTGAAGCCACCAATCTTCAAGACGAGCAGAAACAAATTCTCTTGGCTTCTAGCCAGTTGGATGGCGTGGCAAAACTTTGGTGGCGATTCCGAGTAGAAAGAGCTGAACGACAAATTGTTACACCAATTTTGACATGGGCAGAATTCAAGGATGCAATACTTGGTCGATTTCAGACTATAAATGCCACCCGAGCTGCATGAGATAAATTGGCGGAGTTGAGGCAGATTGGTTCGGTGAGAAGCTACATCACACAATTTCAGAATATCATCATGCAAATTCCAGATATCCAAGAAGGTGAAGTTCTGGATCGATTTGTGCGAGGATTGAAGTCACGAACCAGATTGGAGGTGACCATGCGAGAGCCACAGAACGTAGAAGAAGCCATGCAATTGGCTGAGCGTTTTGATTCCTTAGTTGCAACAACTTGGTCTCGACCTCGACCTACACAAAACCTACCCGTACCACGAGTAGAAGAACCGGTACCAATGGAGATTGATGCTATCTAGCAAAGACCACTTGGCACAGCAGATAGAGAAAGATTATGACAAAATGGAGGTTGCTTTTATTGTCGCCAGTTGGGGCATCGCATTGCTGAATGTCCACTCAAGAATGGACAACCTCGACAAGTTGCCCAAGTGGAGGTTGTGGAGCAGAATGATCCGGGAAACGAGGAATCCCAGTAGGAGATTTCGAGCCGCCTACTGGGAGCTTGATTAGTTCCAATGGGATTGAAGGCTCGACCTATGCAAGTTTGCTTCACTTGCAAGGTATGATATCTAATCGGGGTTGTAGAATTTTGGTTGATTCTGGAAGTTCAGAGAATTGCATGTCTATGCAAGTGGCAAAGGAATTGGGTATTCCTATCAGGCCAGTGATTGGAAGTAGTTTGATGATGGTGGATGGTAGAAAGGGTTCTGCATTCCGCACCTTGCATCCTGTTACCTTCAAGATTGGGAAGGAGTATTTGGAGTGTATGAGGTTCGTAGTGGCACCTCTACATTATGATATCATTCTAGGTCTACCTTGGCTTGAATGTCATAAGGTTCAATTTGATTGGACCCGACACCAAATTCAAGTACAACACCAAGGTAGGAATTTCCGATTAGGTTGTCTGGCACCTCTGAGTAAGACACCTACGAATAGTCAGTCCCAAGATGGGAAGTTTGTCGAGAAGGTAGCCATAAAGCGAATCTGGAAGGGAGATGAGTCCCAAGATGGGAATTTTGCCAGGAAGGCAACCATGGAGCAAGCTTGGAAGAGAGATGAGTCCCTAGAAGGGAAGTTTGTGAATGAAGCAGCCATAGAGCAAGCTTTGGAGGACAATAAGTCTGTATTTGCGGTGTGGATCAAGCCGATTGCACAAGAACAATCTGAGGAGGGCCAAGGGCCGCATCAAGCAATGGTTGATCGGATAGTTCAGGAGTTTGCAGATGTGTTTCCGGATGATCTGCCAAAGGGATTACCCTCCGATCGAGGTATGCCCTTCAAGATCGAGTTATTGCCAGGGAGTACTCCAGTGAGTAGACCAATCTTTCGGCTCTCACCAAATGAGTTGGAGGAGTTGCGAACAACACTTACAGAGTTGTTGGAGAAGGATTTCATACGACATAGTACCTCTCCGTGGGAAGCACCGGTACTATTTGTTCCAAAGAAGGATGGAGGACTTTGTTTCTGTATTGATTACCGTGGGCTCAATAAGCAAACCGTGAAGAATGCATATCCCTTGCCTCGGATCGATGACCTGCTTGATCAACTAAGTGGAGCACGCTACTTTTCCAAGCTGGATCTTCGTAGCGGCTATTGGCAAATTCCTATTGAAGGAGAGGACGTGCAAAAGACTGCTTTTCGCACAAGGTATGGACATTTTGAGTGGAGAGTTCTACCTTTTGGACTCACTAATGCTCCAGCAGTCTTCATGGATCAGATGCATTGAGTGTTGGAGGGACTATTAGATCGGTCCGTGGTGGTGTTCTTAGATGATATCTTAATCTATAGCAGGACAGAGGCAGAACATGTGAATCATGTGCGAGAAGTCCTAAGACGACTACGACAGTGGAAATTTTACTGCAAGAAGTCAAAGTGTGCTTTTTGGCAGAAGGAGGTTACCTTCTTGGGTCATAAGATCTCATCAGAGGGGATCAAGATGGAAGAAGAGAAGATCAAGGCCATTACTGATTGGCCTACCCCGAAGGATGCTACAGAAGTACGAGCATTCAATGGACTGGCCAGTTTTTATCGACGGTTCATCCACTATTATGCTCACGTGGCTGCACCATTGACTGACCTCTTGGGAAAGAACTCGAGCTTCCAGTGGACCACCAAGCATGAAGAAGCATTCCAGAAGTTAAAGCATATGGTGTCTTCAAGACCTATTCTTCAACCATATGATCCTCAACTACCTTGTGTGGTTGATTTTGATGCTTCTAACTTTGCAATTGGAGCTGTGTTGCAACAAGAATTTCCAGATGGACTACATCCAATTGCCTTTGTGTCTCGCCGACTAAATATAGCGGAAAGAAATTACTCTGCTCGGGATCGGGAACAACTTGCAATGGTATATGCCACCAAGGTATGGAGGCATTATCTCTTGGGGAAAACAAGTGATCATGCGAACTGATCACAAGCCATTGTTGCAGACCTTACACCTAGAGCACATGAAGAGTCGACATCATCGATGGGAAGAGCAACTCCAATTGTTCGACATCAAACTTGAGTACAAACCAGGTCGGTTCCATGTCATCCCTGATGCTCTATCACGACGACCTGATTTGAAGTCTCTTCCTCTCATCACGGCAGCAATTACAACGGTGTCAATTGATCCCAAGATTCATAATGAGTTTCGGTTAGCCCTACAGCAAGATCCCTTCTTCCAAATGGTACAGGGTCGTCTAACAGCACGCGACAAGGAGTACAACACCTTCTCCTTCAAGGAAGGCCTTTTATTCCATGCAGACCAGATCTATGTTCCAACCAAAGGTGATCTTCGACTTGTGCGCCTTCAAGAAGCCTATGATTTACCAATAGCTGGTCACATGGGAGTGGACAAGACCTTGGGCACCCTCCAACGCCAATGGTGGTGGCCCAACATGACACGAGATGTTCGAGACTTTGTCCGATCATGTGAGAGTTGCCAATGGAACAAAGCCAGCAACCAGAAGCCGAGTGGACTCCTTCAACCACTCGCCATTCCATCCGCTCGTTGGGAGCATGTGAGCTTGGATCTCATCACATCCTTGCCAAAGACAAAACAAGGACACACGGCAATTGTGGTGTTTGTGGATAAGCTTAGTAAGCAAATCCACTTGGCACCAACCTGTGATACCGTGGATGCTCCAACCTTAGCACAAATCTACTTCGACAATGTCTTCAAGCATCATGGGATGCCACGTGTACTCATCTCCGACCGTGATCCTCGATTTACCGGGAAGTTTTGGCAAGCACTCTTCCAGATACTCAGCACCAAGCTTGCTTTGTCCACGGCCTATCATCCTCAAACTGATGGACAAACCGAACGCGCCAATCAAACATTGGAGGATATGTTGCGGGCCTTTGTCAATGTCCACCATACCAACTGGGATGAATGTCTTGCAGCTGCAGAATTTGCCTACAACAATTCCAAACAGGCAAGCACTGGATTTTCTCCCTTCTTTCTCAATTTTGGCCAAGATCCGCTTGTTCCAGATTCTCTTCTTGCTCCCCCTCCCTCTCAGGTTCCTCATACTTCTACATTCTTGACCACTATATCCCAATCTCTCCAACAAGCCAAATCTCACCTCCTTGTTGCTCAGAATCGCCAAAAACAATATGCAGACCATCATCGTCGTGATCTCACCTTTGAAGTTGGTGATAAAGTCATGCTATCCTCTAGTAACCTCCCTCTCCCACTTGATACCCAAGTTCGTAAACTTGCTCCTAATTGGATAGGACCCTTTGATATCACCCACATTATCTCTCCTGTTGCTTATCGTCTTGCCTTACCTTGTCACATGCGTATCCATCCTGTCTTTCATATTTCCAAGTTGAAACCCTTTGTTCCTAACCCTTCTTCCTTTTCCTCTCGAGTCCAACCTCCCCCTCTTCCTGTCCCTATCAATGATCATGAGGAGTACGAAGTTTACCGTATCCTTGCACGTCGCCATATTCAACGAGGCCGTCACCAACATACGGAGTACAAGGTCCTTTGGAAAGGGTATCCCCTTCATGATGCTACATGGGAACCTCTTTCTCACCTCCAGAATGCACAGATGGCCATCAAGGAATTCGAAGCTTCATTGGCGACGAGGACGTCACCAACTAGCGGCGGGGGAATATGTAACAATATGGAGTTTAGTGACAAAGTTAGTTGAGCTTACGAAGTAGAGAATAAGACAAAATAGCCTAGAATATTCTAGAAGCATCTAAGAAGCTTCTTAGGAAGCTTCCTAACTAGTTAACTTGCGCCCTAAGCAGGTAGCTTCTAGAAGGAAGCTTCTAGAAGCTTCTAACTAGCTTAGCTTGCACGCCAAGTAGGCGGCTTCTAGAAGGAAGCTTCTTGAGAAGCTTCCTAGTTAACTTGGCTTGCACTCCAAGAAAGCGGCTCAAGGAAGCTTCTTGAGAAGCTTCAAGGGACTTGTATGATACCTATAAATACCAAGGCCAAAGCTCATGCTGGGCATTCGGAGTTTTCCCTCATTCAAGTGTCCCAATGTGAATTTCCATTCTCCTATTTCTCTCCTCGGTTTCGGTCTTTTACATTGAACTTGAAAAGTGAGATCACACCATGTAATACCAATAGCTAGACACATGATCTAGAGATGGAATTTGGTTTGGTAACATCTGAAAGGATGTTATACATGAGGGACTAAGTAGATCAGACAAAGGTATCACCAAAATAGTACTTCCATTAATAGGTTAGAAACCAAAACATGCTTGAAGACTTTAGAATCAATAGCTAGATATATGATTTAAAGGTAGAATTTAGGTTTGTGACATCTAGAAGGATGGTACACATTATGGATGCATTAGATTAAGTAGATGTATCACCAAAAGAACACTTTTACTAATAGGGAAGAAACCAAAATAGGCCTAAACTTCAAAGGCAATTTTGGAAGCTTAAACAGATGAATTAGGCCTTAAAATTTGTAAATTCCTCTCCAATGAAGGAAATGTTGGCCTTCCCTCCCCCTGGTTTGTCTCACCAAGAGCTTTCCAATGATACCTCACTCATGTGATTTGGAGATTCTTATAAGAAAATTCCCTAAAAGATTCCCTCTTGTCAAAGCCTATTTGACCAACCAAATGGGACCAAGATCAACATGTCACCCATCCAAGCAAGTAATCTAAGGGTGGAGCTCATTGATAAATCACCTATCTATGTACTTAATCCTATGGTAGAGTATCCTTGGAAGAGATCCTCTTTGGCTATATAATAAAGAGAAGGTGTTCCTTTGGGGCACCGGAGTTTGAATGTGAAACTTGTGCTTTCTCTTTTGTGTTTCTTTGCTATCCTCGGAACATTACACGACAATGGTGGTCCGCATATTTTTTTGACAATTTTGAGCAACAAGGAGATGAGACTTTGCTTGTTGGAAGGATTGGGATATGGTGGTCAAGAAGGTTGAAGTATTAGGGATATGAGATGGAGGAAGAGCAAGAATGGACTCTGGAACAAGTAGATCTTGGCCAAAATTGAGAAAGAAAAGAGAGAATTTGGTGCTTGCATGTTTGAAGTTATTGTATGCAAACTCTACAGCTACAAGACATTCATCCCAATTGGTGTGGTGAACGTTGAATAAAGGCACAAAGCATATTCTTCAAGGTGCAAT
Source organism: Lunularia cruciata (assembly GCA_948567375.1). Classification (NCBI taxonomy): domain Eukaryota; kingdom Viridiplantae; phylum Streptophyta; class Marchantiopsida; order Lunulariales; family Lunulariaceae; genus Lunularia; species Lunularia cruciata. The sequence continues at coordinate 22,679,487 of OX419755.1, read as the reverse complement.
TTGCACATTTAGTTTGTCAATCACTTTGAGGATGATAGGCAATGGACAAAGCAAGCTTGGTGTTCAATATCTGCAAGAATGCTTGGCAAAATTTCTTGATGAATTGAGGATCATGGTCAAAGATGAGTACACATGGCATCCCATGATGTTTAAATACATTGTTGAAGCAGATCTATGCCGAGGTTAGAGTATCCATAGTATCAACTACTGGTGCCAAATGGATTTGCTTACTAAGTTTATCCACAAACACCACAATTGTTGTGTGACTTTGCTTTGTCTTGGGCAAGGAGGTGATGAGATCTAAGCTCACATGTTCCTAATGAGGAGATGGAACAGGGAGTGGTTGAAGGAGTCCACTTGGTTTTTGGTACTAGCCTTGTTGCGTTGGCAGCTCTCACATGATCGGAAAAACTCCCAAATATCTTGTGCCATGTTGGGCCATCACCATTGGTGTTGGAGGGTACGCAAGGTCTTGTCCACACCCATGTGACAAACAATTGGTAAATCATGGGCTTCTTGAAGGTGCACAAGTTGGAGATCACCTTTGGCTAGAACATAGATCCGGTCCTCATGAGATAGAAGGCCGTCCTTGAAGGAGAAGGTGTTGTACTCCTTGCTGCATGTTGCAAGATGACCTTGTACCATCTGAAAGAATGGATCTTGTTGTAGAGCTGTCCTAAACTTGGTTTGGACTTTGGAGTTGACTAACACTATTGTAATTGCCGTCATGATGAGAGGAAGAGACTTCAAATCAGGTCATCATGATAGGGCATCAAGGATGACATAGAATTAATTGGGTTTGTACTCAAGTTTGATGTCAAACAATTGTAGTTGTTCCTCCCATTGATGATGTTGACTCTTCATGTATTTCAAATATAATGTCTACAACGAGGACTTGTGATCAATTTGCATGACCACTTTTTTCCCCAAGAGATAATTCCTCCATACTTTGGTAGCATATACCATCACTAGTTGTTCTTAATGTTGAGCGAAATAATTCTTTTTTGTTGTATTTAGTCTACAAGACACAAGGGCAATGGGATGTAATCCACATATGAATTCTTATTGCAACACGACTCCAATTGCAAAGTTGGAAGCATCAGAATCAACTACACATGTTAGTTGAGGATCATATGGTTGAAGAATTGGTCTTGAAGACACCATATGTTTAAACTTTTGGAATGCTTCTTTGTGCTTGTTGGTCTATTAAAAGCTCAAGTTCTTCCCCAAGAGATTGGTTAATTGTGCGGCTACATGAGCTTAGTAGTGGATGAACCGTTAGTAAAAACTAGCCAATCCATTAAATGCCTATACTTCAATAGCATCCTTTGGAGTAGGCCAATTAGTGATGGCCTTGATTTTTTCCTCTTCCATCTTGATCTCCTCCGATGAAATCTTATGACCCAAGAAAGTAATTTCCTTCTACCAAAAGGCACACTTTGATTTCTTGCAAGAAAACTTCCATTGTCATAGTCATCTTAGGAATTCTCACATATGATTCATATGTTCTACTTATGTCTTGCTATAGATTAAGATATCATCCAAGAAACACCACCACATACCGATCCAACAATCCATCTAACATCTAATGCATTTGATCCATGAAGATTGTTGGAGCATTAGTGAGCCCAAAAGGTAGAACTCTCCACTAAAAATATCCATACCTTGTGCAAAAGGTAGTCTTTTGTACATCTTTCTTATCAGTAGGGAGTTTCTAGTAGTTGTCACAAAGATCCAACTTGGAAAAGTAAATCTTCTCCACTCAATTGATCAAGCAAGTCATCAATTTAAGGCAAAGAGTATGTATTCTTCACTCTTTGCTTATTGAGCTCACAATAGTCAATACAAAAATGAAGTCCTCCATCCTTCTTTGGAAAAAATAGTATTGCTTCTCCCCAAGGAGATATACTTTGTCCTTTGAAATCATTCTCCAACAACTCTGTGAGTGTTGTTTGAAACTCCTCCAACTCCTCCAACTCCTTTGGTTAAAGCCAATTGATTGGTCTACTTATTAGAGTACTCTGTGGTACTAACTCAATCTTGAAGGGCATAACACAATTAGAGGGTAATCCCTTTGGTAGATCATTTGGAAACACATCCGTAATCTCTTGAATTATGTGATCAACCATTGCTCGCTAAGGCTCTTGACTTTCCTCAGATCCTCCTTGTGCAATTGGCTTGATCCACACTGCAAAAATAGACTTTATCTTCCTCCAAAGCTTGCTCTATAGTTGCTTCACTAACAAACTTCCCATCTAGGGACTTATCTTCCTTCAAAGCTTGCTCTATGGTTGCTTTCTTGACAAACTTCCCATCTTGGGACTTCTCTTCCTTTAAAGCTTGCTCTATGGCTACTTTCTTTACACACTTCCCATCTTGGGGCTTCTCTTCTTCTAAAGCTTGCTCTATGGCTTCTTTCCTTACAAAATTCCCATCTTGGGACTGACTATCCTTAGGCATCTTACTAAAAGGTGCTAGACAACCTAATCAGAAATTCCTACCTTGGTGTTGTACTTGAATTTGTCATCGGGTCCAATCAAATTGAACCTTATGACATCCAAGCCAAGGTAGTCCTAGAGTAACATACTTGTGTAGGTGCCACTACAAACCTCATACACTCCAAATACTCCTTCCCAATCTTGAAGGGAACAAGATGCAAGGGATGGAATGTAGAACACTTTCTTCTATCCGCCATCATCAATCTACTTCCAATTATTGACTTGATAGGAATACCCAATTCCTTTGCTAATTGTATAGACAAGTTTTCTTTGAACTTCCAGAATCAACCAAAATCCTACAACCATGATTAGATATCATGCCTTGCAAGTGAAGAAAACTTGCATAGGTCAAGCCTTCAATCCCATTTGAACTAATCAAGTTCCCAATAGGCGGCTTAAAGTCTCCTATTGGGATTCCTTGTTTCCTTGATCAGTCTGCCCCACAATTTCCATTTGGGTGACTTGCTGAGGTTGCTCATTCTTGAGTGGACACTTTGCAATGCGGTGTCTAATTTGGCAATAATAGAAACATCCACCATTTTGTCATAATATTTCATGATCTATTGTGCCAAGTGGTCTTTATTGGATGGCATCAATCTCCATTGGTGTTGGATCCTCCACCCATACATAGTGTGTGGGTGGGTTTGGAGAAGACCAGGTCAAGATCAAGTTGTCACAACCAAGGAGTCAAGGCGCTCAACTAACTGCATGGCTTCCTCCAAGTCTTGGGGCTCATACACAATCACTTCCAATTTGGTGTGGGACTTTGAGCCTCTCACAAAGTGATCTAGAGTTTCTCCATGTAGTATATCCAGAATTTTCATAATGGTGTTCTAGAATTGAGTAATATAGCTTCTTATTAAGCCAATCTGCTTGAATTTTACCAACTTATCTTGTGTGGCCTGTGTGGCATTTATAGCTTAAAATTGCCAAATTATTGCACTCATGAATTCTTCCCATGTCAAGATTGGCTTGAAAAACTACCACTTGGCTCATTCCACTTTGAATCACCTCCAGAATTTAGCTACTCCATCCAATTGGCTTGAGGCCAATAGAATTTGTCTTTGTTCATCTTGAAGGTTTGTTGCTTCAAAGTAACATTCACAATCAAACACACAACTTTCCATTACACCCGAAAGGTTCTTGCCTTCAAATACCTTAGGCTTTGGAAATCATTTGCACTCTTTTCCTTCTTGAACTAGTGCACTCTCTACTTGCTCTTGTCTATGACGGTCTTGTTCATCCAAAAATCAAGCAAGGTGCTTGATTTGTTGTTGCATAGTAAGGATAACTTTGAGCATTGCCGCCATAGCTTCTACTCTATCACACTATTCCCAATTTATCTTATTTATTAGCACATAGATGTAGCACATCCATTGTTCTCCATAAGTTACAATTGGAAGCACCAAGGGTTCTCAAACAAGGTGATCATATGCAAAAAATCCTATCCAAAGCATGAGGTGATGAATTGTGTGAAATGATGCTTGGGCAGTATTTGGACACAAAAATCCCAATGGTTTGGGGGAAGTGGATTTAGTGGTCCATAAATTCCATCCATCCCAATCCTACTTTGATACCAATGTAAAAGACCAAGACCAAGGAGAGAAATAGGAGAATGGAAGATCACATTGGGACACTTCAATGTGGAAAAACTTTGAATGCCTAGCATGAGATTTGGCTCTTGTACTTATAAGGAGCATACAAGGTTCTTTAGAAGCTTCTCAAGAAGCTTCCTTGAGCCTCTTTCTTGGAGTGCAAGCCAAGTTAACTGGGAAGCTTCTCAAGAAGCTTCCTTCTTGAAGCTACCTATTTGGCATGCAAGCTAAGCTGGTTGGAAGCTTCCTTCTAAAAATTACCTATTTGGTGTGCAAGCTAAGCTAGTAAGAAGCTTCCCAAGAAGCTTCCTAGATACTTCTAGGATATTCTAGGCTAATATGGCCTATACTATTGGTTTAACCTTGACTAAATTTGTCGCTAAACTCCATATTGTTACAAGTACCCTACAATGTCAATGGAGATGTCCAAATATGGCATGTTTATCAAGAGTTTATATGATCTTTTGAGAGTTGCCAACACAACAAAGCCAAGTAGGCTCTTCAACCATTACAAATTCCATCTACTTGTTGGGAACATGTAAGCTTAGACTTCATCAGATCCATATAACCATTGTAGTGTTTGGTGATAAGCTCAACAAGTAGATGCATTTAGCACCTACCTTGAATACAATCAATGCTCCAACATTAATCAAGATTTACTTCAACATTGTCTTCAAGCACCATGGGATGCCAAGGGTTCTCATCTTTGATTGTCATCCTTGCTTTATAAAGTTTGGCAAGCACATTTCAAACTCCTAGCACCAAGCTTACATTGTCTATAATATATCATTTTCAAACAGATGGAAAAATAAAAGAAGAAAATATTGTACTTTGGTAGATATGTTACATGCTTTTTTCAAATTCAAAACACTGATTGGGATACTTGTCTTGTAGTTGCCAAGTTTTCTTACAATATTTCCAAGCATGCAAGTATTAGTTTTTCTTCTTTCCTCCTCAATTATGTGCAATATCTACTTGTTCTAGGTTTTTCTTGCTCCTCTATTGTTTTAGGTCTTGCATATTTCCACCTTATTATCCATGTTATCTACATCCCTACACCAAGCCAAGTCTCATCTTGTTACTCAAAATCAACAAAAGCAATATGTTGATAAACATCATCACAATCTCACCTTTCAACTGGGTGATAAGGTCATGTTTTCTTCCAATAACCTTCCTCTCCTGCTTGACACCCAAGTTCAAAAACGTGCTTCTAATTGGAGAGGTCCATTTGAGATTACTTAGATCATTTCTCTTATTGCCTAGCAACTTGCTCTTCCTAGTTATATGCAGATCCATCTTGTCTTCCATGTATCAAGTTAAAACACTTTGTTTCTAGCTCATCTTCCTTTTCCACTCATGTCTAACTCCTTCTTCTTCCCATCCTTATCAATAGTCAAGAGGAATACAAAGTTGATTGTATACTTGCACAACATGACATCCAACATGGCTACCAATGACACATTGAATATAAGGTCCTTTGGAAATGATATCTTCTTCACAATGCCATATAGGAGCCTCTTTCTCATCTCCAAAATGCACAAACAACCATACAAGAGTTCAAAGATTCCATGGAAAAAAGGATTTCACCAACCAGCAATGTGGGACTATGTAATAATATGGAGTTAACATTCTAGTTAGTAGAGATTAATGAGTCAAAAAAGTAAGCCAAATATAGCTAGGAATTTTAAGAATATTCTAGAAGCACTTAGGAAGCTCCTAAGTACCTTCCAAGGATTGAGTAACTTGCATATCAAGTTGATTGCTAGCTTAGCTTGTATGCTAAGTAGGCGGCTTTGAGAAGGAAGTTTCTCAAGAGACTTGTATTGCTTTAGTATCAATACTAGAGCCGAAGCTCATGCTAGGTATTTAGAGTTTCACTCACTTGAAAGTCCCAAAGTGTGATCTCTATCCCAGCCTTTTGTTCTCTTATTTCTCTCAATCTTTTACACCAATGGCTAAACTTAGAGGTTATGAGATGGCCATTTTATGCATTTGGAGTATCCATCTTATTAGGTGGTTTTCAAAGTAAATAACCTTTAATACAATATCTTAGATTGCTTTGTTTACACTTTTTGTTTAGCAAAGGATCAAATCAAGTTCTTAATCTTATATATATATATATATATATATTTATTTATTTATTTTTATTGCATTATCACCTCTATTTCCTTACCATCATACTAACATATTCATTTCATCCAATTTACATGTATAGAGCTGATTGTAAAAGAGATCTCCAAGGAAAAAATTTATTTTCCATAACTTACTTCATGGCTTTGAGACAAGTAGTGGCTATTTTTGAGTCATGCATCTTCTATCTACTTTCAAATAATACTTATATATTAGATCCTCTCATGGAGATAGTTTGAACTTTATTTTCCTTTATACTTTGCTTAAAAAGCTTAGGTCTACAAGTAAAAACTTGCAAAATTATGCTCTCCTTGTATTCTTTGGATGATATGGCCTCATACATCAAGAAGCTATAACATCAATAGGTTTTTTAGGCACATGTAATACCAAGAACTAGCTATATGATCTAGATGTGAAATTTAGTTTGGTAACAACTGGAATGATGTTATACATGGGGTCAAAATAGATCAGATAGAAGTATCACCAAAAGAGTACTTCTACTAATAGGGCAAAAATCAAAATAGACTTGAAAACCTTAGAACCAATAGCTAGACATATGACTTAAAGGTGAGAATTGGTTTGGTAACATCTGGAAGGATGTTATACATGATGGAATAAACATATTAGAAAGAGGTATCACCAAAAGGGGACTTCTACTAATAGAATAAGAACCAAAATATGCTTGAAATCTTTGGAGGCAATTTTGGAGGCCTAAATGGATGAATTAGGTCTCAAAAATGTGTGGAACCCCCCCCCCCCCCCCCTCATGGAGGAAAGGTTGGACTTCCCTCCCCCCTGGTTTGTCTCATTGAGAGCTTTCCAACGGTACCTCACCCTCATGATTTTGAGATTCCTACAAGAAGATTCCCTACAAGATTCCCTCTCGTCAAAGCTTGTTTGACCAACCAGATAGGACCAATACCGACATGTCACCATCCAAGTAAGTAATCCAAGGGTGGAGCTTGCTGACATGTCACTTATCTGTGTGCCTAATCCTATGGTGGAGCTTCCTTGGAGGAGATCCTCTTTGTCTTTATAATAAAGAGAAGGTGCTCCTTTGTGGCATCGTAGTTTGAGTGTGACATTGTGTGTTTCTCATGGTGTGTTCCCTTCATGTCTCCTATCCTAGGAGTATTACAACACATGGGTCTTAGTGGACCTCTATTTAACTCATAGGTTCTGGTACATGGTTTATATTTTCTTTGTGCATCCATGTAATATTCCAAGGATAGAGAAACACAATAGAGAAAACACAAATTCCACACTCAAACTATGATGCACCAAAGGAGAACATTCTCTCTATTATGTAGCCAAAGAGGATCTCCTCCAAGGAAGCTCCACCATAGGATTAGGTACATGGATAGGTGACATGTCAATGAGCTCCATCCTTAGATTACTTGCTTGGATGGGTGACATGTTGGTCTTGGTCCCATCTGGTTGGTCAAACAGGCTATGACCACATGGAATCTTTTAAGGAATATTCTTGTAGGAATCTCATAATCACATTGGTGAGATACCGTTGGAAAGCTCTTGATGAGAAACCTAGGGGGAGGGAAATGCCAACCTTTCTTCCATTTGGGGAAGGGGATTGCACATTTTTGAGGCCTAATTCATCTATTTAGGCCTCTGAAATTGCCTTTGAAGTTCAGGCCTATTTTGGCTTCTGCCCTATTAGAAGAAGTGCTATTTTGGTGATACCTCCATCTGATCTACTTTCTCCATAGTGTGTAACATCCTTCTAGATGTCACCACCCCAAGTTTCACTTCTAGATCATGTGCCTACCTACTGATTCTAGAGTTTCCAAGCATGTTTTGGGTTTTGGCCTATTAGTAGAAGTACTCTTTTGGTGATACCTTTGTCTGATCTACTTAGTCCATCATGTATAACATCTTTCTAGGTGTAATCAAACCAAATTTCATCTCTAGATTATATGTCTAGCTATTGGTATTACAATCCTTAATGATAATTGACTCCAAGATCTTTGATTTTAGTTATGTTTGGCTAGTTGAAGATCTATTGCTTGCCACACCTTTCATATTATTCCCGACATTGATAGACTTCTTACCCTAAGAATCTTATGTGGCACTTCCACATTAATAAACTTATGATCCTTAAATCTTAGTAAGAGATTCAAAAAGGATCTTAATGAGCATATGCTCTACCAATTTTGTACCAACATCCTCATTGATATGCTTGTTCTTGATAGAGTTAGAATTCTCTCTTATAGATTTAACTACAAGATTCTCTTTTGATAAGTACTTTCTTCCAAGGATTTCACTACAATACTTTATTTGTAACTATGTTTACCATACCTAATATTGTTGGGACTACAAAACCATTTTGCTTATAAATTCGTATATACTACATAAAGTACACTTATTTTATGATGTGCTTTGGATGAAGACCACAATAAAGTACACACTGCTATTAGAGAAATAGTGATCATATAATATGGTCCATATATTCCTAGGCATAGATTGAGTGGTAGTTGGACTTACCTTGCAACTTCCTTGTAGAGTGAGAGTGAATATTATGATTTTCATTGATAGGAGATGCATATTCATTAATAGGTTAATTTCCATATCCCCATAAGTAGAGTCTTTGGCATAGACATCCACAAAAGCCAATGTAGAAAAAAACCATTTCCCCTAGGATAAGGAGGACCATTTTGGACAAGTACTAGTCTCAAATACCTTTATACCCTTAATATTAGAGATTTTGGTGTATCTTCACTTAAGGTTTAGGTCTTGATAGTCTATTTTGAGAAAATTAACATGAGTATCTTTATAAAGGATGAGAAATATAGAACCCTTAGACTTGATACTCATTCTATATCCAAGTTATTCTAAGCATTTGGTTGATCTAAACATATGATATAAAATATTGTATGTTTAACTTGTATAGAAATGAAATATATAATATTTAGTATTATATATTACAATATGTATATATAATATAATATATACATATTTATATAGCTTTTAGGTTGACACCCCATTGCTAGGTTGATTTTTGGTGCATACCATGAAGGCGCACACGATGGACATTTGAGATGAACATGAAAGCGAATGGACTGAATTTTGTATCATGTTATTGATAATTTGCCAACTCTCTTTTTTGCAACAAATGGTCCCAATGAAAGTGCCAAGGGTGTAGATGGACATTTGAGATGAATATGAAAGCAAATGGACTGAATTTTGTATCCTATTATTGATAATTTGCCAACTCTCTTTTTTGCAACAAATGGTCCCAATGAAAGTGCCAAGGATGTAGATGGACATTTGAGATGAATATGAAAGCGAATGGACTGAATTTTGTAACTTGTTATTGATAATTTGCCAGCTCTCTTTTTTGCAACAGGTGGTCCCAATGAAAGTGCCAAGGATGTAGATTCTATCTCTATGGAAAGAGGTTTAGGTAATTGAGTCCTTGCCTGAGATGGTAATTGCATCCTTGCCAAATCAATTGAAACATTGGGTTAATAGTAATAAATGTAAAGCAATAGTAATAGTGAGATAACCAATCAAAATCTCTAGTTTTTATATATATATATATATATATATATATATATATATATAATATAAACATAGAATGTATACCCTTAAGGGACCTTTATCACATCTAAATAGTTACTATTTGGGATGATAACAAGCCAAACTTTGTTATCAAGCACGTTTAGCTTGTTATCCCCATTGGAAGAAAGTATAAACTCGTTAAGATTTCCTACAGTTTGGGGCTTTGCATCTTTATTCGTGACTTTCTTCTCTTTCTTAAATTTTAGACTGAAGAGGTTTTAAATTTAGCTCTTTTCACCATTGTAGAAATTTGTAAATGATTTTATGGGTAATTGAAAATAATTTATGGATAACTTATGGAAGTAGAATGGGGTTTGAATCCTAAGTTCTGCAAAACTCTACTGAGTTTCACAAAACTCAAAAACACTTTATATGGGGGTTGAAATCCCTTGGCCATTCAGTTCAGTTCTTAAATATAATTTTAAAATTGAAATGAAATATATCAGGTACAAGTATGAAATGACACATCATAGCAAGAGTTAAAATGTCAGAAACAGGAATGATGTAAATTTTACACATGGATACTAGATTTCTCCATTAAGCTACTAATAAATGTTTATGAGAAGTTCCATAACTTTTAAAAAGTTATGGGTCATAATTTAAATCAAACATATTATGAATACAAAAAGTATAAATCATGCACATTAGTTCCTTGTTACCTTATTGTTAAATACTTATAAGAGTTCCATAATCCATACAACTTACATGGATTGTGATTTAAATTTCATAAAGTATCAAAATTTTGTTGTCTTAAGTTGGAGTGGAAATTTTTTATTTCTAATCAAAATTTCCCAATGAATATCAATAAAATATGTTACCAATATCATTAAAAATCCAAATTTTTTTTTTCCATTCAAGATTTGATATCCTCTCTTTGAGTGTTTCAATATCAAAATAATTGATACGTACGGGCATACCAAGGACATTTGTAAAATTTTGTATGGATATCCATGAAAAGGTGAAAGACCTGAAAATTGACTTGTTTGTAAAATATCTCTTAGGTAGATGGACCACAATGGTCCATATGACACTGTGTCATATGGACCGCTATTGCATCTAGTGTAGAACCACATTCACAAGTGAGTAATGAAGACTCACATGGGCGGACCAAACCTAAGCAAAACCATCACTGTAGAGAAAGTAGTTGGTGCAAGTCAGAATGCCCTAATGCATGGTGAGCTAGGATCCAAGTGCTTGTACCCTTGTCAAAGCAAGAGCAAAAACATGCTCTAGTAGCATGAGGAATGGACGAGTCAATTAAAAGAGAATGGAACATATGCTCACACTATTGCTCCATCAAGGAAGACTGGAAACCTCTTGTCCAATCTGACGATACTGAAGTAAAAGATGGAAAGTACTCTCGTGCTCGTGGGGATAGATTATCTCTCGACTGCCGTAATAACATTTGGAGAGAAAAAGATTCCCCTCCACCTCTATCACATAAGTCTCCAAGACCGGTTTATCAACAACCACAAAATGAGAAGAAAGTAAGAACGCCGAGAGAATTCAACTACCCAAAAATGTTATAAGTGCAATCTCCTCCATAGATAGCTAGCAAACCCCTCCACACATATATCAGCAAAGCCATCATAACCCTAATAATCTCCTCCATAAATAGCTAGCAAACCCCTCCTCACATATATCAACTAAGCCATCATAACCCTAATGCGATATAAAGGTATTAGGTGAAGTATATAAATAAATTATCATGCACAAGAGAGGGGAAGAAATGCCGAATAGAGTGCCTCGTGGAGGAATAGCATCATGAATAATCAGAAATGAAGGTTTTGATCGCAATTCTCTTGCCTGCAAATGTAGAGAAGTCCTCAAATGACAACCTCGATAGTGGAGATTGCTCATTTCCTTTCTAGTCTTGGCCCCTATAATCCCAATGTAGGGCAAGGTTTGAATTCGAGTCTCATAGCTCCATTTTACTTTTTCTCATCTTTCCCTTGTACGGCTTGAGGGGGTCTTCCTTTCCTTCAATTTCTTTTACGCGTAGTCCTTTCAGAATCTCATATCATTGAGTAAGCTTTAATAAATCAATTAATGTTCAAGGCAATATCATAACTGTAAAATTTACGCATCACATTTTACGGATTCGGGGTCCTAAGTTACGGATTTTCGCCAAGACTTAGTGTCCATAAATTTTCCTAAAGCGCTTTCGAACAGGAACCATGAAGTTTTACAATCTAACTATTAACTTTTTACTTATGTTTACGTGTATCTTGAAATCGATTATTGAAACCCCTATTGTCTTAAGTTCCTTTTGTTATTCTTTTGCATATTTGGCTTGGATTTTCTTCTTGATGGTGTCTTAACATCCCGAACATATGCGCGCCAGCTCTCGACGAGATCCACTAATCCTGGATCAACATGATCGGTTCCGGACTACTGGAATGTTTATCTCATTCCTGTCTTTCTCGAACACTTTTTCTCCCCATCATCCCAAACCAGCACGCAGGATCTGCTCCGATATTGGTTACACTTTAGATGGCTTTTTATGACAGATATTGATCGATGTTGATTCCACAAGGGAGTGATGGAAGTGGACGATTCACCTCGTGATTCATCACTGCGAGACTGTCCCCCTGTGAAGAACAACATGAAGTAAGCATTCAGATTGTGGGACTTTTACCTCTGCAATAAATGGGTTTTATTTTGACTATTCGGCAAACAGGGACGAGGTGACGAGGGAAAATTTGGTTACACCAAGCCTGAAAAAGGAGGAGAGGTACCCAAAAATGAGTGGAGTAAAATTAGTTACTAAAATGAGGCATGTTACCTCTTAGGTTTTCTCCTGGCACCAGGCTTGATGGGGTCTTCTCATCCGTCTTGTTATCCTATGCTTGTCGCTTTGGAATTAGAGACCTTTGTTGTCTACGCATAGAACTGACACCAATGAGTGACGATCGAAAACAATAATGTTCATATTCAAAGGTTTGGTGTGTTGACAAGCAGTCAAATCTAACCTTGCGGGAAAAGTCACTGATCATAAACTCGTATAGACAGAAAGTCTCAATTTGATGAAGTGAACAAAAACCCACTTGAGTCACATCCCTGTCTGGGGATTGCTGCAGCTGCTTAACCGGTTCCCACTAAAGTCTGGGTCCCTGTAACTGAAGCCCGATACACAGGTGCTCAAAACGCATTGATACGACGACGGGCTTATCCATCCCAGAACTACCCGAGATCGGTAATATACTTCCCGGTTTCTTCCTTCCTCTTGCTCACCGGTGGAAACTGACACGTTGTATGACCCATGCGTACGTGTTGGCTAGTCCTGGGATCTAAATAACCTACTATTATGAGGTGTACTGTTCAGCTTTCTTCTCACCGGCATAATTCAGTTTCTATCCAAATCCCTTCTCACAGCGGACGCAGGCTAACGAAGAGTCAATTTTCAGTCACGGAACTGGACAGATCCACCGTATGATTGCAGTTCGACACATCTGATCTGAACTGTGAATCTGGCTCGACGTACATGTTACGCGAACTTGGCAGTTAAATACAGTACAGCACTCAGTCGACAACTTCAAAACATTAGGGGGTTTCAGAAATAGATTTGAAGGAGGTGTCCGGGTAGATAAATAACAAACTTCTCTATAATTTTTAGTGAACTCCATAATGGTAATGAGACAAGATTGCAATAAATGAATACTATGTAATTTTAGTTACCAGATATTTTATCCAAATTACATTCATTTATAAAAATAAAGCACTATGTTATGGATGTTTAGGAATATCTCAATTAGAGAAATGATTGTCAGACAGACAAAGTGATATGTTTTCTCAAGAGGATGGTCACATGGTTAGATGAGTCACGTATGATTTATAATTTGGTTCACATATTCAAAATCCAAAATGCCACCCTCAACAATTCAAAATTCTAAACTCGAATTCACTACCCTCCCGAGCAAATGTGCGAGTTGTTAGGCAACTAAACAACGGTTTTGTAGTTTTGTATTGGTGTGGGGAATGATCAACGCCGTCGGTGCGGCAACCAAGAAATTGATTAGGGGTCAAGGAATTTTACACCACGAGTGCAACAACATTTTTGCAATGGGAGATCAAGTACCTTGTTTTAGTGCAAGAGACTCACTTTTGGAAGCTGATCTAGGACCATCGAGTCTTTGGATTCGCAACCTCAACAACCATTAGGGAAATTTGGAGACTTGTTGAGGATGGCTTCTTCCGTGCCCGCAAAAAAAAGGAATATGAACAATTTTGCATGGCAACACACCATTATAGCCAAATACTGGATGATTTGGAGGACCCTAAGCATTTTGCACAGATTCATATTGCACAGATTCATATTGGGAATTGCAAAATGCCCATTCAAAAATAGACAACATTTAGTTTCATGGCAACCTTTTTGATTAGGGAAGGAAAAGGATTTCCTACTTCTATGACAAGTGACAAGCTTTACAAGAAATGGTTGAGGTGCATGAAATAATACAAAGAAACTTGGGACCTTAAGAACAAGTCTATTGGAGAAGGTATCACGGAGAAGGAATATGGCAAAGGATGGAGAACTATAAAAGATAAATTGAATGGAATGTGCACACATTTTTCAAGAATGGAAGCCATGTTTGGGAGCAAAGCAAAATAAGTCCACTTGCAATGGTAAGTTTAGGAGATTTTAATCCCAATTCAAGCAATATTTGCAAGGTTGGCGAGGAGGAGGTCCATGAAGGTACACAAGAATGCTTGCAATTCCCATCTCCTCCAAAGGTGGTGCTCCCTATCTCAAGCCCCAATTGGTCCCAAACACCCAAGGGGTGGAAAGTATACCAAGTGGCATGGACAATGGAATCCTATCACCCGGGATGAGTCTCCATTTGTTCCACCAATTGAGGACTCACCTTTCATTACACCACCGCCTTTAACTTCTACAAGGGATGGATCCGAGTGTGCTTTCATCAATCAAGAAGGAGAACGTGACCCAAAGAAGAGGAAAGGTTGAATATCAATAAGGTACCCAGGTTGTCACCTAGTATGTCATTGTCTCACGATTTAGCAAAAATCACCATGTTGAAGGCAAATACTATAGAATCCAAGGAGAGGTTATGACTAGCTGACTAAAAGCAAAGCGTATTAGATTAGAGATAGAGAAGATGAAAATTGAAATTGAGAAAAAATTGAGTGCAAATAAAAGGAAAGCTAGGGCAGACAAACAAAAATTTAAGGAGAAGAGATTGGAATCAAAGCGCACTTATGAAATAAAAATGAGTCTCATACTGGCAAGGGAAACTCTCGAGGAAATAAGTCACTATTTCAAAGTGCTCACTTAGGTTCAATACTCATTGTACTCTATGGATAGTGAATACTATACCAACATGTAACCTTTATTATAATTATAATAAAGATAAGTTATGGAAAATTGATAAATGCTGATAGTATCTCCTAGATGCCGCTCCTTACTACTCAGTTCCTCCCATTTTTTTTCTTCACCGCACCTAATCGGCCCAAGATGCCGCAAGTTCCCGCCCATCAACTCTTTTCTGCCGCTGCTAGTCATCGCTCAATGCCGCACTTTGTTGAATTAAAGCCAACTAGCGCTTGTCGGCACCCATTGGTGCTTGTGGATGCTCGTAAGTGCTCATGGGTGGTCCTAAATGCTTGTAGGCGCTCATCAGCACTTGTAGGCACTCATGTTTAATTGGTGGCACTTGTGAGGGCTTGTAGGTGCTTGTGAGTAATTGGTGACACTCGTCGATGCTTGTAAACACGCGTCTATGCTTGTTGGCACTGAGTGATGCCCATAATGGGTTAAGTGTGGTGAATGTGATGTGGGTGGTGCACATAGGTGCCAAGTGATGTCCAATTTGATGCACAAGGCACAATTGAGTATATAGCACATGAGAATATGAGAGTTAGACAAAAATATGAGAGTTTCACAAGTTAAACTAAAATATATATGAGTATAAAAGATAAATGTATACATGAGGATAAATGAACAAAAGATGTATATAAATGGGGAGCCAATAAAACCTAAACCTATCACTATGGTAGAGGAGGAGTTGAAGAAGAGGGAGATGCACCATGGTGTCTAAGTGCTGCCATTGCGTCCTCAAGTCTACCATGGTATACATGATGTTGAATCCTAAATGGTCTCGATGACCACCGTAGGGTCCACTCACTCTTATCCAAGTCTTGGTGCCTAATATTGCAATCAAGAAGAGAATATGGGTAACTATTATAAGAACTCAGTCTCCTTGATGTCCACTCCTCTTCTGCCCAACTAATAGCAGGCCTATTGTCATGGACAAATCTGTCCAAAGCACTCATCAAAGGGTCAAATGATCAAGTGTATGATGCTCTATGTACCCTATAAGGACAAAAGTGGGTAGGGTGGATAGCGCCATGTAGATAATTCCTATAATAAGAGAGTGCATAACTTTTAAGATCAAAAGATCACAAAGAGGTAAACCTAATGAAGTAAGATGCTCATATGATCTAACTCTAAGTCCTCTGAACTCAAAATCTCACTAGATATCTATAGAACAAAAATAGGCCATGAGGCAAGACCCGGTGTGAACTCCCTCTGGAAGTTTGGACCACTGCCATATGCTCTATAGCAACCACTCCATTCTATCTAGAGTAAGATCTATCCACAAGATAACCTCAAAGTGTAGCAAATAGAATTGGATGAAATGGCTAACACCAAGATGGGCTACCCACCCTACAAGCCTGGATTGTGTATGAGAGCACCAGCCATGCCTAGTTGTCAAACTCTCCCATGCACGGAAACCAATAGCACCACAAAGCCATTATGATGCCAAACAAGTAACATCGACAATCATAATTTTCTTCCATAAGAAACCTAGGGAGAGGATACATGGAATATACTCACCTAATGAACAAAGCCTCTCTCTAAACTTAGTCTGAGTGCCTTGAGTCTCCACACTATGAGGTAACACATGGGTGGCATCAGTTTGAGTTTGCATCTCATGACAAGTATGGGTCTGGCAAGCAATAGTACGTAGTCGCGGTCCAAGATAAGCCACATGAGCCCTCATCTGAGCTAGAATACTCTCACTCTCCTCTACCTAAACATGTGCACTCTTGCATCTCTCTATAGCATATGATAACTCTCATGCCTGATTTTGTAAGTGGACCCTATAACCCTCCACCATGGCAGTGGCACCTAGTATGTCCAAGTCCAAGTCTGCTAATCTTTGCTCTCTCCATCTCAAAAGTAAGCAAGGTCAGATGCCTCTCCTCCTTTGCAGCAAGTAAATCCTCTCGCTCACAAAGGAGTCTCTCTTGCTCTAAGGTGAAAACCCCATGCTTCTCAAAGCTCTCTTATCTACTCTCATGCTCAAGCACTAATCTCTCCCTCTCCTCTACACTCTCTTATCTACTCTTGCGTTCAAGTAGTAATCTCTCTCTCTTCTCTACACTCTCCAATCTACTTTCACGCTCAAGCACTAATCTCTCTCTCTCCTCTACATTGTCCAATCTACTCTTGCGCTCAAGCACTAATATCTCTCTCTCCTCTACACTCTCTTGTCTACTCTCATGCTCAAGGAGATTTTGCTCTCTACACTCAATCACTTGAACAAAATCTTCTAAAATACAAGTGATGTCAACAAAACAAGAAGAAGGTGAAGGTAATCTGAAATCCGTGGGGTCACCAACCCCCTCCATAGATGGAGAAAGTGGTGAAGAGGAAGAAGAGAAGAGGGAAAAGGAGCTATCTCAACAAAGAGTAAGTGCAATGTCTCAACACAAATCTATAGAACACTTATTCACAAGTGGTACATTTAATTATCCATAAATTACAAATTCATATTAGAATTAAAAAAATACACAAGTTCACAAGTTCATTAATTAAAGCTTCTTAAATGAACTCATGTATTAAATCCGTTAATGGTATACGCAAAAGAACTTTGTATGTTTTCCAACATATATATATATATATATATATATATATATATATATATATATATATATATATATATATATATATATAAACTCAAACCTAATCAATCACTCACCATCCTCATCCTCTCCTTCATCCTCCCCATCATCATTAGTCTCATCCTCATTTGAGCTATCTGCATCCTCATGATCATCATCATGCTCTCCCTTGTGTATAATCTCCTCTCTTCATCACTCAAGTACATCATGTACTCCTCTAGAATGAAATCTCTCTCCACATAGAGATGAGTATCTACCAAGGAAGGTGACCTTGAACTGGTGCCCCTTAGTACTCCTCAATTAGCTTTGCAAACTCCCCACCTCCGCAATGATAGCTCTAAATGCTAACTCTCCCCAATCATAATCCTCCACACCAAATCTCCTCAACTTGGTCTTGGTGTTGAGTACCAAATGCCCATGTACAATCTTGGGCCAAATAGTGGATGCAACAAGTGCACCCATCAACAAGAAGAAAGCTCTAAACATAGGATACACACATTGCCTTGCAAGATATCTTTTTGCAACCCTACCCCTTTGTGGAAATCAGTCTGAAACAGCTATGTAAGGAACTATCCTCTGTCTTGGTATTCTTCCCCTTGGCATGGCAAGTGCATCTCTAACTATATCTATAGTCAATTGAAATTTCCTCCCTCTTACCAAACCTGTGCAAGAGACCTTCTCCCATGAACTCACAAAATCCGTACATGGAAGAACCTACAGAACCCACCAAGAAAATAACCTTAAACCTCAATCATAAGGACTAAAGACAATGGGTGCCGCTGTAGGAGCAGCCGCTCAAAGCCACTCCTGGACAAGAAGAAAGCAACAAGCACCATTGGGTGCCACTTGTTGCTGCCACTCAAGGGCACGCAGGGACATGCATCACCTACAAGCACCAAGAGGACACCCGATGACACTACCCAAAGGCGCAACTGCACTGGAAGCCACTACGGGATAGGGCATTTTAGGAAGCACATCACAATGGCGCTAGGTGACGCTTGGAGATGCTAGAAGGCGCTTGTGTGAAAGGTTTAGGGTTTAGGGTCGGCACCAGATGGTGCTGGAAGACATTGGGAGGTGCTACGGGACAAGGTTGGGAGGCATGGAAAATTTAGAGGCCTAATTGCATAAATCACAATCCTAAGGTGCTGAAACGTTTGAAAATAGAGAGAAATGAAGAGAAAAAAATTAAGAAAGTTTAAAGAATACCTCTAGATGTGGGTAGTGAAGTCCAAGTGTAATCTTGAGGCTGATTACTTCCAGATCTACCTCCTAAATTCCAGAGATAGTAGTTTGAATCTGATGTTTGTCCAGCCAGCACCACTTGATGAAATTCTTTGGGTGTTGAATAGTATGAAAAGTTATGAGCCAATTTTCTTCCTAAGTATTTATCATGTTGGGCCCGCCAACAATCTTTTCATATCCCCAGATTTTTTCCATGGTTTAAATTCAGTTTACAATCTTCTCTTCCTCTCTATCTCTCCTCTCTATCTCTTGAATGCTCTCCTGCTCTTCCTTTCTAATCTCTAATGCTCTCTTCCTCTCAAAGTTCCAACTCTCTGAAACCCCACCGTGAGTTGACCTCCTTCAAACAATGCAAGTTTTCCTCCTTCAAGTTTGCTCATTTGAACACCCCATGCAACAAAATGACTCCTTCAAACACCCCACACCCAAGTAGTGAAATGACTTCTATTCAAATCTAGAAAGAAGAAGGTTCATATAGCCCCATGTTGGAAAGAAAGTTTGAATATCCAAATGCCCAAAATGTGCACATTTAGTGTAAAAATCAGTATTTCAAAGGAAAGAACTCAAATCCTGAGTGGCAATATGTGGCACTCCATGTCACCAACCGGCACACCCAAGCATTACATAAATCATGCATGTTGCCTACCAACACCATCACCCAATGCCTACTAGTGCCCCTCGGCACCACTGAGTGCAATAATTTTTTTGAAGCTAGAAGGTGGTCCCAAACGCCCTCCAACGCCCTATGAGTGCCATTGCATAGCACCTATCGATGCCACACTATGCCAACGGGCACAAGAAATTTTTTGGCAAGTTGGAAGATGGTCCCCAGCGCGTACGAGCGCCATCATATGGCATCTACAAGTATCATAGGGCCACTTAAACTCTTTTCCAAGAACATACATCTGGCAAATTTGAGGTGTAAACTTGCCCAACACCACATTGTGTAAGTGTAAGCTTGGGCCGTACAAATGTACAAATTAAGCTCCCAAGAGTTCTTTTTGCAACTCATGGTCTAAGTTAGAGGGAGCAACATTTTTAAAAATTGGTGTTGGTGATAAAATACAAGAAACATAACCAAAGTATGAGATATGAGATGAAGAATTGAAAAATAAATAATTTGTTGTATGGAAACTCACTCAATCAAGTGTATCATCATCGTGGTAATCAAGGTATTGTTGCATCGCCCTTGATTTACCTTCTTTTGCACCAAGTTCTATATCATGAAAAGACATTTTTGAATCTATTTAAGTTTCCTCTGTAAATCTGCCATTGTCATCTGACCAAACATCAAACCTATTGATTAAAAAATTATGTAAAAAATTATAATTTTGTACCCACTTTAACAAATAATCATTTCTACTATTGTCTTTGAATTGCACTCTTAGCTCACAAAGAGAATGCCATCTAGCTTTCAATACTTTATACAATGCTCATTTATCACTCTTGCCTTTTCCAAATGTTTATTAAACTCTGTCTTGTCCTCTGATTGGGTTTGCTTGAAAGCAAGGACTAGGTGATGCATGGATATATAACCCAAATCACCTAAAAGGTACTTCTTTGCCTCAAAAGTGTGACAACTCCCTCTCTAGTTCAAATCATTCCATAGTGAGGATTTATTCAAACAAGCCATGTCATGACATAACCCTGGCATTCATGCAAACAAAAAAGTCAAATTATACTTTTAGTAAACCATACAAAGAGGATCACCAATGCATTGAAAAAATACATAACAAAAAAACACATATTATAGAATGTACTCCTGGAAAAATGTATAATTCTCCTTTTATCATCACAAATCACTTGGCCATTTATAGAATGTGAACCCTTGCGGCTGAAAGGTATCTCTCCGTCCACTATTGGTCAAGCTGCAAGAGGAAAAAATTTTCCATCTACCAAACTAACACAACCAAGAAAAAATTTGTGTGCAAAAACAGTGGATATCCTCCTCCTCTCCTCTAGCTCAAGCCAAGCAACTTGACTCCTCATCAAATCTAATATGGCTATCATAACTCTATCAGTAAAAGCAATTGTTGAACCATCACTAATGCCCCAAACATTTAAACCTCTTGCAACACAAGCTCCATTGCCGTGATGCCTAAATCTATCCAAGGCTAGGGCAACTTGGATCCACACGAGTGTTTGTTCTCTTTGGTAGCTTTTCAAAACTTGTGTGAGTCTTAATCAAATCCACTAATGTTGAAAAAAAATTGACATCCATTTTAGTAAGTTGGCAAAAGGACTTTGTATCAAGATTTCTAAAATACTTTATCGCAAACTTTCTACTACGAGGGTAAGGAATAGGGGGTTCCAATTAGCAATGAGTATGTGCATACTCCCACCCATTGATAAAAAAATCTAGCATATCTAAATCTCCTCCTAATTCTTTGTCTTTGTCTTCATCTTCTAATCCTTGTAGCAATATTTCCAAATCTACCCAAATCATCCATTGAACATATTTTCTAATATTTCTAGTTAGTTCTACACAAGTGCTCCCATTCAGCGTGACTTGAATTGATTCTTAATCACCCCAAATAACTCCTTATTGGCACAAAGGCATCTCTATTCTTTGTGCACAGAACAAAAAAAAATCTCATAAAATTCATTTCCTAACAAGAAAACAAGTTCATGAATTTCTTTTCATCATTCAAGGGAGAACAAGGGCATACATTTCATAGTCGTGCCAAGAGACAATGAACATAAATTAAAAATTTTTAAATAATGAAAGCAAGGATTTTGGAGAGTAATCCTTCAAACAAAATCACTCCTCCTTCTAACCTTCCCACAACATGCACTCAAATCTTCCCACTCCAAACAGATTCACTCCTCCTTCCAACTTTAGCTTTGGGTCTCTTAAATCTTCTTCCATTGTCAATTTTTGCATGCCCTCAAATCTTTCCACTCATGGTCCCTCCAATCTTACTCCTTGGTCAAAAATCACATTTCGGGTCATCTTGAGCATGAATTTGTCAACTTTTGATTACCATACTTGTTCTTGAACATCATGGATGCTCCCTTTGGTGGCTATTACTTTCACTCTAACCTTAAACTACATAATTTATTAACCCTAATGCATAATCAATGCACTATAGAGTGATAATGGAAAGATCATTATCCCTTATTTTCTACAAACCACCTCATATGAAGTGTGCTAATAATAAGGAACTTGGCCCAAACTCCATAGCAAGACCCTTTCTACCTCCCATTCATACACCATACCAATTTAGTCAATGCTTCATAACTATCTATATGAAAAGTTATGAAACTTTGTGTAACTATTTATGAAACCTCCTATTGTCTTCTGATAGCTTTGTAGTGTTGGTTGGCTTTGAATCATATTTTATAGACCTTTTTTTGGTAAAAAAGCCTATTTGACATGTATCTTGCCTATAATGATTTGTTCCAAGGAAGGCTCTGAGTCTTTGAAGAAGAAAAACCTGAAAAATATCCAAGCAATAGCAAAGGAAGGTATTTGAGAATAGTAAGTCACAAGGACGGCAATGAAGGTAGCTGGTTGGAAGCAAGAACAACTTAACAAGTTTAGGAGTCTAGGCAAAAATGTACATGCAAGCCCATTTAGCCAAAGGAAAGTGACCATATGTGATAACAAGAAGGATGGAAATTAATTATGAAATGCAATATCTAGGCAAAAACCAGCAAAGCTTACAACACGACCTTCAAAGACAGAGGTTCACTAATAAAAGAAAATAGGCAAAGATATAGAAGAAAAGTACATGAGAAACAAAGGATGGGAAAAACCATCAAGTCCTACAAGGGAGAGATAAAAAAGGTAACATGGAGCTAAGCCCCAATAGAGTCTATATGAGAAATCTGCCCTACCGCACCTAAGATATCTGAGCTATGTAAGTTGTACAGTCTACACACAATTGGAGCATCCAAAGAAACATCACCTAATGTGATTTCTCTCCTATGGATTGCACCAGCCACTGCGCTCCGTAGAGCAATGGACACACGCTGTCTAAAATATGCTACAAAGTATGAGAGTGAGAGTGGTATCCCTTGACGCCTAACATGATAAGCTCTCGTGCACTCCTTCACAAATGTGTCAAATGCCATGTCCATCACTCCATATAACTCCAAGGCTAGAGGAACAAAGAGGTGACCTTGCTGCATGCCCCTATACTCGGAGACCTTGGAACTTGCTGCTGCACTTGCTGCCCATCCAGGAGGATGGGTAATCACTCCCTCCAAAACTATATCCCGCATAGGGTTTGTAACCACAACATCCGCTATTGTCACCTGATCATCTTGGACCAAGTATAAATCTGCACTAACACGTGTTGTCTACAGAGCATACAAATGCCCCCTCCAAGCCAAGTATCCACTCTCTTGTGCCATAGCAAACACTATGTCTCTAATGACATCATGGGTAGCTATCCTCTGTCCTCCAAAAGGACACTATGTCATGTGGACCGCTGCTACATCTAGTGTAGAACCACACTCACAAGTGATTAATGAAGATGTAGATGAATGGACCAAACCTAGGCAAAACCTCATTGTTGTAGAGAAAGTAGCTTGGTGCAAGTTGGAATGCCCTAATGCACAATCAAGCTGCACCCTTGTTGGAGCAAAAGCAAAGATGTGCTCTAGTAGCATGAGGAATGGCAAGTCGACTAAGATAGAATGTAGTGTATGCTCACATTGTTGCTCCATCAAGGAAGACTATAAACCTCTAGTCCAATCTGATAATAGTGAAGCAAAAGGTGGAAAATCCTCTTGTGCTCATGAGGATAGACTATCTCTTGTGTGATGTATATATACATCACTACACAACATACATCGCTGTCAACATCATACACCATAGACACATAACTCACACAGAAGTCATACATAGACTCTAAAGTGCCACAATAATCAGATCGTTTACAACTCAAATCAACTCAACTCAGATCAGTACTTGATCTATCACTCTATAACTTGCCAACAACAAGGCACTGATTAAATTCAAGCCACATCCACTCTAGCTAAGAGAATCCAAGTGATGCTCGCTGGCTTTTTGTCCATTCTAGCCAGGAACTCGAAGGCTTAACATCAAAGAAGTGAGCTCTTTGGAGCTGCACTTCCAAGGTATAATCTTGATTTTGACCTAGGTCTCATCCCAATGGTCTTCCTGATGGCACACCTGACGGTGTAGACGGTGCAAGTGACGGTGGGCCCTACCATGAAGTCAGTACCCTAAACACAAAATCTGACTGTTGGAAAGTAGTCTATGAGTAACTACCAAAATGCCTCTAACTACTATCATTGGAACTCTAGTGTCCGAGCAATCTAGATGTGAAACTAGAAATGGCATGATAGCTATCGTGCATATATACATAACTACACAACATACATCACTGTCAATATCATACACTATAGAAGCACAACTCACACATAAGTCATACATAAACTCTAAAGTGCCACAATTGCCCCCCTAGTTGGCTATTAGGAGGTCCCTCTAATTCCAAATAGCCATCTACTCCAAGTATACGGTATACCCTATGATGGGCAAAGGTCAGGAGGCCGGCTACTATGGAGCCCCATTGTTAGTTTATCTACAATCTATACCATATAAATGATGAACTAGCTATAGGTCAAATACATCTAGGACATAACCATTGTCCTTGAGGAACCACCATGAGGGGAGGAGTCATACATGCCATATGCCATCCTCTCAAACAACTACACACTAACATAGTAGCAGCTCCACTAGAAGAGCCACATAAAATACACCTCAAGCTTGCACTTACAAGTGCCAAGTTTGGGTCCATAGTACCATCAATGTTTGGGAGGTGGCATGGTGCACATGATCCTTCTAAACAACACCATCATGTCCTTCCAACACAAGAACTCTAGATGGCAAAACCTCACGCACTCTCAAGAAAGTGCGGCTTGACAAAACATCAAGTGTCATTGGGTTTGTTTGCTGTAGATATACATAGTCACTTGGATGAAATTGACGGATCGAGGGTCTATAACCTCCTCCTTGAATGGTAGCATAGCGTAAAGTATCTCTATGCTGAGCAATTGCCAAGTTCTCAAAGGCCATTGGCATCACTCTCAAAAAGATCTCTGCCCGTTGTGAACATGTGCTCATCCATACATCTGGATCATCCAAATCCAAAACTACAGTAGTATCTTGATGATTGGCTGCAAGTAAATCTAGATCTCATCCATAGAGTAGAAAGTACGGAGAGAAGGATGCTAAGGAGGCTTGCCGGCTAAACCAATAGCCCATGGCCAACTAACTAAAGATCCCAATCTCCCAAGTGGCCTCTCTGCAAACCATACTTTTGCAATCCTCTCTTCATCATCTAAACCACTCTCTTTGCTAAGCCATCTGCCTCAAGGTGATCTCGAGATGTAGTACAATGATCAATCAAAGCCTTGTCATACAAGACCTGAAACTCCCCCAAGAACTCTATACCTTGATCAGTCAAAACCTCAATTGGTGCACCAAAATGGCTAAGAACTTGATCCAAGAATGAACAAGCCATCCCTTCATTGGATTTGTTAGGAAGTGCCACCAACTCAATCCACTTGGAGAAGTGCTCCACCATCACCAAAACATACAGATGATGTCTCACAATCAATGTTAAAGGTCCAACAAAGTCCAAACTCCAACAGTAAACCAATCCTATGATAGGTAATGGGTGTAACTATGGTGTAGGAGCATTGAATGATGCTCTAACTTGGTCACAAACCACACATATGGCAACAAATTGTTGTACCTTGGTCTGTATACCGCACCACTAATAGTGACTCTAGAGTAAGCTATATGTATGATTTACTCCAAAATGTCCTAGTTCCTCATGAGCATGACAAACCAACTTGGTCTCTAAGATGGAAGTGGTACTACTTGCACTCTACCATCCTCCCCTACATGCAAAAGGTGTTTGCTTTCCAATTTGAATCATCTGGCTTATTGAAGGACACAATCTCTCTCCTTGGCCCCAACTGTGCAACCCACAACACCAATGCAAAGATAGTCCATCACTAAGATGTCACCATGAATGTCTTGTTGAATTGTACCAATATCTTCACTCTTTGGATCTATGACCTCAATAACTCCTCTTGTATGCGCTGAGAGATATACCACCAAAGCCTCAAAAAAATACACAAAAAGGCCAATGCATGCCAACTTGGCACCATCTCCTTATCTATCTCACCATTCAACGTGCTCCGGTCTGATCCTGCTGGCTGGGACATGGGTTTGTACTCAACCCATCTGAATCATGGTTCACCACTCTAGGTCTATCAATAATTGTGAAATCAAACTCCTTTAAAATCAGAGCCGATCATGCAAGCTTCCTTGAAAGTTTTTTGGACTCCATCAATCACTTCAGCTGCTGATGATCAGTGATGAGAGTGAAGGGGTTATAAAATAGGTAACATTTGAAATGTGCTATTGCCCAAATTGTTGCCAAGCACTCTCTCTCATATGAACTATACTTCACCTCCGCTGAATTGTTGGAGTAACTAGCATAGGCCACCACAAACTCCTTCCCCTCATCATCATGCTGGGTAAGCATCACTCCAAGTCCCAACATACTCCAATCAATATGAACCTGAAATGGTCATCCTTTGATCCGTCTCCTCAAAATAGGAGCAGATGTCAACCTCTCCTTGAGCTCTACAAAAGCTCTCTCATGTTCATCTCTCCAACACCACTCTTGTGTAAGCTTGGTTAGCTTTGTCAAGGCCTTGGTAATGGCACTAAATCCTCTAACATAGCGGCGATAGAAGTTTTCCAACCCAAGGAATGCTTGCACTCTGCCCACCTCCGGAGGGTAAGGAATACATGCAATAGCCTCCACCTTGGTCTGCTAAACACCAAGTCCTTCGGGGTAGATAGTGTGACCCAAATACTCAACCTGCTCATGGAAGAACCTACACTTCCCAAGATATAATTTGAGTCCATGAGATCTCAACCTCTCAAACACCTCCAACAACTGTCTCTCATGCCCCTCCACAATAGTGCTATAGAAAAAAATGTCATCAATATAGCACTGAGCAAAATCCAATCTAGCTAGGATCCTATCCATCATCCTCTGGAACTCAGCATGACCATTCTTTAACCCAAATAGTATGAACCTCCATTGATATAACACATTCTTGTTGTGAAGATCAATAGCCCAAAATATTGTCTTGGACTTATCCTCCTCTCTGATCGGCAACTGATGATATATCACTCAAAGATCCAAAGTATTGAAGACCTTTACATGCCCAATTGCATCAAAAATCTTCTTTGGTGTAGGCATGGTATACAAATCAACCTAGTTTGTCAATTGATAGGATGGTAATCTCCACTCATCCGCCTATTTGTGTAGTTGCTATACATATCCTTCTTGGTTGGGATCACTGTTGCTGATGCATACTCTCCATGTGAAATCTCCACCAAACCAGCCTCAAAAAGGTCACTAGTCTGGCTCTGAATCAATGTCTTCTCCATATCACTATATCAATAAGGATGTCAAAAAACTGGTGTATCGTTAGTTAGCTCAATCCATTGACTCCAAGATGGTGACTCCTTCTTGTGAACCACCATGCTGGTAGTAAAGGGAAGCAAGAGAGCTATAATAAGACCGCACAAAAGGAATGAGACTTGCCAAGGATCCACCAGCCTCCCTAAGCTCTCTAAAGATGAATGTTTGTGAGATGCTATTAAAAGTGTTCTCAACATCCACCTGTAGGATGACCTACTCCAAATCAAACATGATCATGAAACATAATCATGAAAACCAAGAGAAATGAAAATGAAAATTCCCAACCCATCACTCTCAATGTGTAATGATCACTCTAATCCCTAAAAAAGCTAAAAATCCTCATAAATTTCTACTCCATTCTCCATAGTCTTCAATTTAGGTACCAATGGAACCAAATTGAAAAACAAAGAGAATTGACTATTCACTCAATTGCTATATGATAGAAAGCCCTTAGGAATTATAGATGTCTTCTCACGTCACTCCCTCTCCTCTCCCATCTCCACAATCTCCCGTAGCTCTCAAAAGTATGCACAACAAAAATGTACATGAGACATACCGTACTGTAAAGGAAAGTACTATATGTGAAGCTTTGTAGTTTTATGAAACAAATGTTGTGCCTCTCATCACATTTCTATCAAGCCGTCCAAAGTTTGTTTTATATTCCATAACCATCTTTTATCTCTCCCTTGTAGGCTTGTTGGGGTCTTCCCATCCTTCATGTGCTCAACGTGGTCGCCTTTCCCTCCTTTCAATATCTATAGTTGAACTATTTCCACGCTCTTGTACAGACCTTTTACATGCAAGAAAAACATTGTGGTGTTTTGTTCTTTTCAGTTCCAAAGAGAGAGAAAGGCCATTCATTTAGAACACAAGAAGGATAGAAAAACCCATCAAGCCAAACATGAGAGAGACAAAAATGGTAAAATGGAGTTAGGTTCTAATAGTATCAATGTGAGAAATTTGCCCCATTGCACCTAAGGTATCCAAGCTATGCAAATCATAAGGTCTACAAACCAATGGAACATATGAAGACACATCGCCTAGTGTGATTGCTTTCTTATGGATTGCACCAACCACTATTTTTTGTAGAGCAATGGACATATGTTATCTAAAGTATACAATAAAGTACGAGACTGAAAGTGATATCTTGATGTGTAATATGATAAGCTCTCATGCACTCTTGACAAATGTATCAAACATCATGTTCAATGCTGCACATAACTCAAAGGCTAGAGGAACAAAGAAGTGACATCTCTGCATGCTCCTATACTTGAAGACCTTGCATGCTGTTGCTCCCCTCACCGCACATCTAGGAAGATGAGTAATCATTCTCTCCAAATTTGTAAATCGAATACCTTGCAGGGTATGCTGCTGCTCCCCTCACTGCACATCTAGGAAGATGCGTAATCATCCTCTCCAAAATTGTAGAAAGCATAGGTTCTAAAAGGTACCTCAGCGCTGTTCCAACAAGATACACCAAAATATGATACGCTCTGCCCTTCAGTGGAATTTAATGACAATGAACCAAATCAACCTCACAACATCACCCATGCAATTGGACTGTCATAAGACTAATAACTTCATTGGATATGCAAACCCGTTCAACTATACGCTTTTGGGTTTGAATCTACGGTAGTGTACCTATAGAAACTGTTTTCATTGGAACTGGTCCGTTCCAATCAACTGTCTCCTAGGATGCTTTCCAACTCCAAAGCTCACGGCTAATTAACAATAATCCAAAAAGGGCGACTGCGTAGACAACACAAAAGGATGAGAAGACGCCATCAAGCCATTAAAAATAAGCCAAATATTAATTAACAATAATAGAAAAGGGCGACCGCTTAGAAAACACAAAGGATGAGAAGACCCCATCAAGCCATTAAAAATAAGCCAAATAGTAATCAGGAATCAGGAAAGCTCACGGCTAATTAAAAATAATCAGAAAATGGGTCAGGTATGGGTCAGGAAGTGTGTAAAGTGAGGCATAACTTTCAAAGTAAAACCTTAGAATAAGCTCTGACAAAACATATAGGCAGAGCAGGCTCAATCAGATGACCAGATTCTTGAAACAGAGATTACGATCAGACATTCACCCCGTGGTTGATTCCAGCTAATAATTTTAGTAAGCTGGTCGCTCGTGCTTGAAGACTATAAGTGCATGGCAACGAATAAACTTGTACGAATGAATGAAGTTGAAACTACGTACGCGTGTTCAGTCGACTGCAGGCAGAGAGGTAACAAGAACCAGTTAAGATGAGTGACCGACGGATCCTGTCCAGAAAGCGTGTAAGGCACAGGGGCCGATCTTTTGGCGACCTTACGACGTGGCGGTATGGGCCGTCCGATGACAAAGACGCACGATCTACAGAACTCATCGCATGTATGCATCCACGGTTTCGTGTACTGTACCTGTGTTATGATTTGTTCTACTGCACGGAAGTGTTACAGGTTGTTCCAGACTGCTCTGGTAAACTATGTTCGTATTTTCACAGCCACGAGGAACGGCGTGTAGGCCGTGTCGTGCAAGAGGATCCCGCCTGTGCAAACAAGGCATAGGGTTGAGGTTTGGCGGACCAGATCGATTGGCTTTTGATCGTGCGGCTTCATAATGCTGCGTTGCTGACGGAGGAGGCAACGGCGATAATTTGATACCCCACTGCGAGGACTGACGAACGGGAAAATACCAAATACGGCTGCGGGAAATAGATCCTGAAACCGGTACTCGAGGTTTCATGACCACCTTAACCAGTTCGGTTAAGCAGGTGTAATCTGGTTCCGATTCTTGGCTCCTCGTTGCTCCTCGGTGGGGTTGCTTTGAAATCCGGGGAATCCAGAGTCGCAACACATAAGAGTAAGCCGCTGCTAAACTTAGCTGAGTTACGTCATCAGGTGCCACTTGAATGAAACAGCGGCCTGTGTGCACATGCACATGGTTTCAAACAAATTAACTAGTTACCAAATTCAGCGCTAGAATATGACCTGAATGAGAACCGAATGTAGCCGCTGCGTACAAGAGATGAGGCAGGGGATAAGAGAAAATGTCAACCGAAAAGTGTGAAGCTTTTAAATTTAGCGGTGACAGAGTTCTATCTTTGAGCAAGCAAAGAGCGAGTTAACAAGCTGTCGCTAAACTTGGCTCGACAGCCTGCATTCGTGGAAAGGTAAATTGCGTTGGCACTGGATCTCATCGTGTCCTACCGACGGGAGGGGTGAGTCAACTCTCGCTACAAGCGGACTCCTAGCTACGATTACGGGCAACTACGTGGCCAATTTTGCAGTATTAAAGAATCATAAATTGCATTCATTGAATTAGAATACGAATTCATTGCGCTGTTCGAATAGCAAACATGTTCTAATTTCGAGGGATCCTATGTTACTCTGGCTCGTCGTGTCATAGCAACCTCTTATCTCACAGCTCCAGCGCGGTTGCTCAAAAGCTCATCGCCTGCACTCACCATCGTCAATCATCCCGTCATATCCAGGTTTTGGACTTCGATATTCTTTCCCCTACGGAATCGTATCGGTCATACGGTGACTCTGTGGTACTACTTTGATGCGCTATTGTGGAGTGCAGCGCCTTTCCTGATATCAATCGGGATCCGACTATCTGAGGAAGCAATTCTAGGAGCAGATCTACTTTGAACTTGAGTAGGAAGCTTTATCGAGGATCGGATATAATGAATTTATTACACTACGAAAAGGAAGAAGATAGGGTCCAATGACCTTCCGTAACGAGGAGCAAATCATGGCAGCAAACAACAGTAGCAAACTTACAGGATCCAATCAATTCTATTGCGAAAGCAACTGATAGCTTACTGGACAAATCCAACGCATGCTTGACGCCCAAAGCAGGGACGGTCGTTCCTTCGGTACATCCCATACACACTCAAAGCAGTGGATGAAGAAGCGCGACGTCACTCAGGAACCCCAACCTTCCCACGGACTCGATTCACGTCATGCCGAGTCGCCGGCCGAAGCGCGACTGTCTCTATCATCGACTTCTCTTACTTTTTACTGCAAGTTCATGTGCTGCGGTAGGAGCCGAGGGCCCCAGGGGGATTTCATTTCTGACAGGAAAAACACAAATGCTTGCCTCCTCTTTTGTGAATTAGAGCTTTATGTGGTTTTCCAGTATGTTTGATTCACAACGTTCAAAAAATGAATATATCCTCAACTATCCAATGATCCCAATCCAACAATTTGATAAACTCCCTCATATAGAAAGGAACTAATGAAAATTTACAGGTAAAGTAAAGGTTAAAAGTGAGAGAAAGGCAACGCGTAGAAAACACGAAGGATGGGAAGACCCCGTCAAGCAACGGAGAGACACAAGAGGTAAAATGGGTTAATCTAGGTTACTTCAAGACAGTAAAGGTGACTTGATGGAACTTGTTAGAATAAAGTACTAAAAATCAAAACAATATACAGTTTTGTCAAAATAATAGTCACATCTTATAAAATGGTTTTAGCTGTCCCTATAACCTATGATAGGAAGGGTATACAATTGAAGACTTTTCATTTCCCGTCATTTCGTCATCCCGACCAATGTAAGTTTAATTGAGCTACACAGTGTGGATGAAATCTGGCTACCGCAAAGGAGGAAAACTATCACAAGGAATCGAGCTCGTATCTAATATTTGCATCTCCATTACAGTACTGGCAAGTCGTGGTCAACTGTGGTCCAAACAAAACAATAGAGCACTTAATTAACGTTAATTAAGGAAATTGATATTTTCTCATTCATTTTCTATATTTCCACAGCTCTCGCTTACTTTGAAATTTTTAGATTATATCTCCCGTCATATTAAGGAATTCTAAATTGCTTGCAGAATCATCCATCTCCTCCGTGGCGACCTCACTCGATTGTCCGAAATGTCAGTCCAAACTTATGATCAGCATTGCTCTCTTTTCCAAGGAATAATTTTTTCTAAGTTATTATATTAAAAAATTATATAAATGTCAAGAATTGATAGCTGCAGCGTTTTTTGCTTGATTCATGTATGTGATTGCAAATTCAGGATGTCCTACAACGACCTCCAGCTTCTGCCTAGAAGTCTATTTCTGCTAGACTCTTGCATCTGCTTGGACGTTTAAAAATTAACTGCCAAATTTAGAAGGGATGTAAAAATATAAAAGCTACAATTGAACATTTACTAATTTAGAATTCCCATATTGATAGGAAATTTAATTTAACACTCTCAATCTTGGTGGGAAGTAGAGAAATAAAAAAAGAGACGGAGAAGATGACCACATAGAACACAAGAAGGGTGGGAAGGCCATCAAGCCTTCCGAGGAAGAGACAAAAGACGGAGAATGGAGCTAGACCCCAATAGTTTCGATATGAGAAATCTACCCTCCTGCACCTAAGATATTCGAACTATGTAAATCATAAGATCTACAAACCTCTATAGCATTTGAAAAAATATCACTTCAAGTGATAGCTTTCCTAAGGAGAGCACTAACCAATGCTCTCTGTAGAGCAATGCACATACACTACCTAAAGTATCTTATAAAATATGAGGGTGAAAATGATATCTTTTGCATCTATTACAATAAACTCTTGCACATTCCCTTACAAATATGTAAAACTCCATGTCCTTTCCTCCTTTTAACTCCAAGACGAGAGGAACGAACTCAAAGTGGATGTGAAAAATATCAATTCCGTTAATTAAATATAAATTTGCTCTCAAGTTACTAAAATAGATAAACTCGCTTACCTGAGGAAGGTCTAAACTGGGCCTTCCTCAGGTAGGCCTACAGAACCTCCAATGCGTAACTGGTATCGTGCGAGAGTTTTTCGGGGCCATCGACATCTGCGCCTGTGGTACGGACCACGGCTACTTTCACCCTGTCAAGAGTCAAGGGCTAAACTGTGGTCACTCTGTTTTCTCGCGCACGATCACACATCTCACCCAACCTCGTTTAACGGCCTTAGTCCCTGTATCCTTCCAGATGATTCTAGTTCGCTCGGATAGAATCCGAAGGCGCGGAGTTGCTTCTATGTGAATACTTTCGCATGCGCAAAATTCCTTACTCGATATCTGCAAAGCACTATGTGCCACCAACCAGGGTTACCTCACAGTCAGGAACTAATACGGTGAACAGAAATCCTCGGTTAGGAGTTGGACAACTCTCATTTCAATCAATCTTGTCCACACAAGGTTAAGCAGGAACTTTGCCTATTAACCCTGGTTAAACGCCTGCGCGACTCCAGTATAGGGATATACTTTCTTTGGCTTATTTTGTGCATGAACGGGAGATAAATTCGGTTCATAAAATAGATCCCCAGAGATTTTGCAAAGATAATTATCGTACATATTTGTGAATATATGAAGTATATTCAGTGTTCCCGGAATGGGTAATTGATTTTCTTATGTTCATTATTGTTGCTTGGAAATGCTTGTATATCATCACTTCAAACGTCTTATATTCTTGACATTCAGATGTTCATTCCTTTTGATTAGTGCACATATTATATTACTTGGTTTGGTTGAAATGATGACTGCTTTTATTTCGGTATAATTCTGAATATATCCCAGTTTTAATTAAAGATTATAGGAGAAAATTATCAAACGATACATTTTTTGAATGACTTATTATGGATAAACCAGAAATGATTTTCTGTATGAAGGCAAAACAGATGTGAAACTTAGCTTTAGTAATTTCTTTGCAAGTCAATTCTACGGTACCTTGTTGAATTGGTAAATACTTTACAATCATTAGGAATAAGGGTTGGAAAAATAAAAATGACGGCATTTAGTTAGTTATATACAGAATAACTTTTACTGTTACTGTCATCCTTTCTAACCAAGAAGCATGTAAAGTGTACCGATTTACATAAATTTGACTTGCCAAATGTAGTAGAAACTATTGTATAATGGAATGCAGAACACGTTGTAAACAACCCAGATTCATAACCACGTCTGACTGTTACACATAGTAGTAGCGTAGTGAACATCTTCCTAACCATCAGTGACATATAGGGAGAACCTCGTTGTAAATAATCCAGTTCCAACCCTTACAACAACCCAGTTCCATACCACGTCTCACCTTCACACATAGTGATACCTAGTAAAGATAGTCATAACAATCAAGAACATAAAGAGAGAACTCAGTTCCATATTCGTACAACATCCCACTCCGTACCACGTCTGACTGGACTGACTCTGACACACAAAGTCACATGGTGACCTGGTAAAGATGTCCGTAACTATAAATTACAGCGACAGATTCCTTGTAAAGATCGTCATATTACTATCAAGTACAAAGAGAGGTAAGCGAGTGTAGATTTGCGTACACGAGTGGCATGATGTATAGGTACCCACCATTCACTGCGAGTGTGAGCAAGTGTATCCTTGGAGAGAGAAGCCTGATAAGGTGAAAAGATGAATTTCTTAATACATTGGACATGAACTGCCGGAGTCTCAAATTCTATGGGACACGCCTGGAGCGATGTAATTGGCATTAACCTGCATGCTATATATCTGCATTAGTTCGTCAATATAGACCTTGCTGTATCAATAAGGGTGAACGTGAGACTTAACTAGCTTGAGATCTCCCCTGTATCCTCCTTGTATGCCTTTATGGAGTCTCCCATCCTTCCTTGCCACTTGTTTCTCGCTCGCTTTTTATATGTTCTAACTGACGCTACCTTGGTGTGTTGATACACAACTTGTATATATAATTTCCAACCTATCGGAACGAGGATTATAGTATGTGATGGTTATTCGGACGCTGGTATTCCAACGATGTAATAGTCACACAATCTACACAGTTCAAATATAGTAAATGACACAAAAAATAATGAAGAATGGGTAACTATAACCCCACTAAACTGCGCAGAGTTCTCCGTGCGGGATCAGATGAAATCTTCGCATTCGCCCTGTGTACGTAGATTAACCAAACCTGCCTAGGTTATCTCGGTGCACATCTTGAATATATGACCCTTTTACATGATGCTGCGAACGCTGAGTGCAAAATCATAGTTTATAACACAACATCCAATAATTTTACAAATTAGACAAGTAAGGCGTCAAAGGAAGTTGTTAAGAGCTCAGTGGATCTACCTCTTGGTAGAAGACCTCACCATAGGTTCAGACCAAAAAGCTTCAAACCTGATCTGTCCAGTCTGATAGGTGCAGGAGAAAGAATAGAAGATTGTGGAAAAAGGGTTTCGAGACTGTCCGTTATACGTCAACCTGACTAAGCATTTCCAGGATAACAACTCTCCCAAGTACGATCCTTCGGTGTTCCTATCGAAGTACGTTATAGAAGGCTCGGTCCGACAAGGTCTGAGTTCAAACAAGTTTCGATGAGACCAGCTAAATGTGGACTCCTTCGAGGGTACTGTTTCAAACAAATAGACGTAAATAACGGAACAACGAATGTGTAGTACGTGTTCACATGGTTTTGAGGAACAAAAGCGAGAAAACTCGCTTCAACAGATCAGGTAAAGGGTTCTCCTAGATTGTTTGAGAGATCACACTGGCATCATTAAAGGCCAGGAGATTACCTGCTGTTTTAAGATGATGGACAAATGGGTGCCGACTACGATTCAAAGTAGACCTATGACCTCAAAGTAGACCTTTTCTCATTCAAAGTCGCTGCTAAGTATAGAATCTCTTATTCATATGCTCTCGTTCATCAAAACCTTCATCAATTACATATATGCTTGCACAGCACGTATCTAAGCTACATCTATTGCTGTACGTTTCTACCACTCTTTCTCCGATGCACACATAGCACAATCGAAAGTTCGTAACAGGGGGTAAAGCTCAACCTTTAAAACTTTGTACTTTCTCTTCAGTATCAAGAAACTCCAGCCCAATTGCAGAGGGTTCTAGACCATGCTCACACAGATACGTTGGGTTGTGGAACTTGCTCAAATGGCGCGCTCCGCTATCACACAAAATTGTTACCACTGTATGACCAGGCCCGAGCAGCCGGGCAACTCTAACGGCTCCAACACAATTCATTGCTGACGAACTGCCGACAAACAAGCCATCCTCCCTCAATAGGAACCTGTGAAAACCGAGCATGTGAGTACCATGATCAGCTAGGCTATGATTCCTAGCATGCTAGCTAAACGAGAGTACATATGTCTAGTTTGGCTCCGTTGAGGAGTTCATGCTTCTCGCTTGAAAGGGAGGAGACTAATCAGGACAGCATCTTCATCTGGAGGACTTACCTGGACATTTCAACAGCTTCTCTATCTGTACCCCGTAATGCACCATCAAGGTGGGCAAGTTTAAAGTTCTCAGTCAAGCGATTAATTCCAATACCCTCCGTGATGGTGTCGAAAGGGTTTTTCAATCGCTTTCCTTCTGCCTCCTCACGAGTATACATCACTCCCCGCGTTACACGATTGAAGAGGCTCGAACCAGGTGGATCAATTAAGTAGCATTTCACGTCATTCTTTTGTTCCTGCAATCGTAGTCAGGCAAGTCCAAGAACTTTATACCTTGACAGAGATGCTTGGCCTTGTCTTGCACACTAATTACAATGCCATTAACGTTCCATAGACCGTCTAAGGTGGTTTATAACGGACAGTTTCACTATGACATGATGAATGCTGGACTACGTTTAGCACTTCTAGCCGCGAAATGTTGAGTACATGTAATCTGGGCAAAAATTTACTGCATTCAGGAACGACTGTCAAATGACTGCTTCTATGAACAACTCAAGAAAGACACAATCCTACCACAAATCAAACCTTTGACTTTGGGTAGTCTCACCTTAAGGAAGCAAGAAATTCCTGCTATAGTTCCTCCAGTCCCAGCCGCTGCTACAAATGCATGGAGGTTACCACCCGTTTGTTGCCATATTTCCGGTCCAGTTCCTTCGTAATGAGCTCTAAAATTTGCAAGATTCTCGAATTGATCGGCGAAAAACCCTCCACTGTTATTTTGGAGGCCCTGCAGACCTGAGAGTTGACTACTTCGAAGCCTTGTATTTTCAGCTTCTGAGGCTCTCCTTCTTGCAATGTTTACAAAGTGGTCCTTGTGCGTAATGGAGACAGGCCTTACTCTCTCTACATTCGCCCCCAGGGCCTCCAAAATCTGGGCCTGCACAGGTTCAAGCTTTAGCAACATTTTGTGCAAAATACATGAGCAATGGCAACTGCGGAGATGCAGACACGAACCAGGAATATAAGAAATATGGGTTCATACATCTCTTGTACTTTTGATCTCTGTGTGAGATCCCTTCATGCGTACTTCGGCGGCATGCACCAGAAACGCACCTTCTCAATAGCTGCATCATCTGGAATGACTACATGGCATTTGCATCCATATGCTGAAGCAACCATGGCCAAGCTGACCCCTGTGCTGCCAGCACTTCCCTCTGTAACAAGACCACCAACACGAAGCGCCCCGCTTTCGAGAGCCTAAGCAATGGAGACACAGCAATATACAAGAGTGGTGATTAGAATAACATATTTTCTGGTCAATTGCTAACAGACCCCATAAAGCGCAAGACTCTAGTAGAATCATAACATAGTCAGGAACAACGCATAGTCAGGAACAACGGATGCGCACTTGTAGTGTGTTTCAGAAAGCATTACATCCTTGCTTATATCTTATCTCTCGCAGGAAGAGAAGATCAATTTGGGACTATTTCAGATGAAGCTTGCACCTTGCAGGTTGTGCTACTCTTAGTGACAGACCTCCTCTATAATCTTCACCGCCACTCGATCTTTCACACTGCCGCCAGGATTCAGGAACTCCGCCTTTCCCAGTATCTGTTACACAGCAATGGTACCATAAGACTTCGTTATGCTAGAATCGCTCTCTTCTCTTTCTCTATATCTCCAAAGCAGGCCCCGTCTCTTCACTCACCAAAATACTTGGAGATTCGGCTTCCTCCATGGACAGAGTGACCAGTACACACTACTAGTTCTTGACGTGAGCATACCAAAAGATCTCTTTCATTGCAATTACAGAAGAGATTATTCACTGCAAATCCTATATCTTCACATGAAGCGCCATACAAAGGTACTTTAGCAGGTGCCAGGAGGCAACAGAAAGTAGCAGATTGTAAGAACTCCTGCAAAGTTTCCAGTATCTCCAGGCACATTTCTAGCTTCAACAACATCTTGGAATGCACTTCGTTCCAAGTCTAGCTAAGGGGCCAATTCGAGTGGTGGACTATAACTATCTTTTCAGCTTCAAATTCTGTAAGAACAGTACTGGACCGATCAATAACAAGAAAGGCCTAAAATAACTCGTAATTGATGCAACAATTGCAGAGGTCCAAACGTTTCTATCGAAGAAACGCGCAGTGGATCAAAAGTAACAGACATAAAATTCAGATCCCACAAGCAAAGGAAACACCATTGGGCTCTGTCCCTCAACACGCTCAACTCCGACATTCGGAGTGGAAAAAGCCAAGATATGCTGCTTTTCTTAACAATCAGGCACTTAAATTTTTTTTAAATCAAAAGGGGAAAAGGAAAAAAAACCAACTTCCAAATAAAGAAGAAAACTGGACGCTAGGAAGCTAACCTCACATCCTGTTGCATCGGAGAGGCTTTTAATTCTGATAAGTGGAGTATTTCCGATCAACCCGGGTAACCCAGTCTTGACACTCCGCTTCCTCGGGCTAGGCTGCTGCCCTTTTCCTTCCCCTTTCGCATCTGCTCCTCTTCCCGCCCGAAAGATCTCGAGAGATCCCTTCTCGTACCCGAGAAACCACAGTGTTGCTGTTGCCGCTGCAGCTGCAGCTAACAGAGCACCTACGGCTGCAATTGTCGCTGCAGCAGAA
The DNA here is from genome assembly GCA_948567375.1 of Lunularia cruciata. Lineage (NCBI taxonomy): Eukaryota > Viridiplantae > Streptophyta > Marchantiopsida > Lunulariales > Lunulariaceae > Lunularia > Lunularia cruciata. The sequence goes on along the minus strand of OX419755.1, from coordinate 22,640,271 downwards.
CCCCGCGATTCATCCATCATGAACTGTAAACCTTCGAGCTCATTCAAATTTCACGTTCCGTAGATTGATTCATGCCTGGCCTCATCTTCTCTCCATCAGATCGAATACTCCCATACCGCATGCATTGAAAGCTGGATCGTTTCTTCACAAGCGGGCCGAGTCTTCAGAATCGGAACCGGGGCGATCCCAACCACCACTCTTCTGATCGGGCATCCAATTCGAGAGCACTTCGAGAGGTTTCTTCGCGCAATTAGCAATTTGTGATTAGTTCTAAACCGGGGATTAGCTCTAAATCTGGAGATTAAATTTATTGTCATTCGGGTCATGATATTCGTCAGTTATTGAGTCTGCTGTGTTAGAAACATCGTGTTAAGAGTAAAATAAATATTACGCAACTGCACGGGGAATGAGTACACGTTAGCCTTAAAGATAGAAAATAAGAAATAAAATTTCATTTAGAGAGATTTTTTGTGATAATTAATCGGTCGTTTATTTTTGCCTCGTTCCTCAACTTCCATATCAGTTGATGCATTTGTAAGTTTATGGCACTTTCGTAAATGTTTCTAAGTAGGATTTATTATAAGTTTGAAATATCAAACTACAAAACTTAAGAAAAAGAGAACACCAAATGCATCAAAGCTACTGGCAGGTTGAAAGCCCACATATGCGCAGGTTGAAAGCCCACGATTATATATCTCTAAAAGAATAATAATTTATACTATAAATTAAGCTAGAAATCATCATTTTTCTGAATATTTGTTGAGTAACTGACCAACACCACTCACTCGAAAATGAGTAAATCATTACAGCGGTAGGGAAAATCATATTTCGAAGCCTATTTTGCAAACAACTAGAATATATGAGAATGATGAGAAAATTAGTCCAGCTTTGTTAGCTTTAGTGAATTTGTTTATGAAATGACCATTGTTCAGAAATAAAATATTGCTATCACTACTACAATGGTTAAAAAGGCATGATGCCACCTTTTAAAGTCCAAATGCCATTGAATATACCACTGCTATAGAAAATATGAAAACATAGAGATGGCTTCCATAATCTCCATATCCAAGAGATCTGCAATCACAGACTTTACAAGATTTATCTTAATTAATAATATTATCCTCATCTAATATATTATATATCATTTAAAATTACGACACTATTTGCAGTTATAGAGTTGGTGATCAACTAGAATATAGAAAATCAAATGTATAAATGAAGGATGTGGATGGATCAGAAACTTGTATATACACTGAATCATAAATAGTCTAAATCAAGACAATCAAGAGATAGAAACTACAAATTTATCAGTTTGACACAAATTCAAAACAAACTTTGAGGAAACCTCATATGATTCCCCTAAAATGTCAATCCCATTTATAGGAATCAAATTTCAGTATTACAAAAATCAGTGTGGACTTTAGGATAAAGCAGCATTTACACGAGGAAGGTAGAAATATATACTCTCATTGTGGAAAATAAAAAGAACAACTTCTCACTAGACATGACATATAATTCTATATATTAACCTACTTCTATACAAGTCACTTCAAATTCCACCCTTTCTCAAGAAACAAAAGAGAAGGAAAAAAAAGCTCCATGCTTTTTATTATATGAAGAAGATCCCAAAGTTAGTCTACATACATACTACACTATGAGTCCTGAAGAGAGGACAGTTAGTTTCATTCACCCAGAGACCAAGAACAAAACATTCTCACCAATTTCAAGGCTTGACCTATCTGTCACAAGCACGCTGTTTTGATGAGGCTGGATCTTCCATCACATGATAGAGGATTGAGGTGATTGAACGATTTGACTCACCTGAAAAGGGAGGGCACATAAAGGGACTACTGGTGAGATGATGCTGATACCATAAGTGATAATGCGTTGAGACCTTTTCCCCAATTCGTGCGTTCTCACTAAGTGATGCAAGAAAAGTGTGAGAACGGTGGTGAAAAAGAGAAGACACGTCCGGCCTCGATGTGAGTGGGCCACTAGATGTAGATGAGAATGACAAGCGTAAAGAAGGAAGAGGAGATTGATTCGGTAGATGAACGAAACAAATTGGAAGGATCCAATCAAGTTTTGTGACAGAAAGTTCTATCTGTCTTTGTGAAGGGAAGGAAGGGAGGTACATGTGCAGTGGATGAATGTTGGGGTTGCAGCAGGCCAATAACACGTGCACAATCTGCGGAAAGTGAGCTTGTCTAGGTACATGAGCCCGACGTATGAAGAGTATCAAGGGGAGCAGCTTTGACTCAAATGTAGTTTACTTTACTGGTGTCGCTGATTGGAGTGAGGGCATGGGATGAAGGTTAAAGGAGTCGGGAAGAAATCGCTTCCAGGCAGGACAAATTTAATCAGAGGAAAGCAGCAGACCGCATCTGCCGGAGTGATTGGGAGAGATATTGTTGTTGTGATCACGTGGGTCTAGTGATTAGGATTCAATAATCGGTGCTGCTGCTCGTCTTTTGCTTTCGGTTTCTTGAGCTTCCCTATTCTCCGCTCTCTCTGCAGAGCAGCTCCGGAGTGTCCTCGTGTGGGGGCAATAAACAGCAGCTGCCAAGAACCACTCTTGCTACCTGTCATCATCAAGCGGGGTAGCGGCTAGATTACTCTTGTCCCGAGCTACCAGAACATGGGTGCAGAGTTTCAAGGATTCTTCTGCTCTCTATCGAGCTCGTAAATTTGTGGAATTGGCTGTGTGTTTCTTCTATTTTCGCACGAAATTGTTCAGTTTGACTGTAAAGATTAGACCACCGCTTGGAAGGGGACAGTTTTGCACTCTCATCGCATGTGGCTAAGTTTATTTCTTAGGAATTTCTGAATGGAAGTTTATTCATAGTAGCATTGGAGGCTGCACTGTGAAGCTGAACTCGGCCTTTTTTATTCAAGCTTAGTGGAGGGAAGTTTCGAGAACGGGTGAGGGACGGCCAAGCAGCAGAGTATAAATTGTGTGAGCTTCTTAACTCGTCAACGGTAAGATTGAAACTGATTTGACAGGCAGAATGGATCGGTACGTATTCTTTTCGGCAAGAGTTGTGGCACAATTCGTAGTTCTAGGAGAATGAGAGCTGCCGCAATGAGGATGCTGCAATTAGGGTTATGCTCGCTTTTCAGTGTAGCTAGCTGAACCTGAATGGAGCAAATCTACGGAGCCGAGTGGTGTACATTACCGTGACAAAAGGTGAAGTTTCCACCGCATCTGCCTTTGAAGCTACCGGTAGGCGTCTGTGCACAATTGAATGATCAGAATGAAGTTGCCACAGGCTATGGATGCTTCCATGGAGATTTTTCCTCCAAATTCGAAACCACGCAGTAGGCCGCTTGCACCAGCTGCGCCAGCAAAATCTAGGGCTCCGAAGGAATTGACCCCCGTGAAGGTGAAAGTACCGGTGGTTACGAAACGCAGGAGTGTTCCGAGTACTCAGCCGAGGAAACCACAGGTCTTCAAAAAGGAAAAAATCGTCCCCTCTCATGACAGGGAGAAGCCACCAAAACCGGCACGCGTGAATGCGGCGCCCAAGTTACCTCCGACACAGAAGCAGAGAGTAGCAGAGCCAGAGAGTGAGGAGTCAGATTTGGAACCGGAATTCTCAGTTTCTGATGAGGAACGTGAAGTTGTTATTAAGAATGCGAGGAGACGATTAGAGCAGCTGCTTGCTGAGACTACTTCTTTGGTAGATGAATTGGAAAAGATGGAGGACGATGTCCAAAGACTACAAGAGGAGAAGGTAGCTTTGTTGGACGAATTGCTTGAATGTGAGGGCCTTGCTGTGAATCCCTATCCTCCATTTCGACCTCTGACGAGGAAAATCAAGCTTATTAGGAACAAATGTTAGAGTGTGGAGCAGTGAAGAAAGCCTTCGCGGTGTAGCATAGGTGGAATTTTATGTACTCCTGTAAGGGAACGCAAAGTATCTGGTGACGGTGCAAGCTGCCCTTTGTTCGAACATTTATTTTTTAACATACTCGGATAAACATGACTTGGACACAGATCGGCTCATTTTCTGATTCGATGTTTGCCATGAATTATTTGCCTATGGTTTACATTGTGTGCGCGGTTTAGCTGACGCTCTACAGTGGTGAAGCTGGAGAGTATCCTCATGTAGTCCGCTTCTCATTCTATCTAAGATCTCACCGTTCAATCAAGGAGATCGGTAGCTAGGTTCACACTTGCCTGCCTTTTCAGAGAGTAACTGCTGTGATAATTAAGATTTACTTAGAAATTTCATGTCATCATTAGAGAGCTGGAGAGATCAGTGAAGGTCTTTGTTACTCAAACTCACTTAACATGCATCACAAAACAATTTGGTCTCGGTACTGGTATCTATGCTTAATTGCTCCTGTTCAGTATGAGATGCTTCTTTAATTCCGATTTGTTCTAAACATGTGACAAACTTCTGACAGTCACCACCACTCCATGAACAATTTTGCAGATTGTAGCATTTTCCTTTTACAAATTTCCAGTACTCCTTGTAAATGAATATCTGGAAGTGCTGTTGCGGATGACCATCCTTCATTTCATAGCCATGGTATCTTGTCAACTGTAGAAAATTTAGGAGATTACCTTAGTTGTAGTTGAAAGTTGATTGTATCCGCCTTCTCGATACATTTTGATGTCGAAGACATCACAATGGAACGTATGAACATGGTCCTTTATCTAGCAAACTCATCTTGTTCATCTAGTTTTCCAACCGAACTGCCCACCAATGTTCGAGATTGCTACGAGGACACAGTTTACAGGCCGGCAGTGTGCGTGGTGCTTTCTGAATTACAGATTTATCTCAACCTCTGTTTAATTCTAACCAATTCTACAGCCCTATGCTATTAAAGTCTAGTCACTCGGCTGATTTGAAGTTCTACATGGCGTGCACTGGACTTCCAAGATTTCCACAGTTTGAGCTACAACTAAAGTAATGAGGAAAATCGCCTTAGCTGTGACGAGGCAACTATCGCATGGACCACAAACTACAACACATTATATTGCGGCACCTGATCCGATCACGAACTTCAAGTAAGAGTGTTTGCACATGTTCTGCGAAGCCCTAGTATCTAGCCGTCATTTTCTGTTGATAAGTTTACCACTAACATCATTCGGGGTAACATCCATCCCACCGACGACTTGAGAGTTGCGATCTTCTGTAAGGAGAAGAACCAGTCCAGCTCGTTGTTTCGCAACAATTGACACGACAGTACAGTTCAATCAATTGGCTTAAACCTCGTGGAGAAGCTAGATTAAATTTTCAGGTAGCAGTAGGACTTTAGGTCAAGCAAAAGGTATCGTTAGAATCATCGACGGTGACGAAGCTCAGGAGTGTCTATCCGGAATCAGATGCTCGGTAATCGTTGATAGCGTTGCCCGTTGAAACTTCAGTGTAAATGTGATCATCTGTCAATATTGTACCACTCCCAACTGGGAGAAGGACCGGGGCATAGACATCATATCGTCAGTGTTTATGAACATGTGAATTCGGCATTCAACAATGACGAATTCTCTTGGCAATTTCTTTGGGTCTGAGATTTTGAAGCTAGTGATGCTATGTGAACCAATTGCTACTACCCCGTGTGCTAAATCGATTAATTCAATTACCTTAGCTCTGATTATATAGCGCAATAGCAATTGATAATCTCCGTGGCTCTAGCCAGATGTGATTGTCAGCAGTGAACAAGCCGTGAGCAAATATAGTCATTGAACTTAGTCTGAATCAGTCGAAAAGGACCGTGCAACATGGGAAAGAAAAACTGGAATTAAATGTGAACAGATTTTATGTGGTGAAATACTATTTAGAGGGATTCAACCATACAAACTAGGAGAACCTTCTTCAACAGAGTACATCTGTATTCAAGAGAACTGCTTTGTAACTTAGAGGTGGAGATCTGCGGACAAAGCTAGCCAACTTCAGTATAATCGTACCTGCATCACAACAAAAAATTGAATGAGATTATTGATATACGAGCTTCACATCCACAAAGATGATCAAGCTGGATGGTCAGAACTTCAAGTACGGTGTAGAAGCATCCCAAAGCGAGGGGCTTACTCCCTTTGGAGTTCAAAGGATCTAATTATCGAGCAAGAGACTCTTGCTCTGGATATACGACTAGCAATGCGGTTTCGGTATCACCCAAAGTCTCTGCAGGTTGGGTTTTACCTCGCAAACCAATCACACCAGCAAAATCGTTACTCTCTGGAAACCTTATAATATGGAAACCTTATAATTCAGAACAGTTTAGGATACATACCCCCCAAGTGGCCTGCATGACGATATTGGCCACGATTCCTAGGGCAACAAGGCCGAACATCCAATCTGTGACCTTCACGCTTGGATCGACCTGAATCATCCACACTCAGTTTCTCAGCAAGGTACTTGTTAAGCTGACTACCAAACAGCTAACACATGCGAAATTTTTTCCAAAATTGACTTTAGCTAAAACCTCTACTCTCGATCTGATTATTCGTCATACTATCTATTTCTGAGATATTACAACAGCAATTTCAACCCCAACCGCGTAAACATCAACGGTGATGATTTACCTTGTCGCGGTAAATGGTGAACAGGAAATATGATACAACAGGGAAAGCCAAAATGGTTGGGGAAAGCCACGACGGAGCCCGTGATACAGCTTCGGCTGTCTCAGAACTAGGTTGATAACTGCTTCCTGCCTCGATCGCCATCGCGGTCATGACTGACGAACACTGTATCCCTAGGCTTGCACTTAAAACCATTCCAAACGCAAACCACGTCCTCTCACGTCCATCTGAAATGGAGTAATCTGCCCCTGTACTTGTCTCGTTCGACAGCTCACGTGCAGGAGATTCTTCATGCTCCTGCGACCTCAATAACTCCGAAATCAGAAAGCGGATCTTTCCAACGAGCACTGGTAAAAGCTATTAACGTTTGGGTTACCAAAAATCCATGAACTTCTGTTATCTGTCATATTGGCACCTGGTAAAATGGGTTCGCATGAGAATTCACTGATGACATGGATAGTTCTTCACAACAAACAAAGCAAAGTACTGAAAGCTTGACATGTACGCACCGCATTTTCCATGGAAGATTGGCCTATGAGTACTCACAGAAGGGAGCAGATCCTGGGGTTCCACAGTTGCAGTGAAAGATGACAACGTCCTGTCATGGTTTCGAAACCTGATGTGCCTCAGTCTCACCACCGGCTTCACGAATTCTCCTTGCCAACTGAGGGAGATTCGTCTCATGAATCTCTTACTCGTCGCAGACGGCACAAATCCATCGCTACACAGTTGAAGCGGAGCAGAGTAAGTTGCAGCTGAAGCAAGGAGGCCGTGCGCTTCCACTCGGGCTATTGATCCCACAGATTCCATCGTGAGGATTCTTTCTGGGTTCAAATGTTCAGTTTTTGAAATCTGTCGTGCTGGTGCCAAATGGGTTGCTGGCCCAGATGCCGGGATTCCAAGATAAGATGCGGGATGGAGGCATTCTTGTGTTCGGAACCCCTCCCGTCTTACAAACAAAACTACTGTCCTCGAATGGTTTCCATAAGCTCCTACCTTCTGTCGTGTGGAGCTGCGTACATTTGTGTTCAAATTATTTTGGTTAAATTTAATAAAATTTAATACTAAATATTGTAGAACTGAAACTTTTTATAAAAAAAGAGTAAAACTATTATTTTATAATTATTAATAATAAATAGTAATTAAATTAGTCTTCCCTCCATTATAGTATAGTAGTTAGTATAGTAATGGCAACCGCATGGAACAAGAAGGACAGGGAAGATCTATCCAACCCGTACAAGGATAACATAAGAAGTAAAATAAAGTTAAGTATCAATAGTATATCCGATTTCTCATATCAGTAATAATTGGTAATAGAAATCTAAAAAATCTTCCATACATCTGGAAACTTGCTTTTGCGTTTCGGAGGGGCGACACAGGCAAGAGCAGCAACAGAACGTATATCCCCAGCATTAATCTTGCCCAAGTCTCTTCGATGTAAGGAATCAACAAATTGTCTTACAATATGGGTTCAGAAGCAGAAGTTGAAGTGTATAGGACGAAGAGGAGCCATCACACGAGCTTATGATTCTTCAATTACACCACCACCAGTTCGTAAACCATATAACTTGTATAATTACGATCGGGGTATAGAAGCAAAAGTTGAAGTGCATAGGACTAAGAGGAGCCATCACACTAGCTTGTGATTCTTCGATACACCGGCACTTTGTAAACTATATAACTTGTATAGCGAGGATATCTTAGATGGAAGGTAGATCTCTTGAATCACTTTATTGAGATCTAACCCATCTTACTTACCTTTAAAAGGTGATTGTCACTTGGGACCTATTATTGTGTTTCTGTCCGTTATATTTGAATTGGCTTTGTTCTTCCATAGGATCTGTCTGTCCATATAGTTCACCGCCTAACACCTTTCCAGGTTTAAGTCATCACGCTTCTTGCAGGGTATTGTAGAAGAGCGGATGACTTACCAAGACCATTCAGCTCATGGCACCCCAAATTTCTATTCTATCTACTCGGCTTGATGGGGTCTTCCCATCCTTCATTTTTCCTAGGCGGTCGCCTTTTTCTACTCAGTTGCGGTTAATTTTTTGTTCAAAGCTATCCGGAGTCCCATCTGAATTTCATAGTGAAACCCACACTAAGACCATTCAGCTCATGCCACCTTGAATTTCTGTTCTAGCAACTCTGCTTTCATAAATTTCTATTTAGAGTTACCCCAGTCCCCATCCGGCTTTCATAATGAAACCTTGCCTAATTGAATTGACAAGGAGTTGATGTTCCAACATGTACTTTAAAATAGGATGTTTAGTATGTCAAATTATTTCAATAGTTTTTACCTTATTGTTTCTCTAGATGTAAGTGAACAAAGGGAATGTGAAGTCATTGTCGGGAAAGGAAGTTGGATATGCATTAGATTTGTCGTGATGCACCCTTTTGGATAATCAACCTTCCTTGGAACACAACAAGGTGTGCTATGCCTTGAGTGTTTTTGTTTGCTATTTATGTTTTTAAGTTTAGCATATCATGCTACATTTTTTGAAAGAATTGTAGCTTTCCAAACTTTCATAAATTTTAAATAGTAGTCCAAACTTTCATAAATTTTTGTTCAAAGTTATCCCAAGTCCCCATCCACATTTCATAGTGAAACCTTGCCTAATTTAGTGAATTGACATGGAGTTGATGTTCAAACCTGTACTTTAAAATAGGATTTTCAGTATGTCAAATTATTTCAATAGGTTTTTAACTTGTTGTTTCTTTAGAGGTAGGTGAAAGAAGAGAAAGTGAAGTCAAAGAATCTGCAAAGGAACCTAGATATGGATTAGATTTTCAAGGTACACCCTTCTGGATAAATGACCTTCCTTAGAGCACAACAAGGTACGTTATACTTTGAGTGTTTTTGTTTGTTATTTTTATGTTCTACATATCATGCTAGAATTTTTGAAATAATTGGAGCCAAACTTCCGTGTATTTGATATGTATGGTGGAGTTGTTAATTTGAGATGAGTGTGGATTAATTATTAGAACCTAGTGAAATATGTGTAAGAGGAAAAAACATCCTAATAGTACAGAAACTTATTGATTGGTGTGCTATTGGTATGTGATAAGAGCAATCATTCCATAAAAACACTATGCAACTCAAAAATAATATATTTTGTTGTTTTTGAAGATTACACTTTCATATTTAGTGTTATCATGCATAATTTCCTCTGATGACTTTGTATTTGATTTTGCACAACCTTATGTCAAGAATTTGGTTTGGATACCAATCTTTGATGCTAACATGAGTTTGAATACTCTGTTCCATTGTTTATCTATTGGGTTAGATTCAGTGAAGGATAAATTTTTGGTTGGCTTCAAACAAATTAGAGAATTAGAGAACTTTCAAACAGAACGTGTGAATTTTACTGATGTGGTGTCTTTTGATCATCTTTTTAGAGCAATCATGATTAGCTCATTTACTTGTTTATAAGAGAGAAAGATTTTATCAAAGAACATGACAAAAAAAATAACAAACTTGGAAGATCAACTAATCACGAGCTAGAGATAGCATACTTTTCCTTTGTTGGTCACATTAAAGGAGGTTTGTTTCAAGTAAGACTATTGAAGTCTCTTCTTAAGTTCTCAAAACGGCAGAATCACTCCCTTTTGTATCCTAAGTTTAGATATTTGCACTGATTTCAAGCATCTCCTAGAGTAAGGAGCAAGTCTTTAACTATTGAAGCATATGAGTTTCTACAATGCATGAATGTTCTACAATTTTCTACAATGAATGTTTCTACTAGTATATCAACTTCTTATGATTTTTTGGGTTTTCTGTGTTTTCTCGGTATGCATCTCATGTTATATTTCCAATTTTTCATCTATATGTTTTATGTTTAGGGATAGGATATTATTCCCCCAATACTTAGAATCTGACTTGCTAACATGACTGACCTGACCTGACCTGACCTGACCTGCTCGTAGGTTCAAACAAAACTACTAAACTTCAAAGCTTACTCATCAACCTTCAACCCTTCCTTTGTAAAAGCCACTAAACTCCATTTAAACACCATTAATGGTAAATAAGAACCTTCTTAAAGTAAACCCTTTGAAAACCTAGCCCACATAAAACCAAATTAAAACAAACTTTTAAAACTTTTAAAAACCACTCCAAGTACTTAGTGTCAAATTTGAACCAAAACTTATTTCATCATCTCAAATTTGTCATGATCTTTGTCAAAGACCATGACTTTCATAGCATCAAAGGTAGTGCAATTTCCCTAAAAATAAATGTATACCTCCTTCAGCTTTGTTACACCACATACATCATGAGATGGATGTATTTGTATATTCTATCCTATCATCTCATGCATTTTCTTTTCATGCTCTCTCCAATAGGTTCTCCTTCTGTTTCAAAGCCCACATCATGCTCTACTAGACATCCATCCTTGACTTGGCAATGATAAGTCCAACTTTTATCTCAGTATGCATGTTTGGAAACAACAAATGTTTCAATTGACCTATTGATATTTTCAAACAATGATCCACATGGTCATGGATGATTAGATCATGGTGAGATGAATATAATGTGTCAACATTGAAAAGAAAATATGTGGAATTTGGAGTGCACCTTGAGATCCTCTCTATGCAATCCTTGGTTCTTGCTATGTTGTGAGAGTGGAGAACTTGCACTACCAACCCTTCTTGCAATCACCCATGAATTGGAATCTCTTCTTTCTACCACTGATCCATTTGTGGCAAAATTCCATGATCAGATTTGCATGTACAACTTTACCTTTGCCTTTACATCCTTGGATGCTAACATCAATGAGACAATTACATGTGGTAGTGGCCCTTATTCTTTTTGCATTCATGGCGCAATGTACTATAAGATAGGTTCACTTCTTCCAATTGAAGAACATCATCCACAATTTGCACAATTGTATTTTCATGAGACTACACATGATTATTAGCACCAACAAGCAATAATGCCTTCCTTGCACTTTTCAACCTTGGAGCAACTACACACTACGTTTGACAATGTTTACCCATATGTGCATGCAGTTCGAATAGTGCAAGAAAAGCTCTTGCCAAATAGTATTAGTGTTGCCTTGGTACCACAATTATCTTTGCTTTTACTATCTACAAAAAATCATGATGCTTGGCAGTACAATGCCAATAAATTTACTCTACTAATGGTTGGATACGGCTTCGAACATGTTGACCATCTTGATATTTTTGTGCAACATCATGGCGGTTGTCTGAAGTGTATTTTGGAGATCCATGTAGTGTATATGGCACTCCAATATCCATTCTTATTTCCACATGGTGAAGATGGATGGCATCTAAACATTCCTTTGCGTATGATTCAAAATATTTTTCTTAGTGCTACTAATGAGGAACATGAAGGATGGAAGGTAAATTTGAAGTTGATAACAAGGCTATGAATTCAATAAGGACTTGATGCAACAATGGCCTAATACTATCACTATCATCTTCACCATTGAGATGGAGATGGGATTGCCTTGCTACATGTAGGATGTTTGAGACAATAGTACATTGTTCATGCATATGTAGCTATAGAAGAAACTTGCCTGAAATATCTTTGCTTTAATTAGAGAAATCTACAAGTGGATCTTTATCAACGTTTGCAAGATGCCATTGCTCTTAGTGATACAAATGCAATTTTTGTCAAAAAATGCATCCTTCTACCCTCCTCTTTTACAAGAAGCCCACACCACATGGTCTAGACCTACCAAAATACCATGGCCATTTGCTAATGAGCTGGTTATGACTTTCACTTGCAATTTACAGTGGCTAGAAATCAAGATGACATTGTTATCCAATCAACAACCTCAAGATTGTCTTGATTTGGTATCATGTGCATTTCACATGAAGTTGAAAGAACTTCACAATGATATTCATAGGAGATATATTTTGGGACATACAATTGCAAGCATTTATGTCATTGAATTCTAGAAGTGGGGGCTCTTACATGCACACATGCTCATCTTCTTTACCAGGGATTGTAAACCATGCACTATGGAAGATATTGAGAAGCTCATCCTTGCAAAGACTATGGACAAAGATACGAATAGCTTGATATCAATATGTGACAAAGTGCATGATGCATGGTCCTTACGGCATTGGTTTCCATAATGCACCATGTATGGTAGATGGAAATGATCAAAAACGTTATTCTCAAAAGTTTTAGGCAAAGACATCCTCTAGTGTCAATAATTACCTCATCTGTTGGCATAGAAACACAAGTGCAATAGTTTTGGTGAAGGATGTAGCTCTTGAGAACCAATGGGTGATACCACACAATCTCTATTTTATCCACCAAGTACAATGCACATATAAATGTAGAGGTGTATAAAAATATTTAAGGTGTGAAGTACCTTTTCAAGTATGTCTACAAGGGACACGATGAGCTACCATAACTACTACACACAATACCACAAATGATAATGTCAAACAAATAGTTGAGGCACTCCTTGTCACACATGGTACTCAAGGAGCTGTGACAAGGCACTCCTTGTCACACCAGACCTAAACCCCCACTGATTATAGTCAAGCCACACTTACTGTAGCTAAATGTAATATTTCAAGGATAGGAGAACCCCCAAGAGAAAACCTAGAAGAAGAAACACAAAGCTTCATACTCAAAACTCCGATGCTTTAAAAGAGCACCTTGCCTTTATTATATAATAGAGAAGATTCTTTCAAATGAAACTCCACCCTTGGATCAAATACATAGATTGGTGACATTTCAGTGAGCTTTACCCTTAGATTAGTTGCATGCATGGGTGATATGTCTATTCTAGTCCTATTTGGCTGGTCAAACAAGCTTTGACCAAAGGGAATCTTTAGAAAGTATTCCTATAGAAATCTCAAAATTGCATGAATGAGGTACTATTTGAAAGCTCTCAATGAAACAAACTTGGGGGAGGGAAGGTTAGCCTTTTCTGCTCCAAAGGGGCTATAGCTGCACATTTTCAAGGCCTAATTCATCCATCTAGGACTTCAAATTTGGCTTTGAAGTTTTTAGGCTATTTTTGGCTTTTGCTCTATTAGTAGAAATACTCTTTTGGTGATACCTTTATCTGATCTATTTAGTACATCACATATAAAATCTTTCTAGATATTACCAAGCCAATTTTCACCTCTAGATACTATATCTAGCTATTGGTATTACACTAAGAGATTCCAAATGATGCTTGCTAGCCTATGTCCACCATAGCTAGGAACTCAAAGAATCAACATCAAAGAAGTGAGCTCTCTAGAGTTGCACTTTAAAGGTATACCCCTTTGCTCAACCTAGATCTCTAGCTCTAATGGCACATTAGATGGTGCAAACCGTACAAGTCACGATGAATCCCACCATGTGATCAATAGCCCTAACATGAAATTGAACAATCAAGAAGTAGTCCATGAGTATCTGCTAAAATATCCATGACTTCCAATACTACTACTCTTGCATCTAAGCAATCTAGTTTTGACACCATAAATTTCATAACAATTATCATGTGTATATACATTGCTACACAACATACATCATTGTCAATATCATACACTATAGAAGTACAACTCACACATAAGTCATACATGAACTCTAAAGTGCCACAATTGCCCCCCTAGCTGGCAACTAGGTCCCTCTAACTCCAAATAGCCATCTACTTTATGTATATGGTATACCCTATGATGGGCTAAAATCAAAAGGCCGGGTGCTATCAAGCCCCATTGTTAGTTGCTTGTCTGCAATCTATTTCATAGAAAGGGTAAACTAGCTATAGGTAAAGTACATCTAGGACATAACCATTGTCCTTGAAGAACCACCGTGAGAGGAGGAGTAAAACATGCTATATGCCATCCTCTCAAACAACTTTCACACTCTAATATAGTAGTAGCTCCACCACAAGAGCCACATAACATACACCGCAAGCCTACATGTACAAGTGCCAAGCTTACATCCATAATACTATTAATATTTGGGAGGTGGCATGGTGCATAATTTCACACATGATCCTTCCAAACAACACTATCATGTTCTTCTAACACAAGGACCCCAAAAGTCAAAACCTTACGCACTCTCAAGATAGTGCGGCCTATAGTAACATCAAGTGTTGTTGGTGTTGTCCATTGTAGGTATATATAGTTAGCTTGATGAAACCAATGGACCAAGGGTCTATAACCTCCTCCTTAGAGTAGCATAACATAAGGTATCCCTATGTTGAGCAATCACCAAGTTCTCAAAGGCCATTAGTGTCACTCTCCAAAAGATCTTTGCATGTTGAGAACATGCACTCACCCATACATTTGGATCATTAAAGTTCAAAACTACAATAACATCTTGATGAACTGCTTTAGGAAAATCTAGATCACGTCTAAAGAGTAGAAATTAAAGAGAGAAGGATTCTAAGTAGACTTGCTGGCTAAACCAATAGCCCATGGCCAATCACGGTAATTGGAGATCCTAATCTCCCAAGTGGCTTCTTTGCAAAGCATACTTACACAATCCTCTCTTCACCATCTAAACCACTCTATGCTAAGCCATCTACCTTAGGGTGATCTTGGGAGGTAGTACAATGATCATCAGAGCCTTATCACACTAGACCTAAAACTCCTCCAAGAACTTTGTACCTTGATTAGTCAAAACCTCACCTTGTGCATCAAAATGATTGAGAACTTGATCCAAGAACAAGTAAGTCGTTCCTTCACTAGACTTGTCAAGAAGTGCCACCAACTCAATCCACTTGGAGAAGTGCTCCACCAAAACCAAAACCATCTTGATGATGTCGCGCAATCAACAATAAAGGTCCAAGAAAGTCCAAACTCCAATGGTAACCCAATCCCATGATATGTAATGGGTGTAATTGTGGCATAAGAGCATTAAATTATGCTCCAACTTGGTCACAAACCACACATATGGCAACAAACTATTGTACATTGGTCTGCATATTGTGCCACCAATAATGACTCTAGAGTTAGCTAGTGTACGCTTTACTCCAAAATGAATTAGCTCCTCATGAGCATGATTAAATAATTGTGGTCTCTAAGATGGAAGTGGTACTACTTGCACTCTACCATCTTCCCATATACAAAGAATGTGTTTGCACTCCAATCTAAATTTCCTGGCTTGCAAATGAACATGGTCTATCTCCTTTGCACCAATTGTGCCATTCACAACACTAGTGCAAGATAATCCATCACTAAGACATCATCATGAATATCTTGCTGAACTATACACATATCTTCAACCTCCTAGATCTATGACCTCAATAACTCCTCTTGTATGCACTACAAAAGATACCACCAAAGCCTCATAAAATATACATAGAAAGTTAGGTGTCAACTTGGCATTATCTCCTCATTTCTCTCACCATGCCAACATGCTTAAATCTGATCATGCTAGCTTGAACATGGGTTTCTACTCAACCCATTCATATCACAATGCACCACTCCAAGTCTATGAATAACCATGAAATCATACTCTTGTAAAATCAAAGCCTATTGTGCAAGCTTCTCTCAAAGCTTGTTGGACTCCATCAACCACTTCAATCGTTGATGATTGGTGATGAGAGTGAAAGGATTACCAAATAGATAACACCAGAAATGTGCTATTGCCCATATTGATATCAAGTACTCTCCCTCATATGAACTATACTTCATCTCCGTTGAATTATTGGAGCAACTAGCAAGAGCCACTGCAAACTCCTTTTGCTCATCATCACGTTGGATGAGCAATACTCCAAGCTCCAACGTACTCCAAGAAATATGAATCTAAAATGGTCATCCTCTAATCAATCTCCTAAGAATAAGAGCAAATGTCAACTTGTACTTGGGTTCTATAAAAGCTCTCCTCTACTCCTTTCTCCAACACTACTCTTGTGTAAGCTTGGTTAGCTTTGTCAAGGCCTTGGCAATTGTTCTAAATCCTCTAGCATAATGGTGATAAAAATTCCAAATACCAACCAACAGAATGCTCACACTCCACTCATGTCCGTAGGCCAAGGAATACGTGCAATAGCCTCCTCCTTGGTCTGTTGAACACCTAGTCCTCCAAGGTAGATAATGTAATCCAAATACTCAACCTACTTGTGGAAGAATCTACACTTCCTAAGATGTAATTTGAGTCCATGAGATCTCAATCTCTCAAACACCTCCAATAAATGTTTCTCATGCTTCTCCACAATAGTGCTATAGACCAAAATGTCATCAATATATCACCAAGCAAAATCCAATCTTGCTAGGATCCTATCCATGACCCTTCTGAACTTGGCAAAAGTGTTCTTTAACCCAAACAATAAGAATCTCCATTGATATAATACATCCTTGCCGTGAGGATCAATAGCCCAAAATGTTATCTTAGACTTATCCTCCTCTCTGATTGGCAATTGACCATAACACGCTTGAAGATCCAAAGTATTGAAGACCTTTGCATACCCAATTGTATCAAAGATCTCCTTTGGTATAAGCATGGTATACCGATCAGCCTTAGTCTATTGGTTGATAGGATGGTAATCTCCACACATCTACCTATCTATGTAGATCCATGCATATCCTTCTTGGTTGGCATCAATGTATCTAATGCATACTCTCCATGTGAAATCTCTACCAAATGGCCTAAAAAAGATCTCTACTTTGGTTTTGAATCAATGCTCTCTCCATGTCACTATATCTGTAGGGACATCAAGAAATTGGTGTATCACTAGTATGCTCAATCCAAAGACTAGATCCTTTCAAAGCACTTAAATCCTTCATA
This sequence comes from Lunularia cruciata, assembly GCA_948567375.1. Taxonomy (NCBI): domain Eukaryota; kingdom Viridiplantae; phylum Streptophyta; class Marchantiopsida; order Lunulariales; family Lunulariaceae; genus Lunularia; species Lunularia cruciata. Next base: position 22,623,031 of record OX419755.1, on the reverse strand, counting down.
TTAAAAGCAAAACAACCCATGTAGCTACTCAAGAACCTCCAAACTCTCCGTCTTTCCTCTCTTGTAAGCTTGGGTCCAAGATTTAGCTCCCAAGTATCATTTATAACTAATGTAGGAGTGGAAGACATATTGGCTGGCTGCTACAATGGGCCCTTGGGAATAGTAGTGTCATGCTCCCAACCACTAGAGTTCCCAGCCTCAATGTGGACAATGCCATCCAATCTAGCTACAAGCTCCATACATCTTCTAGCTGCATCCCAAGTAGACCACTCTCACTAGTAGTAGCCACTAGTTATATCCCAAGAATACCCTACCCACTTGGTCCATCACCTCCAAAATATGCCTGAATTGTCTTGATATGCACAAAGCTCACAAGTGTAAGAGTGGTGATGCCTATCAAGTGCATTCTACACTACTCTGCATAGCCAAGGCTACTCTGCCTAGCCAAGGCTCACAATCTAGGTCAAATAGTTTAAATCCATAGCCTGACCAAAGACCTTACTCCCAAATACCTCTAACACTACTATAATAATAGTAATACGAGTGTGAAAAACTATCACTTGCTCCCTCTCATCAATGTTGGGCTCCACTAATTGCTGTAATTGTGAGTCCCAAACAAGTTCTAGAACCTCTCTCATAAACAACATGGGAGCTTGGGAAACTCATAACTGTGGGTAAAGCGGCTTTGGGCTATCTAACAAGGTTCACCATTGTCATAAGTGACCTATCAGCCATTATCACCATTTTAGATTGGCGACCAACATCCAAAATATGATCAATAGTAAGGTGGTCTAGTCATTGAATCCCATCATAAGCATGCTATAGAACCTCTTTGGGTAAGAGGTTCATCCACCCAAGATAAAGATGATGAGCATGTGATCCCACTTTGGTTGCATCCAACAACACAATAGGTCCCATCCAAGAATGGACCTGATGTGTACTCACTATCACCTGTAATACCCCAAGGACAAGATAACTCTTCAAGAGAGAAAATAGATATTTCACACTCAGTCCTCTGATGCTCCCAAAGGAGCAGCTTCTCTTTATTATATAGCAAAGATGATCCCCTCTAAGGAAGCTCCACCCTTTGATCATCAGATACATGCATTGGTGACCTGTCAGTGAGCTCCATCCTTGGATTAGTTGTTTGGATGGGTGACATGTCAGTCCTTGTCCTATCTAGCTGGTCAAATGGGTTTGACCAAAAGGAATCTTTAGGGAATCTTCTTGTAGGAAGCTTAAAATGGCATGGATAAGGTACTATTGGAAAGCTCTCAATGAGAAAAATCATGGGGGGAGAAGAAGAGCCTATTTTGCTTAGAGAGGGAAGAATATCTCCATTTTCAAGGCCTAATTCATTTGTTTAAGCGTCCAAAAATGACTAAAGTTTTAGGCTATTTTTAGCTTCTTCCCTATTAATAAAAGTGATCTTTTGGTAATATCTCTATCTTATCTATATTCTCCATCATGTGTAACATTCTTCCAGATGTCACCACTCCAGGTTTAAGCTTTAGATCATATGTCTAGCTATTGATTCTAAAGTCTTCAAGCATGTTTCAATTTCTGGCCTATTAGTAGAATTACTCTTTTGGTGATACCTTTGTCTTATCTACTTAGTCCATCATATATTACATCCTCCCAGATGTTACAAAACCAATTTTCATCTCTAGATCATGTGTCTAGCTATTGGCATTACAAACCTCTCTCCTTTTAAGACGCAACATCCTTGTTGCGAAGCTGCTGCTCAAAAATCTTTACTAACATTTGTGTATGGGTCAAGTTGGTTGTAAGCTCCAGTGTTGCCTCATATAGTGGATAACCTGTCCATTGTATGAGAATTCCATATGCGGGTGACGAGTCCCATGGATGCATTTTTGGAGAATACGTTCAACTTCGTATTCCTCCATGCCATCAATGAGTGTCGGGCAAGGTCGAATGTCTTGTATGGAGGGATAGGGGTCTAATCAAGGTGCATAACTGCATAGGAGAGAAACATGGAACACTGGATGGATCTTCATGTGTAGTGGTAGCTTGAGGTAATACGCCACCAATTCAACAAAGAAGGGGAAAAGGCCCAATAAAGTGAGGTCTGAGCATGCAAGGGCCAACTAATATGAGATTGGTTGTTGACAACCAAACCTGATCGCCCACCTGGAACTCCATGTGCCAAATGGTGTGCACCAGCATATTGCTTTTGTTAATTTTTGGCAATCTACAACCTGTTTTTAGCATTCTCCAGGCCTTGTTGGATTCTTGAAACAAAAGAGTTGACAACATCAACCTTGGTAGTTACCAAACAGATCATGATCAAGCTTGCAAGTGTGAAAGGATGCTCACCATACATGAGGAAGAATGGTGTGACTTGAGTGGAGGCATTTATTGAATTGTTTTATGTGAATTCTACCAATGGAAGTAAGGTGCTCATCTAAGGTGAAGCCCCGAAGCATATCTTCAATAGTATGATTGGCCTGCTCTACTTGGCAATCGGTCTGTGGATGGTAAGCCGTGGACATGGCCAATTTGGTTTTGAAGACACCAAAGAGTGTTCTCCAAAACAAATTAGTAAATTGAGTGCCTCTATTGGTGATGAGCACTTGAGACAAGCCATGGTGAGAGAAGATTGCATCTAAGTACAATTGAGCTAGTTGAGGAGTTTTCACCTCTTTGGTGGTGGGACATACATGAATCATTTTGCTTAAGTGGTCAACAAATACTACAATGGAGTCAAACCTTAAGGTGGTCTTGAGCAATTCGCAAACTAGATACAAACTCACCTATTCCCAACGTTGCATAGGAGTAAGGAGGGGTTGCAAGAGTCATACATGAGCTTGATTAGAGACTTTGTTTTGTTGATAAAGTAGGTAGCTCCAAACATATTCCATCACATTGTTACTCATCTTGGGCCAATAGTAATGGTGTTGGACTACATCCAAGGTCTTGTCCACTCCAACATGACCTACAATGGCAGAATCATGACATTATGCTAAGATGGTGGTGCATAATTTTGGGGCATTTGGGATCCATAACTTACCATCAAAAAACATGAGTCCTTGGTTGTTGGTGATGCTTTTAGATGATTGAGCTCTTACAATCTAAGGATCTATTTTTGTAGCAACTAGAATCTTTGGCCAAAATTCATAGTTCATCTTAACCTCTACCACCAAATTATTTGCCATCAATAGTCTAGTGAATGCATCTGCAAGTTGCTTCTTGCCTTCCACGTAGGTGATTGTCATGTTGAATTGTTGTCGCACTCTGTCCACCAAATTTGGTGATGAGATAGATGTTTCTATGTCTTGAGGTAGACTATAGGTTTATGGTCTATCTCCACTACAGAATATGCTATAGAGAGGTGCAAGATTGCACATGATCCGGTAGAGGAGAGTGAGAGTAGTCTAGCTCAAATGAGGGCTCGTGTGGAGGAGAGTGAGAGTAGTCTAGCTTAGATGAGGGCTCATGTGGCTTATCTTGGACCAAGACTACTACGTAGTCTTGGTCGCCAAACCCATACTCTTCATGAGACATAGATCTAGACTGATGCTACCCATGTGTTACCTCATAGTGTGGAGACTCAGGGCACTCAAACTAAGTTTAGAGAGAGGATTTTTTTATCAAGAGAGTATATTCTACATATTCTCTTCCCATGCTTCCTATGGAAAAATATTATTATTGTGGATGTTACCTATTTGGCATCATTATGGATTTTTGGTGCTACAAGTTTATGTGCATGGGAGAGCAAGATGACTAGGCATGGTTGGTGCTCTCATACACAGTCCGGGCCTATAGGGTGGGTAGCCCGTCTTGGTGTTAGCCATTTCATCCAATTCTATTTGCTACGCTTTGAGATTATCTTGTGGATAGATCTTACTTTGGATGGAGTGGAGTGGTTGCTATGGGGCATGTGGCAGTGGTCTGAACTCACAAAGGGAGTTCACACCGAGTCTTGCCTCATGGCTTGTTTGTGTTTTACGGACATCCAATGATATTTTGAGTTTTGAGGACTTAGAGTTAGATCATATAAGCATCTTACTTCATTGGGTTTACCTCTTTGTGATCTTTTGATCATATATAGTTATGCACTCTCTTATTATAGGAACCATCCACATGGTGCTATCCACCCTACCCACTTCCGTCCTTTTAGGGTACAGAAAGCATCATACACTTGGTTATTTGACCCTTTGATGAGTGCTTTAGACAGATTTGTCCATGATGATAGGTTTGTTGTTAGTTGGGCAAAAGAAGAGTGGACATAAGGTAGACTGAGTTCTTATAGTAGCGATCCATATTCTCTTCTTGCTAGCGGTATCAGGCATCAAGACTTGGATGAGAGCAAGTGGTCCCTATGGTGGTCATTGAATCCATTTAGGATTCAACATCATATATACCATCGTAGACTTGAGGACGCAGTAGTAGCACTTAGACACCATGGTGCATCTCTCTCTTCTTCTTCACCTCCTCCTCTACCATAGTCACAGGTTTAGGTTTTATTGGCACCCCATTTATATACATCTTTTGTTCATTTATCCCCATGTATACATTTATCTTTTATACTCATATATAAATTAGTTTACACTTGGGAAACTCTTATATTTTTGTCTAACTCTTATATTTTCATGTGTTATATACTCAATTGTGCCTTGTGCATCAAATGGGACATCACTTGGCACCTATGTGCGCCACCCACATCACAAGTCACCACACTTGACCCATTACATGTGTCACTCAATGCCAACAAGTGTCTATGTGTGTCGACGAGCGCCAACGAGCCAAGACAAGCACCACCAATTTATAATGAGCACTTGCAAGCACCTACAAGCGCCTACCATTGTTTATGAGTGCCGGCAAGCGCCTATGAGCGCCTACTACCATTTATGAGCACCCACAAGCGCTTTTGAGCATTGAGGAGTGCCAAGGAGCACCAACTAGCCTTAATTCAACAAAGTGTGGCATTGAGTGGCAACTAGCGGCGGTAGAAAAGAGTTATGGGTGGCATTGAGCAACAACTCATGGCATCTTGGGCCAACTAAATGCCACAAAGAAAAAACATGGGAGGATTTGAGTGGTAAAGAGGTAGCAATTAGCAGCATTTATCAAGCTTCCATAACTCATCTTTATTTTAATCATAATAAAGTTTACATGTTGGTATACTATTTGCTATCACTATCAATAGAGTACGATGGATGTTGAACCTGAGTGAGCACTTTAAAATAGTTACTTATCTCCTTGGGAGTTTTCCTTGCCTGTATGAGACTTTCATGAGTGCATTTTGATTCCAAACTCTTCTCCTTAAATTTTTGTTTGTCTGCCCTAGCTTTCCTTTTATTTGCACTTAATTTTTTCTCAATTTCAATTTTCATCTTCTTTGTCTCTAAGCTAACACGCTCTACTTCTACTCTCATCATTGTTTTCTCTCTTTTCCTCATGTTGGTGGCTTTTAGTTCAGCTAGTCGTAACCTCTCCCTAGATTCTATAGTATATGCCTTCAACATTGTAATTTTTGCTAAATCATGAGACAATGATATACTAGGTGACAACTTGGGTACCTTACTTGCTGATATTCCACCTTTCCTCCTCTTTGGGTCACATTCCCCTTCTTGGTTGATGAAAGTACACTCTGATCCATCCCTTGTAGAAGTTAAAGGCGGTGGTGTAATGAAAGGTGAGTCCTTGTTTAGTGGAACAAATGGAGACTCATCCTTGGGTGATAAGATTCCATTGTCCATGCCACTTGGTAATCTTTGCACCCCTTGGGTGTTTGCAACCAACTGGGGGCCCGAGTCAGGGAGCACCACCTCTGGAGGAGATGGGAATTGCAAACACTCTTGTGCACCTTCATGGACCTCCTCTTTGCCATAAATCTCGCTCAAATTGGGATTAAAATCTCCTAAACTTACCATTGCAAGTGGACTTATGTTTGCTCTCATCCCAAACATGGCTTCCATTCTTGCAAAATGCGGGCACATTCTATTCAATTTATCTTCTATAGTTCTGCACCCCTTGCCATATTCCTTCTTTGTGAGACCTTCTCCAATAGACTTGTTCTTAAGCTCCCAAGTTTCTTTGTACTATTTCATGTACCTCAACCACTTCTTGTCAAGCCTATCACCTATCATAGAAGTAGGAATTCCTTGTCCCTCCCTAATCAAAAAGGTTGCTATGAAACTAAATGTGGTCAATTTTTGAATGAGCTTTTTGCAATTCACACCATGATATCTATGCAAAATGCTCGAGGTCCTCCAAATAATTGAGTATTTAGCTATAATGGTGCATTTCCATGCAAAATTGTTCATCCTCCTTTGTTTTGCCTGGCGTAGATGAAGCCATCCTCAATAGGTCTCCAAATTTCCCTAATGGTTGTTGAGGTTGCAAATCCAAAGATGACTCTATAGGTCTTAGATCAACATCAAAAAGTGAGTCTCATGCACTAAAACAAGGTACTTGATCTCCCATTGCAAAAATTTTGTTGCACTCATGGCATCAAATTCCACAACCCCTAATCAATCTCTTGGTTGCCACACGGCAACGCTGACCATTTCCCACACCAATGCAAGACTACAAAACCGTTAGTCGCTTGACAACTTGCACATTTGCGGGGGAGGGTGGTAAGGTTGAGTTTAGAATTTAGAATTGTTGAGGTGTGGCATTTGGATCTTGAATATAAAAACCAAATCATAAATCATATTTGACTCATCTAACCAGTGGCCATCCTCTTGAGAGAACACGTCACTTTGTCTGACAATCATTTATTTAGTTACAATATTCCTAAACATCCATAATATAAGCCTTGATTTTTATAAATGAATGCATTTTGGATAAAATATCCCATAACTGAATTTACAGCGCGTTCAATTATTACAATCTAGTCTCGTTACAGAGTTCACTAAAAACCCCCTAGTATACCCATAGTTTGATGTGGGAGCTAGTCAGTCCATGCTGGCACTAAGCTTTCCGGCCAGCTGGATTTTACTTTTATAAACTTTCATTATTACATAAGTTCACTGGCGGGAGTTGCATGAGAGTGTGGAGACAAGAGAGGAGAGGGAGAGATGTGAGAAGACATATCTATAATTCCTGAGGGCTCTCTAGCATATAATTCTTAAGTGAATAGTAGATTCTCTTCATTTTCAATTTTGGTTCCATTGGTACCTCGATTGAAGACTATGGAGAATGGAGTAGAAAATTATATGGATTTTTAGCTTTTTTAGGGTTTAGAGTGATCGTTACACACTGAGAGTGATGGGTCAGGAATTTTAATTTCTAATCTCTTGGTTTTCATGATTAAGTTCCATGGGAATTTAGTTTGAAAACTTTGGAGATGGAAATTGAAAGTTATGTGAGTTTATAGTTTTTAGGGTTCGGAGAGATTGTTTTCTTATGCAAGTTGGGATGTGAGGGGTTGTGGTTTTTCAGATATGGGGAGATATGGAGAGGAGCAACATGTGTTACTATCATTATTTTTGTGTTAGCCATGGCTGCATCTTCCCATGTGGGGTCGCCTAGAGCGGCTCAGGATACACCATACCCGGTGTGTCATTGATGCTTTACCTTGCAAGAGGTAGAGACCCATGTGGGAAGGATGCGCAAGGACTATGACTGGAGCACTTGGGATGCACATGTGAGATGAGCAACCACATTGACAACAATGACACTTGGGATTACGCACACTTCTTCTATCCCTTTGTTGATCATTCTAGGGATACCGATCAAGTCGTGGGAGTGGTTAGCTTCTCAAGCGGGTTGCATTTTGGGGTTATTTAAGACTAGTTTTCTATGTCCACATCTATCCCATAGGCTATCCCGCACATTCCATGATGAGGCTAGATAGGCTTTTTGCCTACCACTTGATTGTTTGGCATGTGATCCCTTGGACGAGTTAGCATGGTTCTTATTCCTCTTACTCCTTCGACGGTGTCTTTGTTATGCTAGAGGAAGACGTGCTGGCATAGAGAGGTGGCTGCCAGATTTTGTGGATTCCAAGCAAGGGATTGGGTGGCCTTTTAGGAGGAGTCTATTAGGGCTACACAATTTAGGAGATAAGCATTGCCACAAGATACTACAGAGTCCACTTGATTACAATGGTGTAGGACATTTAGTAAAGAGGGAGAGTTTAGTAGAGTAGCACGAGCGCTACACCCTTTGTTTATGGCAAGTCCTACTGAGGAGACTATCTCTTCCCTCCTCTCACTACATCCTATAGAAAGAGAGGGACTACCACTAGAGGTCTTAGATTATTAGCCTGAGCAGCTTTTATATCTTGATAGGACACTATTTGCACAAGCATTGTGTTATTGCCCCTCGCCTTTCCTCAAGAAGCTTGTCAGCAATGGTTTATGAGCACCTTAGATATTACGTCCAAGCAGATGATCCTTTTAGTGGTTTTACCAAGTTGTTTTAGGTGGCTACAACAATAGCAAGAAGAGACATTTCTATGTTTGTTAGTTGGGTGTTAGGTGCTAGTAGACTTCTCGTGATGGAGAAGGACACGGAGGCATTAGACCAATTGCTATTGGAGAGATCTTTTTGCATTTGGTCAATTGTACCATTGTACTTCAACAATGTTTTCACTTTCTACAACACCTCAGTCCACATCAGTTTGGAGTAGCTACACCTAGAGGATGTGAGGCTATATCTCTAAGCATTAGAGCACCCCTAGATATCTATCCAAAGTGGGTCATCCTACAAGTAGATGTTGAGAACATTCTAAATAGCGTCTCATGAGCATCCATCTTTAGAAAGCTTAGGGAGGTTGGTGGATCCTTGGCGAGTCTCATCCCTTTTGTGCAGTCTTTTTATGGCTCTCCCGCTTCCCTTTACTACCAGTATGGTGGTTCATAGGAAAGATCACCGTCTTGGAGTCAGTTGTTGGTACACATCAAGGAGATCCTTTGGGGGGACCCTTATTTGCCATGGCTCACTTTAGAGCTCTCCTATCTACTACTTTGGCCATGCCAAGTTGTATATCTCCCTCCTTAGCAGATGATACACACATTGTAGGCCTTGTAGATCAGATTAGGCAGACCTTTGACTACTTGACTACCAAGCTATACCTAGTAGGCTTGCGAGTCAAGGTGTAGTGCATGGTCTCCTTTAGGTATCCCTCCCCACCTTGAGCTTCCAAAGAGGTGTATCACATCCACAAATGGACTTTTTGTTCTTGGAGTGCCAGTAGGATCAAAGGATTTTGTCACACATTTCTTAAACGCTGCCCTTGTAGAAGATGTTCTCCATATGGATGACCTTCCATTACTTGGAGATTTGTAGGTGGCATTTAGTATACTCTCCTCCAATATTTCTTGTCTACCATCCTACCTCATTTGTATAGTTCCCTCCTGACCGTTCTTCCTATCACATCCAAGAGCATTTGATAGGAGGATCATGGGAGTCTTTGGTGATATTATTGGACAAGGGACATTTGAGTGTGTGACATGGGATTTGGCATGTAGATAGATGGCTGTGCCAATCTCATGTGGTAGGGTCGGCTTGCTATCTATGGAGGAGACGACACCTATAGTGTTTTTGGGTAGTTGGGCTCTCTTGGCACCCCTACTTTCCTCTCATTTTGTGGTTGTTGATAAGCCGGTTTGGAGACTTATGTGACAAAGGTGGAAGGAGGATCCTTTTCTCTCTAGATGTTATTGAGGCATACAAAGATAGCCTTTCTCAATGGGCACAAGAGGATTTTCACCTTTTGCTTCACTATTGTCAGTTTGGACTAGAGGTTTACAATCTTCCTTGATGGAGCAACAGTATGAGCATACGCTACATTCTCTCTTAGTCGACTCACCCATTCCTCAGGCTACAAGAGCATGTCTTTGCATTTGCTCCAGCAAGAGTGAAGGCTCTTGGATCCTAGCTCAACTATGCATTAGGGCATTCCGACTCACACCAGCTACTTTCTCTGCAACGATAAGGTTTTGCCTAGGTTTGGTCCACGCATATGCATCTTCATTCCTCACTTGTGAGAATGGTTCTACACTAGATGCAGTAGTGGTCCACATGACATGGTGTCCTTTTGGAGGATAGAGGATAGCTACCCATCATGCCATTAGGGATATAGTGTTTGCTATGGCACAAGAGAGTGGATACTTGTTAGGGCAGACTTATACGAGCATTCATATGCTTTGCAGACGACACGTGTTAAGGCAAACTTATACTTGGTCCGAGGTGATTAGGTGACAATAGCAGATGCTGTGGTTACAAATTCTATGCGAGATATAGTTTTGGAGGGAGTGATTATCCATCCTCCTAGATGGGCGGCAAGTGCAATAGTAGGTCGCAAGGTCTCCAAGTATAGGGGCAGGCAGCAAGGTCACCTCTTTGTTCCTCTAGCCTTGGAGTTATATGGAGCAATAGACACGACATTTGACACATCTATCAAGGAGTGTGCAAGAGCCTATCATGTTAGGCGTCAAGGGGTACCACTCTCATTCTCATACTTTGTAGCATATTTTAGATAGTATGTGTCCATTACTCTATAGAGGGCAGTGGCTGGTGCAAATCCTTAGGAAAGCAATCACATTAGGTGATGTTTCTTTGGATGCTCTAGTTGTGTATAGACCATACAACTTGCATAGCTCAGATATCTTAGGTGCAGTAGGGCAGATTTCTCATATAGACTCTATTGGAGCTTAGCCCCATGTTACCTTTTTTTTCCCTCCCTTGTACCGCTTGATGAACAGTACCCCAAGCTTGTCTTCCCATCCTTCGTTTTTCCTATGCAATCACCTTTTCATTATTATATAGACAAGCAAACTCTTGTAGATCATTGTAGCTCAAGGAAATGATAAATTATCTAACAAGCCTAAGAAACATGCCTAAACCTTGCACGAAAAGGTCGGCATCAATCTTGCATTTTGTGCCAACTAGGACTTTTTGCTGCCACATTGGTCCACGTCAAGCTTTGAGAAAGACTATTGTCAAGTCTTTCTTTGGGGTATCATTAAGTCTAAGTTACAAAGTTGGGGTACTGTTCATCTCTGGTCCAAAGACCAAAGTCCATTCATTAATTGGATCTTCTTCCTAATTGAAAGCCAACCACATCAAGGAGGATGAGAGGACTCCACCAAGTAGTACAAGGATGAGACATAACTTCACATAAGTTGTTAAAGGAAAATTTGAACCACAATTTTTGGTTAGTTAGTAATGATATAATGGCATATTTTAAATTATAATTCATATCAGAAAGATATTATTTCAGTGCTTATGCACCAAAGAAAGTGAATGTAGACTTGTGGTAAATACCTTTGAACCAAAGAAGTTTAGTTTCTCTAGCCAAAGCAAATATGCAATGGGTCTTCCCATCATCTTTGAGAAGAAAGAGGAGGAAACACCAAATATCTCAATAATCATTACAAGAAGGAGACCTCTAGATATCCCAAACATAGATCCAACTAGTAGTGACATGAAAATGGTTCCAAGAATCATGAATGTTTGTATAAAGATGTCAGTGAGAAAATAACCAAGAACCACCTATAATTTGCAGTCCTCACCATATCCAAAGACATATTCCTTGCACAAACAATAAAAAGTATGTAAGAATGGATGTTATGAACAACTAATACGGGGCTTTCTTATCTTGCTAACTTCAGAGTAATCACATTCAGAACATAATTGATATGTTTATGGTGGTTTAGCCCAAACCCAAATTCCTTTGATCTTGATTTTTTGTAACCTATGAGGTGTTCTTTCCATAGTCTTTTGTAAAAGCTTGATAATACAAAAAATATTATATTCTGTAAACTTATGAACCCCCAAAAGCATTTCTTGAGATAGCATGTTGATCATATTAGAGTTTACCATCTAATTGACTCATTAAAAAGAAAATCTAGGAAGATGGTGTTGACATATTGGTACTATACAACAATCATAAGCTTCCAACAAAGGCACATGAGAAGATAGGAAGGAAGAGTAGGAGTGGAAAATTTGGACAGGAAATGATTCCATAGTAACTTACTTGAATTGAGAGAATCTCATTGTTTTGTTTTAGACAGTAAAAACCATTATTTCCATGGCATTTCAATTCTGCTACCTTTAACTTAATGAACACAACCAAATAATATATTACAGATATACTATATCTTATCAAATATTCACATATGTGTCCATAGCATCACGGAATTAGACATAAATCTTGACAATAGAAAGAAATAACTAGTAACAAATGCACATGATAGCCAAACACCAAAACAACATAAAATTCTTTGCATAAAGCAAGGAAGGAAAATATGTACTTGCATTGCATGATCCCAACAATTGGATGATCAATTTGCAAAACTACCATGATTTAGAAAAGGTCAAAATAGAGCTTGAAGGAGTATTAAAATCTCCTTATACACCACATTCCACATATATTCACTTTGTCCTTGTACAATGAAGATCTTGATCTTTGAGAATCTCATAACCCAAGAGACTGCAACATAAAATTGACCACATAAAAAGATTAGATTTGATAGATAAACACGAAAATTATCCATTGTTTGTCCTTGACTTTTGTTGATTGTTATAGCATATGCCAACCACACAAGAAATTAGTGATGATGCAAGACAAAGAGCCAATCAAACCTGGTAGGTGATATACATGCCTTTGGTGCCTATATTACTCTCAATGATTACTTCTAATTTTATAGCCAACTGCCCAAGTCATGTAACAATCAATCTGGTACCATTGCACAAACCCATTGATTCGTTAAGATTCCACAAGAGAATGATTGGAACACTAACCTTCAATTGGAGCTTGTGGTTCACCACACCGCTAAATTGCAAAGTATTGAGGAACTCAACAAGATACAAAAATTGTTGTGGCATCCCACTCGTGGCCTTGAATTGCATCTTCATCAATAAGCACAACAAAATCATGACTTTGATAAGTCTACAATTCTCATGGTATAGATTTAGGAACTAATTTGTTGATAATGTCAACATTTGCATTCTTGGGTGCAAGTATGCTATGGTATCATGAAGTAAATTGTTTACTCATTGTAAAAATAATTTGATCAAGTTTCTATATGGTTTCTATTAAACTCTATAGTAAATATAGTGGTGATGCATTTGAGCTCAAAGTCACTTTTGGTCAAAATGAGACCTTCAAAGGTGGAACGTAGACTGCAAGGCTACTATCTCATTTTGTACTAGTTTGAGTGAAGCATGTTTGGTCTCATTAGAAAAGTCTTGTCACAAGCTTTCCATAGAAACCATTTTCATTACATTTGAAAGTTTCTAGCAGAACTTACAAACACCTAAAAAAGACTATTGGATAGGGATTTGGGGATGACACCACATTCATTGGATTGAAGCACACCATTGGACTAAGATAGACTATCAGAGTAGAGCAGACACTTTGTGACTGATATCTCTATCTCTACAAGTTGGAATGAAGCATGCTTGGTCTTATCAGAAGCATGTTGTCAAGGGCTTTCCATCTAGACTACCGTTGTGGTATTTTGAAGATATGCACCAAATGTTATGTCTACCTGAAGGTGACTATTGGAATGGGACTTCAACATAACACCATGATCATTTGAGCTAGGTGACTATCGTAGTCAAACTTCACTAGTACATCACAACATCACAACCATTACAGTCAGAATTTACCTTGACACTATGACCATTGGAGTTAGGTGATCATAAGAGTCCAATTTCACCATGACATCATGACATCACAACCATTGGACTGCAATTTCACCATGACACCATGACTATCAAAGTAAGACTTCACCATGACATCATGACGTAATGATCATCAAAGTTAGGTGACCATTGAAGTGTGATAACAATTAAAATGAAATAGATCCTTGGAGTGGAGCAAACACTTTGGAGCAAAGAGCTCCATGATTACTAGTTAAATTGAAGTGTACGTGATCTCATTGGAAGTGTTTTCTCAAGAGATTTCCATAGAGACTAAATGCATAGCATTTGGAACATTTTAGCAGAAGTTAGAACCTTATGAAGACACATTCAATTCGGTTGACACGTGTGGCTTGACAACTTTGACATGTCATAGAATGACAATTGGACTTTTTGCATGTTGGGCTACTATCAAGTGGTTGCATATCCACCTGTGGCTGATTTGTGCAGTTGTTTATCTTGGGCTTGGAGTTCTTGTGGGAGTTTTTTGAGATGATTATAGAAGATTATTTGCAAGAAAGAATTATTGCTTGAGAGGAATATCAAAGAAGACAAAAGGAGAGAAAATTTGGGAAGTTAGGAAGGAAAAGAGGACTCAAGAGTTTTGGACTGATAGATTGACAAGGATTAAAGGGAAAGGTTTAAGATTTCTTAATCAATTGAATGAAGATTGATTGAGAAATTGATTTCAAGATTTCAAGAAGAGGGGTTGAGAGGGAAGAAGTTCTAAATTGATTGGACAAGAAATTGGGTTTTGATAGAAAGAGTTCTTAGTCAATATATCAGAGGATAAAAGGAGAATTTTGAGGAGGTTTGTTTGATTGATAAGGTATAGAGGAAGGTTCTAAGATTAAATTCTAGCTAGTTTCCTATTAAGTGAGATTGACATGGGGAAGGCTTGTCAATAGTTCTTGACAATCAAGGAGTTTTTCAAGATCAATATGAAGTGAGAGAAGAAACATTATACTTCACATAATTGTGAAGAAACCTATACCTTGTGAACTTCTTTGAGTAAATATCTTGAGTTGATGAATTACTTGGACTAAGAGTGTACCAATGCATTTCAAGAACTATGTTTGGAATGAATGAAGGATTGGGGAGTGATTAGATTAAACTAGCATTTGTAGCCAAACCAAAATATCCAAAATATATTCAGAAAAGATGTTGGTCTTTTGGTAGTTGGAAATTAAATTCCATGAAAATGGTTCATAAGGTACTTAGTGCTTCTCACATGATTCTAAAAATCAGAATACATTGCATTGATAAGGCCCTTCAAATTATGCTCCTCACTTGGTGGTTGTAGTATCGGTGGAATAGCAACCAAATCTGGAGCTGCAATCAATATTTCCTTCAACTACTATTGTAGGAAAATTACTATTAGCAACTTTAAGAATCCATTTGGAAAATTATTTCTCCATAAACAGTCTTGCTCCCAAGTGGTTTTGTTTGTGCTTCATGATCAACAATTTTCATGAGATCTTGCAAAGTATGATCAATGGTCTCAAATGCATGGAAATGCATCAATTGGGGCCTTGTTCAAGATGATGAAGTCTACTTCCACAATAGATCACCTTGTGCCATTCCCTAAATGAAATTACCTATGGACTCATCATTCAATAAGATAGGAATTTTGAATCTCAAATATGCTTTGCATTCTCCCAAAAGCAAAAGTGCCACTATTTTAGATGATGCTATAGCAAGGACAAGCTTGCCTTGCCCATGTAGGAAGGACATCAAAATTTTCCACACAAAAGTCTTTCATGTTCCTCCATTGCTAAAGACAAATAATGCTTTCCTCTCTTTGTTGATGATGATATTAAAAATGATGACATATATTACATGTTTATCTTCATTCAATATGTCTTCATTTCTATCTGCTTCAATTGTAAGGAGCATTTGGTCATATGTCAACTCCTCTTGGATGAGTCTATTATCCATATGAACAACAAGTATGTATGTTGAAAGTGGCATTGGTGGAAAATTTGAAATTTTTTATCCATTTTGGTTCAAGACACACTCAAGCTCATAAAGTGCTTTGTTCTTTTGTGTATCCTCCAGGAGTTCTAGTGACGGGTCTCCTTATTCCCTACTACCCATAGCTTACATGTCATCATTGAGACTCTCCTCATGGTTAGTCCACAATTGCTCAAGGTTTGTCACTTTGTAGATCATCAACATAGAGGCAAACATATCTTGGATTTGTTTCCAAGGGCCCAAAGACTTACTTCTTAAAAACCCAAATGCCACTCATTGTCATATTTGAGCAATTGTCACAACATTTGTGGTGTCAAAGCTAAATTGCTCAAATGTTGGAGTAGTAGTGTTAGCAATCATGGGTATTTTGGTAGTTACTCATGGACTACTTGTTGACAATCCAATTTCATGTTAGGGTTGATCACATGGAAGGACCCACCATCACTTGCCCCATTTGCACCATTGGATGTGCCACTAGGGTTGGAAAGGGATATACCTTCAAAGTGTAGCTCCATAGAGCTCACTTCTTTGATGTTAAGCCTTTGAGTTCTTGGTTATGGTGGACAAAGGCTAGCAAGCATCACCGAAAGTCTCTTAGCTAGAGTGGGTGTGGTTTGATTGTAATTAATGCCTGATTGTTGGTAGAGTGTTGAGGGAATGATCAAGTATTGATCTGCTTGAGTGTGATTCAAGTTGAAGAAGAATTGATTACATCACAGAAAAGAGAGTCAAGGAGAAATGAGATGCAAGAACTAAGGGTGTTGGTGGAATCTTCAAGCCTAGCTGATTGTTGGTACTTCAATTGTGGTTCATATTTCCTTGAAACTGATTTTGTGCAAAAGCTTTGTGAAAAATGATGCATATTTGGCAGTGGGCCATATGGTGTGTAGAAGCATTGGCCAAACTTTTGAGAATAGAGTCAATTTCAAACAATGGTGTTCAATTCAAGCTCAAGAGGTGAAATTAGATCAATCTAGCACAAATTGAGCTTGAAGTTCAAAATTGAAGGTGAAGTTGAGATCCCATCTCCTTGAATTAGAGATTTCAAGATCTCCATCTTTCTAATTTGGCTCAAGTGGAGATTTAGCAGAGGATTTGGTGGTTACCTAACTATCTCTTCAGTCACATCAGATCAAGAGTTACATCAGCTTTATGTCAAATTTTGCTCTAGAGTTTGCTCAAGTTGGGTGAAGCTTGGCCACATTTAGAAGGTTCAAATTGGCAAAAAAAGGGCCTCATTTGGCTAAATTTTAGCATTTAGAGGCTTCAAAGGCATAGAAAGACTAGCTTGTTGGCGTGAGGTTAGCTAGTTCAGATGAGTTTTGTTTGTCATTTTTTGGAAAAATTTGCCCACCCTTCTAGATTTTAAGCAAGTTGAACCCTATATCTCTAGTTCCTAGACTAGTGCTCTAGCCAATTGGTCCACCTTCACTTGTTGTTCTAATGATTATTCTATCAATACCTATACATATGTAGCTTTGGCTAGTAGAGGCAATTTGATCCCATTCTTGGTGATATTGGTAGTTTAGAAAGTAGGTAGACACTCTTATTATGTCAAATGCTAAATGGTGGTAGAGTCAATCAAAGTGTTGATTTATGAGATGGATGGTTTCATTAGTCTTCTTGTAATTGGACCTCCTCCATTCTTTGCTTCTTGTTTGTACACCATGTTTGTGTGAGGTGCCTTGAATTTAAAGCATTGGTGCTCTAGTGTACTCTTGGTAGTGAGGCTGGAGTGATGACCAATCAGACTACTTGTGTTTCTCTCTAGAGAGGCAAGAAGTGATGACCTATAGGTCGTGAGAATACGCATTGTGATTTGTAGGTTACAAGTTGCCTTTCCCCTAGTGTAGTTATCATAGTTAGAGCTACATTAGTGGATGGTGTTCAGTTTGTGTTGGCACTTGGTGAGGTACTTATAGTGGTTATGATTGCAATTTGAGTTACTTTATTATGATGGATTTCTTTGGAGATTCTCAAGAAGATGTCATGGTAGCACGCAATGGGTTTACTTGGAGTTGCACTTGATATCAACTTGTATCTCAAGTCCCAATGAGGGAGGAGATTGACTCTAAGTTGGAGTTTAATACAAGAACTGATTTAGTTGAGAGTGTACTTGGTGCGTCAATACCATTGTTGTGGGACATGGATGAGATTTATGGAGTCTCCAAAGGCTCCAAGCACTACTTTGGTATAATGTGTACCATTGACTTGGATGACTTCATTCAAGAGTTTGAAAGTGATGTGTAGTAGATGTGGAACTTGATTCTTTTCACACTCATGGCATGAAAGGGGTTGTTTAAGCACTTGGAGAGTCCGCCAATGGATGAATATCATGAGTTCAAGAGAGGTGTTGCACTTGGAGGAGATCAAGCTATGGAGAAAATATTGGTCTTCAAACTACATCTCCATCACTTCAAGCTCGATTGTTATTAGAAGTAATACCTATTGTTACTTCTAATACAGCCATGGCTACTTGGATTGAGCAATTGGAGTAGAGATTGGCTAGAATGGCCATAGCTAAAGGAGATCAGATTTGGGTGTTGAGGCTTCCACTTCTTATGCTTGTGATAGAGACATCTTGGACTTTATGTGTAGAGAAACACAAGTAGATGTATCTACTGCAATGACTAGGAGTGCAATATGTGCTCCAAAGCTTAGAGGAGCATCAATGGAATTGGACATACAAAGGGGAGAGGCTGGTAGACAAGTCAAACTCTCCCAATCTTTTACACTCTCTAAGGCATTATAAACAACATCCATGGCTCCTAGATATCCTAGTATACTTGTGTTACATGATGATGAGTGCATACCTACCATGATAGACTACTTGCTAGTCAACCACTTGCTACTACAAAAATTGAGTTTAGCCCAATGTTGGAGGCAACTCAATTGATTATGCACTTCCTTGTATTCTCAACTAGTGACATGTTCACATCAGGAGTTGACCCAACTCTAGTATTTTGGTTGGCTACCATACTTTGTGAGAGTAGGGATGATGTGGTTCTTGCTTCTAGAGTGGAGGTGGTTTATAGTAGAGCTGACTTTGTTGAGGAGCATGGAATTTGCTCAAAGACTGGTGGTTTATGGTAGGCAATAACAGCTAGATTAGAGGAGTCACCAGCCAAATTTGCCTTTGAATGAACATGGTTCACACCTAGAGTTGTCTTGTTGGATAACCAAAGGGAGAATTTATGTTTGGTGGGACCTTCAAGAAAGGTCTATGCACCACAAAGGGTCTTATTAGACTTTGGTGCACAGCTCTTTATGTTAGAGAAGACTGTAATTGTTGGTAAAGAGCTACTAAAGACCAATATAAAGAGGTATTTATTTTAGATCCAGACATCTCTAGGAGATGGTTTTACACAATACATCACGTGTGGAGAGCTCATTGTCCAGATTCAGTTTGGTCATTTGGCTCATAGCTCTATAGTGAGAGCTTACGCCATTGCAATAGTAGCAAAGTTATATGATGTGCTAGTTAGTGGAGTAGTATTATACCCCATGGGTTTAAGTATTGACTATTGGGAGGAGATAACCTCCTATAGACCAGGTTGGTAGTCATGTGAGGGATGGGTATGTTGCCTACCACTATGCTTTAGTAGTGGCAGTCTTGGCTCACTACAATCAAGGACCATGGCATCAATTTTAGCTTTTAATGGTTCCATTGCTTGGCATGGTGACTTATTGGAGGAGAATGCCCATGTAGAGGATACTTTAGTACTAGAGGAGATCACTTGGATTTGGAGTACAAGCGAGATCATTCCATCCACCTTGGATGTTCCATTGTGGAGTATTGAGGAAGCATTGCAATAACATGCAAATTAATTGGTGCAATAGGCTTGGAGTGGAGCCTTTGTACCACCAAGAGACCAGTGTGAGGATGAGCCTCTAGAATCTATCACATTTTCACCTTTAGATACCACACTCATTGCTTGGCGATATCTAGCAAAGAGAGTATGTCTATTGGAGTTGTTTGGTGGGATTTGCATTGGATTAGCTATGGTATTACATGCAGGTATATGAATACAAAGATACTTGTATGTAGAGAGAGATGAGACTGCAAAGCAAGTCTTTCTATATCATATGGCACACTTGGCCTATTGGTATCTTGAGTTATTACCAATATCAACAATCAAGGGTTACCAAAAGACCCTACCAATAGACATTTCCTTGTTGGGGATGTAGGATCTGGAGAGACATGGTCCCATTCATTTGGTCATTTTTGGATGGCTAATCAAGGACACACACATGTTGGCCAAGGTCAAGGTCTCTAGGATCTCCGTTCAAATGTGTTTTGGGAGATATTATGTTTACTACAATATCTCCAAGTTCATCAGTCCATTTCTCCATCATACATTTTGGAGAATGTCCCTTTGATGGTTGATTCTTGTACTTGGGTGGTGTAATACCAATAGCTAGACACATGATCTACAAATGAAAATTAGTTTGGTAACATCTGGGAGGATGTTATAAATGATGGACTAAGTAGATCATATAGAGGTATCACCAAAAGATTACTTCAACTAATAGGTCAGAAATCAAAACATCCTTCAAGACTTTAGAATCAATAGCTAGACATATAATCTAGAGGTGAAACTTGGAGTAGTGACATCTGGAAGGATTTTACTACCTGAGTATCTGATCTATGTTCTGGAGAACATAGATCAATTAGATGGAAATATCACCAAAAGAGCACTTCTATTAATAGGGCAAAAGCTAAAAATAGCCTAAAAACTTTTTATAAAATAGCCATTTTTGGAGGCCTAAATGGATGAATCAAGCCTAAAAAATGAAAATAATCTTCCCTCATAGGAGAAGAATGGCTTGCCTTCTCTTCTCCATGATTCATCTCATTGAGGGCTTTCCAATGGTACCTTATCCATGCCATTCTGAGCTCCCTACAAGAAGATTCCCTAAATATTCCTTTTGGTCAAAACCATTTGACCAGCTAGGACAAGGAGTGACATGTCACCCATCCAAACAACTAATCTAAGGATGGAGCTCTCTGATAGGTCACCAATGCATGTATCTGATGATCCAAGGGTGGAGCTTCCTTAGAGAGGATCCTCTTTGCTATATAATAAAGAGAAAGTGCTCCTTAGGGAGTATCGGAGGATTGAGGGTGAAATCTATATTTTCTCTCATGAAGATTTCTCTTGTCCTTGGAGTATTACAATGGTATCAGAGCAAGTGTTTTAATCCAAGAGAGTGGATCACCCCTCTTGGAAGAACGCGAGCTATTTAAAACGAGTAATTTGAGGTGGAGAACATAGTGCAATTGCTAGACTTAGGAAGAGCTTTAGAGAGAGATGGGATGGATGCACAAGGAGGAAAATTACCCACACCTAGCTTCCAATTCTTGAATCCATTCCACATCAAGTTTTTTACATCCAATGGGAAGCTTGGAAGAAGTATTGTTAGCTTATCACTTTGGAGCGGAATTCATGGACAGAGTGATGAATTCACCAAACCCAATGATGCTACTTGTGGTGGTATATGATAGAGAGTGGGATTTGACAATCTACATTCTAGTATGATGTTATGGATCTGAATGTACCAAATCATCACCCTTTCAACATGCAAGTAGAAATCCATTATGTAGTTAGACCAAAAGCGATGTTTAGGGATTTTGTAGTCTGCAATTTTGGTGAAGAATATTATCAATGAGTGATGGACTCTAAGGTCCCAATGGTAGTCCCCATAATTTTTGCACCCTCTCGAGTGATCATTCTAACCCTCTATTGAAGTAGGAAGTAGCAAGTGAACATTGATCGTGTGTAGGAATCATGGATCCGCAAGTACATGAGTTGGCAAGGAATGCAAGGGATGTTGAACGAGTTTCAAGAAATAAAGATTACCATGGAAGCATTACAAAATCAAGTACAAACCCTCAAGAATGGTCAAACAATGAAGGAAGTAGAACCATCTCAAAGCCCTGTACTTGCAATTGAAGTACTTGGAGAGGCACCCGTGCCTATGACATCAAACCCGGCAAATGATGAAGCCACATTGTTACTACGGATTAAGAAGACCTGCAATATCAAGCCTTACAAGGGCAACATGCTATGGAAGTAGTAGAGAATTGGATCTCAAGAATGAATTGATAATTCCAATTGTTCTTGATAGAGATCACTTAGCATGCCATATGCATGTTTGCATGTGGGTACTTGACTGATAAAGCCCTAACATGGTAGGATGCTTGGGAATGATCAATGTTGGCAAAAAGAAGGGAGATCACGAGGACAACAATGCAAGAAAGACTTTTGAAGAATTTCCGATATGTGGATTTTGTGCAGATTGCCTAAATCCAACTATGGAGATTGAAACAAAAGAATAGCTTACAAGAGTACGTGGAAGTATTTTTGGATCTACAAGTCTCAATAACCAACATGAGTCCAGTAGAGGCTCTAGAAAATTTCAAATGAGAGTTGAAGGATCAGATTTGCCAAGAAATCATGATACAAAATCCTTGCACTGTAGTTGAAGCCATTGCTTGTGCTCAAAGAATAGTAGGGGCACTTTCAGGAAGTGAAGGAGTAGTTTTGTCTCAACACTATCAGGCAGAAATGCCATGCATAGGTGGAACAAGACCTATAGAATTGGGCAACCTTCAATTTCAAGATAGAGGAGCACAACCGCTTCAAGGAGAGCGGGGACGGGTAGAAGAACGGAGAGATGGAATCCCACAAGGAGAAGGAACTCAAGGAGAACAACGTCATTGCTACAATTGTAGCCATATTGGGCACATCTCCATCATCTATTGTGCTTGTCTCCTTAGAGGCCCTTGGCCTCCATACATGTGATCTTTGAACAACATGGAGCAACGCATGGAGGAAGAGGAGGTAGAAATCACCTCGGGAAACAAAGATTGCCAATAAAGGTACCTCACGGCCTTACTAGCTCAATAGGGAAGTGGATAGTAAGGGGAGGAAGAAGATGAGTGCACAAAGATCTAAAAAATCAAACTCACAATTGATTGTCGTGAATGTGGTCCTAGAAGGCAATCAGATGAGAGTATTGATAGATCTTGGAGCAACAAAGAATTTCTTATCTTGCTTTGTTGCAATAAAATTAGGGATGGATCTAGAGAAAGAGGAGAGCAAAGAAGTAGAGTAAACTAATGGGAAAATAGAGAAGATTGAGTCGTTATCTAAAAGGGTAACACGTTGTGTACGAGAATATCAAGAAGCAATCAAGTGGCGGGTGATACAATAGCTCATTATAATGCAATCTTAGGCATGCCTTGGATAGAGCAATACAAACCTATGGTAGATTGGAGGAAGAAAGCATGAGTACCCGCCAATGGACGGTCATTGGGATTAGAGAAAAAGCACATAGGCAAAAATTGCCTCTTTATGTCACAAGAACAACAACTATCTGTAAGACGGATAGATGTTTCATGGGTTTAATAAGAAAAGTCCAGAGTGCACAACTCAATGGACAAATTCTCAAAAAGTCAAAAGATGTGGTAAATGAGTTTCAAGATGTCTTCCTAAATGATCTACCCTCAAGATTGCCACCAAAAAGGAGAGTGGATCATAAAATTGAGATACTTTTGGGGAAGACACCTCCTTGTAAGGCCCCATAGCGTCTATCACCTCAGGAGTTGGAGGAGTGTAAGGCTCAAATTGAGGATATGCTGCAAAAGGAGTTTATCTAACCCAACATGTCACCATATGAGGCTCTTGTCTTGTTTGTGAAGAAGAAGGACGGTACAATGCGCATGTACATTGACTATTGGGGCCTCAATTAGCAAACAATGAAGAACAAATATCCCTTACCGTGCATAGATGACCTGTTTGATCAACTCAATGGAGCAAGACACTTCACCAAACTGGACTTGCGGAGCGGTTACAATCAAATCCGGATTGTAGAGGAAGATGTATATAAAACTGCCTTTTGAACCAAGTATGGCCACTTTGAGTACCTTGTGATGTCATTCGGCCTCACCAATGCACCTACCACTTTCATGAGTCTAATGAATGACATATTTTGGC
The DNA here is from genome assembly GCA_948567375.1 of Lunularia cruciata. Classification (NCBI taxonomy): domain Eukaryota; kingdom Viridiplantae; phylum Streptophyta; class Marchantiopsida; order Lunulariales; family Lunulariaceae; genus Lunularia; species Lunularia cruciata. The sequence continues at coordinate 22,599,434 of OX419755.1, read as the reverse complement.
CATATTTGGATAAGTCTATTATTTTTTTCCTAGATGATATCTTACTATATAGTAGGACGATGATGGAACACAAACAACATCTATGAGAAGTCCTCCAGATTCTAAGACAAAATCACTTGTATGCTAAAATCTCAAAGTGCCAATTTGGCAAGTATGAAGTAGACTACTTGTGGCATAGAGTAAGTGTAGAGGATATCCAAGTATTAATAGATAAAATAGAGATCATTCCAAAATAGAGTGCTCCAAAATATTAGACTCAACTCAAGAGCTTCTTGGGGTTGATGGGGTTCTATCGTAGGTTTCTCAAGGACTTCTCTAAGTTGGCACAACCATTAACAACACTACTAGGCAAGGGGAAGAAGTGGACATGGAGAACCGCATAAGAGTTGGCCTTTCAATAATTGAAAGATGCCTTGCTACATGCACCAATCTTGAAATGGTATGACCCAAATTGTCCAATCAAATTGGCTATTGATGCATCAAGCGTAGCAATAGGAGCAGTCTTACAACAAGAGTGGCATGATGGATGACATCCAATTGCATACTTCTCTCAAAAGCTATTATTGGTAAAATGCAATTATCACACCATAGAGTGAGAAGAGCTAGACATTGTCCTTGCAACCACACATTGGAAGCACTATCTTGGCGAGAAGGCATTCTAACTCTTGTGCTTGATTTTGTAATTGGACCCTTTACCTTTCCACCATGGCAGTGGCACCTAGTATGTCCAAGTCCAAGTCAGCTAATCTCTACTCTCTCTCTCCATCTCATAATTAAGTAAGGTCAAATGTCTCTCCTCCTTTGCAGCAAGAAAACCCTCTTGCTCACAAAGGAGTCTCTCTTACTCTAGCACTAATCTCTCTCTCTCCTCTACACTCTCCAATCTACTCTTGCGCTCAAGCAGTAATCTCTCTCTCTCCCTACACTCTCCAATCTACTCTCACGTTGTCGTGTTGTGGTTTGCATAGCTTGTAAAAAAGTGACTTATCATAGTTTATCTCCACATTAGTGGGGTAGGTTGTATACTAGATCAGACGGATGGGATGTTGCCATATGAGCAATATATGTACATGTATATGATTGGCCACATGGGTTAAAATTTTATCATGTCTAAGGGCTCTAATGAATATAGATGAGGGTGAGTGGAGAGACAAAGGAGTTTTTTTAGTCAAGGAGTCTCGAGGGGAAGGAGGATGTTGGGAGTGAGAGTTGTAGCAATGCACAAGTAGTAGAACATCAGACAAAGCGTTTGAGTATGAGATGTCCCATGCTCCCAATTTGCCACTCCCAAATTCTTTTCTCATCAGGCTTCAGATTTTGCACCATGATGGCTTACAAGACTGGTTGGTGGCACGTTTCAGGGCGGTACTCATGGAGTCGATGATGGGAAACCCGGATCCTATTGTCCTTCTGGTGCTTACTTATGAGCATGCCTAGGACTTGACAATATATGTGCTTCTATAGTTGGGGAGTGCCTAATTTTTTTCTCATAAGCTTCAAGGTGCAGTTGTGGGGTCCATTTGTAAAAAAGTAAAAAGATTAAAGGATAAATGTGCAAGAGATTGAGTCACAACAAAGGAGTCTGAAGTTTTTTGACTATCAAAGGAGTTTGGGAAGTCCATTTGGGGAATGAGGACAATGGTTGGTAAGAGGAGCTAATAGGCTACAATCTGAAGATAGAAGTCACACAATTTGAGCTAATTCTAGCAGGGATATCATTGATTGAATAAGGGAGGTAGAATCCATACCTTGGAGCACAAAGTAGACTATTGAGAAAACTTCTTGAGACATTTTCACTATTTGTCAATGAAATTTGAGAGTAGAAAAAGTGTCTACATTATTGAGCTCAAGAAATTTTATCTTTTGGTCAATCTCAAATCATATCTGGTTGATTGAAGTTGAAGCTCTTGCGATGTAAGGTGATAGAGAAGAGCTAGTGATCAGGTTTGGAGTTTTGGTCACTCCCCAAGTTGTGGTTTGTGATACCTTATGAAAATTTCCAGTCTTGTTTTTGGTTAAGGTTTGCACCTTTTTGTGAAGGTTTCATATGAATTATTAAAATAGAGAACTCAGGGTCTTGGATCAAGTATATTTGGTTCTGCAAAGCTCACAAGTTAGCCTACCTTAGGAATTGATTCATATCTAGCAATTGGGATTGGATTAGTCCATCAAACTTTTCAGAGTGTTAAACAAGAGCATGAAAGACTACTGTGGAAAATTAACTTGGTTATAGATTCATATAGAGTGAGATCTAATGCAACAACTTTTACTAAAAAAATTATTGTAAGCTTGGAAGAGTATTTCTTTCTTCAATCATAATTGAATGTCAATTCTCTCACTTTTGTGACTATGATTAAGAGATCAGATTTCCAAAATGTTTTGTGAGGAAAAGTGAACATCTGATTTAGAAATCAGAGGAAAGTTGACAAGAACCTGGGGCAAAACCCTAAAATAGGGATTTCAAAATTAGGGTGAAAGTTGTGAAACATCTGGTCAACTTTGAGAGCTTGTCAAGGAAGTTGTAGTGATCTGATTGAGCCATATTTTATGTCATTGAAAAGTTTATCTCACATGCTTTCCATTGAATTCTACAACTCTTGAATCCAAGCTACACAAAAAAATTATGGTTATATGAGTTGCACAGAGTTTTCCCCATCAAGAATACATAGGAATTCTCCACTTGGAGTAGAAAATTATTGAGATCTAAAGTTCAGATTGGAGGAGGCTTGGAGTACAGGTTGAAATGAGCTTCATCAGAGTAAAAAGGATCTGAAGCTCTTTTTTGACAAAAATCATAGACTATTTTTACCATATTCTTGTGATTGGATCCTCTTTGTGCTTGTATGCATGTTTGTACACTCAATGGGTTTGGATTGGTGTGCGGACGTTGCACTTATGTTATTTCCTTCTAGGAATACTTTTTTATTCTCCTTGGTAATGTTGGAGGTGATAACCAGCAGACCAGGATGTGTGTTTTGATGATAGGTTAGGTTGCTTGTCACTACCCTTCCCAATAGCAAAAATACTAGTTACAAGAGAGGAGGGTTCTAGCAATTAGGTAACACGTGTGTTCAGATAAGTAGTTACGAGTTTACCTACAACCTCTAATCTGTAGTCTCCACAGCTAGGCACCCGGTGTGTTCCCTGAGGGAGAAAAGAATAGTACAATAGTGCTCAAGCACTAATCTCTCTTTCTTCTCTACACTCTCCAATCTACTCTCACGCTCAAGGAGATTTCTCTCTCTACACTCAGCCACTCAAACACAATCATCTAAAATATTATTGATGTCAACAGAACAAGAAGGAGGTGAAGGTACTCTGAAATGTATGGGGTCACCAACTCTCTTCACATACGGAGAAAGTGGTGAAGGGGAAGAAGAGGGAAAAGGAGCTATCTCAACAAAGGGTAAGGACTATGTCTCAACACAAATCTATTGAACACTTGTTCACAAGTTCATTAATTAAAGCTTCTTAAATCAACTCATCTATCAAATCCAATAATGGTATTTACAAAAGAAATTTGTATGTTTCCAAACATACAAATATATATGACAAAACTCAAACCCAATCAATCACTCATCATCCTCATCCTCATCCTCCCCATCATCGGTAGTCTTGTCCTCCTCCAAGCTATATGCATCCTCATGATCATCATCATGCTCTCCCTCATGTATAATCTCCTCCTCTCCATCACTCAGGCACATCACATCCTCCTCTAGAATGAAACCTCTCTCCACAAAGAGATGAGTGGGTATCTGCCTAAGGAAGGTGACCCTAAACTTGTGCCCCTTAGAACTACTCAATTGGCTTTGCAAACTCCCCACATTTGCAATGATAGCTCTAAATGCTAACTCTCCTTAATCATAATCCTCCACACCAAATCTCCTCAACTTGATCTTGGTGTTGAGTACCAAATGCCCATGTACAATCTTGGGCCTAATAGTGGGTGCAACAAGTGCACCCATCAATTGGAAGAAAGCTCTAAATGCAGAATACACACATTGCCTTGCAAGATATCTTTTTGCAACCCTGTCCCTTTGTGGAAACCAGTCTGAAACAGTTGTGTAAGCTATTGTCCTCCGTCTTGGGGTTCTCCCCCTTGGCATGGCAGGTGCATCTCTAACTATATATACTGGTCAATTGAAATTGTCTCCCTCTTACCAAACTATGCAAGAGACCTTGTCCCACGAACTCACAAACTCCATATATGGAAGGACCTGGCAAAACCCACCAAGAAAATTAACTTAAACCCCAATCATAAAGACTCAAGACAATGAGTGTCGCTCAAAGCTGCCCTTGGACAAGAAGAAAGCAACAAATGGTATTGAGCGTCACTGCCATTGGGTGTTGCTTGGGGATGCCCAAAGGCACATAGGGATAGTCACACCTCAGTGGAGCACCCAAAGGACACCCAATGTTGTGCATCGACGCGCATCGCCGCTTGGCAACGCTGCTTGAAGGCACAAAAGTACTCAAAGCCGCTATGGGACAGTGGGTTTTGGGAAGGATAGCCAAATGATGTTGGATGACACTAGAAGGTGCTCATGTGAAGAGTTTAGGGTTTAGGGTTGGTGCCGGATGGCGCTAGGGAACATTGGATGACACTGGGAGGCCCTACGGGACAGGGGTGGAGGTGCTGACAATTTGGAGGCTTAACGTGCATAAATCACAATCTTGAGGTGCTAGAACATTTGAAAGTAGAGAGAAATGAAGAGAAAAAAATTAAGAGAGGTTTGAATAATACCTCTGGACATGGGTAGTGAAGTCCAAGTGTAATTTTGAGGCCGATTACGTCTAGATCGACCTCCCAAATTCTAGAGATAGCAATTTGAATTTGATGTTTGTGCAGCCAGCACCACTTGATGAAATTTGTTGGGTGTTGAATGGTATGAAAAGCTATGAGCCAATCTCCTTCCTGAGTATTTCTCATGTCAGGCCCATCAACTATCTTTTCATATCTCTAGATTTTTGCCATGGTTCAAATTCAGTTTGCTCTTCTTGGAAAATCTCTCTTCTCTATCTCTCAAATGCTCTCTGTCTCTCTTGCTCTTTCTGTCAAATCTTGAATGCTCTCTTCCTCTTGGATGCTCTCCATCAATTCAAATTCTGAATTTTGCTCTTCCTCTAAAAGTTCCAACTCTCTCAAACCCCACCGCAAGTTTGCATCCTTCAAGCTTGCCTCCTTTGAACATAACCCATATAGCAAAATGACTCCTTCAAACACCTCCCACCTGCAACAAAATGATTCCCAAACACCACACACCCACACACTTGCAAAATAATTCCTTCAAACACCCACCCACGTAGTGAAATAACTTATGTTCAAATCTAGAAAGATGAAGGTTTATATGGCTCAGATCAGCTGGAAGGTTTGAAGGTAAAGGTAGAAAAATCCAGTGAGAAGTCTACGTGGATTGAAGACAAGAAGAAGATAGAGGAGGTGATTGAAGAAACAAACAAGGACTCCAAATTTGAAGCACTTTCCATGTCATTTTAGTTATTATTGCTTGTGGTACTGCTGTTTTTCTTCATGATTTAGACTTGATAGGGTTTGGCATCAACTAGTCAGTTGTATAGTCTTGCGAGTATTGTCAAATAAATTGTCTAGCCTCCATCTACCCAACATCGACAATTAGTTAGATTATTCATGGTACTCTACTTGTTACATAGTAAACGAGTTGTAATCGGGTTTAGATGTGAAGGATTTAGTTATGCATATTATACTATTGTAAGTGAGATGGACACTTCCATATAGCCCCACGCTAGAAAGAAAGTTTGAATATCCAAAATGTGCACATTCAGTGGAAAAATCAATATTTGAGAAGAACAAACTCAAATCCTAAGCGGCAACATGCGGCACTCCACATTGCCAACATGCGCACCCAAGCATTACATAAATCACGCAGTGCCTACCATCATCACTTGGTACCAATGGGTGCAATAATTTTTTAAGTAGGAGAGCGGTTCCCAGCATCTTCCAGCATCTACAAGCGCCATTGCATGGCGCCAATGGGCGCAAGAAAAATATTTTTGGCAAGATGGAGAGCGGCCCCTAGTGTGTATGAATGCCATCGCATAGCGTCTACAAGCATCACCGAGTCACTTGAACTTTTTTCCAACAACATATAGTGACTTTGAAGTGTAAACTTGCCCAACACCACACTGAGTAAGTGTTAGCTCAGGCCCTATGTCACGCCATTTGTAGTTCCGCATCTAGATGCTCGGACACTGGAGTTCCAGTGATGGTAGTTAGAGTTATTCTAGCAATTTCTCAGGGACTACTTTCCGACGGTTAGATTTCGTGTTTGGGGTACTGACTTCACGGTGGGGCCCACCGTCACTTTGCACCGTTCGCACCGTCGAGTGTGCCGTCAGCGGGACCGTTAGGGTTTCAGGGCTAGCTCGAGTCCAGGGGGTATAGTTTTGAAGTGAGCTCCAGAGAGCTCACTTCTCTGATGTTGAGCCTTCCTGTTCCTGGCTATGGTGGACAGAGGCCGGCGAGCGTCACCTGGATTCTCTATGCTTGAGTGGGTGTGGCTTGACTGTAATCAGTGCCCAGTTGTTGGCAGTTTATAGAGTGACAAATCAAGTACTGATCTGAGTTGAGTTGAGTTGAAAGTGTTAAGCAATCTGATTACATCAGAGAAGTGAAGTCAGGGGGAAATCGGGTGCAGGAACGTTGAGTGTTGGTGGTATCTCCAAGCTCGGTGGATCGTGGTAGCTCGATTCAGGTTCTGTGTTTCCCTAGTGTGCAGAAGCTCGTGTAGTTGATGCAAATTTGGCAGTTAGGCGGACGGTGTGCGGAAGCGCTGGCCAATTTTCGAGCAAAGAAGGAGTAATTTTTTAGCAGTGTTGTGATTTTGAGCTCAAGAGGTGAAGGCAGGACCAATTTGCTGCGAGTTGGGCTCAGAAAGTGAAATTGAAGGTGGAGTTGGAAAGCTCTTCTCATGAAATTGTGATTTGGAAAAACCCGTCTTGTCAATTTGGCTCGAGTGGAAAGTTAGCGGGGGATTTGGCGGACATCCATCTTTAGGGTTTACGTCAGATTTTACGTCAGATTTTGGGCCAGAATTGGAGGAGTTTTGCTGTTTGGCCAGATTTGGAGAAGTTTCGCTAGTTTGGAGGAGTTTCGCAGATTTGGAGAAGTTTCGCCAATTTTGGAGGAGGTTCGAAGTGGCAACAAGAAAGGCCTCATTTGGCTGAATTTTGGCGTTTAGAGGCTTCAAGGCATAGGGCTGTGGGCTATGAGAGGCTACGAAGGCCTAGAAGGGCCAGCAAGCCAGCTTGCTGGCGTGAGGCTATCTAGTTTAGTGTAGATCTTGGTCATTGGTTGGCAAAATCTGCCTTTCTTGCTAGATTGTGCGCAACAGGGTTTGACCCCTAGATCTCTTGTTCCTAGACTGGTGCCCTAGCCAACTGGTCCACCCTCACTTGTTGTCATAGTGACTGTGCCACTGTTATCTATACACATGTAGCTTTGGCTAGGAGAGGCAGTTTGATCCCATTCTTGGTGATCTTGGTAGCTTAGGACTTAGATACGAACTACTCTTATGTCAAATGCCAAATGGTGGCAGAGTCAGTCCCGTGTTGTGTTATGAGATGGAGGGTTTTTGTTTAGATTTCTTGTGATTGGATCCCCTCCATTCTCTGCTTCCTGTTTGTGCACCACGTTTGTGTGAGGTGCCCTGACTTTTGAGCGTTGGTGCTCTGGTGTGCTCTCGGTGGTGAGGCTGGAGTGATGACCAGTCAGACTACCTTTGTTTCTCTCCGGTGAGGCAGGAAGTGATGACCTGCAGACCGTGAGAGTGTGTGTTATGATGGCAGGTTACAGGTTGCCCTTTCCCCTAGTGTAGTTATCTCGGTAGAGTTACATTAGTGGGTGGTGTTTAGTTGGTGTTGGCACGTGGTGGTGTTGGCATTTGGTGGGGTACTTGCGGTTGCGACTTGCGGTTGCAGTTGGTGGTTCGGGTTTGCTGTTGCAGTTACGTGGTCACGACGGAGTTCTTTGGAGATTCCAGAGGAGTTAGCCCTACAGTACGCAGTGGGTTTACAGGTTGCCCTTCCTCTAGTGTAGTTATCTTGGTTAGAGTTACATTAGTGGGTGGTGTCTAGTTGGTGTTGGCACTTGGTGGGGCACTTGCAGTTGCAACTTGCGGTTGCAGTTGGTGGTTTGGGTTTGCTGTTGCAGCTACGTGGTCACGACGGAGTTCTTTGGAGATTCCAGAGGAGTTAGCCCTGCAGTACGCAGTGGGTTTACTCGGAGTGGTGCTCGGTATCAGCCTGTATCTCAGGTCCCAGTGAGGGAGGAGATTGACTCTAAGTTGGAGTTTGACACAGGAGCTGATTCAGTTGAGAGTGCACTTGGTGTGTCCGCACCGTTGTTGTGGGACATGGACGAGATTTATGGGGCCTCCAAAGGCCCTAGGCGTTACTTTGGTACAGTGGGTACTATTGAGTTGGATGATTTCATCCAGGAGTTCGATAGTTGGTGTGATCTGCAGCAGATGCGGAACCCAACTTTGTTCACACCCTTCATGGCATGGAAGGGGTTGTTTCAGCACTTAGAGGGTCCACCGATGGACGACTACCATGAGTTCAGGAGAGCTCATTTGGAGGAGATTGAGTTATGGAGACAGTATTGGTCTCCACACTATGTCTCCATCACTTCAGGTTCGGTGGCCAAGAGTAGGTCGGCTGTACCTACGAGTTCTAGCTCGAGTAGTGTTGGTGGAGCTAGTGGAGGTGCACTAGCTGGAGATAGTGCTACTACGAGTGGAGGTACCGCTGCAGGAGGTGGTGTGGTACCGGGGTTTAACCCCATGGTGGAGTTCTTCCTATGTTTGAGGCAGAACTACCAGGGAGTGCGGACTGATAAGCTGAGGAGCTTGCAGGAGTTCCAGCGGAAGGCTGGAGAGAGCCTACGCGAGGCATACACTCGCATGAGGCGGCTGATCAGTTTCACTCAGGGAGTTACTGAGGCCCAGGCAGTCCAGTTTTGGTATGGGATACTGGACAGGGAGTTGCGACGTAGAGTTCGTGATGCTACGTTGTTGCAGGCTACTTCGCCCACTTTGGCAGTAGTCTTTGGTTTGGCTGAGCGTATTGAGCTCAACATGGTGGAGGAGAGAGTGGTGACAGCTGGATTTGGTAGAGAGACCTCATCCACGGTTGTGACTTCTTCTAGAGTGCAGCAGAGTGCACCACGCCCAGTTGGTTTTCGAGGACAGGGTGGACAGCCCAGATCCTATGGAGCGAGTGGAGGGCCTAGTGGAGTTAGACCCTTACCCTCATTTTCGGGTCAGCAGCAGCCAGTGAGTGGTGGTGTTGCTTGTTGGACTTGTGGTGGACCTCACCATAGGAGAGAGTGTACTCAGGGCAATGGACCTGATACCTCTGGTGCATCACAGCCAGCACAGAGGCAGTGTGAGCATTGCCACAGATTTGGTCACACTAGTGACCGGTGTTTTGACCTACACCCGGAGTTACGGAGTGGTAGGGCTGCTATGGCAGGTAGTAGAGGAGCTCCAGTTCATGGAGGACGAGGTGGTAGAGGTGGTGGTAGAGGATCTACACCTAGTAAGAGTGCGGTACCTGCCCTTACTTCTGACAGAGCTATGGCTACTCGGATTGAGCAGTTGGAGCAGAGATTGGCTAGTATGGCTATTGCTCATAGGAGATCAGATTCAGGTGCTGAGGCTTCCACCTCATATGCTGGTGATAGAGATGCTTTGGACTTCATGTGCGGAGCAGCACAGGTGGATGCATCTACAGCAGTAACTAGGAGTGCAGTACGTGCTCCAGAGCCTAGAGGAGCATCAGTGGAGTTGGACCCACAGAGAGGAGAGGTTGGGAGACAGGTCAGACTTCCCCAGTCTTACACGCTATCTGAGGCATTGCAGACGACATCCATGGTTCCTAGACGTCCCAGTGCAGGTGTGGTAGGTGGTGATGGAGTACCTGATGGAGTACCTGCTAGTCAGCCACCTGCTACTACACAGACTGAGTCTAGCATGATGTTGGGGGCGGCTCAGCTGATTATGCGGCATCCTTTATTTTCAGCCAGTGACATGTTTACATTGGGAGTTGACCCAGCCCCAGTGTTCCGGTTGGCTGCCACATTGTGTGAGAGTAGGGATGGTGCAGTTCCTACTACTAGAGCAGAGGTGGTTGGTAGTGGAGCTGACTTGGTTGAGGAGCATGGGATCCGTTCAGCGACCAGTGGTTTATGGCAGGCAGTAGCGGCTAGACTGGAGGAGTTGCCAGCTAGACCGGCCTTTGAGAGAGTGCGGTTTACACCTGGTGTTGTCCTATTGGATAACCAGAGGGGGATCTTTCATTTGGTGGGACCTTTAGGGAAGGTCTATACACCACAGAGAGTCTTGTTAGACTCTGGTGCGCAGCCCCTTATGTTGGGGAAGGCTGCAGTTGTTGGTCTGGAGTTACGGAAGACCGATGTGGAGAGGTGTCCATTTCAGATCCAGACATCTCTAGGTGGTGGTTTGACACAGTACATCACACGTGGGGAGCTTGTTGTCCAGGTTCAGCCTGGTCATCCGACTGATAGCTCAGTGGTGAGAGCTCAGGCTATTGCGACAATAGCTGAGTCATATGATGTGCTAATTGGGGGAGCAGTGTTATACCCTATGGGTTTCAGTATTGACTATTGGGAGGAGATAGCCTCTTATAGACCTGGTTGGCAGTCTGGTGAGGGACGGGTATGTCGCCTACCAGTACGCTTTAGTAGCGGCAGTCTTGGCTCACTACAGTCCGGGACCATAGCAGCATCAGTTTTGGCTTTCAGCGGTGCAGTTACTTGGCTTGGTGACTTGTTGGAGGGGAACGCCCATGCAGAGGATACTCCAGTACCAAAGGAGATCACTCGGCTATGGAGTACGAGTGGGATTGTTCCATCCACCTTGAATGTTCCATTGTGGAGTTCAGAGGAGGCATTGTAGTAGCATGCAGATCAGTTGGTGCAGCAGGCTTGGAGTGGAGCCTTCGTACCATCAGGAGATGAGTGTGAGGATGAGCCTCCAGAGGCGATTGCTTTGACACCTTTGGATACCACACTCATTGCTTGGCAGTATCCAGTAGAGGGGATATGTCTATTAGAGTTGCTTGGTGGGATCAGCACCGGACTAGCTGCGGTGTTACAGGCGGGTATCCGAGTACAGAGGTACTTGTATGTAGAGAGAGATGAGACTGCTAGGCGAGTCTCTCTACATCATGTGGCACACTTGGCCTATCGGTATCCGGAGTTATTATCGATGTCAGCAGTCAGAGGTTACCAGAAGGCCTTACCAGGAGACATTTCCTTATTGGGGGCGCATGACCTAGAGAGACATGGGCCTATTCACTTGGTGATTTCTGGATGGCCATGTTAGGGACATACACGTGCGGGCCGCGGTTTGGGTCTTCAAGATCCTCGTTCTGGTGTGTTTTGGGAGATGTTATGGATACTACGACATCTCCAGGTTCATCAGTCTGTTTCTCCAGCTTACCTTTTGGAGAACGTTCCATTGATGGGTGATTCTCGCACTAGAGTGGTGGCAAGTACACATCAGGTCCATTCATGGATGGGACCTGCTGTATTGTTAGATGCAGCCAGAGTGGGATCACGGGCTCATCGTCTTCGTCTTTGGTGGACAAACCTCTTACCCAGAGAGGTTCTACAGCGTGCTTATGATGGGATTCAGCGACTGGACCACATTCTTGTTGATGATATCTTGGATGTTGGGCGTCAGTCTCAGACAATGGTAGTGGCTGATAGGTCACCCATGGCAGTGGTGAACCTAGTTGGACAGCCTAGAGCTGCATTTCTATATACATCTTTATTTTCTTTTTGTTACCATAAAAACAAAAAAACAATCAAATTTTTTTGTTTTAGGGCTGAAACCTGAAGATTCCCACACTCATGAGTTTCCCAGGCTCTCATGCTTTTTGAGAGGGAGGACCTGGACTTGTTTGGGACTCACAGTTACAGCAGTTGGTGGAGCCCAATGCTGATGAGAGAGAGCGGGTGATGGGTTTTCGCACCGGTATTACCGCTGTTCCAGCAGTGTCAGAGGCATCCAGGCGTCAGGTGTTAGGTCAGGCTATGGACCTGAACTGTTTGACCTGGATTGTGAGCCTTGGTTTGGCAGAGCAGCGTAGGATGCGCTTGATAGGCATCCCCACTCGGACACTTGTGAGCCCTGTGCCTATCGAGACAATTCAGGCACATGCTGGGGGCGATGGACCGAGTGGACATGGTATTCTTGGGACACATCCAGTAGCTACTAGGGAGAGTGGTCTACTTGGAGTCCATCCAGGTGAGCGTGGGCTACTTGGATTACACCCTTGGTCCACATGGGATGCAGCCAGAGGACGTATGGAGCTTGCAGCCAGAGTGGAGGGAGTTTTTCACACAGAGGTTGGGACCTCTAGTGGTCGGGAGCATGACACCATTGCTCCCAAGGGCCCAGTATAGCAGCCAGTCAGTACGTCTTCCACTCCTACTACAGTTACAGAGGATACTTGGGAGCCAGATCTTGGACCCAAGCTTACTAGAGAGGAAAGACGGAGGGTTTGGAGGTTCTTGAGGAGTCACACGAGTTGTTTTGCCTTCAGTATGAAGGATTTGGGTGCTCTGAAGGGACCTGGTATACGGATTGAGCTGACTAGCGACACACCTGTTTTCCGACGTCCTTATCGATATAGTGAGATGGAGAGGACATTGATTCAGAGCCGGAGTAGTGACCTTTTTGAGGCTGGTTTGGTGGAGATTTCACATGGAGAGTATGCATCAGCGATAGTGATGCCAGCCAAGAAGGATATGCATGGCAACTATACAGATAGGCGGATGTGTGGAGATTACCGTCCTATCAACTGACAGACCAGGGCTGATTGGTATGCCATGCCTACACCGGAGGAGATTTTTGATGCGATTGGGCATGCAAAGGTCTTCAGTACTTTGGATCTACGAGCGGGATATCATCAATTGCCGATCAGGGAGGAGGATAAGTCCAAGACAGCATTTTGGGCTATTGATCCTCACGGCAAGGATGTGTTATATCAGTGGAGATTCTTACCATTTGGGTTGAAGAATGCTCCTGCTGAGTTCCAGAGGGTCATGGATAGGATCCTAGCTGGACTGGATTTTGCTCGGTGCTATATTGATGACATTTTGGTGTATAGCACTACTGTGGAAGAGCATGAGAGACAGTTGTTGGAGGTGTTTGAGAGGTTGAGATCTCATGGACTCAAATTACATCCTGGGAAGTGTAGGTTCTTCCATGAGCAGGTTGAGTATTTGGGTCACACTATCTACCCCGGAGGACTTGGTGTTCAGCAGACCAAGGTGGAGGCTATTGCACGTATTCCTCGGCCTACGGATGTGAGCAGAGTGCGAGCATTCCTTGGGTTGGCGAACTTCTATCGCCGCTATGTTAGAGGATTTAGTGCCATTGCCAAGGCCTTGACGAAGCTGACCAAGCTTACATATGAGTGGTGTTGGGGAGATGAGCAGGAGAGAGCTTTTGTAGAGCTCAAGGAGAGGTTGACATCTGCTCCTATTTTGAGGAGACCGATCAGGGGACGACCATTTCAGGTTCACACTGATTGGAGTATGTTGGGGCTTGGAGCGGTGCTCACCCAGCATGATGATGAGGAGAAGGAGTTTGTGGTGGCCTATGCTAGTCGCTCCAACAATTCAGCAGAGGCAAAGTATAGTTCATATGAGGGAGAGTGCTTAGCAGCAGTTTGGGCAGTAGCACATTTCCGATGTTACCTATTTGGTAACCCCTTCACTCTCATCACTGATCATCAGCCGCTGAAGTGGTTGATGGAGTCCGACAAGCTTTCAAGGAAGCTTGCACGATGGGCTCTGATTTTACAGGAGTATGATTTCACGGTTGTTCACAGACCTGGAGTGGTGAACCGTGATGCAGATGGGTTGAGTAGAAACCCATGTCCCAGCCAGCGGGATCAGACCGGAGCACGTTGGCATGGTGAGACAGATGAGGAGATGGTGCCAGGTTGGCATGCATCGGCCTTTCTGTGTATATTTGCAGAGACTTTGGTGGTATCTCTCTCAGCGCATACAGGAGGAGTTATTGAGGTCACAGATCCAGAGAGTGAAGATATTGGTACAGTTCAGCGAGACATTCATGATGATGTCTTAGTGATGGACTATCTTTGCACTGGTGTTGTGGGTGGCACAGTTGGGGCCAAGGAGAGAGACCATGTTCTTCAGCGAGCCAGACGGTTCAGATTGGAGGGTAGACACCTTTTGCGTGTATGGGAGGATGGTAGAGTGCGAGTAGTACCACTTCCATCACAGAGACCACAGTTGGTCCATCATGCTCATGAGGAGCTAGGACATTTTGGAGTAAAGCGTACATATAGCTTACTCCAGAGTCATTATTGGTGGCGCGGTATGCAGACCAAGGTACAGCAATTTGTTGCCAGATGTGTGGTTTGTGACCAAGTTAGAGCATCATTCAATGCTCCTACGCCACAGTTACACCCATTACCTATCATGGGATTGGGTTACCGTTGGAGTTTGGACTTCGCCGGACCTTTACCGCTGACTGTGAGACATCATCGGTATGTTTTGGTGATGGTGGAGCACTTCTCCAAGTGGATTGAGTTGGTGGCACTTCCTGACAAGTCTAGTGAAGGGACAGCTTACTCGTTCCTGGATCGAGTTCTTAGTCATTTTGGTGCACCAGCTGAGGTTTTGACTGATCAGGGTACAGAGTTCTTGGGAGAGTTTTAGGTCTTGTGTGACAAGGCTTTGATTGATCATCGTACTACATCCCGAGATCACCCTGAGGCAGATGGCTTAGCAGAGAGAGTGGTTCAGACGGTGAAGAGAGGATTGCGAAAGTATGGTTTGCAGAGAGGCCACTTGGGAGATTGGGATCTCCAGTTACCTTGGTTGGCCATGGGCTATCGGTTCAGCCGGCAAGCCTCCTTAGCATCCTTCTCTCCATACTTTCTACTCTATGGACGAGATCCAGATTTACCTGCAGCCATTTGTCAAGATGCTACTGTAGTTTTGGACTTGGATGACCCCGATGTATGGATGAGCGCATGTTCTCAACGGGCAGAGATCTTTCGGAGAGTGATGCCGATGGCCTTTGAGAACTTGGCGATTGCTCAGCATAGAGATACTTTACGCTATGCTACCATTCGAGGAGGAGGCTATAGACCCCGATCCGTCGATTTCATCCAGGCGACTATGTATATCTACAGCAGACAGCACCGACGACACTTGATGTTTCTACAGGCCACACTATCTTGAGAGTGCGCGAGGTTTTGCCATCTAGAGTCCTTGTGTTAGAAGGACGTGATGGTGTTGTTTGGAAGGATCATGTGCGCAATTGTGCGCCATGCCACCTCCCAAACATTGATGGTACTATGGACCCAAGCTTGGCACTTGTACGTGCAGGCTTGAGGTGTATGTTATGTGGCTCTTCTGGTGGAGCTGCTACTATGTTAGTGTGTGATAGCTGTTCGAGAGGATGGCATATGGCATGTATGACTCCTCCCCTCACGGTGGTTCCTCAGGGACAGTGGTTATGTCCTAGATGTACTTGACCTATAGCTAGTTCATTTTTTATATGGTATAGATTGCAGACAGGCGACTAACGATGGGGCTCCATAGCACCCGGCCTCCTGATCTTTGCCCATTAGAGGGTATACCATATACTTAGAGTAGATGGCTATCTGGAGTTAGAGGGACCTAACCGCCAGCTAGGGGGGCGATTGTGGCACTTTAGAGTCTATGTATGACTTATGTGTGAGTTGTGCTTTGATAGTGTATGATGTTGACAGCGATGTATGTTGTGTAGCGATGTATATACGCACGACAGCTGTCACGCCATTTGTAGTTCCGCATCTAGATGCTCGGACACTGGAGTTCCAGTGATGGTAGTTAGAGTTATTCTAGCAGTTTCTCAGGGACTACTTTCCGACGGTTAGATTTCGTGTTTGGGGTACTGACTTCACGGTGGGGCCCACCGTCACTTTGCACCGTTCGCACCGTTGAGTGTGCCGTCAGTGGGACTGTTAGAGTTTCAAGGCTAGCTCGAGTCCAGGGGGGTATAGTTTCGAAGTGAGCTCCAGAGAGCTCACTTCTCTGATGTTGAGCCTTCGAGTTCCTGGCTATGGTGGACAGAGGCCGGCGAGCGTCACCTGGATTCTCTATGCTTGAGTGGGTGTGGCTTGACTGTAATCAGTGCCCAGTTGTTGGCAGTTTATAGAGTGACAGATCAAGTACTGATCTGAGTTGAGTTGAGTTGAAAGTGTTAAGCAATCTGATTATTGTGGCACTTTAGAGTCTATGTATGACTTATGTGTGAGTTGTGCTTTGATAGTGTATGATGTTGACAGCGATGTATGTTGTGTAGCGATGTATATACGCACGACACCTACAAATGTACAAATTAAGCTCCCAAATTAAGCTTTTTGCATCCCGCATATTCTTAATCCAATATTACATAAAGATACACTCATGGTCTAAGTTAGAGACTCATTGTCTAGTTACAAGAATATGAGATATGAGATGAGGAATTGAAAAATAAATAATTTATTATATGGAAACTCACTCAATCGTGTATATCATCATTGTGATAATCAAGGCAGTGTTACATCACCCTTGATCTACTTTCTTCTCTACCAAGTTCTATACCATGAAAAGACATTTCTGAATCTATTTCAATTTCCTATGAAAATCCGCCATTGTCATCTGACCTATTGATTTAAAAATTATGTAAAATAATACACACCAACACCCAGTTTAACAAATAAGCATTTCTACTATTGTCTTTGAGTTGCACTCTTAGCTCACAAAGAGAATGCCATCTAGCTTTCAATACTCCCATACAATGTTCATTTATCACTCTTGCCTTTGCCAAATGTTTATTAAACTCAGGCTTGTCCTTTGATTGGGCTTGCTTGAAAGTTGGGACTAGGTGATGCATGGATACATAACCCAAATCACCTAAAAGGTACTCCTTTACCTCAAAAGTGTAACAACTCCCCCTTTGGTTCAAATCATTCCATAGTGAGGATTTTTTCAAACAAGTCATGTCATGATATGATCTTGGCATTCGTGCAAATAACCAATCAAATTATACTTTTAGTAAACCAAACAAAGAGGATCACCAATGCATTGAAAAAATACCTAACAAAACAACACATACATACCTTCAGAAAAATGTATAATTCACCTTTTATCATCACAAATCACTTGGCTGTTTATAGAATATGAACCCTTGTGGCTGAAATATATTTCCCGGTCCACTATTGTCAAGTTGCAAGAGGAAACAATGTTCCATCTACCAAACCAACACAACTAAGAAAACCTTTGTGTGCAAAAACATTGGATATCCTCCTCCTCTCCTCGAGCTCGGGCCAAGCAACTTGATTCCTCATCACATCTAATATAGCTATCATAACTCTATCAGTAAAAGCAATTGTTGAACTAGCACTAATGCCCCAAATATTTAAACCTTGTGCAACACAAGCTCCATTGCCGTGATGCCCAAATCTATCTAAGGCTAGGGCAACTTGGATCCACATGGGTGTTTTCTCTCTTTAGTACTTTTCTCAAAAATTGTGTGAGTCTTAATCAAATCCACTAATGTTGAAAAATAATTGACATCCATTCTAGTAAGCTAGCAAAAGGCCTTAGTATCGAGATTTCTAAAATACTCCATCACAAAATCTCTACTACAAGGGTAATTAACACGGGGTTCCATGTATCAATGAGTATGTGCATACTCCCACCCACTAATAAAAAATTCTAGCATATTTAAATCTCCTCCTAATTCTTCGTCTTTGACTTCATCTTCTAATCCTTGTAGCAATATCTACAAATCTAACCAAATCATCAATTGAGTACATTTTCTAATATTTCTGGTTAGTTCTACACAAGTGATCCCTCTTGTCATGACTTGACTCAATTTTTAATCACCACATATAACTCCTTATTGGCCAAGTCGCATCTCTATTCTTTGTATGCACAAAACAAAAAAACAATCCCATAAATTTTGGCAAAGGGGCATCTCTATTCTTTGTGCACAAAACAAAAAAACAATCTCATAATTTTCATTCTTTAACAAGAAAACAAGTTCATGAATTTCATTTCATCACTCAAGGAGGAACAAGGGCATACATTTCATAGTCGTACTAAGAGACAAAAATCATAAATTAAACTTCTTTAAATAATGAAATCGAGGATTTTGGAGAGTAACCCTTCAAACAAATTCACTCCTCCTTCTAACCTTCACACAACCCGCACTCAAATCTTCCCACTCCAAAAAAATTCACTCCCCCTTCTAACTCTGGATATGGGTCTCCCAAATCTTCTTCCGTTGTCAAAATTCACTCCCCCTTCCAACTCTGGCTATGGGTCTCTCAAATCTTCTTCCGCTGTCAATTTTTGCATGCCCTCAATTCTTTCCACTCATGGTCCCTCCAATCTTCCTCAGTGGTCAAAAATTGCATTCCGGGTCGTCTAGTGCATAAATCTGTCAACTTTTGATTACCATGGGTGTTCTTGAACATCATGGATGCTCCCTTTGGTGGCCGCCAATTTCACTCTAGCCCTAAATGATATACTTTATTAACCCTAATACATAATCAATGCACTTCGGAGTGATAATAGAAAGTTCTTTATCCCTTATTTTTTACGAACCACCTCATATGGAATGTGCTAATAATAAGGAACTTGGCCCGTACTCCAGAGCGAGATCTTTTCTATCTTCCATTCACACCCCGCACCGATGTAGTCAACACTGCATAACTATCTATATGAAAAGTTATGAAACTTTGCATAACTATTTCTGAAACCCCCTACTGTCAACTCTTTCTGAAACCCCCTACTGTCAACTCTTACTGCCAACTTGGGATGCCGTGAATCCAAAGTGCCAAAGTTGGGGTACTGTTGAGTCTATCCCTGCACCACTCACAACAATGACTGGCGGACGAGAATCTGGGTACACTCTTTTAAGACAAGATCCTATCACTCGTGTTGATTCGTCTGGCCGCATCGAAGCAGAGGGCAACTACGGTTGAATGGCCATGTCCCTTAATACTAAAGAGTATCCAGGTGAAAAAGATGTGGCCCGGATGTTGTCTATGCATATGTTGGAGAGGAACCTGAATCCTCATGAATGAAAGATCTTTGCTCTTGTTTCCAGCTACGGAGTCTCATAACTGCCATAGGGGTCAATGCAACGTATGGTGAGACTTCAATTATGCCTGCTCCGCAGGGCCTCTTTGGCATGGTTGATATGGCTACGCTCTGCCATACCAATCGGGTAGGACAACTATTGTCTAGTACCCAGGTGAACAGGAATAAGTGCGAGAAGGGCTATACTCATACGAACGTGGTGTAATTAGCACTAGGGTGTAGGGACCTCTCTTGTTGATGGAGGATATCCGAATACTTTCGTTCAATACTTTTGTGTTTAAATGAGGTCTTTCAAGTAGATCTGGTCAAATATTACAAGGTTTCAAATCTTGTGTCACATACTCTACGAGTACTTAAAGAGATACTTGATTGATAGTTCAAGATTCTTCTAGCTTTACTTTTCAAGAGAAGTATTTACATGATGTTATCTAGACTTATCGTTTGTACCCAACTTAACTCCTAAAAGAGACAATGAATACTATTGTGGAGAACACGCCATGGACAAGGTGCCCAGGAGTTCAATCCTACATGAGGCTCCGGGGCTACGTACCCTTTATAGTCGATCTTGATGACGTGACCGTGTATGTTTTAGATCAAAATCCGTGTATCTTGTCTGGAATCTTTGTTGGGGAGATAGTTTGGCCCGTCATAATTTCTCAGATTCATTCTCATCATCCTGACGCGCACTTGACTGTGGTTTGCGTTCTCCAACAGCGCAAAGCTTTTGAGAGATTTCCACAGCTTCTGGAAGGTCCATCCAGTGCTCTTGATTGTGCGTCCAAGAAGTTGCGGGGCTTTTCGTGTCCGGATGAACAGCGGGCCTAGGCGAGTCCGGATTTTCGCTGTCCAATTCGGCATCAGTGCATTAGGAGGCATCTGACATGTCACCAATGAAAATTCGTGAAAGTTAACAGCATCTGAGGTGGACGATGAAGGGCTCTTACGTCTGCTGAAAGAAACCGGTCATGATCGTTAGAATTGGAAGAGCTTGAGAGGCGTTCACGGGGGAAGCAGGCAGTGCCAGTTGTTTGTAGTCTATCCTCGTCGGTAGTCTGTTTCCTCACGTGCCTGATATCTGGTGTGGATTACAGATGTTCATCATGATAAAGACTTCATACCCAACATCTCTGTGCTGCCGAAAAAACTATTTCGTCCAGAAGTCTTCCAGTAACTTATTAGTCATCTGCCGACTGAACTACGTCTAGGACATATATAGCTCCACTTCTGGATGTTTTACATGTGAGACATACTTCTTCCAGAGGTTGAAGGTGCATGTGGATGCACCTTCAACCTTTATGTTTTGTGTCGTAAGTATTCATGGTAATTTTCTTACAAGTGATCTGCACGTTGGATCATATATGTGGACGGACTTCGACTGTAACAATTTTCTCGTACACATGCATCTTCAACCTTCAAGTTTTGTTGCGGCACGCATTCATGGAAACTACCTTATAGACGATCTGCACGTTGGATCAAGTATGTGGACCATTTTCGACTATGACTATTTTCTCGAGTTTTTCTGGAGCGACTCAATGACTCCATGTATCTTCTACACGAGCCTCAAGGGGAACCGGACTTGAAGATTGTGTTCTTCCACGGGGCTTGTCATGGCTCTTACTTTGATATGTATGGCACGGGGTGGTGGAACAAAGTGGTGAATGCTGGCCTGCAACATTGATTCCAGAAAGGTTTCCAAGAGCACGCATTTTCTCAGTCGGATACGATTCAAGCGTTGAGAAGAATGGACGAGCGGAATGTACTGCATGAGGATTTTGGTAGAGAGCCTTGCATATGACTTGATTGAGCTTTCAAGCGGCAATATTGTACTGATGGGATGGGTATTCCAAGGGTGTAGTTCTCAAGAGTTTGTGCCTGCAATTTGCGCGGTTTACAGACAGGAAGCAGAAAGATGGGGCCTTGATTCTCACGTGGCAAGGAGGTGAATTACAAAGCTTTCTTTAGAAGTTTGAAAAGCATTTTCTTACTCTGAGACACCTGATGAAGATCTTAAATGTGTTAATATCCCACTTATTGTCTACGATGGCGAACTTGTTCCAAACTGAAGATTCATGATGGAGAGACGACCACTACCAACTATGCGTTCCGTATATGCTTCGTGTAGAGAGAGACTGGATGACAAGAGTACGTGTGGGAGCAGCTAATCCTGACAGTGAGGTGACAACCGAGAAAGATGATTTGAACAGTCCGTTCCTCCAGTTTTAGGAACAAGTTTGGATTTATTCATTTACGCCTGTTGTGTACCCTCAGAGTTTTCTTTATTTGACAGAGGCATCACAGAAATATGACATAGATGAGTTTCTTCTAATCGTCGAGATATTGACAAGCCAGAATCTCAAACCACATCCACATTCAAGTTCTTCCGGCAATTGTTGCAGGATGTGGGGAAGAACCAGATCCACAGGTGCTTGAATCTGAAGAAATTGGTCTTCGTACCAGACCAGGTTCTGTTTTTCTCCCAAGCGTTAAGCCCTTTTAGTGTAGCTTTTGCATTTGCGCTGCGGTGTCTTTGACAGGTTCAGACATGATGTAGGATAATTCTCCTGTCTAAATCTCTTTATGTCGTGTCAAAATTGGATTGAGGAAAATATCCAACGAAATACCAAAAGACTTCTCGCGTCAACAAAATTTAGGAGCAAAGACAAGGGCTCTGGTTCTGCAGGAAATGGGGAGGAACTTGAAATCCACCCTTGGAATCACCCTTGCACACGATGCTGAATAAGGGCTCTCAAAATCACTCACGGTGCTTTGGCAACAGAGGACGTACAAGAGATAGCTTCAAACGAATTGAGCGATTGCAATTCCAATGGCTGGAGTGCTTGAATGTCAAGTCCTCGACAGCAACATGTGGACGTTGAAGAACCGAGAGCCTTTTGAAATCATACCGAGAAAAGAAACGAGTCAAGTGTGCTTTTCACATATTTACAGACGATGTCGAGGAAGAAGGAGAAGAGCTTGAGGATCTGCAACTCGAAGACATTGGAAAAGACCTACCGTTAGGAAGCCAACTAATCGTAGCCAGTCGAATCTCCACATGGACGAAGCTGCAGCCAATGGGGTCAGATTAGGTGAAACTCAACGAATGATGATGACGGAGCTTACGAACAAAAAGGCGCAAAAGCTTTTGTGCAGACATGCTTCCGGTTATAGGGGGCATGATGTTCCTCGTAAGAGAATCCCTGTTCCACTGAGTAATGTAGAAAAAGTTACGGAAGCTTGTGTCAGACACCCATAGCTCTAGTAGTTATTGGATCGTAGCAAAGAGTTGACGAAGGTTTCCAAAGTTCTGATGATTATAAGACGTATGGAGGATGCGTCAGAACTGGGCCACACAAGCTTCGGTGAAGTGGTTCTCTGTACGAGGGGCAAGTAAGGCAGAAGATCGCCTCCAGCGGAGTTTGGATTTCAGCTATGACCAGTACAGCGACAAGTCGAAAAGAGGCTTTCTTGGATATTGTTTCCTGCTTCAGTGCGGACAACGTACGGTACTCAACATGACCTTCTAAGACGAGGACTTTTATCTAAGAGAGTCCAACCAGGTTCAGTGCAGGACGCCGGTTGCATAAATATGTAACTGCATCCTCTTCTAAAAGCTATGGGCGAGAAAGAGGGTAGGGAGTCCGTTTCACACGTTGCCATGTCGATTGGTGAGACAAACGTTGACGTTGACGAAATTCTTGCTCGGAAGGTGAGTTGCTGTGCCCATTTCGGGGCAACTCTCGTAGCTATACGGCGAAATGTGTTTATTTGAGCATGCATCAAGACTTCAGATCGGATTATTTACCTACTACACTTGCCTGGCTTCTATTGCAGCTACACCACGCTGGGAAGATAATAGTGCTCGTACTGGATGGTCCTTTACTGGAACCTTCACCACCTCAATGTTCAATTTTCGTATCAGGAATCACTTTATGCTCCAAGTACATTTTACCGAGAGCAGCTGAGTGAGCAGGGTATGGTTTTTCTCCGTAAGCGCTTACTTTGGACCCAATTGTTACACCCCTCTGCAGCCTCATCCTGAGAAACGTAGAAGTCAAGGGTACCTTTGACAGGAACATGATTTCAGATGTACTGAAATCTTTCATGTGTGTCAATAAACCAGTTCCATTTGCACGAAAAAGTTGCCTAACCAAGAGCCGATTGAAATCGCTGCTCCAATTGATGGTGGCAATACATATACGGTGTGCTTACAAAACGATAGTTTCTCACCACTGCCTCGAGTTGCTTGGCTTCTCTTGTCTCAGGTCAAAGGGTGGAATTTTCTCTCCGTCGATTATGTTGTTCCTCCAATGCCTAAGTGGTTCGTTTACGTCAACGTTCTGAAGAACTTCCTTCTGGTCTTGTATTTGTAGGTGCCATCTGCAGTGAAGAGGCTGATGCTTGAGACCCCATAACCCAGAGGTTGGAGTTTTACAGCTGAACCTTGCAAGTTAAGGGAGTTCCGACTAATGTCGGCTTGAGATTTTAGAGCAGAGATGATTGATGGCCAGTTCGGGGAATGTGCATAATTGAAGAGTTGAACACTACTAGGCCAATCGAAGATCTGAATAATGATTTGTCTCAACTGACATATTTGCAGTCGATTGAATCCCTATCTACTAGGAACTGCGGCCAAGTCTATGAACTACCAGAGCTAGACAATCTTGTCATATGAAACATTTGCATATTTCTAACGAGAACCTGAAACTATTTCCAGACCGTGCATGCAACATGGGTCCATAAGCAAGTCCACAGCAAAGCAACGGCAGGGGTGATATTGTAATACTCAGAGACAAGAGAAGGCAGGGGTGATATTGTAATACTCAGAGACAAGAGAAGAGAGAAAACAAAGATTGCACATTCAAACATTTGATGCCCAAGGGAGCACCTTCTCTTTATTATATAGACAAAGAGGATCTCCTCCAATGAAGCTTCACCATAGGATTAGGGACACAGATAGGTGACATGTCAGCAAGCTCCACCCTTGGATTACTTACTTGGATGGGTGACCTGTCTGGTCTAGGTCCTATCTGGTTGGTTAAACAAGCTTTGACCGGAGGGAATCTTTTAGGGAATCTTCCTGTAGGAATCTCAGAATCACGTGAGTAAGGTACCGTTGGAAAGCTCTAGACGAGAAAAAGCAAGGGGGAGGGAAGGCTAGCCTTTCCTCTGTTGGGGGGGATCTGCACATTTTTGAGGCCTAATTCATCCGTTTAGGCCTCCGAAATTGCCTTCAAACATTTCAGGCATATTTCGGTTCTTACTCTATTAGTAGAAGTCCTCTTTTGGTGATACCTCTTTCTGATCTGTTTAGTCCATCATGTGTAACATCTTTCCAGATGTTACCAAACCAATTCTCACCTTTAAATCATATGTCTAGCTATTGGTTCTGAGGTTCTCAAGTCTATTTCGGTTTCTGCCCTATTAGTAGAAGTACTCTTTTGGTGATACTTCTATCTAATCTATTTTGACCATCATGTATAAAATCATTCGAGATGTTACCAAACCAAATTTCACATCTAGATCATATGGCTAACCCTTGGTATTACAGATATCCATATCCAATGCTAAATTTGCAATGGAGAAGTTTGATGGGAAAAACAATTTTGGACTTTGGCAACTGAAGATGAAGGACCTTCTTGTCCAGCAAGGACTGCATGGAGCACTGAAGAAGAAAAAGGAGGACAAAAGTGATGAGGATGGGGAAGATGAAGATGCAGATCTGAGAGCTATTAGCACTATTAGGTTGAACCTTGCTGATGAAGTGCTATACAATGGTATGAATGAGGAATCTGCACCAAAACTATGGGGCAAACTAGAGAATCTTTATATGACCAAGTCTTTGACAAATAGACTGTTTCTTAAACAGAAGTTGTATATGTTGAGGATGAAGGAAGGCCAGAGTATTATGGAGCACCTCAATGCTTTCAACAAAATCATTTGTGAGTTGATGAGCATAGAGGTTAAGTTAGAAGAGGAGGATAAGGCATTGCTGTTATTGACTTCACTTTCTCCATCATATGAGCATCTGTTCACAACTCTTCTATATGGGAAGGATGATATAAATTGTGAGGAGGTCACTTCAGCATTATTGTCCAATTGAGATGCGAAAAAGACCCAACCAAGAAAAGACAAATTCAGAGGCTCTATTTATCAAAGGAAGGACAAGAGAGAGAGATCAGATCAGGAGTAAATCAAGATCCAAGTCTAGAACTGGAGGTTTCAAAGGCAAGTGCTGGATTTGTGGGAAGGTTGGACATTTCAAGAAGGATTGTAACAACAAGAGGCTTGAGTCCAACAAGGATAAAGGTCAACTTTCAGATCAAGCAAGCATTTTTGAGTCATCTGGAGTTGTGGATGATGTTCTATGTGTTACCCAAGACAAAGATCAATTTGAGGAGTCATGGATATTGGACTCAGGTTGCTCTTACCATATGTGTCCAAATAAGGAGTGGTTTCATGAGTACAAATCATTCAATGGAGGATCTGTAATAATGGGGAACAACATGGCTTGTAAAGCTATTGGCATTGGTACAATACACATTGAGATGTTTGATGGTATTGTGAGGACTCTTGCTGATGTGAGGCATGTTCCTGAGTTGAGGAAGAATTTGATATCACTAGGCACTTTGGACTCAAATGGTTGGAGGTGGGGAGAAGAAAATGGAACACTCAAGGTATCAAAAGGAGCATTGGTTGTAATGAAGGGCAAGAAGATAGGAAACCTTTATGAGCTTTTTGGAGAGACCATCACCGGAGGAGTGGCAAGTACTATTTCTGAAAATGAAGATCCCAAAGATCTTACTCAGTTATGGCACCTCCGTTTGGGTCATATGAGCGAAAGGGGTCTAAGTGAATTGTCCAAGCAAAAACTTCTGAAGGGCCTTAAAAGTTGTAAGTTAAAATTATGTGAGCATTGTGTAATAGGAAAGCAAGGGGGGTAAGCTTTTCCACAGGAGTACATTGCACAAAGGGAATTTTAGACTATGTGCATTCTGATGTTTGGGGCCCTGCACCTGTAGCTTCAAAATCTGGAGCATTATATTTTGTGTCTTTGGTTGATGATTACTCTAGGGGAGTATGGGTCTACACCATGAAGCAAAAATCAGAGGTCTTCTCTATCTTTAAACAATGGAAGGTGATGATGGAGAAACAAACTGGAAGGAAAGTCAAGAGTTTGAGATCTGATAATGGTGGAGAATACAATCTGGAGAGTTTGATAGATATTGTAAGAGTGAAGGGATAATCCATCGCTTTACCATACCGGGTACTCCTCAACAAAATGGTGTGGCAGAGCGGATAAATCATGCACTCTTGGAGAAAGCAAGAAGTATGTTAAGCAACGCCGGATTGGAGATGAGTTTTTAAGCAGAAGCTATAAATACGGCTTGTCATTTGGTAAACATTTCTCCCTCTACTACTATTGAGTGTAAGACACCTATGGAAAAATGGACAGGTAGGTATGTTGATTACTCTTCACTTAGAGTATTTGGATGCATAGCTTATGTTCATATTCAACAAGAACAAAGGACAAAGTTAGATCCCAAATCTAGAAAATGTATATTCTTGGGATATGAGAAGGATACAAAGGGATATAGATTGTGGGATCCAGAAAGGTGGTGTCTTGTTGTGAGTAGGATGTAGTTTTTGATGAGACTAATACAATGAAGACTATTACTATAGCAAAAGAAAAAAAAAATTCAGTCAGATTTTGTTAAGATAGATATTGATATTGGAAATGAATACATTTCACCTCTTGTAGATCTACCAAGTGAACCATAAGAAGAGCAAAGCCCAGAAGTGATTCATGAACGTAGGTATCCAAATAGGGATAGAAGGCCTCCAAAGAGATTTGATGATTCTTGTGTAGCTTATGCTCTTCTTACGGAGAATGGTGAGCCTTCTTCATATGAAGAGGCAATGCAAGATCAAGAATGTCAAAAGTGGCATTGTGCAATGGAAGAGGAGATGAAGTCTTTGGCCAAGAACCAAACTTGGAGACTTGAAAAATTGCCTATGGGAAAGAAGGCAATTGGTTGCCGATGGATATTTTGGAAGAAGGAAGGACTTCCAAAATCAGGTGGAGATAGATACAAAGCAAGACTTGTAGCAAAGGGTTACAGCCAAAAAGAAGGTATTGACTTCAATGAGATTTTTTCACCAGTGGTAAAAATCTCTTTAATTCGTGCACTATTAGCAATAGTTGCATTGCATAACTTGGAGTTGGAGCAACTAGATGTTACAACTGCTTTTTTACATGGAGAATTGGAGGAGGAGATTTACATGCATCAACCTGAAGGTTTTGTGGTACCAAGGAACCAGAACCTGGTTTGCAGGTTACAAAAGTCTTTATATGGACTAAAGCAAAGTCCAAAACTTTGGTACATGAAATTTGATGCTTTCTTGTTGAAGCAAGGATATAACAGAAGTGAAGCAGATTGTTGTGTGTACCTCAAGAAGCTACATGGACCTAGAGTATTTGATTTAATCATCTTGGTACTATATGTGGATGATACGCTGATTGATGCAAAGGATATGGTTGAGGTGGAGAAATTGAAAGCACAACTTGGTAAGGAGTTTGATATGAAGGACTTGGGTTCTTCAAAGAGTGAACTTGGGATTGAAATCCACCGGGACAGGAGCAAGGGAAAGTTATGGATATCTCAAAGGAGATATTTGGACAAATTACTTGCTCGATTTGGCATGGAGAAAGCAAAACCAGTGAACACTCCAATGGCAAGTCATTTCAGGATATCATTGGAGCAATGTCCATCAAATGAGGAGGAGAGAAAAGTAATGTCCAACATTCCTTATGCTAGTGCTGTTGGGATTTTAATGTATGCTATGGTTGGCACTAGACCAGACATCTCATATGCTGTGAGCATGGTAAGTAGATACATGGCAAATTTGGGGAAACAACATTGGGAAGTTGTGAAGTGGATACTTCGTTACTTGAAAGGGACTATAAATATTGGCATTACTTTTGATGTGGAGAAGGAACAAGAAGGAGGAATTACAGGGTACGTAGATTCTGATTTTGCCGGAGACTTGGATAAGAGAAGGTCTACAACAGAATTTGCTTTTACACTTCTTGGTGGTGCAGTAAGTTGGAAGTCTACTCTCCAATCTACTGTTGCTCTTTCTACTCCAGAGGCAGAATATATGGCAACAACTGAGGCTGCCAAAGAGGCAATATGGCTACAAAGATTAGCCAAGGATATAGGACTCCCTAATATGAAGTCCACACTCTTTTGTGATAGCCAAAGCGCTATTCACTTGGCAAAGAATCAAGTATATCATTCAAGGACAAAGCATATTGATGTGAGACATCATTTTATGAGGGAAGCTGTGACAAATGGTGAAATCAATTTGCAAAAGATTGGCAAAGAGGTAAACTCAGCTGATATGTTGACTAAACCTGTTCCTGTTGAGAAGTTCAAGTTATGCATGAACTTGCTTAACGTTCAATGTTGCTCTTTGGGATGATAAGGTGGATACAAGCAAAAGATGGAGTTTGTTATGTTTGGCTTGCTATAAGTGACTTGCCTGATGGAAACTCCTTACTGTATCATGCGGATATATATTCAGTCACTTCTAAGGTTGAGTATTAAAGTGACTAGATATCTTGAGTGGTCAATACTCATGAAGTCATGCAGGTATATATTCAGGAGTTTAGACAGATGACAGAGTGACTATCCCTGTGTTTGTATATATATATATATATACATATGTGCAATGGAAATAAAGGTTTGAAGGCTGGTGTGAGCTTGTTTCAGCCCGTGGAGGTAGCTTCTGGGACAGGGAGTGAACCACGTTAGTTCCTGTTAGTCCTCTGATTTATGATTAATGGGCCTTATGATGTGCTATTGCGAGAGGTCCCTTTGGACTGTATTTTCTAACACATCAAAACTGTTCCGCTGGAACGATTGCCTGTCCAAATTGGTACTATGGCAACACTAGGCTGATCGCGATCAAAGACTGTCCCAAAATCCTTGACCAAGACTTGCCCAAAATATACAAACTAGATTTCAGAAGAATTCATTGTGATGAAATTCAGTGTAAATCTGTGGTAAGAGAGATTTGGAACACTGCCGCCATCAAGCTAAGACTCTTCTTTTGTTGGTGATATAATTCAGTTCCAGATGTGTTTGAATTGACTGGTTTGTGAAGTTGTCAGCAGGAAAATATCAACTCGAAAATTTTCTTTGAGATAACTTGGAGTCCAAGATTGTGCAAGAGGCTCCTGCTGAAAAGGAGATGCACTCCGTGATATTCAAAGCTCCACAAAGAATAGGCTATCAGATTTTATGATACATAGCTAACGTCTGGGAATCTGTTGGCCACTTGACCTTACCGTTGATAGGATGTCCTTAAACTTACGAAACAAATTACTAGATCCTCGAGCAGAAGAGTTCTTGAAAAAGAAAAAGAGTTTTACTCTCATTGCTTTAATGGACATAACATTCTTCATTCGTTCAGGCTAGATTGCTGGAATAACTCTATATATCGACCTCGGTGTCTAAATCTTCTCTCCTATTTCTGCACAGCGACTTCACGAGTAACTGTATCGTCTACACGAGCCTAGGGAGGAACCGGATTGGGAGCTTGCGTTCATTCACGGGATTCGTTGACCTACGAGCATTTGCAGAAGATTTCGTGAGTGACTGAGTCAATAGACGAGTGCTGGCGATGAACATAGGTTCCAAAACTCGTCCCAAGAGGTCTTGATAGTGATGGCTTCAGCATGACTACTCCGATAGATTTCTTGGTAGGTGACTGGATTGAGTCCACTACCGGCTATTTTGGACAGGAGGATCGCCCGGTGATCTTCATTGGACAAGACGTGAGTGCTACAGGTCGCAAGAGAATCTGTCTGCAGCCTGGCGTAGAACATACAGCAAACAAGAAGGGGAATCTCGAGACTCATCCGTCTCATCTGACAACCAAGGAAGTACAGTACCAAGCTTTGTAGCAAATATGAAGGGAATTTTCTTATTGGGGACAACGCACCTAGGTTTTGAACTTGTTGACGATTCAGTTCATACAGTAAAGAAATTGTGCCCGATTGGAGGATGAGCCAGAGAGATTGGGAAGACTCTTCTTCGTGTAGACAGTCAGAACCCACATGGAATTCCACATATTGCTTACAGAGAGAACATGGGCAGCCAATGGCGTCGTACCAACCGAAAGAGACCCTGAGGTCAAACCCAAAAGTACATCTTAACAGTCCACATTTGTGGACATTTCAATCTCGTACCAGGGTGTTAAATTTTCTTGAATTGAGCTGATGATTGGCGCGTTGTGATCTTAGAGGTATTTCTATGTGAGCGAGGCTCCATCGAGATCTGACCAAAATCAGTTCCTTCATGTTAGCGTGACCAGCAAACAGGCCAAAATCCCAATACCCCAAGGCGTTCTAGTTCTTCTGTTCTCTTACCAAGCTTTTGTTGCAGAAAGCGCGATATGTCTACTACAGTAAAGGAGAGAAATAACTATCAACGCACTGGAGGGAGAGAATACATTCCTATAAGCCAGGACGACACACTAAAACCTGCTCAATAGTCAAGTTTATTGAATCTGCTGCTTGGAAAAAGGGGAAGATTACAGTCTACACTCTACTTTTAAGGTTTTACCATTTATCCTCTATTTGTTTCATTGGAGAAGCATTTACAAGCCATGATACCCAGAATGGATTGGCTTGACATGATGTTAATTATGATTCTCCAATGATCAATGAGCACGAACAGTGTCATGAGCTATCTGGTAAATTGAATCTTATCACAAGGATGACATCAATTTTCATCTTGCTCCGTTTTGAATGCTAAAATAACATAATTGCTAAATATCACCATGGATAGAATGGACAAATTACATGTTGGTTCAACATGTAGATTTTAAGATTTTAAAGAGAATAAGCTAGTAATTTCTAGTTATTTTATCAAAGTGAAATTGTATCAGCATGGAATGAAAGACGAAATTCATACTATCATCTACTTGATTGCTGATACTTTAATACCTTACCATTCTTACAGTGTTATGTTCTTATTTATTATATATATTTATATATATATATATATCTTCTTCAGTTTTTATGTATACTGCTTTGGATAACTTTAAAACTTGACCAAAAAAATATAAGGTATAAAGATGGTATAGAAGAAATTTAAGAAGCAAGTAAAGAGATTAAATAAGTGTATTTGATGGGAAAACAAAAGCACCAATAGGATTTGACGGAGAGAGTTGAACAAAAAAGAGAATCGATTGTGATAACCTTGAAGAATGTACTAATATGCTTACAAAGTTGCAGATGGTGTGCAGAACTCTTATTGATTTGGTAAGGTTCATGGAACGATCATCAAACTTTATGGTCTATTTGCTCCTGAATATGTCATCGTCAAGATCTAGGTTGATGCTTGGACTTGATGTGTGGTTAATACGGTCAAAAACAGTTTTTGATTCCCTTCTTGACAAGAGGGTATAGTTAGTGTCTCATGTATAGTTATACATGAGAGAGAGTACGGTAAAGCACAAGATCCATATATAACAATATCCATGTCTTTGGTTCTCACATAAAGAGAAATATAGTCACAACACACACCAAGCAAGGATAGGTCAAGCACAATATGAAAGCCTGTTTTCGTGAGTCTTGAGAGAGAGTGATGTATGATACTCAGAAAACACTACCAAACGAGGGTTGAAACTTGACAGAGAACAGAGAAAAAAACCAAACTCTTTATGTGGAGTTAACTCGCCACCTTCCATGAAACATGTGATAGTAATGAAGAGTTAGTGACAGGATATTGCATTTCCAATAAACTGACAAGAAAAGCTATAATTTTTTCCGTGATAGAGAAGAAGAAGAGAAATAGTTATGGTTCGATTAGTATTATGGTACTCCTAGATACTTAGTACTCCTAGATATCCATCCGGAGTGGGTAGTCCTACAAGTGGATGTTGAGAACGCTTTTAATAACATCTCACGTGCATCCATCTTTAGAGAGCTTAGGGAGGCTGGTGGATCCTTGGCGAGTCTCATTCTTTTTGTGCGGTCTTTTTATGGCTCTCCTACTTCCCTTTATTACCAGCATTGTGGTTCACAGGAGGGAGTCACCATCTTGGAGTCAGCTGTTGGTACACGTCAGGGAGATCCTTTGGGGGGCCCTTATTTTCCATGGCTCACTTTAGAGCTCTCCTATCTACTACTTTGGCATGCCAGGTTATTTATTTCCCTCCTTGGCAGATAAAACACACATCGTAGGCCCTATAAATCAGATTAGGCATACCTTTGACTACTTGACTACCAAGCTACATCTAGTAGGCTTGAGAGTCAAGGTGTCAAAGTGTAGGGCATGGTCCCCTTTAGGTATCTCTCCCCACCTTGAGCTTCCAGAGGGTTGTATCACATCCACATATGGACTTCGTGTTCTTGGAGTGCCAATAGGATCGGAGGATTTTGTCACACGCTTCTTAGACGCTACCCTTGTAGAGGATGGTCTCCATGTGGATGACCTTCCATTACTAGGAGATCCGCATGTGGCTTTTGGTATTCTCTCTTCCAGTATTGCTCGTCGACCATCCTACCTCATCCGTACAGTTCCTCCCTCATCGTCCTTCCTATCACGTCCGAGAGCATTTGATAGGAGGATTATGGGAGTCTTTGGTGATATTATTGGACCAGGGACTTTTGAGTGTGTGACAGGGGATTTGGCATGTAGATAGACGGCTCTACCGATCTCATGTGGTGGGGTTGGTTTGCTTTCTATGGAGGAGACGGCACCTATAGCATTTTCGGGTAGTTGTGCTCTCTCGGCACCCCTACTTTCCTCTCGTTTTGTGGTTGCTGATAGGCCGGCTTTGGAGACTTATGTGATAGAGGTGGAGGGAGGATCCTTTTCTCTCCAGGTGTTATTGCGGCAGACGAGAGATAGTCTATCCCCATGAGCACGAGCGGATTTTCCACCGTTTGCTTCATTATCGTCAGATTGGACTAGAGGTTTACAGTCTTCCTTGATGGAGCGACAGTGTGAGCATATGCTACATTCTCTCTTAGTCGACTCGTCCATTCCTCAAGCTACTAGAGCACGTCTTCGCTCTTGCTCCGGCAAGGGTGCAGGCTCTTGGATCCTAGCTCGACCGTGCATTAGGGCTTTCCGACTCGCACCAGCTACTTTCTCTATAGCGATGAGGTTTTGCTTAGGTTTGGTCCACCCATCTGCATCTTCATTACTCACTTGTGAGTGTGGTTTTACACTAGATGCAGCATCGGTCCACATGACACGATGTCCTTTTGGAGGACATAGGATAGCTACCCATGATGCCACTAGAGACATAGTGTTTGCTATGGCATGAGAGAGTGGATACTTGGCTTGGAGGGAGCGTTCGTATGCTTTGTAGATGACATGTGTCATGGCAGATTTATACTTGGTCCGAGATGATCAGGTGACAATAGCGGATGTCGTGGTTACGGACCCTATGCGGGATACAATTACGGAGGGAATGATTACCCATCCCCTTGGATGGGCGGCGAGTGCAGAAGCAGGTCGCAAGGTCGCCAAGTATAGGGGCATGCAGTGAGGTAACCTCTTTGTTCCTCTAGCCTTGGAGTTATATGGAGCGATGGACACGGCATTTGACAAATTTGTCAAGAGTGCACGAGAGCTTATCATGTTAGGTGCAGGGGTACCACTCTCACTCCCATACTTTGTAGCTTATTTTAGACAGCATGTCTCCCTTGCTCTACATAGGGCAGTGGCTGGTGCAATCCATAGGAGAGCAATCACTTTAGGTGATGTTTCTTCATATGCTCCCGTTGTGTGTAGAGCTTATTTTAGACAGCATGTCTCCCTTGCTCTACATAGGGCAGTGGCTGGTGCAATCCATAGGAGAGTAATCACATTAGGTGATGTTTCTTCATATCATAGGGCAGTGGCTGGTGCAATCCATAGGAGAGTAATCACATTAGGTGATGTTTCTTCATATGCTCCGGTTGTGGGCATAGCTAGGATATCTTAGGTGGGGCAGATTTCTCGTATAGACTCTATTGGGGCTTAGCCCCATGTTATCTTTTTTGTCCCCCCTTTTGGCTTGATGGGTCTTCCCATCCTTCGTTTTTTCTAAGCCGTCGCCTTTTTCTTATAGTATTATGTATTCTTTTCAGTGAGGGATATTGAATCTAGGTTGTCCTAAGGACGCAGTTTAGACGATCAGATAATCTGCCTAGCTTGTGCGTGTTTTGTTTACACTGCCTGGTGCGTCCTATCTCTTACAGTGGAGGATGGATCTTGTTTTCTTCAATGGAGATCTAAGACAGGCCTGCTTCTTGATCTGTGGGCTGAGTTGACCGTGACCGAAAGTCTTTTCTTTCAAGAGACTGAAGATCCAGAATTTGAAGAAAGAAGGAACGCCTCAAATTTGATAAGATTACCGTCTCTCTGGAACTCCGGGGAACTGCCTTCTTCATTGTTGCGAGAGCTAAGATAATCCGTTGCGTTCTTAATCATTGCGAGAGCTAAGAGTAGTGATTTTTTAAATTTCCCATCCTTCTTGTTGTGGTCGCCTTTTTTTCGTTTTTCTAATTTAGGATCTTACCCTCCAGTTGAACATGGACATGTTTCCCCGTTAGTACACTATATTGAGTTGAGACTCTTGCGTCTGAGGTATAGCGTTTTGCGCTGTCAATTGAACTGACCTGCCATGAAATTGTTCGCCCTTTAATTCGCAATATGAAATTGTCTGCGATGGATTTGCTGCGATCAAATGAAAATGTAATCTTTGAAGGGTAGATTATACGAGACTTCGTCTGTACTGAAGGCCATGTGAGATCTCTCCTGCCGGCTGAAGTTAAGGCTTGCGTTGGAAAAGAATCAGATGGGGATGAGTACCAGTGGTGGAAGGAGTCGTCCCCGCGGAAAGCAGAGAGTTGGGTGGATGTTCTTCATGAGCTGCTGATATCAACAAATTCCGGAGGCATGTCTGACCAATTAGATCTGTGAAGCAATCAGGAGTGGTGCACTGTAAACTCTCCCGATTGCACACCCTCGGACGTTGTCCGCTGGCAACACCCGGGATTTATTTTCGCCAGTGATCCCGGATGCAAACTAGTGGCACTCCGCCGGACACAATTTAATCTATGGGATCTGTCGGGTGGATAATCCTCTCCCAGTCTATGTGATTCGCACTGTTCGGGGAACCATACATCATGCGGCAATTATTGTGAAGATTTGTACAAAGTCAAGGTGGAATGTGTCCTCTCGTTACAGAAGAGGATTTCCCTATGTGAACTCCACATCGTTGAATGAAGGGACACTCAAGTCCACTGGCAGCTATGTTTACACATGACGAGTCCTCTGTGCTAAGACCGCAGATATTTGAGTTCCATTTGGCAAACGATGATTATGAGTCTTCTGAAAGATGGAGCCATTTTCGTTAAACGATACTCATGATTTGAGAGCAACAGGCACAAGGCATGCAATGAAAGAATGTTCCAATCAGTACTTATTAAAATGTGATCGACACATTATCCAAGTGCCAGAACGATCAAAGATGATGGTCTTTGACGAAGTATCCAGATTAGCTATGCAGTGACACAAGCCATCATATTAAACGGGTAAAAAATTTTGAACTTGATATCAGGACAAAGAGATACATATGGCTGCCTGTAGGTCACAATGGTCACTACTTAGCTACAACATGCTATAACTGCTTTCGAAACAAGGCTGAAAGAGGGTGCATGTGGACCTGCCTTGGTACATCTCTTGATCAACATGCGAGGGCCTCACAACTGGGCTAGCTAGCGTGCTGAACGAAAATGCCGCTCCTCAACTTCAGAAATAATAGGTTTTCCTCCTTAAAACAGGGTACAGAAGTACATTGCAACAGTAATCGGTGTTGACTGCTTTAACCTCTGTAATCTAACTAAGATGTGATGTTATTGCATCACGAACGGTGGCGTGGTCATCCTCAAGCACGGTACCTTTATGCCACAAATTGAACCACTGAAAAGACGAAAGATTCAGCAGGGCAAACAGTACAGATAATTTAACTCGGCAGCAAGCTTGAATCATATGAACAACACCAGTGGGGGCGCGTTCAGATGATAAGAGTACAAGCTCCCAACCTTCAGCCGATCATGTTATAAGCGACTCAAAATTGTAATAACGACCTGTCGATCAGTGAACTTGACAGTTCCCAGTCACCACCACTTCGTAGTGCTGGAACAAACTCATGTAAGAAGAAGGTGACAACTTTTCTAGCTCACCATGTTGCACGCTGCGCAGCGTAGTTTGGGGGCAAGTTCGTGGTCAAACTGTGCCCAAAGAATCAATAAGTCATTTCAACATTACATCTAGGTATTTTTCCATGCAAGAAGGATGCATGAAGGGATAGTCAATCTAAAATTACAGTCTATCTATTCTCAATTGTACAAAATGGACCATATCATAGTTGTTTAGCTATACGTTCAGGTCACAAATGCTTCAACGTATCACCACCCACCAAGAATACAGTAACAAGTAAAACGACAAGGGATATTTGCACAGAGGGTCGTGCTTGCCAAGCTCCTGCTCCCATAGGGAAATATGATGGAACTGCGCACTCCTCTCCATTAAACCACACCTTCGTCGGGAAACCATCTCCGTTCACAACGTCAATACCGGGTGTCTTCCTCTTGTCGAAAGACATTAGAGACTGCAATTTCCCTGGATTGTCCTTGTCGTTTATTGCAAGCAAGTAGTCATTATCGTACCCAAAATGTCCCTGCATCAACAGTGCGTCGTTCAAGTCGGGCATAACTGTGCCGTTGAAGGAGTACACATCTTGGAAGCCCGGCATGGCGTGGGCGAGTTCAATTGCAGAGAACCACTTGACCACGGGCGTTCTATCCCAGTTGAACATGGTAATTCGAGCACTCCAACCATCCAGATAGTCTGAGTACACATGCCAGTTGATGCTCACTCCACAGTTGTCTGGGCAGGCGACAACATCTGGTATTTGGTAGTGGTCGATCTT
Organism: Lunularia cruciata; assembly: GCA_948567375.1. Classification (NCBI taxonomy): domain Eukaryota; kingdom Viridiplantae; phylum Streptophyta; class Marchantiopsida; order Lunulariales; family Lunulariaceae; genus Lunularia; species Lunularia cruciata. Next base: position 22,562,248 of record OX419755.1, on the reverse strand, counting down.
GGCCAACTGTTTACCGAGGGCTGTCCTGTTTGAAGGAGGAAGAAGGACTCCTTGATAAGGCAAAAGCAGCGGGTCGATATTGGGGTTGCACTTCTCTCCATTCCAGGGTAACTTGTCACTCGAACATCCGCAAGAACAAGTAGGGCAAGGAACGACTGAGTCGTTGTAGAAAGTCGAGAAGGACACACAGCACTTCTTGACGTCGCTCACTGTCTTGTTGCACACCACTTGCCAACTTGCCACTGCAGACTGAGAATGAATGTTATCAGGGAAAAACTCGGAGGGAGATACAGGACGAGGTTGGCTACAACGGTAATTCTCACCAATGTTCCAATTCACAGGGGGCTGGAGCTCATCTCTGTCCAGATTCGGGGGCAGCTTGTAAACCTGAAGCTGGAACTCCGACTTGGTTTGGGTAGGATCTACCAGCTCGGGAAGAAGAGTGCCATTGCGGCAGCAATTAGGGATGGCCACAGTAGGATCGTCTTTCTGGTCTTTGGTGAGATCAACAATGGTCGGACTGGCCGAGCAACTCATGACATTTGAGAAATCCATCGAGGCGTAGTGTTGTCCTGCTTTGCCCAACACGCACTTGTCTTGCTCCTGAGGCCCTAGAATTTGGGCACCTTTCATGGCGAAAATGAACTCTCCCTGCCTCCAATCCCAAGTCAAATTCCAAAAATCCAGTCTACCGAGAGGATCCTCCATTGATATGCTAACCTTCGCCCAGTAGTTGTCCCCGAACGTCTGGTAAACATCATAGTACATGACAACATCACCCTTCGCCCTTGGTAGAAAGCCTGAGTCCTCCGACTTGGTGTCATTCAACGCCGTGGCGTTCTCCGCACAACAGACCCACATTGCCCCCGGTGATCCTTCATCAGCTGCACAATTCAGATGCGAAGAAGTGTTGGTTAGCAATTTCCTGCGCTGGTGCAATAGTCTACAAAGATCTCAGCTCTGGAAGCATATTCAGCAACCCAGGGGACTAAACCTCATCTATGCTTTCAATCAGAAGATCAGAGATAAAATGTGACAGATGTATCAGACAGATAGACGGAGCGCCTGTCATAATGAAAAAGAGTACAGGTAGCTTACTGGTGTTCGTCTCAATGTGACCACATTCCCATCCTTGATTCACAAGGCTGATGTTGTGGGGCATGGGAAGATCAGGAGGGGCGACACCGAACTCAGTGCCGATGAAGGTGAAACTCGCTGAGATTTGTTCAAGGTCCTGAGCAGTATCGATGGAATTCTTCAAATCAGGCTTTGCTGTTCCCATGACGGAAGTTCCATTTCCTACAAAAACTCCTGGAGTGGATTCCCCGTTGGTGAATAGGACCTCGTCAGCCTCAGCTATAATCTCCCCGTTTTGGAAACCCACATACACCTCCCATCCCAGCACATTCAGGAACCCTGTGTTGGTCAGTGTCACTTCGCTCTCAAATCTGTAAGGCTGTTTCTGAGTGGTGTTGTCCACAACGAAGGGATAGATTTTCTCTGGCTGGCCCTGAAGCTCATACTTCAGAAACACTCCCGTACACGCCTCCTTAGCATTCTCCTCTCGAGTCTTCGGTCGGGGCAAAGTCACATTAAGCTTCTGCCCAAACACTTCCGAAGCGCATATCCACAAACAACACGAAACGAGCATCATTAAGTGGTCCTTAGACCACACCATTTTACTTCTCATTTCTCTCTCGCTCCCTCTCTCTCTGTCTTTCTCTCCCAGATCCCCAATCAAATCTCCACAGCTTCCAGATTTAACACCACCCTCCCTCCCTCCTCCTCCTCCTGCTGACCCAACTTATTTCTCCCTTCCCTGAACTCTGTTTGTTCTGTGGACAAACAACCACAATTGCTCCGCAACTCTCAATACAACCTATGGATTTTCCACCATGATTCAGCTTCCATAGACTAGACTACAGTAGACTGCTCCTCCTCCTCCTCCTGCTTCCCGTTAAGCTCCACACAAGCTTTACACTCTACCTCTCTCTGCTATGTTTGTTACGACATCATCCGCTTAGAAACAAAACCAACGCCACTCCACAAACACAAAGCGAGCTCTTCACGATCGGAAATCAATCTCCAATCCTCCTCCTCCTCCTCCTCTTCTTCCCATACTTCGGCTTCTGATGCAAATCTGCTACGATCCCTTCCTTCCTCGTCCGTCTTTTGTCTGTGAACTCTTTCTCTGTCTCTACTATAAGTTGCAGCAGCCAAAAAGAAGCCCAGCTCACTCCACGAGCAAGCGAGCTCCTAACGCTACCGACTCAATGAATTCACGGCAGGACTCAGAATCCTAGTCGGGATTTCAACCCCCAATTTCCTTCCCCACCGATTTCTGCATCTATACCTCCCTGTCCCCATGCACCCGCTCCCGCTGCCCCACACCACACTGTCCCCTCTCCATACCGGGCCGGGTTTCAGCGCCCGCTCGGTTGCCGGCCGCTGCAGCAGGAGCTGCATCGGACGGTATGCGTTGTCGGCATCCCTATCTCCACGTGAGAATACACACGTAGTCCCAGCTCGGTCGCCTTCTTTTGAATGCTTCCTCCTCCCGTAGGCGACGCGTTCCTCAGTCTGTTGTCTCAGAGCCGTTTGTCCGGTAAGTACTCTCTTGTTTCTCAAAACGATCCAACGGACATTTCTCGTGTCCTGTTAGCGCGTTTGAATTTCCTTCCTTTTCAACGAATTTGCGATTCTCCATTTAACTGTCCTTGTAAGCTTTGCTGTATTCAATGCAGTCTATTTTTAGTGAAATTTGTCAAAAAGGTGCGTGTAATTTGATCTGTCCATCTTGCGACCACGGTGTACAGTGCAGCACTCCTCAGCTTTCGCAATTCGTGGGCTTGGGTATCTTCCGAAAATCGTGAGGAGAATCATCGCACCATGGTCCTTTAACAATTCTAGTGTGAACCAGATCATATTTGTCCTAGAAAGGTAGATATTATTCTGCTGAATGTTATTATGGGATACGATCCATAGCGGTTTCACTGACGATAATTTTATCATAGAAAAACTTTACCGAGCGCTTGCAGCAGGTTATATTGACTGCCGAACGATGTGGAGAAAAGAATGCGGTATTACTCCTGCTTGTTTGTGTGAATTAGTTTTGGAGAATTATCTCAAGGCCCTAATCAATCAATGATGAATATGGGAAGGAAAGGGAAATTAGACATGACACTAGCGCTTTCTCTCAACTTAACGGAGCAAGAACTGATTTATGGTGCTGGTGCCAGCTGTAGCAATCACTCTAAAATACCTTTTCATGTGATACTGAGTGTAGAGATATAGTTATAGATACAGTTACAGGTGAGATCCATTGAGCAGATCAACGTGCACTGTTTATCACTCAAAGATCGAGGAGAATTTTGTTCTCTTATTCACATCGAACCAACAATCAAATCAAATTTGTCCATGAGAACTAGAATTTCATCCCATGTGAGCTCACAGTATAGGGACGTTCCCCCCTGCAATTGAGACAACGCTATGGCAACAACAAGTCTCTTTGTTTAATCAAGCTTTGCAGGAGCAAGACCACGTCGTGTGTGAGTTGTAGGAGACATTCGAGGGTTGTGAGTCCTGAAGTTTCTCCACACATGGTCCCAACCTTTTAGGTGAAGAAAGGGGGACACTTAAACCTGATTAGAACCCAATCCCTTCTGTACCCTGATTAATGTGAGTGGGGCATCGAGTATCTTGGGAATAGTATGAGGCGACGCCCTCTTCATCTTCTGTTTCTACGTCATCCTTTACGCGGGTATCATCAAATTAATATTACAGGGTGTAAAATGACCATTCCTCGTTTCCTCCATGAGCTGAGGAAGGCCATGTCGTCAAAAACATCCAATAGAAGCACCATTAGGTCTACATCCACAATGCCTTTAGTTCCTCGTATGATTATTATCACATGGCCACCTTGCCAAGCTACATTCACAGTCTTGGCACACAGTTGAGAGATGATGAAGTTTACCTTACGCTTGCCTGTCAAGAACCCACCAGAAATCTCATTAAGGTTCCTGTGCGGGAACTATTGGAGACCTTGAGCTTCTCATAACCCTGTCCTCGATGTTCTTAACCTCATCATACGAAACCAGATCAGAAGGTTCGATGCCCAACCAGAGCTACGCTGACGAAAATTTCCCTATCTTTCGGCCTTTGAGAGGAACAACTAAGTCAGTGCCTGTTCCCATACGTCAAGGTGAGATTATTGAATTGCGATATCACGACTTCTTCAATCACTTCTCAATCGTGAGACAATATGAAGGACATCAGCGAGTGTCAGCAGTAAGCACAAAGTTGAAGAGTTAAATACTGAAACGAGTGGAATTTCCTGGAGAGCCTTTTCTAGACAATGGTGCTACCCAAGCCCAAGACTACACTCACTTGCTTGTTCTCTTATTGCTTTTGTCCAGGTTACAAGTTTCAAAACCGCAAATGGCTGAAGCACTGAGCACTGACCGCCTGAAGGTCAATTATTTACAATATCCATTTCCTTGAAAAGGTAAGCAAACGCAAATTTGGCTGGTGTGGTCAACATCATATTCTTCTGTGGCTTCCAAAGGTTTGGGTCTTGAGACAAGCAAGCAGACATATTGTTGGGGTCTCGAAAGACATCCGATACCCAGCGATTTATTTCCGTTTGTCTGGCATTTCTGATCCGCAACTTGCTTTTAGAAGCTCATGATTGACATGACCGCAAACCGCCCACCTCTAAAGATACACATGCCCAGCTCATTGAAAGTACTCCCTACATGAACATGGTTTTGGTCTCTAATTTCGTCCCGTCTTACGCATGGAAGCGACTTTTGGTAACATACAACTGAATTTTAAAAGCTTCCGAAACACGAGACTCAACATATAAGAACTCGTGACTGGTGCTCCGTAAACACTAAATTAACATGTCGTTTGTCGCCTGATTTATATTTTATTCTCTCTGCAGCTTCTCATATATCTCCCTACGACAGTGCGTGGTGGTTTCAATCCAGCCATATGCTTGCCTTGGTTGAGCTCTCTTGACTTTTGAGTGGAACTAAAGTCTATGCAATAGTCAGGATGGACATATGCCCGAATGTGATGGTGATGAGTGAGTCAGTCGAAGCCAATTATATACGCTAAAATTATATCAATGAATAAGAGTGTCGAGCACAGGTGTCGTGGGCAGTTGGCAAATTCAGTTGGACGAGTTGGAAACACTGTACTGAAATTATATCGTACCATCTGTTCGTTTCCTGTTGATCAACGACGGCACCACTTCCTTCTTCCTTTCGGTGTGACAACCAACGATCATTTGGACGCTGCGATTGGGTGATCTTATGTGAAGCTTCATGTGAAAGGAACGGTCTGAGAAATTGGTGGGCTGTCTCCTCTTGTCTCTCTCAACCTGACGGACACGGTTGTCCGTCCACGACGCATTTTGTCGCCTCGACTTGGAAACGTTCACGAACATTAACTCCCTCCAAACGTCTCCCTAGCCTCTTGGGCCGTGCTCCTCTTCTACAAAGTCGTGTCTTTTGAGTGCATACTGTACACTTTCCCAGATTATGTATATATAGCCATCATCGGAACGAATACTTGATGGAGTCCTTGTTCTTTATTGCAATCTGCCTGGAATACAGAATACGAAGGACCGGGTATTTTCTAATAAGATTTTCGCCTTTCTTCTTTCCAAGGTCGGGTGCAGTCGGGTAGATTTTGCATACTACACTATTCGGCTTAGCCTCATTTTATCTTCTTCTTCTTTTTGTCTCGTGCTTGACGGGGTCTTCCCTCCCTGGGGTTTCCTCTAAGGGTCTACTTTCTCTCTCCCAGTTGTCTTTCGCACCAAAACTCTAGATCCATTTTGGAGTATCACATCTACCTATAGTCTATGTATTTATGGGATTGTCAATAGAAATCGAGTATTGTATCAACCGGCTTCCTAGATATAGCACTTGCAAAGCATTCTTCATGTGATGATCTCATTCTTAAAGGAGATTTGCAAGTGGCATTATCAGGGATAATCTCCTCTAATATTGCCCACAGACCAATCTAGTTTCTTTGTAAGGTTCCTTCTACGGTCACCTTCTTATCACATTTGAGAGTGTTTGACATGGTAAAAGGTGACCGCGCAAGAAAAATGAAGGATGGGAAGACCCCATCAAGCCGTACAAGGGAGAGTGTTTGATAGGAGAATTATGTGTGTCTTTGGTGATATCATGGACCAATGACATTTGAGTGTGACATTAGAATTGGCACATAGACAAATATCTCTACTGATCTCGTGTAGAGAGGTAAGCCTACTATCCATGGAGAATACGACACCTACCGCAATTTTTGTAGTTGTGCTCTTTTTGTACCTCTACTTTCTTATCATTTTGTTGCTAATAGGCAAGTGTTGGGGACATATATGACCAAAGTGGAGGAAGGATCTTTTTCTCACTAAGGGATATTCCGGCATACGGTAAATGGTATAACTCATAGGCAGGAGATGACCTTCCATCCTTTGCTTCCCTGCTATCAGATTGAACCAGAGGCTTGCTTGCAGTCTTCTTTGATGGATCAACAATTTCAACATACATTATATTCTCTTTTGAGTAACTCATCCATTCCTCGTGCTACTAGAATACATTTTCACTCTTATATGGCAAGGGTGCAAGTTCTTGAATCCTAGCTTGACGGTGCATTAAGGTATTCTAATTGGCATCAGCTTCTTTCTCTATAGCAATAAAGTTCCTCCTAGGTTTGGTTCACCCATTTGCATCTTCATTACTCACTTCAAGTGAGTGGTTCTACACTAGATGACCTGTGACGGTCACAGCATCGGGTCTTCTTATGTCTTTCCCTTATATGGTTTGATAGGGTCTTCTTGTCCTTCTTATTATTACATGTGATCACGTCTTGTTGTGTGGGAAGTCCCTTGTAGTATAAATATTTCAAACCTCATTATATATTAATGGTTTGCCTCCTCCACTCCATCTTACAGCCTTTGTTCATCTGTCCTATAGGAAGAAAGCACTATTTTGTGTGAGCAAAGTAATGCTTGCTTACATCTCAATGTTATACTTCAATTACAGAACAATACTTGATCCAAATTTACAACTTTTGAGCTGGTAACCACTCATGTAAATTTCAGACTTCGTCTCCCCACTTCCGTCAATCTCAAACCAACATAGGTCTTCGTAAAACCATAAGTAGTCTACACTATGAAGTAAATCATATTAAGAGGCATGTCACTCCACATTAATATGAACAAGTAGCACCATACGACCATTGTCAGATTAATATTCTAGTTCTACCCAAATTGCAATAGAATGGATCTCCAATGCATCAGCCAGCACCTTGCCCGCCCCAACGCTACAAGGTCGCCATTTCTCCCGCGGTAGTTCTTAAATTCACGTTGTTATGAAAAGGAATGTTTGCAATATCTTCTAGAAAGGTCATGCAACGACGACAAAAAAAGTGATTTTCAGCTCGAAAGTTTTACCTGGTCCTGGTAAAAGCCCAACAGGTCCAAAGCCCAGATTCTTTTGAATAAAGGTGTCCAGTCGAAGTATTGCACAAATCGAGCACTGTAGTTATACATAGTTCCCCCACGTCCTAGTTCCATAGTTGTCTCTTATGTCCCTTGCTCTTCGTTTGTTTCATAGTGGTTTTTAGCTTCAGACTCCGGTTCTTCCTTTGCACTTTATTGTGCTCTTGTATTTCATGGTTGTTTCCTTCGGGTATACTAGCAATCCTTCTGGCCAGTTTTATTTGAAGTTCCATGGATCCTCCTCAGTCGGGCGATCTACGATGAGGCCCCACGACCCCCACCTACAACGGCTCACTAAGGTCGCGTCTCGTCTGTGCCGAAACCTTACGTTTCTCGGCGGTGATATCCCTTTCCGTAGGACCTTCATGGATGGAAATCCCCACTCGCAGCAACCTTTTGACGTCCAATTCCTCAAACTTTTGCGGAGGTTTGGTTGGTCTAGGTCCTTAACAGACCCGATCCAAACCGTGTCTGCGATTCAGATCTCCCAAGATAAGAAGAAGTAAAACTCAAACCCCAAAGTTGGGGGAGTTTTGATCTTTGGTTTATTCTACAAACTCTTCTGATTTCTCCGTTTACCATCACTTCAGATGAACTTGGAATATCCAAATACTAGTGAGAGTGTCTATCTGCAAACATAAATAGAGTGCAATGAATTTCAAATTCACTCACGCTCCGATACTTCACACAGGTCCAGAAGACGGTTAGAAACACTAAAAAATCAGCCTGTGTCCTTACACTCTTCCTAGAAGAGAAGAATGTTCTTGTTGTAACTCTATCACTCTAAAAGTAGCAAGAAGATGAGAAAAGTCACATGGCCTGTCATCAACAAAGCTAAACTTGGTCGTAAGTAGAACCAAATGTCTCACTGATAAAAAATTGCATGATATTCATTTTCCACAACAGTTAAAAGACAACACGGGCACAAACGAATCTCACGAGGTAACTTCGTCGTTCCTGTCTAACTCAACAGCCAAATCATGAGAACTAAAACGTCCTTGAGCTATATGCTGGTTTTTCTTCTACCATACTAGAATGCAAGTAGTCGTGATTAGTATAGACTATCGTAGACTGAATTCTTTACTGTGAAACTCTGGTTCAATTGTAATGTCTCTCCCAAAGCTTTCAAGTACCTTCTCAGCAACATAAACTCTAGTTCCCATGGGAGCAACAGGCCAGTTCTCTTTTCATATGCCCCAACTATCCAACCATAGGTTTAACCATCCCATAACCAACTTAAGGTTGTATCTCTTGCTTGAAAAGTTGATCCCTGTCCCAAAACTTTTACTCTGTTTTAATAGTTTGGACTAACGCAAATAGCTTCAACTCAACAGGTAGAAAACCAACCTCGACTTTGAGTTCAAACTACACATCTTTGAGTTCAAAGTAAAGCTTTAGCCATAAACATGTCCCTCATTTGGAGACTGGAACCATGTCTTGCGATACGTAAGGTCCACGTCGTTTCCAAGTCAACGCGGAAGACAGTGCGAAGCCACCACCTAGAAGAAGAAACATGCAACGCGGTTAACTGCATGGATCGGATGTGGTACAATTTTGACCAGGGGTGGTCATATTGGGACTGTGAGGACTGACGGACCAGCTGTACAAGGACCAGGCACGCCAGGTCATGACCGTGGAATGTTTTTATCATAGTAGGCGTTCTTATCGCAATAAGAACAACGCGGTTAGTCATTCAAGAATCTATTGACCGCATGCTCTGCGAAAGGCGAAGATAGCTGGATCTTCTTCATAGTGAGTTGTAGTGCTGTTTTGATTGCGCTTGACGCAAGGTGGAAGAAAGAACAAGTCTCTCCGGGGGGTTGTCATGTGCTCTCTGGGTTACTATAGAAATTATAGGTACGATCAAGGAAGAAGAACGTTTCTATCAGTTGACGGAATCTCTGCTGCTGCATTTAACACAGTTCATTCCGATTCAATTCATTTCGATTATAGTGGTCATTGTTCCGCAAGCCTTTGCTCGACTTGTTACTAAATTTTATACATTTCAATAAAACAGGAAAACAGATACGGTTTGGCGACTTGGCTTGATGGTAAAAACAGGTAGTGTACCTTGCATGCAACCTCGACAAATCGGTAGACTTTTTGACCTTCTTTAGTGGAAATATCATATATGAACACAAGAAGAGTTCAAAAGTATTATTCATCATTCCCCTTGATGAAGTAGGTACATATGTTTGGACCAAATGGCACCACAATATAATCAAATTGGCCTTACTTTCTACCAAATTTTGTCTTAAAAACTCTTTGTTTGCAATTTAGAATTCGTATGATCTACTTTATAACTTTAGCTTGGTCAAGTATTTAGTACCTCAAGGTTGATGAAACAAGTTATTCATCTTGGGTGAAGGATACTTGTTCTAAATCTTTTGTTGATTAGTTTTTGTAAGGTGATACACATCTTCATATTTCTATCTTTCATCTTCATAACCAAGATTCTTGTGATCTTAACATTTTCCTTGTTCAGAATGGCATCTCCAAAACATACATCTTTATTATTGATTTTAGTTTTCACATCATCAACACGTGCAATTTTTATTAGTGTACCTCACCATATTCTTATCTATTTTCCATACAATTTAACTTCATTCACTTTTTTCTCCAATCTATTGCAAGATTATATTGCACCATTCAAGGCATGTCTAAGATTGCATCACAATTAGCTTATACAGTCGATTTCCTCCTTGCATTTGCCTATTGTCAATCTCACACTTCTAAGGAAGATCTCAATTGTCTTATTTTGCATTTTTGGTAGTTTTAGTGTCATCTTTCTCTAGTGCCAATCTTAACTAATGTTGAGAGGAAATCTTTACAAACAAGACCTAATGTAAAGTGTATAGAGAAATAGAACAATGGAAGATCACATTGGAACTCTCAAAATGATTAAGGAAACTCCAAATACCTAGCTTGAGCTTACACTTTGGTATTTATAAGCAACTTGGGTACAAGGGTACAAGGTCCACAAGAAGCTTCCAAGGAAGGTTCCTTCTAGAAGCTACCTTACTTGAAGTGCAAGCTAATCTAACCATTTTCTTGTTGGGTGAGCTAAGCTAGCCGTCAACTTGGTACTCAACCCTTCAGAAGTTCCAAGTTATATTTAACTTTAAATGTAAATAGCTATATTTGAATTTTACCATTTATTAGCTATATTTAACTTTTTCTTAATCCATATCATTAAATATTTGTCCACTATTAGTTGGTGATCTCTTCATTGCCATGGAGTCTTCAAACTCTCATGTAGCCACTTATGTATTTTGGAGATGAGAAAGAGGTTCCCGTGTGGTATTATGAAGAGGATCCCTTTCCAAAGGATCTTATATTCTATGTGTCATTGGCGGCCATGTTGAATGTTTCAACATGCAAGTATACAAACAACTTTGAGTTCTTCATATTGTTAACAAAGATTGGAGGATGAGGAGGTTAAATATGAGTAGTGAAAGAAGATGGGTTAGAAACAAAAGGCTTTAACTTTGACATATAGAAGACAAGATGGATCTTCATGTGACTAAGAAGTGCAAGTTGTAGGCAACAAGAGAAATTATCTGAATTTGAATGGTTGTCACCAATTTTAAAAGTGAGATCATGATGATGTATATCAACATATTTTTTTTGCCAATTTGTAACAACAAGAGGATGAGACTTGGCTTAGTGTAAGGATAAAGATAACATGGAAAAAATGTGGAATTATAAGGGACTTAGGATGGTGGTGGTGCAAGAAGAGAATCTTGAACAATTGTATCATGCTCATAATTAAGGAAGAATGGACATAATCAAATACTTTCATACATGGAATTATTGTATGCAAACTTTGTGGCTATAAGAGAAGTACCTCAATTGGGTGATGGATGTTGACAAAAGCATTGAGCATATCTTCCAAGGTGCAATTTTTTCATTCTATTTTCCTACCACTTTGAGGATAATAGGTTGTAGAAAAGGCAAGTTTGGTCCCAAGTAGCTTGAAAAGCACCAAAATTTATTGATGAATCAAGGATTACAATGAGAGATGGAACTCTTGGCATTCCATGGTGTTTGAAGATCATATCAATGTACATTTGCATCAATGTTGGAACATCAATTGTGTCCATGATAGGTGCCAAGTGATTTTGCTTGTTGAGCTTATTAGCAAAAACCATGATTATTGTATGGCCTTGGTTCACCGTCGAGGAGGTGATGAGGTTTTAAGTTCACATGTTCACATGGATAGATGGAATTGGTAGTGATTGTAGTAGTCCACATGGTTTCTTATTGCCTATCTTGTTGCATTAGTAGCTCTCAAAACATTAAACAAACTCTTGGACTTCTGGTGCCATATTTAGCCATCACCGTTGATGTTGTAGTGTACTCAATGTCTTGTTCACACCTATGTGTCCAAAAATGGGTAAAATGCTTCTTGAAGTTGTACAAGTTGTACATCTCCCATTGCTAGAATATAGGTTTTATTCTTGCAAAATAGAAGGTTATTCTTAAATGAAAAGGTGTTGTGCTTATACACAAATTAGAAAAAGGATAAAAGGAAAAGGTAAAGAGGTAAAGGATTAGGTAGTGCACACAAAAGAGACAAGGTAAGAATATAGAGGAATACAAACATAAGGTTAGAAAAAGGATAGGTCAAGATGTAAAAAATTTGGTATGACATAAAATTATATAAATATACACCACTAGAATGTACAAGAAGCATATAAATGTACACAAATATCTGACTACTCAAATCTTGAGTGCCTCATGACATAAGAGGAAGAAGGTCACAATGTACTCAAATATCCATGTCCTTGGTGCCTCCTTGAGAGAGAGAGACTCAAGAGGAAGATGATCTAATCTAATGCATTCTAATGTTGCATCCATGTGCTCGATGATGGGTCTCCCGATCAACACAATACTACACCTCCAAAGGAGATCCCACTCCCCATCATGCATAGGAGGTTCTTGAAATGTGGATGCCAAACCCTAGTAAGGGTCCACACTATAATCTAGGAGATGACCTGAAGTCCACTCCTTGGTGAGACTACATATATGGGTTTTTGCTACACATTTGGGTTTTGTAAGGATTCCATTGGTATTTTGTTACAAATTACTTTATGTTTGGGTTTTGCTACTATGTTAATGGTTCTGCCATTGGGTTTAGAGTTCCACCTATGGCAGAAATTTGGAAATCCTTTGAAATCTATTTGACCAAGCTGAAGTGGAAAATTCAAATTCAAACAAATTGAACAAACATGAAATTGAAGGGATTTGTAACTAACATGAGTGCAAGGATGATGAAGACTGATTTCCACCTCAATCTCAATTAATCTAAATCTGCCTCTCAAATTCCATCCTTCAAATGCCAAATCTGCTTTTTATCCATTTAGGCTCATTGGACTTATGTCATTATGTTGGACATAAGGTAATGTCTAATCAACCAGTCATCCTCATGGAAATCTTCCATGTTAGGCATGTCCCAAATCTTTCATAATTAGGGATATCTACCATCCTTTGGTTTGACCTTTTAGTTTCTATCTTCTTGTAGCTACCGTTTTTCCCAAAACTCTTCCTACCAAATTCTTGAGTTCTCCCATCTTCCTAAACTCTCACCATCACTATTCTAGAGTTCCCTTGCGCCTTCTTCTTGAACTCTTTTGGATCTTTGAAACTCCTCTATCCTACAAACTCACACCTTTCTTCTATTTCCCTCTTGGTCCTTCTTTGAAATGGTTTTGACATCCTATATTGAACTTTCTTTGGATCTCTTTCCCAATCATTTAAAACAAGTTTTGCTAATTGGTCCGCACTCCAAAATGATAAGTTTGGCCTCCTTTCCCAATTTTCAACTTTTTAATCTCCTCATGCCTATATTTCTCCCTCCAAAATAACACCTTCCTCAAACTCACCCTAAATATCAAACCTCTTCTTCAATGTCAACAACACTCTTTGCCTTCCAATTTTCTTCCCCTTGAAATCTCTCTTTTCCAAAATCTCAATTCTTAAGAATGTAAATTGTGTCCTTAAAATGGTGGTTCATAAATTTTAAATTCATTCATTCTCACACCTTTAACCCAAAGAGTCACTTCAAAGTGACTCTTCACCTTCCATATAGCAAACACACTTTTGTATAGCAATGAATCCTCTCCATAGAGTGACACTCTTTTATAATCTAATGATACTCCCTTCTTACAATGACATCCCATATCAGAACTTTCCTTCCTCATCTAAATGCACATATTGCAAGGGAATATGTTAATTTGCAAAGGTAATATAACTTCATCCAACAAACATATTCTAGTAATTTCTTTTGTGACTATGAGTTATGGTCTATGTTATTCATTATGATTTCAGTTCTTAACTCATTTCTTGCACCTAGCATATATAAATTTCTTGCACCTTAAATATATAAACCTAACTAAACTCAAAATGGAAATTATAACTAGGACTTTACATTTCTTGCACTTGAAATATATAAATCAAATCAAATCAAAATGGAAATATAACTCAAACTTAACAAATACCTTGCAATGGGATTATCTAAACAAAACTCAACTCAACTCAACTCAATATATAACTAAACTTAACTCATATTGGAATATATAAATAAAACTGAAAATGGAAATATATAACAAGGACTTAAATGTTTTGCACCTGAAATATATTTAACCAAACTGAACTCAAAATGGAAATATGTAATTGGGACTTTAAAAATATCTTGCAATAGGCCTATTTAAGAAAAACTCGACTCAATTTATAATTGTGACTTAACTCATATCAGGATATATAAACAAAACTCAACTCAAAATGGAAATATTTCTCCCGTACTTAACTTATTTTTGGCATAGTGAATATATAAACCAAACTGAACTCAAAAATATATAACTTGGATTAACTCATGCCTTGCACTAGGAAGATATAAAAAAAACTTGACTCTCTAATATATCAATCAAATTTTTCTTATTGAAACAACCATTTATAATGGAATATTTCTTATTGAAACAACCACCATGAACAACAATGTCATATTTGGACACCCATGCTCTATCCAGAACAGCCTCAAGCATAAGCATATGCCAATTTTGAACACCCAATATTTTTCACTTTCAAGGAGTCAAGGATAAGGATAAAAGATCTGTATTAACCTCCAATGAAGGATCATTTTATTAAGATATGTTAAAAAATCTAACTTGGCACTTAAATGCAGGACATGTGTTCACAACTAAAAATCTTGTTTCTTCTCTATTGTGATTATCTCCTAGAGATTGATGTGTTATGTCTCTATCCACTTCTTCATCTTCAAACTGCTCTATTTCTTCCCAGGTGTCCAATCTATTAATAAAAAAAGTGCAAAATAACACATTCATTGATCCATCACAAAAGATACTGATTTTTATTTATATGGATTTTCAATTGAACTTGGAATTTGCATAACTAATGCCATTTACTCTTCAGAGATCCTATACCATGCTCATTGACGACACACATCCTAGCCACAGATTTGTTAAAATCTATTTTATCTTAAGTTTGTTGAGCTTTAGAGGAGTGCACAACATTGTAATACTCGGAGGACAAGAGAAATATTCAAGAGAGATACAAGAGAAAAAACAAAAATTTGACACTCAATCCTCCAATGTCCCAAAGAAACATCCTCTCTTTATTATATAGCCAAGGAGGATCTCCTCCAATGAAGCTCCACCATAGGATTATGTACATGGATAGGTGACCTGTAAGCAAGCTCCACCCTTAGATTACTTGCTTGGATGGGTGACATGTCGGTCTTAGTCCCATCTGGTTGGTCAAATAGACTTTGACTAGAGGGAATCTTTTAGAGAATCTTCTTGTAGGAATCTCAAAATCATGTAGGTGAGGTACCATTGGAAAGCTCTCGGTGAGATAAACCAAGGGGAGGAAAGGCCAGCCATTACTTTCTTGAGGGAGAGGAGTCCATACATTTTGGGACCTAATTCATCCATTTAGGCCTCCAAAATTGCCTTTGAAGTTTGTAGACCTATTTTTGCTTCTACCTTAATAGTAAAAGTGCTCTTTTGGTGATACCTCTATCTGACCTACAATCTCAAGCATGTGTAACATCCTTCGAGATGTCACCAACCCAAGTTTCACCTCTAGATCCTATGCCTAACTATTGATTCTAAAGTTTCCAAGCATGTTTAAATTTTTGGCCTATTACTAGAAGTACTCTTTTGGTGATACCTCTAGCTTATCTACTTAGTACATCATGTATAACATCCTTCCAGATGTTACCAAACCAAATTTCATCTCTAGATTATCTATCTAGCTATCGGTATTACAAAGATGGCTCATAGGGACATAACCCTAATCACCCAATAGATATTGATGGTGTTTGAAAGAATTGTTATCTCCTTGTTGATTCAAGTCTGTACACAATGGAGAATTTTTTAGACAAGTCATGTCATGGCAAGAGCCAAGCATCCCTACACTAAGACCAAAATCTATAGGTACTACTGTAAATAACAAAAACAATGCCAGGTCACTCATCACCAAACTATAAAAAGAAAAATCATTGGACATGGCCTCTCTCTCTCTCTCTTTTGGATATCCTCTCTCTTTGATATCAAGACTCTTTAAATAAATCTGTATAGAATGAGAAATGAACTCAAATTTTCATGCATCACTAAACTCTAATAAGAAGAACCATCAAATATGACCTCTTTATGATATCTGGCCTCTCTCATAACCCTTAATATAACCAAAACCTTAAGGAACAAAGAAAAGTTTCACCAAAACCTCAAGGACCAAAGAAAAATTTCTTACCAAAGGACAAATGAATTATTCTTCTCATATCATCACAAATATAATTTTATCCATTTGAGAGAGTAAGAGCTTTCCTTGCCATAGTATGTTTTGTTGTCAATTTTGGGATATTGGGCTAATGGGAAGAGAGTCCCATCCAAAATCCTACACACCTAGGAAAAACTTTTAGTCCAAAAGGTTTTGATATCCTCTCTCTCATGGCCATTGGGCCAAATCACATTCTTCACAATATTTTCTAGAATGGATGTGATAACTCTATTGGTAAATTGGGCAATAGATCTAGAATAACACTCAACATATTATTCCACCTTGCTATACAGGTACTGGTCCCATTATGCCAAATCTATCTAGTGCAATTGTAAGTTGGATATGTTTCCACATGGGGACCTGTTTCCTCCCCAATTGTAATACTAGTTGCTAGATATATTATCTAGAGGTGAAAATTGGCTTGGTAACATCTAGAAGGATGCTATATATGATGGAATAAGTAGACAAGATAGAGGTATCACCAAAAGAGTACTTACACTAATAGTGCAAGAGTCAAAAACACCCTAAAAACTTTAAGAGCTAATTTTAAGGCCTAAATATATGAATTAGACCTTGAAAATTGGAAAACTTTGACTCCAAGGGTAATGGCTTGCCTTCTTCCCCTATTTATCTCATCAAGAAATTTCTAATGATACCTCAACCATGCAATTTTGAGCTTCCTATAAGAATATTTCCTTTAGATTCTCTTTGATCAAACTTGTTTGACAAGCCATGTAGAACAAGGACCAATATGCCATCCATCCATGAAATTAATCTAAGTGTGGAGCTAGCTAGCATATCACCAATCCATGTATCTGATCCAAGGGTAGAGCTGTCATGCCATTTGTAGTTCCACATCTAGATGCTCGGGCATTGGAGTTCTAGTGATAGTAGTTAGAGTTATTTCAGTAGTTTCTCAAGGACTACTTTCCGACGGTTAGATTTCGTGTTTGGGGTACTGACTTCACGGTGGGGCCCACCGTCACTTTGCACCATTTGCACCATCGAGTGTGCCATCAACGGGACCGTTAGGGTTTCAGAGCTAGCTTGAGTCTTGGGGGGTATAGTTTTGAAGTGAGCTCCAGAGAGCTCACTTCTCTGATGTTGAGCCTTTGAATTCTTGGCTATGGTGGACAGAGGCCGGCGAGCGTCACCTGGATTCTCTATGCTTGAGTGGTGTGGCTTGACTGTAATCAGTGCCCAGTTGTTGGCAGTTTATAGAGTGATAGATCAAGAACTGATCTGAGTTGAGTTGAGTTGAGAGAGGTAAGCGATCTGATTACATCAGAGAAGTGAAGTCAGGGGGAAATCAGGTGCAGGAACTGTGAGTGTTAGTGGTATCTCCAAGCTTGGTGGATCGTTGGTAGCTTGATTCGAGTTTAGTGTTTCCCTAGTGTGTAGAAGCTCAATCGATTGATGCAGATTTGGCAGTTAGGCGGACGGTGTGCGGAAGCGCTGGCCAAATTTTGAGCAAAGAAGGAGCAATTTTCAAGCAAAGAAGGAGCAATTTTTGAGCAGTGTTGTGATTTTGAGCTCAGGAGGTGAAGGTACGACCAATTTGCTGCGAGTTGGGCTCATAAAGTCAAATTAAAGGTGGAGTTGGGAAGCTCTTCTCATGAAATTGTGATTTGGAAAAACCCATTTTGTCAATTTGCCTCGAGTGGAAAGTTAGCGGGGGATTTGGCGGACAGCCATCTTTAAGGTTTACGTGAGATTTTGGCCAGATTTGGAGGAGTTTTTGCTGTTTGGAGAAGTTTCACCAATTTTGGAGGAGGTTCAAAGTGGCAACAAGAAAAGCCTCATTTGGCTGAATTTTGGCGTTTCAAGACATAGGGTTGTGGGCTATGAGAGGCTACGAAGGCCTAGAAGGGCCAGCAAGCCAGCTTGCTGGCATGAGGCTAGCTAGTTTAGGGTAGATCTTGGTCATTGGTTGGCAAAATCTGCCTTTCCTACTAGATTGTGCGCAACAAGGTTTGACCCCTAGATCTCTTGTTCCTAGACTGGTGCCCTAGCCAATTGGTCCACCCTCACTTGTTGTCATAGTGACAGTGCCACTGTTATCTATACCTATATAGCTTTGGCTAGGAGAGACAGTCTGATCCCATTCTTGGTGATCTTGGTAGCTTAGGACTTAGATACAAACTTCTCTTATGTCAAATGCCAAATGGTGGCAGAGTCAGTCCCGTGTTGTGTTATGAGATGGAGGGTTTTTGTTTAGATTTCTTGTGATTGGATCCTCTCCAGTCTTTGCTTCCTGTTTGTGCACCACGTTTGTGTGAGGTGCCCTGACTTTTGAGCATTGGTGCTCTGGTGTGCTCTCGATGGTGAGGCTGGAGTGATGACCAGTCAAACTACCTTTGTTTCTCTCCGGTGAGGTAGGAAGTGATGACCTGCAGACCGTGAGAGCGCGTGTTATGATGGCAGGTTGCAGGTTGCCCTTTCTCCTAGTGTAGTTATCTCAGTTAGAGTTACATTAGTGGGTGGTGCTTAGTTGGTGTTGGCACTTGGTGGGGCACTTGCGGTTGTGACTTGCGGTTGCAGTTGGTAGTTTGGGTTTACTGTTGTGGTTTCTTTGTCACGACGGAGTTCTTTGGAGATTCCAGAGGAGTTAGCCCTGTAGTACACAGTGGGTTTACTCGGAGTGGTGCTCAGTATCAGCTTGTATCTCAGGTCCTAGTGAGGGAGGAGATTGACTCTGAGTTGGAGTTTGACATAGGATCTGATTTAGTTGAGAGTGCACTTGGTGTGTCCGCACCGTTGTTGTGGGACATGGACAAGATTTATGGGGCCTCCAAAGGGCCTAGGCATTACTTTGGTATAGTGGGTACCATTGAGTTGGATGACTTCATCCAGGAGTTTGATAGTTGGTGTGATCTGCAGCAGATGCGGAACCCAACTTTGTTCACACCCTTCATGGCATGGAAGGGGTTGTTTCAGCATCTGGAGGGTCCGCCAATGGATGACTACCATGAGTTTAGGAGAGCTCATTTGGAGGAGATTGAATTATGGAGACAGTATTGGTCTCCACACTATGTCTCCATCACTTCAGGCTCGGTGGCCTGGAGTAGATCGGCTGTACCTACGAGTTCTAGCTCAAGTAGTATTGGTGGAGCTAGTGGAGGTGCACTAGCTGGAGATAATGCTACTACAAGTGGAGGTACCGCTGCAAGAGGTGGTGTGGTAATGGGGTTTAACCCCATGGTGGAGTTCTTCTTGTGTTTGAAGCAGAACTACCAAGGAGTGCAGACTGACAAGTTGAGGAGCTTGTAGGAGTTCTAGCGGAAGGCTGGAGAGAGCCTACGCGAGGCATACACCCGCATGAGGCGGCTAATCAGTTTCACTCAGGGAGTTATTGAGGCCCAAGCAGTCCAGTTTTGGTATGGGATACTGGACAAGGAGTTGCGACGTAGAGTTTGTGATGCTACGTTATTGTAGGCTACTTCGCCCACTTTGGCAGTAGTCTTTGGTTTGGCTGAGCGTATTGAGCTCAATATGGTGGAGGAGAGAGTGGTGACATCTGGATTTGGTAGGGAGACCTCATCCATGGCTGTGATTCTTCTAGAGTGCAGTAGAGTGCACCACGCCCAGTTGGTTTTCAAGGACAGGGTGGACAACCCAGATCCTATGGAGCGAGTGGAGGGCATAGTGGAGTAAGACCCTTACCCTCATTTTTGGGTCTGCAGTAGCCAGTGAGTGGTGGTGTTGCTTGTTGGACTTGTGGTGGACCTCACCATCGGAGAGAGTGTACTCAGGGCAATGGACCTGATACCTTGGGTGCATCACAGCCAGCACAAAGGCAGTGTGAGCATTGCCACAGATTTGGTCACACTAGTGACCGGTGTTTTGACCTACACCCGAAGTTACGGAGTGGTAGGGCTGCTATGGCAGGTAGTAGAGGAGCTCCAGTTCATGGAGGACGAGGTGGTGGTAGAGGATCTACACCTAGTAGGGGTGCAGTTCCTGCCCTTACTTCTGACATAGCTATGGCTACTTGGATTGAGCAGTTGGAGCAAAGATTGGCTA
This sequence comes from Lunularia cruciata, assembly GCA_948567375.1. Taxonomy (NCBI): domain Eukaryota; kingdom Viridiplantae; phylum Streptophyta; class Marchantiopsida; order Lunulariales; family Lunulariaceae; genus Lunularia; species Lunularia cruciata. The sequence continues at coordinate 22,541,913 of OX419755.1, read as the reverse complement.
GTATGGCTATTGCTCAGAGGAGATCAGATTCAGGTGCTGAGGCTTCCACCTCATATGCTAGTGATAGAGATGCTTTGGACTTCATGTGCAGAGCAACCTAGGTGGATGCATCTGCAGCAATGACTAGAAGTGCAGTATGTGCTCCAGAGCCTAGAGAAGCAATAGTGTGGAGTTGGACACACAAAGAGGAGAGTTTGGGAGACAAGTCAGACTTCCCCAGTCTTTCACACTATCTGAGGCATTACAGACAACATCCATGGTTCCTAGACGTCCCAATGTAGGTGTGGTAGGTGGTGATGGAGTACATGATGGACTACCTGCTAGTCAACCACCTACTACTACACAGACTGAGTCTAGTATGATGTTGGGGGCGGCTCAGTTGATTATGCGGCATCCTTTGTTTTCAGCCAGTGACATGTTTATATTGGGAGTTGACCCAGCCCCAGTGTTCTGGTTGGCTGCCACGTTGTGTGAGAGTAGGGATGGTGCAGTTCCTACTGCTAGAGCAGAGATGGTTGGTAGTAGAGCTGACTTGGTTGAGGAGCATGGGATCCGTTCAGCGACTAGTGGTTTATGGCAAGCAGTTGCGGCTAGACTGGAGGAGTTGCTAGCTAGACCGGCCTTTGAGAGAGCGCGGTTTACACTTGGTGTTGTCCTATTGGATAACCAGAGGGGGATTTTTTTTTTGGTGGGACCTTCAGGGAAGGTCTATACACCATAGAGATTCTTGTTAGACTCTGGTGTGCAGCCCCTTATGTTGGGGAAAGCTGTAGTTGTCGGTCTGGAGTTACGGAAGACTGATGTGGAGAGGTGTCCATTTCAGATCCAGACATCTCTAGGTGGTGGTTCGACACAATACATCACACGTGGAGAGCTTGTTGTCCAGGTTCAGCCTGGTCATCCGACTGATAGCTCGGTGGTGAGAGCTTAGGCTATTGCGACGATAGTTGAGTCATATGATGTGCTAGTTGGGAGAGCAGTGTTATACCCCATGGGTTTCAACATTGGCTATTGGGAGGAGACAACCTCTTATAGACTTGGTTGGCAGTATGGTGAGGGACGGGTATGTCGCCTACCAGTACGCTTTAGTAGTGGCAGTCTTGGCTCACTACAGTCTAGGACCATGGCAGCATTAGTTTTAGCTTTCAGTGGTGCAGTTACTTGGCCTAGTGACTTGTTGGAGGGGAATGCCCATGCAGAGGATACTCCAATACCAGAGGAGATCACTCGGCTTTGCAATAAGAGTGGGATTGTTCTATCTACCTTGGATGTTCCATTGTGGAGTTCAGAGGAGGCATTGCAGTAGCATGCAGATCAGTTGGTGCAACAGGCTTGGAGTGGAGCCTTTGTACCATCAGGAGATGAGTGTGAGGATGAGCCTCTAGAGGCGATTGCTTTGAGACCTCTGGATACCACACTCATTGCTTGGCAGTATCCAATAGAGGGGATATGCCTATTGGAGTTGTTTGGTCGTATCAGCACCGGACTAGCTGCGGTGTTACAAGCGGGTATATGAGTACAAAGGTACTTGTATGTAGAGAGAGATGAGACTGCTAGGCGAGTCTCTCTACATCATGTGGCATACTTGGCCTATCGGTATCCGGAGTTATTATCGATGTCAGCAGTCAGAGGTTACCAGAAGGCCCTACCAGGAGACATTTCCTTACTGGGGGCGCATGACCTAGAGAGACATGGGCCTATTCACTTGGTGATTTCTAGATGGCCATGTTAGGGACATACACGTACGGGCCGCGGTTTGGGTCTTCAGGATCCTTGTTCTGGTGTGTTTTGGGAGATGTTATGGATACTACGACATCTCCAGGTTCATCAGTCTGTTTCTCCAGCTTGCCTTTTGGAGAACATTCCTTTGATGGGTGATTCTCGCACTAGAGTGGTGGCGAGTACACATCAGGTCCATTCTTGGATGGGACCTGTTGTATTGTTAGATGCAGCCAGAGTGAGATCACGGGCTCATCGTCTTTGTCTTTGATGGACGAACCTCTTACCCAAAGAGGTTCTACAACGCGCTTATGATGGGATTTAGCGACTTGACCACATCCTTGTTGATGATATCTTGGATGTTGGGCGTCAGTCTTAGACAGTGGTTGTGGCTGATAGGTCACCTATGGCAGTGGTGAACCTAGTTGGACAGCCTAGAGCTGCATTTCCCACACTCATGAGTTTCCCAAGGTCTCATGCTTTTTGAGAAGGAGGACCTAGACTTGTTTGGGACTCACAACTATAGCACATTATGGAGCCCAACATTGATGAGAGAGAGCGGGCGATGGGTTTTTGCACCGGTATTACCGCTGTTCCAGTAGTGTTAGAGGCATCCAAGCATCAGGTGTTAGGTCAGGCTATGGACTTGAATTGTTTGACCTGGATTGTGAGCCTTGGCTTGGCAGAGCAGCGTAGGATGCGCTTGATAGGCATCACCACTCGAACACTTGTGAGCCCTGTGCCTATCGAGAAAATTCAAGCACATGATGGGGGCGATGGACCAAGTGGACATGGTATTCTTGGGACACATCCAGTAGCTACTAGGGAGAGTGGACTACTTGGAGTCCATCCAGGTGAGCGTGGGCTACTTGGATTACACCCTTGGTCCACATGGGATGCAGCCAAAGTGGAAGGAGTTTTTCACACAGAGGTTGGGACTTCTAGTGGTCGGGAGTATGACACTATTGCTCCCAAGGGCCCAATGTAGCAATCAGTCAATACGTCTTCCACTCCTACTACAGTTACAGAGGATACTTGGGAGCTAGACCTTGGACCCAAGCTTATTGGAGAGGAAAGACAGAGGTTTTGGAGGTTCTTGAGGAGTCACACGAGTTGTTTTGCCTTCAGTATGAAGGATTTGGATGCTCTGAAGGAACCTGGTATACGGATTGAGCTGACACACCAGTTTTCCGACGTCCTTATCGATATAGTGATATGGAGAGGACATTGATTCAGAGCCGGAGTAGTGACCTTTTTGAGGGTGGTTTGGTAAAGATTTCACATGGAGAGTATGCATCAACGACAATGATGCCAGCCAAGAAGGATATGCATGGCAACTATACAGATAGGCGGATGTGTGGAGATTACCGTCCTATCAACCGACAGACCAGGGCTGATCGGTATGGCATGCCTACACTGGAGGAGATTTTTGATGCGATTGGGCATGCAAAGGTCTTCAGTACTTTGGATCTTTGAGCGGGATATCATCAGTTGCCGATCAGGGAGGAGGATAAGTCCAAGATAACATTTTGGGCTATTGATCCTCACGGCAAGGATGTGTTATATCAATGGAAGTTCTTACCATTTGGGTTGAAGAACGCTCTTGCTAAGTTCCAGAGGGTCATGGATAGGATCCTAGCTGGATCAGATTTTGCTCGGTGCTATATTGATGACATTTTGGTTCATAGCACTATTGTGGAGGAGCATGAGAGACAGTTGTTGGAGGTGTTTGAGAGGTTGAGATCTCATGGACTCAAAATACATCCTGGGAAGTGTAGGTTCTTCCACGAGCAAGTTGAGTATTTGGGTCACACTATCTACCCCGGAGGACTTGGTGTTCAGCAGACCAAGGTGGAGGTTATTGCACGTATTTGTTGGTCTACAGATGTGAGCAGAGTGCGAGCATTCCTTGGGTTGGCAAACTTCTATCGCCACTATGTTAGAGGATTTAGTGCCATTGCCAAGGCCTTGACAAAGCTGACTAAGCTTACACAGGAGTGGTGTTAGGGAGATGAGCAGGAGAGAGCTTTTGTAGAGCTTAAGGAGAGGTTGACATCTGCTCCTATTTTGAGGAGATCGATTAGGGGACGACCATTTCAGGTTCATACTGATTGGAGTATGTTGGGGCTTGGAGCGGTACTCACCTAGCATGATGATGAGGGGAAGGAGTTTGTGGTGGCCTATGCTAGTCGCTCCAACAATTCAGCGGAGGCAAAGTATAGTTCATATGAGGGAGAATGCTTGGCAGCAGTTTGGGCAGTAGCACATTTCCGATGTTACCTATTTGGTAACCCCTTCACTCTCATCATTGATCATCAACCACTGAAGTGGTTGATGGAGCCCGACAAGCTTTCAAGGAAGCTTGCACAATGGGCTCTGATTTTACAAGAGTATGATTTCACGGTTGTTCACAGACCTGGAGTGGTGAACTGTGATGCAGATGGGTTGAGTGTAAATCCATGTCCCAGCCAACAGGATCAGACCGGAGCACATTGGCATGGTGAGACAGATGAGGAGATGGTGAAAGGTTGGCATGCATTGGCATTTCTATGTATATTTGCAGAGGCTTTGGTGATATCTCTCTCAGCGCATACAGGAGGAGTTATTGAGGTCACAAATCTAGAGAGTGGAGATATTGGTACAATTCAGCAAGACATTCATGATGATGTCTTAATGATAGACTATCTTTGCATTGGTGTTGTGGGTGGCACAGTTGGGGCCAAGGAGAGAGACCATGTTCTTCAGCGAGCCTGACGGTTCAGATTGGAGGGTAGACACCTTTTGTGTGTATGGGAGGATGGTAGAGTGCGAGTAGTACCACTTCCATCACAGAGACCTGTGAGCCGGCCTGTCTCTCACTCAGGATGAACCTTTGATGGTTATTATGGTAGCGCACCATGGACTAAGAAGGCAAGGAACTCCAACTCCATCATACTCCTCCAAGGCTAACACTCCAAGACTCAAGACATTGCTCACTAGAGAACTCAATGAGATAGAGATAGTTGCAAATGAAAGGATGATGAGTACCTCCTCACCCCTTGTTTATATACTTGTGAAATAGTTTACGTACCAAAGTTACTAATTACCGTAGTAACTCAAGTTACTAGACTAAATGTCAAGTAAAGTCAAAAAGTAGAAAGGAATATCCATTCACATAAGCATATTCCCCTAAGCATTTGGTCTTATCTTGACCCAACCACTAAGTCAAGGATTCTTTCACATGGGCTATCCTTGGACTAAAGAAGAATCCAAAACAAAAAGGCTTGCGGGCCCAAGGGTTCTCAACTCTTTCCTCAAAGCCAAACACCTAGGAATAATACCAAGTCAACACACTAAAATCCAAAATAGTGGTGCTTATCTTTTCTACTTCCTCTAAAGTAAAGTCCCCTCTATCTTAGCTATGACTAACTTTAGCTAACCATGACTAATATAGAACCATCCTTTATCTATATAAATAATATCTCTTAAGTACTTGTAATACCAAGCTAAATATCACAATACCACACACATGCACAAATGGGTGTTACAGACCACAGTTGGTCCGTCATGCTCATGAGGAGCTAGGACATTTTGGAGTAAAACTTACATATAGCTTACTCCAGAGTCATTATTGGTGGCACGGTATGCAGACCGAGGTATAGCAATTTGTTGCTAGATGTGTGGTTTGTGACCGAGTTAGAGCATCATTCAATGCTCCTACGCCACAGTTACACCCATTACCTATCATGGGATTGGGTTATCGTTGAAGTTTGGACTTCACCGGACCTTTACCGCTGACTGTGAGACATCATTGGTACGTTTCGGTGATGGTGGAACACTTCTCCAAGTGGATTGAGTTGGTGGCACTTCTTGACAAGTCTAGTGAAGGGACAACTTACTTGTTCATGGATCAAGTTCTTAGTCATTTTGGTGCACCAGCTGAGGTTTTGACTGATCAGGGTACATAGTTCTTGGGGGAGTTTCAGGTCTTGTGTGACAAGGCTTTGATTGATCATCGTACTACATCCCAAGATCACCCTAAGGCAGATGGCTTAGCAGAGAGAGTGGTTCAGACGGTGAAGAGAGGATTGCAAAAGTATGGTTTGCAGAGAGACCACTTGGGAGATTGGGATCTCCAATTACCTTGGTTGGCCATGGGCTATCGGTTCAGCCGGCAAGCCTCCTTAGCATCCTTCTCTCCATACTTTCTACTCTATGGACAAGATCCTGATTTACCTATAGCCATTCGTTGAGATGCTACTGTAGTTTTGGACTTGGATGACCCCAATGTATGGATGAGCGCATGTTCTCAACGGGCAGAGATCTTTCGGAGAGTGATGCCATGGCCTTTGAGAACTTGGCGATTGCTCAGCATAGAGATACTTTACGCTATGCTACCATTTGAGGAGGAGGTTATAGACCCTTGATCCGTTGATTTCATCTAGGCGACTATGTATATCTATAGCAGACAACACCGACGACACTTGATGTTTCTATAGGCCGCACTATCTTGAGAGTGCGTGAGGTTTTGCCATCTAGAGTCCTTGTGTTAGAAGGACGTGATGGTGTTATTTGGAAGGATCATGTGCGCAATTGTGCGCCATGCCACCTTCCAAACATTGATGGTACTATGGACCCAAGCTTGGCACTTGTACGTGCAGGCTTGAGGTGTATGTTATGTGGCTCTTCTGGTGGAGCTGCTACTATGTTAGTGTGTGATAGATGTTCGAGAGGATGGCATATGGCATGTATGACTCCTCTCCTCACGGTGGTTCCTCAAGGGCAGTGGTTATGTCCTAGATGTACTTGACCTATAGCTAGTTCATTCTTTATATGGTATAGATTGCAGACATGCAACTAACGATGGGGCTCCATAGCACCCGGCCTCCTGATCTTTGCCCATTAGAGGGTATACCATATACTTAGAGTAGATGTCTATTTGGAGTTAGAGGGACCTAACCGCCAACTAAGGGGGCGATTGTGGCACTTTAGAGTCTATGTATGACTTATGTGTGAGTTGTGCTTCTATAGTGGATGATGTTGACAGTGATGTATGTTGTGTAGCGATGTATATACGCACGACAGCTGTCACACCGTTTGTAGTTCCGCATCTAGATGCTCGGGCACTGGAGTTCTAGTGATAGTAGTTAGAGTTATTTCAATAGTTTCTCAAGGACTACTTTCTGACGGTTAGATTTTGTGTTTGGGGTACTGACTTCACGGTGGGGCCCACCATCACTTTGCACCATTTGCACCGTCGAGTGTGCCATCAGCGGGACCGTTAGGGTTTTAGAGCTAGCTTGAGTCTAGGGGGGTATAGTTTTGAAGTGAGCTCCAGAGAGCTCACTTCTTTGATGTTGAGCCTTCGAGTTCCTGGCTATGGTGGACAGAGGCCGGCGAGCGTCACTTGGATTCTCTATGCTTGAGTGGGTGTCGCTTGACTGGAATCAATGCCCAGTTGTTGGCAATTTATAGAGTGATAGATCAAGTACTGATCTGAGTTGAGTTGAGTTGAGAGTGGTAAGCAATCTGATTATTGTGGCACTTTAAAGTCTATGTATGACTTATGTGTGAGTTGTGCTTCTATAGTGGATGATGTTGACAGCGATGTATGTTGTGTAGTGATGTATATACGCACGATAGAGCTTCCTTTGAAGGGATCTTCTTTGCTATATAATGACAAGACAAGATGCTCCTTTGGGACACCGGAGTATTGAGTGTTGAAGCTTTTTGTTTCCTCTCTTGTGTTTCTCTTGTGGTTCTCCTATCGTCAAAATATTACACCAACTTAAATTTGGTGAAAATGACATGATCACTAATGAGCTCCAAAGTATAAAAAGACCTCACGTCCATTCTCATCAATTGTTTAAAGGGATATGGGTCTAGGTTTTTGAATTGTGAGCCGGCCTATCTCTTACTCAGGATGAACCTCTAATGGCTATTATGGTAGCGCACCATGGACTAAGAAGGCAAGGAACCCCAACTCCATCATACTCCTCCAAGGCTAATACTCCAAGACTCAAGACATTGCTCACTAGAGAACTCAAATGAGAGAGAGATAGTTTTAAATGAAAGGATGATGAGTACCTCCTCACCCCTTGTTTATATACTTGTGAAATAGTTGCGTACCAAAGTTACTAATTATCGTAGTAACTCAAGTTACTAGACTAAAAGTCAAGTAAAGTCAAAAAGTAAAAAGGAATATCCATTCACATGGGCATATTCCACTAGCATATCACTAACCACTAAGTCAAAGATTCTTTCTCATGGGCTATCCTTGGACTATAGAAGAATCTAAAACAAAAAGGCTTGCGGGCCCAAGAGTTCTCAACTCTTTCCTTAAAGTCAAACACCTAGGAATAATACCAAGTCAACAAACTAGAATCCAAAATAGTGGTGCTCATCTTTTCCACTTCCTCTAAAGTAAGGTCTCTTCTATCTTAGCTATGACTAAATTTAGCTAATCATGACTAATGTAGAACCATCCTTTATCTCTATATAAATAATATCTCTCAAGTACTTGTAATACCAAGCTAAATATCACAATATCACACACATGCATACATGGGTGTTACATAATAACATAGAAAAAAATTCACTTTGTCTACCCACATAAGTCTGATTTTCCAAGTAATGCACAAAAAATGCAAAATCACACCACTTTTGGAGTAATTTCCTCTCTTCAATGCATGCCTCATCGAAACCACATTCAATTTTCTCCACTCTCTCATCTACATCCTAAAATTCCTTCTTGCTCTTGTTATCATACTCAAGCGGCTCATTATCAAACTCACCTTGCCAAAGTGCCAACTACTCTTGCATACACTTCTTTATCTCATTCGTCAACTCAATGTGGAAACTGATGTGTCGCATTGTGATGAACCGTTTTTGCTCAAAGCACCATAATAGTCTCTTGCGCATCCATAATTACCCGATATATCAAAGTCATTACCTCTTGTGCATCTATGACCTCTCAAGATATCACCATCTTTGTCTCTTTCTTGACAAATCTATCCCCTTGCACCCAATCTCGATGGCCCCACACAACTCTATCCCACTTCACTCAAACTTCCCTCTTCAAAAGCCAACATTTCTCTCATTGTGCTTCACACAATCCCTTTCAAAAAGACTCTTACAAATGCTCTTGACTTCTCTCTATTTTGAACGTGAGAGTCTGATCCCTTTCAAAAATCCATTCTCTCCTCTCACCATGCAAGCACTATCCATTTCAAAAAGCCACTCATTGTTCATGCACTATCCTTTTCAAAAATCCATTCATAGATTGGATACCATACACCTTGCATAAGCCCTCAAGTTTCTCACTATTTTCTTCATAATCTCGCTCAAAAACTTTGCAATTTCTGATAATCAAGCACTCAAATTTCAAAATTTCACCATCATTGGTTTCTCCCTCTATCGTGCAAGCTCGATCACTTTTCAAATGCCTTCCTTCATCGTGCGCTCTTTTGAGCCTTTCTCCTCATGCGCTCTTTCATTGGGATTCAATAAAGGCAGAGTTTCACATTAAAGAACCTGTCTGACTTATTAAAGTGCATGATTAGTGTAGACATACTATGATAAATATTTGCGGGAGCATCCATTCCATCGTAAAATTTTACGGGCACAATTTCTACTACACGGAAATCCTTTACGGCGACGGCGATAGGTAAGGACCCGTAAAAATTCCGAGTACCCTTCCCTCTGTTACCTGTACAAAATTCCTACAATTCCTGTAACAAAATTTACATGACTTTTAGGGGTGGTGCAAAAGCTATTATTGAAATGCCCCAATGTTAACAAGATACGATATTGCCTTGAGGGGGCGGAGGATGGAGTGTCGGTGAATAGAAGATATTGCCATCGGATGAAGTTATGTAGTAACCAGACATATACGTCATACACAAGAGGAGGATTAAAGAGGATGAGCAACGAGGACGTTTAATTTCTAAGCGGAAAGATATGTAACCATTTAAAACTAATTATGGTTAAATTAACAAGAAAAAGGCAACCGGGTATAAAACAAGAAGGATGGGAAGAGCACATCAAACTGTACAAAGATGAAACAAAAGAGGTAAAAATAGGATCTAAGTACCAATAGTATCGGTATGAGATCTGCCCTACTGCACCTAAGATATCTATTAAATTTATAAAGCAAAGCAGATCATATAGTGTGACCAGATAGAGATAAAGTTGTGTGATGGTCATGTATCTTATAACATGACGATAATGTTGGACAAATATTGTGAGATAATTAATTAGAGTATTTTATAAGATTAAATAGTGCTAGTGATTTGTTCATTTGATTGCTTATATCATCCGTCTACCACATGGATCATGATTGATCATTGACTATATACTGTGTATTAGCTTTTTAATATATGAAGGAGGTTGAGAGGCCTCATACCTTTGAGCTAGCATGAAAGAGGTGTATTACATTCCTCCTCTTACCTTATGTTCTACTACCTCCTCCATATATCACTTTACATAAAATTATTTTACTATCAAATATTGATGTTAAAGTAGAAATCACAAATCACTTCAGAGATTCTAGCTAAAAATGTCCTCTAATGTGACATGTTTGATGCATTCATATTCACAGATGTCTTTTCTTTTGCCTTTTCTTTCTATTCACCCCACAAGATTTGCAGTTCGATTTTATGGAATTCTGTACAACTCCACAAATATCAGAGGAAGTCCATAAAAACTAAAAGTGTTCTCTACGGCAAGAAATAGTCATTCTGGAGTCAGTGTAAGTTTGGATGAAAACCAATATAAACAAAATATACATTTTAAGAGATTTGCTATTTTTACCTTAAAGGCAGGGCTGAAACCCCGTTGTATGATTTTAGCAAGGAGGAGCACCATCCTCTCTCGCTCTCTCGTTGTATGGTTTTAGTAAGGAGGAGGACCAACGGAAACGTCTCTCTCTCTCTCTCTCTCTCTCTCTCTCTCTCTCTCTCTCTCTCTCTCTCTCTCAAACGAGAGAGAGAATACGATATAATAAACCTTCCTCTTCTAATCATCCACTAGTACCAAGCCCGCCTCCACACATATTGACCTTCCAGAATAGATTCAGTTCTTGTATGGCTTACATGATACTCCTCGAGATGCTACATCTAGATGATGAAACATTCAGATGCAACACAATTTAAGACAAAGCTGGGCTTTTCAACAATTTAAAGAAGTGTTTCGAAGCTACAGTTGAGAAAGACACTTGAAAATCGCCGGATGAAATACTCAGATGCAGAGTAGTTTACCCCAGAAGATTTACTACTTTGGGATCCTTGGAGCCAGAGAACACTGAAGTAGGCTATCATAGAATGGATTCCCGTGTGAAACACCCAAACGTGTAAGAAGATATCAGAGTTGGCTTTTTGGAAAGATTCGCTCGCATTCAGAAACCAACATGAATGAACAACAGGTTTGGCAAAATGTAGACGTTGTCCAATTCATCATGCTCATATTGTCTGGTTGTTGGTCTGGGTACTTTCTGGATACCAACTTTTCCATGGCGGTTTCAAACGACAGAAGCACCTCAAGCTATGAATTGCACAGTTGTGACTCTCAGATGAGGAAAAAGCTGTTACCTTTGTGAAACGGATAGGTTCTAGATGGCAAACACCGTATATTTCCGACCGGATGGATACACCAAGGTTATTGCTACACCCATAACGACCACCAATACCCAAGTAAGTCCGTCTTCACATGCCAATGGAACTCGTGCTCCAGCATCCTCGTGAGAAAAGTTTCGATAGGTTGGGGTGCATGGGTACGGTCGTCTGGAACAGGAGCTAGAAACAACATAGCCATGGCAGCTACAAAGAGGCTGCATTTATACGCTCATCTCGAGAAAAGGCGGATATGTGTTGGATTGGAGGCAGAAATGACTTTTACATCTTTATGTCGGAGATATTTTATACCAAAGGCTAAGTAAATAGGAGAAAAATGACTACATAGAGGATACATATGTTTCGAGAATCGCCCCGCAGTGAAAAAGAGGAATAGACTCTCCGATGGAATACCGAGAGAACTCAGGTGAACTTCAGGAATCATCCTGGGAAACGCGAGATTCCTTGAATCAACAGAGAATAGCAGACTTTTAGCGGAGTCTTGAAAGGTACCTGGACAATGGAACTTCAAAGAGTCACGGTAAAGGAGGAGAAGCACGAGGGCTGTTGTTCCTCAAATGAATAAAAAAGCATGGCTAAATCTGGATGGCGCGCCGCCAAGTTGGCTGGAGTTCGGGCTGCGAGTGATCGGGGTGCTCATGATTGCAATACAAGGACAGAACGAGTCAAGGGAGAGTTGACTTGATTGGATCGCGATTGATTTCTTGGTATTTTCTCGAATACTGTAGTGTCGTTGGTAAATGCTAGTAGGTGGCTCGATAAGTGTGGAATATGAAGGAAGGGAAGAGAGATGAATGGAAGGGAGGAATGATCAGCGGTTCTTCTGCTAGGTGAGATTATTGTCAAGCGTAATTGGGAAAATTATGAGGCCTCATGAAGAAGAGGAGTTTGGGAGCTGCAGGTTGTCAGATCGGCGCGCTTCGTAGATAGCTTCCATCTGCGCTTCGAAGACGAGAGAAAATGGCGGAGTCGTCGAGGACGACGAAGGACCTATCGAGTAGTACCAGAGTGGCCGTGGCTTTAAGGAAAAGCGACCGCGTAGGAAAAACGAAGGATGGGAAGACCCCATCAAGCCGTACAAGCCGTGGGGGGATCACTTGGAATTGGCTGGGCAGAGTTAAACGGACTTTCGATGTTTGAGCGGACAGAGTTTCGACAGGTTTTGGCCAGAGAGTATAATGTATGCCTTTCTCGAAAGGCGGAGCTCGAAATGTGTTGATTGAGGGATCTAGGAGTACTGAACTGGTGTGTACTATGAAGAAGTTTGGGGAGGTGAATTGAAAAGGAGGTGGATTGTTTTCAAATTGGGGTAGGTGCTCCACGAAATGGGAGCTTTACGTGAGCTCAGCAGTCTGCTGGCTGAGAATGCAGAGCTGCTGACAAATAAGGTGGCTGTGTTGGCCAGTTTGTGCCCTCCTCCGGGGGTTTTGAAGCAGTTCAATGTGAGGATTACTGCTCGGCATTTAAATGGCATTCTTGCAATCGCTCAATTCCTGGCGCAATCAGATGGTGGACAGCACCGAGAGCAGCTGTTTGAAATGGTGCTGGAATTTTTGCGCTCTGTTCCGACTTTGTCAAAGAGTAGTATTTGGCCCTCGACTTTTAGCTCAGAGGCTGCACACTCATATTTCCCGGAGCTCTTATCATATGTTGTTAAGGTTGCGGATGCAGACGAGAAAGTTTCACTGGACGTGAGTAGTGTGATTGCAGGAGTAATTCAGAAAATCAGTGCAGGAGGTGATGTAGAAGGTGTTCTTGCAAGTTGCCCAGGCGCTAAGGCATTGGTCGGAGCTCTTGGTCAAGTTTGCCCCCATCTACATGGCCCTGACTTGGAGCAGATTATTCTCTGTTTGCTAGACCATTGGATTCAGTCTCCTCAGTCTGCAGCTTTGGTCCTCTCATCCTCCGAGGCGTCCGGTACTGGTTCACCAATGAAAAGCTACCATCAAGCTTTCAGAAACGGGTTCAGAACTCCACGAAAGGGTTCCGAGTCTGATGGATTGGATCATGCTGACAATCGAAGTAACATGGCGTTTTTCAGCCCTAATTCTACAGCCTCTACTACCCCAATTTTTACCCCAATATCCACCCCGCTTAAGCTCAGTGGAGAGCAAACTCCCGTTGGCAGGTCCGGAGCAGCGAGTGGACCTATTGTTGGTGACGGAAGTTTTGACCACGTTCCAGTTCCACCTCCACAAGGAGCATTTGATGGAACACCAGGCTTTAAGCGACATCAAGTTGAATTAGGGATTGAAATAGGTGCCCTTGAAAGGCAGGAAATAGCCTACCGTCTATTGACACGGATTCTCGAAAGAACAGAGTCTGACAGCTCGATCAATGTCCTTCACATTCAGCAACTAAGGACTAACACGATTAGGCAACTCAAGAACCTCCTCCCCTTTTTGAAGGTGTGTGTTCACGCAGGTCCATTGATGTTTTACAGCTGCATCAGCGGGTTTACTGCATGAAAGTTGTAGATCAGGAAGAATTTTTGGTTCAAAATTGAGAGTTTTATCCGCGTTACTCGATGTTGAGCTCCTGATTTAGCACAGACTTCCTAAATAGGTTTTCCTGACTCGTGATTTAACATTTGATGATATCTTGTCTCGTGGGATATGAGAAGGCTTGGACCCGTGTGGTCCTTGTATCCATGTTCCGGAAACGACATGCTTCTACTTCTCGTGGCATTTCTGCGAGAAGAAGTGGAGTACAAGTGAAAACGAGAACTTGACAGCTCCTGATTCTGGTATTTCAGATTCGGAAACGCGACTGGACTTCAGATGTTTCAGACTTCAAGGTCAAAATAAATATGATGTTTCAAGCATGTCAAGCTGCTTCCATCCTTCAGATCAAATGTATATCACTCCTGGATTCAGACGGGAAATTGCTGAAGGCTGCCCTACGAGAAAGCCTCCCGCTCCTAATGGATGCAGCAGATGCATGTATTTCATCCCCATGGAGAAGATCCAGGGGATGCGAGGACTTATTTGACAGCCTGATCACTGGCGTAGCACATGTAGCTGCACTTCATCGGAGCCAAATGCAAAGAATTCTTCTGAGGTTTAAAGTGTTGGTACTGACGGCTTGTGCTCAGGTGAGTGCTTATTCCTTACGTGCATTGAGGATCAAGCATCAATCAATTTCGCACGTGATTGAGGTATTCTACATTCGCCTTGTATCCATGGTCCCGTCACTCGCAAGCTCTCCTCCTAACCCCCTTCACCCTCTGCAGGCAAACACGTGGGGAACAAACCTGGGATCTTCTTTTGAAACCATTATCAAAGGAAGCTGCACTTTGATCGAAGTAGGTTGGAAGTCAGATAAAGCAGCTGTGGAGTCTTTCCTTCTTTCTTTGGCTGCACAAATTCGTGAAAAGGAGAAGGTAATTCACGAACTTGAGGCTGTGCATTCTAGACATGGTTAGAGATCGACTCATGAACTTTTCATCAACGTATCAGAAACGTCAAATCATCGATGAGGTCAGGAGTTGGTCTCCTGCACCGTTTGAAAGTCACGTTGGTGGAAAAGAACAATGTCTCCGCTGGATGGTTAGTCAAGGTGTATCAGATTGATAGAAGTATCTGTGATGATTCCTTTGTTACTTTGTTACCCCCTCTCTCCGAATTTGATGGAACAACTGAAAGGATTGGTCGGGGGAAAGGAGTCTGGGTTTTTCAACTTTAGTGACAGTAAACTAATGATGGAGTCGCATTCGTGTTGATTCACATCTTTGACTCTGAACAGGGAGATAAAGCCAACCAAGGGGCAGCCATGATGCAGCTGAACGTGATCTCTTTTCTGGCTGACTTCTCCATATCGCTTAACAAGCCTGAAGTCGTCGAGTTGATCCTGCCTATTTTTATAGAGAGCTTAGAAGAGGGAGATGCTTCTAGGCCTAGCCTCTTGCGCCTCAAGGTGAGGGGAAGAGTTAATTCATGCTGCAGCTTTATTCAGGCTTCTCATATATTGAAACTGATTGAGACGTCAAGGTTTCTTGCTCAAGTGGTTCAGTACATAGTTTCTGCCACTCATGTCTCCTTTCGCGTTTCTTTTATAACTTCAGATCTGAGGCTAGTGAGTTCTTACACTTGTGCTTACCTCTTTTACTGGTACTTTCAGCTTCTTGAATCGGTTGGACGGATGGCTTGTTTGGGATGCGAGAAGTCATACCGAGAAGTAGTTGTACTGCTTACTAGGAGCTACCTGGATAAACTTTCGACTGTTGGTTCATCTCATAGTCGAACAATACCTCCTGAGGGTACAACAGAACGTCTTGAGGTTGTTGCCACATGAAACCCTTCATTCGGGAATTGCTCTGTGATAGTGTACATAGTGTCTCTAACTCATTAGGTTATTATGATCAGATACATCGAGGATTGTAGGTGCCGTTGATCAAACCGGCTAATGTTCGGTACTATGTAGCGATGATTCAAAATTGTTGAGTAGCTAAATTCTTATTATATATTTACCTGTGGTTGCTTTGAACTTTGTCTCGCAGACTCTCCCTGGAGCATTCCTCCAGATTGCTCGTGGTCTTCAACAACCAACTCTCAGGGCGGATTACCGGCAGCGCCTTCTGGCACTGTGCTCAGATGTGGGTCTCGTCGCAGAGGCCAAGAATGGCAGGTTTATAAGCATAGGCTTCCCGTTGATACCCTTTTCTTGTGTTTCTATTGACTTCAACGTTTGCTATGTGATATGCTCCTCATGTCCTCCTTTGTCATATGAGCATTAAGCTTTGTAACGTTGTATCTTCTGTCCTCATTGTGGTCATTAGTTACACACAGAAGCTTGTTGAATGGTGTGAAGTCGACAATAATGTATTCAAGTTTTTTGCAGGAGTGGAGCTGATTTACTGGGTCCTCTGCTGTGTTCTGTCTCTGAAATGAGTGTTGATTTTGATCCAACCAAGGAAGTGGATCCATCACTACTCAAGCTTTATCGGAACCTGTGGTTTTACATAGCCCTCTTTGGGTTAGCTCCTCCTCTACAGAAAGGACCGATCTCCTCAAAGTCGGGAGCCATTGTTACTCACATGAGTATGGGGCAAAGTCAAGCTATAAACCCAGGAATTAGCATGGGGTTTAGCACGGGTTCTCTCCCACTGCAAGCAGTAGCCGGACCCTATGCATGGAACCCACAATGGTCAACAGCAGCCGAGCGCATCACACAAGGAACTCCGCCTCTAGTAAGTTTTAGAAGTTATATACGCCAAGCCATTAGGCCTCTCCTACTTGCACAGTTACTTTGATGTGACCCTTGTTGACGAAGGCAACAATTTTTAATTCATTTTTATAAAGCAACATTTATTTGTGGGACTGGAGAGGTTACTGTGTTCAAGTGAAGCTATCGAGAAGTTCTACCGATTCTGTTGAGCTAAACTTGTGGCCGTCTATTATCTATGATGAGGATTCAGGTCGTAAGCTCAGTAAAGTGGGTTGAGGATGAGATGGAGTTGAACTCGCTGCATAATCCTGGGAGTAGCAGGGGTGGCAATAACGAGAAAGCAGCATCGGCGCAGAGGGCTGCTCTATCAGCCGCACTACGAGGTCGGGTTGAGACGTCATCAATGAGCACCATATCAGGTAGACAAACTACTCAACACCACTATCTCAACTACCTCAACCTCAACTCTCAGATCACATTTTGCTTACAGCCTCTGTTAAGTTTCCTTTTTGGTAGAATTCCTACTTATTGACATAGCGGCAACCTAAACAGTTTCGGTCATATGACTGAACAACATGAACATATGTAGGTGTTATTTCTCTACTTGCACTGTTGTTCTGTTTCCGCTTTTCAGTTGCATGTTACTGGTATATAGGTATTACTCTTCACATGTTTCCAGGTTAGGTTTATTTATGTTATCACTGGATCAGATGTTTGCCATCTTGAGTACTTTACATATCTTGCATCTCATTTGAATTCAATGAGTTCTGGATCTCCCGTTCCTCAAACGGCTTCTGTCCTCATTTTTCTGCATCTAGGTGTTCTCTTTCTTTTCACTCTTCACTTCCTTTCTCCTAACCGCAAAACTCCACTGGAATTGGAGGGCTTTTTCTCTACTGTTACTCTACGTCTTCTCTACGTCTAACGATTCCCCAGTGGGAGAGTCATACTTCTTATATCCAATAGACTAACACTATGATAACCAAACGCTGGTTTGTTCAAGATTATACTTGCTCAGGTACATATGTGTCAGACATCAGATAAACATCAAAGTTATGATGGTACTAACTCCTGTATGCAGGCATATGCATGCTTCCCCTTCCATATAACTGACAGTTATGAAGTTTTAACCATGTTACTGTCAAATGTCAGAGTCAATCCAGTCAGACGTAGGTATGGGACCGGGTTGTTTTCCACGTGGTCTCTATTCCATCATAGCTTGCGGTTTCTGCTCCCGTTGCTCAAATATGTATAGCTTTATGCTCCCATTTCTCATAGATATATATAGCTCATCCTGGCGGGCTCACCCTGGCAGGCTCTTACAGCACATAGCACGGTTCCTATGCCTCTCGCTATCGGTTGCATTGCTGCTCTCGATTTCATTATTTTTTACTGGTGAACTCTTACATCAAGCTTTCTAACCCACGCTCATGTTGGCCTTGCTGCTCTCGATTTCACGTTCTTTCATGTCCATTGGTTGGCCTTGCTGCTCTTGATTTCACGTTCTTTCATGTCCATTGGGAGTACGGTATTCTCAATTTCTTGCACTATGCCTTTGCTGCAGGTTACTTTGTTGCACTTATGGTATTCTCAATTTCTTGCACTTATGCCTTTGCTGCAGGTTACTTTGTTGCACTTATGCTTTTGCTGCAGGTTATTTTCGAAGCATTTTACATTAAAGCTTTAATACTACTCTAGCACTGTAATTCAAGTACTTGTTGTTTATCGAATATGCGCACTTCATGAGTTCTGGATAACCCTTCATGAGTTCTGGATAACCCGTTCCCAGAAATACTTCTGCTCTCATATACCAATATATATAGCTCATATATAACATTACTTACTAACAGTTGTTCAGTCGGATTGCTCTTTGGTATATAACCATACTTCTCGCTCTCATTAACATTCTTCACTTGCAATGCTTTCTATGCCTTTGCGATCATTCTCTGTGAGAAAATGCATGTGATGGAGGATAAAAAATTAACTGCTGATAATCCCAGAACTGGGATTATGTAAGTACATTGGGCAAGCTCACGAGGATCAAGAGCTACGCCTGAGTAACTGACCTAATCTAACTCATGACCGTTAGCTAATGAGTTATGTAACTCATTAGCTACAGTAATCTACCGTATGAACAGTAATCTAGCATATGAACAGTAAAACGCTCCAGGATAATGATGCTAATCTAACACTCTCCACCTGCAGTATTTTCATGTTTCTAGGGTCAGAGTCAGTCCTGTCAGACGTGGGTGTGGAACTGGGTTGTTTACAACGAGTTCTGTATTCCATTATACACATAAACCGCAGGTTCTGCTTTTCAAAGATTCCAACAACACTGCAGCTTGGGAATGTCTCTCTCTGTTCTTCTGCCTTCGAATTTACTCCCTTGATGGCAGCAATGGCCAAATTTGGATTCCACAGCTTCTGACTGTTCCCTATGGTCAAGGTACCTCCAGGTACTCGCTTTAGAGATTTTGCCAATGCCAAGGAGCTCTTTTGGATCTGTCTCCTCAACTGTTGGGCTCCTCAAGGGTACAATGTTCATGGCAGAGCATCTCACAACCACATCTGGAGTAATCAAAGAGAAAACCCCCTTTCCCTCTCACCTATCACACCTTCTGTTTCTTCTGCCTGGGATCAATCTCCTCTTTCCACATCCCCTGGTGCCAACTTTCCCATCTCTAGAAAATATGCCTATAGAGACTACCTTCGAAGAATTTCTCATTTCTTCACTATGCTTGGCATCAGAGTCGACTTTCTGATTCCTTTCTTGCCCGTTTTAGAGTTCATACCTTGCTGCAGATTATACATGTCCTTAAAACAACTCCTTCAGCTGTTTTACTCAGGACTGAGTCGGATATCAATACACTCCTAAATCGTCTTTGCTCTTCCTCTCTCCATACTTCTCGAATTGCAGATCCATTCCAGACATTTGTCCCACCCTCATCATCTTCCCCTTCACCTCTAAGGTGATAGACAAATCCCGCTTACAATCTTTGCTGCAGGACCAAGAAGTCTTACATGTTTTACCTCTAGGTACTCCATTTACAGTCCCCGTTGTTGCTTTTAAGTACAGGAAAACTGTGGGCCGTGTACACTTTAACTTTGCTTCACTATCACTGAGGTTATCAAACTTCTCCTCCTTCTCCCTGCAGTTCACCGTCCAGGTTTCATTAACCCTTCACATGGACATGTCATTACAGCTTTGGTTCAGATTGTACCTTCCTCCAACATATTACTTCTCTTACTCCATAGGAACCAAGTTTCATATTTCGCCCATATCTCCCCCCCCTTACTTTCCTTGCTATTCAAACTTGCATTTGCAACTTTGCTTTCTCGTATGAAGCCATATTGGGCACCAAATGTTTTTTTTGACCATTGGACAATCACCCTTCTACAAAAAGTCAAACTTTTATTCAATCTCCCTTCCATTTCGGAAGGTTTCAATTCTGCAGATCAGATCTTCCTTTCCCTTCATGATAGAAACTTCTTTCTCATTTCAAGTTCCATTTCAGTATTATTTATATGTACAAGTGTCCTAACAATTTCGTACTTGTTTGTAGGCAATTTTACATTCAAACCTTACTCAATGAGCTTCATTCTCCTTCAGCTACCTATAAGCACTCACTGATTCCCCAAACTTAGCGTTTATTTTCTCACCACAGTTTCAATACCTCTCAGGGATTTCCCACTTCCAAGGATTCCGAGAAACTCCCCTACTTCTGCAGTGCTTGGAAATTCCATAAGTCTCTTGTGGTCCCGAGGTTCATTGCTGCAGGCTACTCTACTTACTTATCTGAACTTTCTCGCTGGCTAAGCTCCTTCTTCAAAGCATCGCTACCTTCTGCAAACGACATCTGGAGGAATGATTTCTTACATGTCTGGCTGATGGTCGACTCTAGCTGGATCTTGGACAACTCTTCTGGAGTTCCCGTTTTACTTGAGAAGGTGCAAAGATTGTGCAAGACAAGATCCTCTACTCCCCCAGACTCTTGTTCGTGGAAGACTCCTGCCACCCTGGAGAAAGTTCTTTTTCAAAGTTTTAATTTCACCACCCTTTATACAAAGATTCACCTCCATGATCTCAAAACACAGCTGTCTACTCTCATCAGATCTATTTTCCATTACAGGTTCACCCTGAATAGGGAAACTGTGTTGCTTGTCAAGACCTCTTCACTTGACTTCAAATATAGATGGCTTAAAAACAGAAACAATATCTTTCCATTGGCAAAACACCTCAAATTCATGGCTGTTGATGAGGAATTTCTCATCTGTTGGATGCTATTCCTTTTTTATAAACTCTACATCACTTTCAGGAATAAGCTCTTCAGTTAAGGGATTGGGATTCCTATGGGGACACCTTGTGCTGTCTTTGTGGCTAACCTATACCTATTCACGTATGAACTTGAATTCAAACGCAGATTACTGGATGCAAATGATGTTGCCCTGTTGCATGACCCGTCCCAAGTTTGTAGATATGTTGATGATCTTGTTGTTGTAGGCTCGGGACTTGATCATTTCATGGACTTCATGTATAAGGATGACAGCCGCCAGAGTTGGTGGGATATATCCCAGGCTTTCCTGTGAGTTAGCACGAACTCATTTTGGTGCTCACTGTGATTATTTCGACTGTCGCATTACCTAGGATGACTTCAATATCTTTGTCTCTATCTATGATAAGAAAGAGCTGCCTGACTTTGCTCACATCAAGACAATCTCGCTCCACATGTTCTTTCAGACTTTTCCTCCAAATGTAAATTAGGGATTATAAAATCGGAGTGTGTTAGATACAGACGAATATGCAATTCCAAAAAATCATACCTTTCAGCTTGTATGAAACTTATAAATAGCTTGGTCTCCAAAAATTACCCTCTTCACCTGGTACAGAAAAAATTTCGCTCTGTCTTACAAAAAAAATAAAAATCCATGGTTATCATGGGCTTAGTATCTATAGAGATTTGAGAACATCTGTTCTTTCTGCCAGGCGGGGAGCTCATGTTCGAGCCCACCTGTAGTTTCTCCCATAGGCTTGCATACCATGCAGTTTTATGGGAGTTCTACTTGACTTCTGGACTTGTATATACACAGTCTACCACTATTTTGATTCACATATGGTTTTCTGCCATGTGGTCTTCCACGGTTCACTTATGGACACGCGGGCCCACCTAGTCCATCACTTTATCCTTGACTTCTGGACTTGAATATATACAGTCTACCACTATTTTAATTCACATACGGTTTTCTGCCATGTGGTCTTCAAAGGTTTGCTTATAGACACGTGGGCCCACCTTGTCCATCACTTCATCTGAGGCAGATTTTGCCTCTTTTCTTTGCCCTTTCCTGTAGTGCTCTAGGTCCTTTCATGCTTTTCCTTGCTTCTTTGTTCTTTCCTTCTTGCACTTTGCCTTGGCTTTTCTTGTTTGAGTAGGCTCGCCCCTTCCCGTGCAGTGCTGATGTTTCTTGCTCCCCTCTCGTATTTCTAACGAACCTTTGCTTGACCATTTCTCATTGCTGTGTCCTGGATGTTCTCTCTACTAATGGATGTTGCTTGTTTGCTTCTTTGTTCTTTCCTTCTTGCACTTTGCCTTGGCTTTTCTTGTTTGAGTAGGCTCGCCCCTTCCCGTGCAGTGCTGATGTTTCTTGCTCCCCTCTCGTATTTCTAACGAACCTTTGCTTGACCATTTCTCATTGCTGTGTCCTGGATGTTCTCTCTACTAATGGATGTTTGTGATTTCAGGGATCCATCAGGTATGTCTCAATTCCTTCCCTCCTCTTACTCATGTTGATTCATTTCTTTCTTGCCTGATCCTCAGTATGTGGCTGAGACTCCTGCGTTTATTTATGTGCCTGCCTTCTGCTTGCTCTTTCCACTTGTGTTCTTCTGTTTTTCAACATTCCCACTACTTATGAGTGACACTTTAGGGAGCAACCGAGTTTGCCTTGGCACTCATGAGTTTTCGAGTAGAAACTCGAAAACGGGGTACTGACACTTGCTCACCTATTTCGGCTCTGCATGAGGCACTGGTGAAGTCGCACGTGTTTTTGTGGAGGTTTACTATGGCCACCTTCTGCTTCCCTTTGCTGTTTAGTGTCTCATGACTCAAGCATCCATAGTGCTTGTTGCGATATACTTTATATCCTGTCCTCTTTCGCTTTGCTCTCATTACCTTGTTACACTTCGATATGTCTCTGCAGCCACACCATCCATAAGCTTGCATTGTTCCACTCCTCCATTCTCTAGCTAATTCCCTCTCTACTATTTTTCCTTTGCTCTTTGCCTGATTCATGGTTCGACCTCCCGTGTCTACAGTGTTCCTACCCGACTCCGACCCACGTTTTTTATTTTCATCGGTCACGCACTGCTTGCTGGTGGTCTATTACATAACGTTTTATATTTCTTGCATTCGTTTGCATAGCTGTTATCGATTTCAAGTTGTTTACTAGCCTTTAAGATATATGTTATTCTCAACTTGTTACAATTATGCCTTTGCTTCAGGTTACATTCAATGCATTCTATGGATTTATCACTATTCTAGCATTGTGCATCACATACATCTTGGTTACGGATCATTTGCATTTCATGAGTTCTGGATAACCAGCTCAGGGAACAGCTTCTGCTCTCATATACCTATATATGTGGCTTAGTTTTTCCTTAGACTTGTATACAATCTTGCCTCTTCCAGTGTATTTTATATGTGTTATAGCACTCTTTGGATTTTTATGCCATGTGGATTTTCATCGCAGACTGCTGGACACGTGTCCACTGCTTATGGATACGTGGCCCACAGGGTTCTTCCCTTCACACGAGGCTGCAGTTGACTCTGTCGGTTGCCCTTTCGCCAGTTCCACTCCTTTCTTTTTAGTACTCTTACTTGTTTCTCTCCTCGCGAGGGTTTCTCCTGCTGGGTTTGCTGGGTTGGGGTTTGATAGGGTTTCTCCCGCTGTCTTTTCTTGTTGCAGCAGTGACGTTTTTTACTCCCCGCTCGTGGTTTGCCGGGTCTCTCCCACTAGTCCTTACTTGTGAAGGATAGCAAACTTGTTGTGGCTCCCCGCTTGTCCCTTCCCTTGCAGCGCTGCGCTTTCTTTTGAGAAGGTTTATTTTGCAGGTCCCTCCCCGAGAAGCGCTGAGTTTTCTTACGAAGATGTTTCTTTCGCTGATTTCGATGCTGTTTATTTCGTTGATGTTTCATGTATCTCGCTACTTCGGTTTATTTCGTTGGTCCCTTCCCGTGCAGCGCTGCATTTTTCTTAATTGATGTTTGTTTCGCTGATGCTTATCATATCTCACTATTTCTCACTATTTCTGACCTCTGAGAGGCACTGTAGGGGAGCAACCGAGTTTACCTTGGCACTCATGAGTTTTCGAGCAGAAACTTGGTATGAGGGGTACTGACTCTAGCTCAGCTACTTCGGCACTGCGTGAGGCACTGATGAAGTCGCATGTGTTTTCATGGGGACGTACTATGGCCGTCTTCTGCTTCCCTCAGCTGTTTGGCTTCTCTGGACTCAGGCGTCCATAGCGCTTGCTGTGATATATCGATATCCACGTCCTTGGATGCTTTGCTCGTCTTCCCTCGTTCTCTGAGCGATTTATCCTTCCTGTGCTCTGCCTCATCCACCTTCTCCGATTTTCGTTTCCTGACTCAGCTCTTCCCTGACCCGCGATATTTACCGACTATTTCTTGTCTCTTGCCACTAGTTCATCTCCTTTTCAGCTGTCCGTTTCTTCATGGAGTCTTTATTTTTCTACTTATGTGGGAGTACTGTCTCCGTTTCTTTGCAGGCTGCATCTCAACTATGCGAGTTGCTATCTAACGGTTTCCATGTGACAGTTATTTCGCGTTTCATTCGATGATGTTTCTCATATAGATATACTGGTGTTTCAATATGTTTATTTCAATTATGCCATTGCTTCAGGTTACCTTCGATGCATTCTAACTTCAGGATTTCACTACTCTAGTCTTGCGTGCCGCTGACCTTCCTGTGCATTCTACCCTCGGGGTTACATATTCCTAGTGTTGAGTATCATGTACATATTGTTTATCGTTCATTTGCACTTCATGAGTTCTGGATAACCCGTTCCCAAAACGGCTTCCGTTCTCGTATACCTATATATATGTGGCTTATGGCACTCATGAGTTTTCGAGCAGAAACTTGGTACCAGGGGTACTGACACTTGCTCAGTTACTTTGGCACTGCGTGAGGCACTGATGAAATCACATGTGTTTTAGTGGATGTTTACTATGGGCGCCTTCTGCTTCCCTCAGTTTTTTTAGTGTCTCAGGACTCAAGTGTCCATATCGCTTGTTGTGATATACTATATCCAGTCCTTTGATGCTTCCCCCCTTCTCAGCCTAGAGACCATCCACTCTCTTCCTCTTTGCTCCAACTCACATTTGTTGTTTTGCTTCATGATTCCTATACATATTTTCTGTACAGTCTGCCAATTTCAGTTCTCTTGATTGGTTTAGTTTTGACTCGTGGGTCTTCAGTTACAGCTTGTCTATTTCACTACCTGCTTTACTTAGCAGCGCTGATGTATATCTGTTCTCTACTGTTGATCAGGATATAGTGATATTTCGTCTGTGCTTAACCTCGCATTTAATATGTTACCTTATTTAGGGTTTCATTGCTCATTCGATTTGCACATATCATGTTCACGTTTCATATGCACACCATTTGCAACATAATGAGTTCTGGATTTCCCGTTCGAAGGACGGCTTCTGCTCTCATGTCTGAATATATAGGTATACGAGAACAGAAGCCGTTCCCAGAACGGGTTATCCAGAACTCATGAAGTGCAAATGAAAACAATATGTAGATGACACGCAACGCGAGTAGTATAGAATCCTGAGGTTAGAATGCATGGAAGGTAAGCTCCATGCAATGCTAGAGTAGTATTAAATCCCTAAGTTAGAATGCATTGAAGGTAACCTATAGCAATGGCATAATCATGTCTGAATAGATGTAGCTTATCTAGCTCAGCTTAGCTTGTCTATTTCACTACATGCTTTACTAAGCGCTGATCGATTACATGATGTATATCTGTTCTCTACTGCTGTTGATCAGGATATAGTGACATTTCGTTTGTGCTTAACCTCACATTTAATCTGTTAGATTCTTTACCTTCTTTTGGGTTTCATCTCGATTTGCACATATCATGTTTACATTTCACACAGTTCACATGTTATGCACACTATTTGCATGTAACGAGTTTTGGATCCCCTGTTCTTCGAACGGCTTCTGCTCCCATGTCTGAATATATGTAGCTTATGAGGTTATGAGGGTTGTACTGCTTATACCTCGTCAAGTCCGGTCCACTCTTAAGTGGGTATTGAACCGAGTTCTGCCACCGGGTTCCATATTCAATATATGTAGCTTGTGGTCATGTATCATGTACATCTTGCTTTCCGACCATTTGCACTTAATGAGTTCTGGATAACCCGTTCCCAGAACGGCTTCTGTTCTCGTATACCTATATAAAGCTTGTGGTATGGAACTGGGTTGTTTACAACGGGTTTTGTACTCCAACTCAAATATTCCATATGCATGTTCCCTACTAAGTGGGTTCTGGATCCACCATTCTTCGAACGGCTTTTGCTCCCATTGCTCGAATATTAAGCTTGTAATTCTGGGTTGTTACAACGGTTCCTCTCTTCCATTACTTAATGTATACAGCTACCGACTTCTGCTTCCCAACTACATATGTATACTTAGGACCGGGTTGTTTACAACGGGTTCTATATTCCGTTATATTTATATATAGCTTGCGTTTTACTTACGACATGTCACTTGCTTGTAAGTGTGACGAATCACCCTCAAGATATTTTCTGTACCTTGAAAGTGATCAGAGAGGAAGTTGTGACGGTTGTAGGATCATATTTCTCAGGGCTTTCGAAATAGAAATTGTGAATGATCGTATTACGAATGTTGGCTTGAAGGGTTAAGATAGGCCATCACCTCATTGTTCATTCAATTCGGATGGAATCAGGTGTGAAAGCAACGTATCTCTTGGCGGTAGCATTTCTGGAAGTCTTGCGGTTCAGATGCTGTGGAGGTGTTATGCGCAACAATTCTTCGGAGGGGGAGTATACAAGCGCATTAAGTTTTGCTTTCAAGTACTTGGACACTCCCACTTTGACTCCCGCCGTGAATCAGTGCCTAGTGGCTATCGTGCATCAGGCTTTCTCTGCTGCCATGTCATGGTTGGTATGTCTTCTTTGGACTCCGCCTTTCTTTTCTTGCTCTCACATCAAACACACGAGGCTACTCGATCACAGACATAATACTGCTCTCATGTCTTTGTCGAAGGCTTGTTAGCTCTACTGAAGAGTAGATGTAACCCTTACGCATATTAACTGGCGAGAAGTAAAACCCCTTGCTTGCAAAGTTTTTGATGGTAAACACAATTTTGTTGCAGGCAGATAAGGCTTCAGCCATCGGAAAAGAGGCAGAGGAAAGAGAGGCTGTAATTGTTGCCCATGCGTGCTTTCTCATAAGAATGACCTCTCACCGGGAGGAGTACATTCGAGAAATAGCAGATAGTCTGCTTAGTCAGCTGAAGAACACTTTCTCACAGGTGACGCAAGAGTATTGTTTACAAGCCATATGCACTCTCAATAGTTGGAAAGTTTCACGTTCTTCTGATGCTGGTTTTAACATATGTTCTATATCTCTCTGTTGCAGGTTCTTTGGAATCCAAGGTGTCTAAATGAATTGCTGCTATTGGTGACTAGTTCTTCATCTTCTGGACTATCGTCTGATTTTGGGTCAGGTGCATCAAGACAAATAACACATCAAAAAATTCGTGAATGGATAGCTCAAGCTTTGCTCCATGTCCCTTGTACGATGCAAGGTCTTCTTCAGGTACGAGAGTCTCACATCCTCTAATTCCTAAGTTTCCTATTAATCAAGTTTTTCTCTTTAACTACCAACTGAAGACATGTGCTTGCTTTGTGGTCTCATATCGACCTGATGTGAGTCTTGTACAGTGGAGGGGTTCGGTCTCGAACTAGTTCCTCGTTTCTAATGTGCTCAATCGTCTATGGGGATCTGTAGTTTAAGTGACCTACTGGTAAATCTACAATTCATAGGCGTTTTAACAGTATGAGATTGGGCCTTGTACAGGAACAATTACGGAAGCTGAACACCTGGAAATCAGCAACCAGTGATGTCCTATCTTTGTTGTCGGAAATACGTCTCGATGTCAGCAAGACAGATGGTCACACCGGCATGGCATGCATCCCTGCGGTAACGGCTGCAGCTGCTGCTGCTGCTGGTGTCAACCCAAAGTCAGCACAGACTGGTGGTCTTGAGATTCTCTCGACCGGGATCATTAGTGCAAATATCAAGTCCAATTATTCAGGAGAAATTGCTGGTATGAAGAGATTGTATGTTGGTATGGGTGGATTGGCTATTAGCCCTCCTTCTTACATGCAAAATGTCATTCGCGGAAGGGTCACTAATGGCCCGGGAAGTAAGGATGAGTTACAAGACCCTGCTGACCAGATGCAAGTTCAGGATCTTGCCTTGAATGAGATGTTGACGACTAAGTTTGTTCAGCAACTTCAACGATTTGTCGTAGAAGCTGAAAAGGGGCTTCAAGTGGACGAAGTTGCTTTTCGAGAGGCTTGTTTGCGTGGTGCTGCTCTTCTGCTGTCGGACCTGGTCGGCCACTCCACTTTACGTCCATGTTCCTGCGTCCTGCATTTCCCCGTACTGTTTCATCTCGAGCTTGCTAGTGTTTATCTTACTCAGTTTTAGGCGGTTGTCCATCACCCTCTGCTTGGCGCCTGGTCTTGGACGATGGTCGTATGATGTATCGAAGAAGTTAATCGGACGTGGTAAATTTTGTGAATTGTTTCAGGGATCCACGAAGGAGTTTGCTGAAGGTTTCTCTGACCTTCTCCGCCTATTATGTTGGTGTCCCGCCCATATTTTTACTCCCGAGGCAATGGAGACGGGTGTCTTTGTGTGGGCATGGGTTCTATCTGCCGCTCCGCATCTCGGCTCGCGTGTGCTCGGGGAGCTGGTGGATGCATGGATGTGGACGGTGGATACCAAAAAGGGTTTATTTGCCTTAGGAATAGAGAACTCCGGTCCAGCGGCAAAGTTGCGGCCTGAGCTAACACCTGGGGTGCCTGGCCCTCCTCCAAACCCAGATCCTGTTCTAGGAATTAATGCTCATAGAGTTTGGCTTGGATTTCTTCTTGACCGGTTCGAGGTTTGTATACTCCTTTCACTGCTAGAACTATTGGAGTGCATCATGTTGAGGTTCAGGCGTAGATTCCGATAAATCTTTTCTGGCTTCTTGCAATCTATCTAGTTTAGAGCACGTGTATCTAGGCTAATGATGGAAAAGTTCAGCTTAGTTGGAGTGAGGCAAGTAAGTTATGCACACTTTGGCTGAAACATCTTTTTGCTTATCTTGTACCATAATATCACGCCACTCTCCTGCAGGTTGTGAGGCACGGCTGCAGCGATCAGTTACTCCTAATTGGTCGCTTGTTACAAGGCTCCGTTGCTAGACCACGCCAATTTACGTCCCATCCTGCTGCAGTTGGGGCGTTCTTCACTCTGATGTTATTCAGTTTGAAATATTGTGCATGTCAAACTCAATTTGGCTCCCTAATAGAGAAGGGTGGATCTTTCTTGTTAGAGGATGCAGTCTACAGGTACGGATGACATCAGTCGTGTTCAGTTCTTGAGCATAGCAGGTTCTGAGGTGCAAGAATGTTTGACCTCGGGAAGATGCGCATATCTTTCTCCTCTCATTTCTCAAATATCCTTCCGTGTCATATTATATTGTACTCAGTTTCCTTCTTCTCGTATTCAGAGCTGGATTGAGTTGGTTTTCTGTTGAGCCTGGATGGTTTGACTCAAATGCGGAGGGAGTTGCTCAAGCGGAAGGGCTCTCAGTAACTCGGTTTCTACAGCAACTAAGTAACGACCGTTCAGACAGCACTCTACAAGAGGAAGTAGCAGCGCGGAAACGTAGTCAGGACTTCGGATCAGCCTCAACAAATGCTGTGGCACAGGTATATCACCCTAACTTGGTGTTATCAAGTAAGATGGTCTTGCTCTCTCTTGATTCCTGGGCATCGTTGTCGGTAGAAGATTGTTCTCGATCAGAACTATACTTTGTGCTTTCAGTCATGGTTTAGCCTCTGCCCAATTCCACTGAATATGGTGACGTGCACATGGCTTTTTTGCTCATTTTTTATGATTTCTTTCTTACAGATGGAGGCTGCACTAATGCTAAAATTTAAGATTGAAGGAGATTCTATCATGAGAGAGAAGCGGAAGCAGCTCTTATTGATGCTATCTCAATATGAAGCAGACAGACTGGACACCTGGGCATTTCCTTTAAAGTGAGGATGCGGAGTTACCTGTAACGATCGAGTAGATTAATATCAAGCTTAACTGTTTCATTAGAGGTTTGCAGTAGATATGTCTATATTCTCGTTCACGACGATCTGAAGAAGTGGACGAGGACATCCTCGTACTTTCTCTGGTTCAGTTTTGTGGCAAAATGGTTGCTCCTTGTGTCTGATCGATCCTCATTTTCCCGTAGGGAGAGCCTGCCACGATGGCGTGTAAGTGCAGACAGATGGGCAGAGTATGTAAGAACTGCATGGTGTGTAGACCCTCGAATAGCATTGGCTCTTGTAGCAAGGTTTCCTGGTGTTGGCATTTTACGTGCGGAGGTTTCGTCAATGGTGCAGGTCGGTGTCCTGAGTCGCCGTATGAATCTTATGCACAATATGATTTCTCAAATAAGATTTCACGTAGTTAGGAGGTTAGATGTACAAGAAACTTCGAGAAAGGGAGGTAGGACTACAGGAATGTCTCCTACATCATAAGTGGTCTTTGCTGCGTGGCATAATTTCCCCTGCAATAGAACTCCTCGCTGAGATAAACTGAACTTTTATAGCAATATATCTTGTGCAGGGACATATAGATGACCTCTTTGATATACCTGAGGCTTTACCTTACATCGTCACACCAAGAGCTGTGGAGGACAACTCGGCTGTTCTCCAGAAGCTTACTCATTGGGCTCCCTGCTCTATAACATGTGCTCTTGAGTTTTTGACTCCTCCTTATAGGGGCCATCCACGAGTGATGGCTTACGTGCTCCGTGTTTTGGAAACATATCCTCCTGAAAGAGTTACTTTCTTCATGCCGCAGCTTGTGCAATGTCTCCGATACGACCAAGGAGTAAGTTTTCTCCTCTTGGTGCAGAAGTGAGCAAAAAGTGAAATTACGTCGTTGTGTTTCTGAGTGCTGAGTACGACCAACCTAGATGAACCTTGTATGTAATGGCAACCTTGAGGTGGGGTGTTTTTATATTCGTTCATACAAATCCTCTGTAACACATACTCGCGTAAGCAGCCACTTGATCATGACGATTGATTCCATCCTCTGAGGGATTAGAACCACTACGTGTGAATATGCTCGTTTACCGAACGCAAGAGTATGTTGATTTAGACTGCAGTGGAGTGCATATGAAGTGAACTGAAATGGGAGACTCTCTGAGAGAGTTGGGAATTCTATTTTACAGGTCACACATGCAAATTACTGTTTAGGGGGTTTTACACCTCAAGTTGGAAAGTTTTGGGAATTGTTACCCCAACTATTAACCCGACTATCAAAACACTTACGCCTGGGGTCCCCGTTTGTGACGTCCTTCGTTATAATCTGTATGCAGACGATTCGAGAACTTATTCATGCTTGAGTTGGCCGTGGTTGATGATGCAGGGACTTGTGGAAGGATATCTGCTTTGTGCTGCTCAACGTAGTAATCTTTTTGCTCACATTTTAATTTGGCAACTACAGGTAGACCTTCTGCCTGCTAGTTCTTTTATGAAATCTTTGCGTACCTGGACATGTTCTGTGACTAGAACTTGAAAGTCTGACTGGGTTGGCAGGGTGAGGAGCCTCCTTCTTCTGAAGACCTAGGAAAGGAGCCAGCAGTTGCTAAGGTACAGTGCAAATTACCAAAGATCTACATCAACTTAGACATTCTAACTCATGGTAATTTGTTTGATGAAAGAAAGCAATCAAGTCGTTGGCTGTAGATTCTTTTATTCTGTTTAGAGGGCGACTTTACCCACTAATTGAGTTTTAGAGGCCAGACTGATTCTGATGTTCCATTTTCGTACCTACACACATCAAGAATGACAGTTCTGACCTCCTTTTAGAGGAGGCACCCTTTCTTCCGAAGTTACGGATTACAGTACTGGAGTTTATTCAGGAACTTCTAGTTCAACTTTCTTTGGCAGATGCAGCCGAAGGTGGATATGCTTATTCACGGAAAGTATAGATTGAGAATGTTTCTTGGACATCACTCATTCAAGTTTTGCCTTCTGATGCGAATAGACAACGTCCCCTGCTCTGCACATTTTCCTTATGTGGATCGTGATTACAGTAACGTTCACTGAGTCCAAGTGAGTTCTCGTAGACGTTGACTGCTTGTTTTCCATCACTTTAATATGACCAAACCATCATCTACAATGACTCTAATTTAGGTCCCTGGAAGTTCGTTTTTGATATTACGTTCTTCTGAACTGAAGTATTGTGAACAGGTTTGGAGTGAGATAGACATTTCAGATGATCAACCAACGGTGACTTGATTATGAATACGACAGTCTAAATCTAATCAAATTCTCGATAACTGCTCTGTGATCTTCAATTCTTCTGAGCTGGATTATTGTTGACTGATCTTCAGTGGGCTCTCTCTTACACTACTTTTTACCGAGCCTCATATATGTGCTGGGTGACTTATGTGTCATGACTGATGATAGCAATGCTTTCTATGTTCTTTCCTTGCAGGGAAATATGTACGAAATTGTTCCAAGGGTGAAGCAACGTATAATCGATGGATTCACTCCTGAAGCTCATGACGTGTTTCTTCGGGAGTTCCGTTTCTTTGACAAAGTCACTTCTATTTCGGGTGCTCTCTATCCGGTACCAAAGGATCAGCGCCGGGCTGGTATAAGAAGGTACGAGGGTGAAGAATGCTCACTGCCGGAGAGTGGAGTTTGCTCTGAAGTTCCCTCTAAAAAGAACTGGAAACATGACATTTAGATGGAATAAAAGTGACTGATGGGATTCTCATACTTACTTTGCGAAACTTAGATTCTAAGTTCTTCTTTATTTGTTTTGTAAAGAGCATCGCTAATTTTGCACCTTCTGAAAGTTCCACTTACTACTTGCAGGGAATTAGAGAAGATCGAAGTCGAAGGTGATGACTTATACTTACCGACTGCTCCAAGCATGCTTGTAAGGAGCATAAGATTAGACAGCGGCATTCCGTTGCAGTCAGCCGCCAAAGTACCGATTATGATCACGTTTGACGTTGTGGAGAAGAATTCCGACCAGAAGGATATGAAGGGTCAGGCTTGCATTTTCAAGGTATAGAAGGCAGCGTGTTGTTAGTAATTTGGATTTACCTTGAAGGATCTGTAGACACATTTCTACATCTTAGCAAGCGATTATTGGTAAATGTGTATGATCTAATCTTCATCTGACTTTGATATTACCGCTCATTGACGAGGACTGGAAGATCAGAGTTAGAAGACTGTTTAATAGGAAAAACAACTCTCTATCTTCTGGTATTCGGTGAACATCCGCTAATGCCTACTGTTCAATTTCAGGTCGGAGACGATTGCCGACAAGATTTGCTGGCCCTACAGGTCATATCTCTTCTGAGAAATATATTTGAAACAGTGGGTCTCAACCTGTACCTCTTCCCGTATGGAGTTCTCCCGACTGGCTATGGAAGAGGCATCATTGAGGTATCTTTCCTTGTCATGTCGAGTGCCTCCTTTCAGATTGTTTTTAAGTTTGGGTGGGTGCTTAGTTTCTGGACCAAACGAAATATGTGGCGTACTAGCTTGATCTCGTCGGTGCTGGTTTTGCTAAGGTGAGGACTCTGAGCTCTTTGTCGAGACTAGCTGCTAACTTCAAGGTTGTTTTATCAGTTTGTAGTCATGTCACAATATGCAGCTATTTATGATTCTTGATTCACTTCTTGGGCAGGTGGTACCTGACACACGAAGCCGCAATCAGATGGGGGAGACCACAGATGGTGGTCTGTATGAGATATTTCAGCAAGACTACGGCCCAGTCGGGTCGACAAGGTTTGAGAGAGCCAGGGACAAATTTATTGTCAGCAGTGCCGGTTACGCTGTAGCTAGCCTGTTGTTACAACCGAAAGATCGACATAACGGAAATCTTCTCTTTGACAGGTTACGAGCCCCATCCGTCCAATGTGACCTATTTGATACAATCGTGCTCTAGGAAAACCTGTCTGCAGAGTCTTGTCATAATTAACCCCTCGGTCCAATTGGTCATGAGGACAGCGTTGCACATGCGAGCGAGCAATCCTGGAGGACTATATCTCATTTACCCATCAATCATCTGCTATCTTTGGTCAAGGCTGGGGTGATCATCGCTGGATGACGGAAGTCGAAGATTTAAGTTCTTTCGATTAGTCACCCTGAAGTATGGCTGACACGTGACCATGGTCCTTGTCTGCTTGTATGTTAACAGTGAAGGGCGACTTGTGCACATTGATTTTGGCTTCATCTTAGAGACGTCACCTGGTGGAAATATGCGCTTCGAGAGTGCGCAATTCAAGCTCAGTCATGAAATGACTCAGCTGCTTGACCCTTCTGGTTCCATGAAAAGTGAAACATGGCATCGCTTTGTCAGGTAATTCTTAATGATACTGGCTGTAAATGTATGCCCTCATCAGTATCTTGACATATATTTCATATGCACCGTTACTTTCTTTACTCGGAAGTGCACGTGCACGACATTGTTACATAAGTTTCGTATTTCCTTACTTTCTCCTCTTTCATTCTCCATGTCTCCGGGTAGTGGACGAGTAAAGAATTATTCTCAAGCATTTGGGATCTTCTTTGTAAATGAAGTCTTAGACGATGTTTCACCGTGGTAAACTTATCGGTTTCTTGCATGCATATCCTAGAGGGAGAAAAACGAATCTTACTTCTAGAGGTGCTCACTTCCATCATATGCTGTGCAGTCTGTGTGTGAAGGGATATTTAGCTGCAAGGGAACACATGGATGGGATAATCAATACTGTACTACTGATGGTGGACAGTGGACTACCGTGCTTCAGTCGTGGTGACCCGATTGGCAATCTGCGTAAACGGTTTCATCCAGAAATGACCGAACGAGAGGCTGCCAACTTTATGATCAAGACTTGCAAGGATGCATACAACAAGTGGACCACAGCTGGTTATGATCTCATTCAACACCTTCAGCAAGGTATAGAAATGTAATGTCGTCGACCTTCCTGGACTATGATAGAGACTCTTAAGAGCTTCGTCTCTGTTGTCTCGCTTTCCGTCGCAAGTTGTGGACTTCTCAGATGTACTATATTGATAATGGGGCTCTTATGTACATTATATCTCCATCCTCTAGACAAGTTGTATCCAAGTGAGAAGGACTGACCCAGGCAATGATTTGAGTCATCTCAAAGAAGTGATCTCTCAGCTACCGGAGTTGTGAAGGACCTGAATGGTCTCAAGAGCGCCACTGTCATCCCGAGTGAGACCTAGACAATCTGTGATCTCAGAGTTGCAGGAGAGGGGTTAGAATCATTTGTAGGGTTCAGAACCACGGTGGGAGCAGATGTTTCCCACCATTTGAAACTATCCATAGCATGCCAAGCAGTGGCAGCTCTGTCACAGGGAGGTTATCCTCTGAATTTTTTAAAGTGAGACGGATCATTAAGGTGGACTATCGTTATGTTGGGTTTATTCTAAGTCTGGACTAATTAGCCGAACTTATGCTTCCTCTTAGACAGTATTCTCTTAAGCTTGCAATATCGTATGCAGTATCGCGACAGATTTCCCTGTCAGTAGATACATGTCTTAAGGGCACTACTA
Source organism: Lunularia cruciata (assembly GCA_948567375.1). Lineage (NCBI taxonomy): Eukaryota > Viridiplantae > Streptophyta > Marchantiopsida > Lunulariales > Lunulariaceae > Lunularia > Lunularia cruciata. The sequence continues at coordinate 22,506,503 of OX419755.1, read as the reverse complement.
TATTTCTGAGGCGAACGTTATACGGATTGCTGAGCAAGCTTGTAATAGTGTATGTAGCAGATGGGTAGACCCAATAATTATTGCTGACTACGAGTTTGAAAATGTCTTTTAACCAAAGGATCTATCCCTTGCCAGGGTACTGACATTTGCTCGGCCACTTTGGCACTACGTTTGGCACTGATGAAGTCGTATGTGCTTTCGAGGAGGCTTATTGTGATCGCCTTCTGCTTCCTTCAGCTGCTTTAGTGTTTTAGGACTCATGTGTTCATAGCACATGCTGCGATATACTTTATCCAGTCCTCTAACGCTTCGCTCTACTTCCCCCCTTCTCTGAGCGATTTCATACGCTCGGTCTGCCTGACTCGACTCTCGATTTCATGACTTTTACACGATTCCCGACTTCAGATTAACTTAATCTTTCTCCTCTGGTTCGTTACCCCGTTGAGCTTTTTATCTGTTACCGTTTATTCGATGCATGCAATTGGTGTGCAAGTGTTGCTCTCAATTGTTTTTAGATGGCGTTTACTTCTGCTTACATTCGATCAGTTGTTTCCATTTCATCTCCTTTCCCGGTTTTATACTAATTTCGTCTTACACATTTTTTGTATACATTACATATCACGCATCTCATTTGCATTCAATGAGTTCTGGATCTCCCGTTCCTCGAGCGGCTTCTGTCCTAATTTTTCAATATCCCTTGCCGAAGCCACAAGCTTATGGCACGGATTCCCTTAGTGAGTCACTAACAATAACTATCCATTGTCAGCAGAAAGCAGAAGTGTGAAAGCTCACTAATAACACTGTCCAGGGTCTACGTTATCTCTCTATACTCCAGCCTTGCATCCGATTACCTTAATTATGCCTAAACACATTCGTATTTAGGAATGCCTTCAGCAGATGATATCCTGCCTGAATCAGAGCACAGCCGAATCCTGGTTTGGGAGGAAGTGCAGTGCTCTCCCTGAGTGTCTGCAGTAATCCCCGCTTCCACAGCTTCTGTAACCTTGCGAGAGATCGGATGGGAAAATTTCACGTCAAGAGCCATTACATTCGATGCATCTTCGTTATCCAGTTCTAGGTTTTCTAAGACAGGTTCGTCTTTCCATCCAGCTATCCTATTAGGTAATGTGATCTCTGAAATTTTCGTTGGAGCTCCACATCCGTCGATGGAGTACTGCCACCTGCCAGACGAGACAGTACTATCCGAATCTGTCCATGCGTTACTTATAGATGTTGAACCAGAGCTGGACCCTTCACTCCTCTCGTTTGCACAGCTCTCCAACTTTGCTGAAGAAGAGTATCTGGAGGTCATCCTTGGATTGCGGGGATGGGGCACTGTACCTTCATTTTGAAATATGCCCTCATTATCACCTACTCTTCCTGGCGTGACGACCGCCACTACTGCTCCAGCTCCTCTCAGAGATCTTGAGCAGATCTGATTTGATAACCATCCCAACCTCAATTTCGGATCCCCAGGAAGTCCTGAAGCACTTGGGCGGAAGGGTCTCCTCTTCGATCTCAGTGTTTCACCTTCTTGATCGGTATCAGATTCTTTGAAAATAAATCCATCCAACTGTGATTTCCATTTAGAGCAGGAACTTTGTTTGCAACTTATGTTCCTGGTGGCTGCCGAGGTCTTGTCAGTTGCTTGGTGTTTGTCACTAAACTGAGGCTGTATAGAGGAAATTTCCACATCCTCTAAGAAGTCAACATATGCACGACTGTGGACGATGTACGCCAACAGGAAAACAAAGAGTTGCAGAAAACCCAGGAAGCTGAACATGTAGGCGTCTAGGTAAAGAT